>CP125974.1:11712976-12312976 GCA_030063025.1 Avena longiglumis
CGATGAAACATGGCATAAGTACGGGATAGTAAATAAAACCCCAAAACTGATTACGTGGCCCAAAGAAATGAAGCAGAATCAGCTACGGTTGAGGGGTCCCTTATACCTCCGAGATGTGGATAGCGCGATAAATCGAAACGAGAGCGAATCAAGTACTTTTCGGGGTCTTCACGGGACACAAGTGGGCGTTGGAAACCAATATTTTCTATCACTTGCAAGTACTCTTGCTTATTCAATTTTAGTTGTTAAACAGCGAAATTAAAGTGGTAATGATGAAATAAAACTAACATCATCTCCCACATCAACATGCGGCAATACATCGATTAGCGTAATGGCCTCAATAGACGTACTACATCGGCACTAGAAACAGCGACTTCGACACGCATAAGTCCAACTATCTACCAAACAACGGTAATAAGGGTGTGTCCAAGGCAATATAGGAAGCTTGCTGCAAAGTTTCACGCCCAGTGCGAAACTGAAACATACATACAGAATGGCAATAGATCATGAGGAAGGAGTAAGTACTATAAAGTAAGATAGGTGAAAAGGAGATGCTGCGCTGAAAAGAAACATTGTCGAAGGAGTTCAACGAAGGTCGATGAAACTCACATCAACTCATCGACGCCCTATCCAGAAGCAAAACAACCCAGAATAACACGGATGCAATATTTAATACCACAATGAAGAATCGGCATGATGCATGTATGATGCATGACATGGCAAAAGAGTGCAATTGCAATTAAGCCAAAGTTAAAGCGGAACCGGGGTCCAGACAATTAATTAGATAGTTCATGTTATTTAGAAGCCCTTCCAATTAAATGTTGTTTGGCAATGCTGTAGCAGATGGATGCAGGTTACGCTACAAGTTTAAATGAGGCCAATATAAGAGGCTAGATTTGCCCAGCATATGGGCCCCGTATTTAATTATTAGGTGAATCGGCATAAAACCCACGAACCCGCAGATATGCATGCGAGATGAATGACAATTCAATGTGCAAAACAAGTTGTTATTATGTTATAAGGAAAATAGGGTTCTCGGATAAGGTCACATAAGGAGTCTCAGGCGAACTTAGAGTTCGGGGTTCGGGGAGTTCGGCAGGTTCGAGTCGGTCTCGAGGTAGGTCTTGGCGCATCAAGGTCTTAGTACTGGGATCGTCTCCGGGATTCGGTCTCGGCGTTCCACTGAAGGTACTTGGCCTGGCGTCGAGCATCGCCGATACCGTCTTGAGTTGTATACGTCGTTCTTGTCGTCGCGGCAACTCTTATCGGACAGCGCCATCGAACGGTCTTGGCATCCGGGCGTCAGGTCATAAGCGTCTATGAGGAGCACTTATCGCCATCCGGGAATTGAAGGTCTTATGCGTATGTGTGTCGCGGATTCGCATGAAAGTAGTTCTCGTCACGATTACCGGAATTCCTTGGTTCCGTGGTCTTGGCAGGATCTTAGAACGCCAGTCATGGCGATTCCGGGTAGAGAGAACTACTGCCGGGTCCTTATGTTGTTAGAGCTGAGGGGCGGTTCTTGAGTGCAACACGCTCAAAACGCCGCCTTACCCACGCATTGGTGTTTACCACAGGTACCACGCAGGGAGCTGGGCCAGGCAGAACTGCTGCGAAATACTGCGGCGGGCCCCGCGCTGAAGCGGGCTGCGAAAGCAGTGTAAGGGGCGGGCGAGCTTCGGAAAAATGGCGATGCTGTGAAAGCGCCAGATCTGAGGGCGAACAGCGGGAGCCAGCCGAGCGAAGCGAAGCGGCGAAGCTGCCCTTGCTTGGCGGCGGCAGGGCGGACGGGCGCAGCTTGGCGAAACCGCAGGCCTTGGCACCAGCGGGCGAAGCGCGTGACGGAAGAACCTACGGCAGCCTTGGCCAAGCGCCCTTGTGAAGCGAGCAGCGGGCAGGCCTTGAGTAATGTGCAGCCAGGCGTGAAAGGCCAGCGAAAAACGGCGGGGAAGACTTCTGCAGCGGAGCTCCAGCGGAGAATAGTTGCGGCGGCGGCGGAAAATGCAGCTGAGAAGCCCGAATCTGTGGCCAGCGGCTTCGAGGGCAGACGAATGAAGTCGATCGCCTTGAGCCTTGTATGTAACCACAGCCTTAGCGAATAGCGTAATGGCCAGCAGCATTATTCCTTGGAAAATTTGAGTCCATTGCTCGCCATGCAGTCGTGGTAGGGAGTCTTGGCGGCCTTCGAGGTAGAGGTAACACCAGGAGCCTATGCGGCGCTGCGGCAGGCTGCTAGCAGGAAAAATGAGAAGGCGGGGCCAGTTAGGTAGCAGGCGTCTGGTAGCCTTGTATGCATGTGTAGGAAGCAGCAGCGATCTGACTTCGGCGGGCCAGCGGCGGCGTATGCTTGGCAGGACAGGCGGTGTCTCTGTGCTAGGGCGGGGAGGCTGCGAGCGCGGTGAGGTTGGGAAGGCCGGGCTGGCCGGAAACCGGTCGCCTTGGAAGTGGAGAGGCGCTCGTCAGGTGGGGAAGGTGAGAGCGAGGAGCCGAGGGCGGGGAAGATCTTGGAGTGTGGGACCCCGGGAGCCCTGTGAGGGATGATCCAGGTGTGGGGGGCTCGTGATGCGTGGTGTTGTGTAATGGTGTCGTGTGTTGGCTGGTGGGGGAGTGAGGTGAGAGGGAGAGGAGAGAGAGGAAGAGGCTGAGGGGTTAGGCCAAGTGAGTTGTGAGTGGGTGAGGGTGAGGGAGGTGGTGTGTGAGGCGGCGTCGATGGGCGTGATGGGCTGGGAAGGTTGGGTAGGATTACTGGGTGGTTTAGGATTAGAAAGGCGGGCAGGTTTGGACCGATTTATATTCAGGGTGGTCGTTCGGGTGAACGGCCAGCGCTCGACTACCCCGCAAAATAATTAAATATTTTATTTAATTGAATTGGGCCGTTGAAACCCGTTGTAAACAAAATAAAATCCGAGATCCGGTTTGGCGTTTAACAAAAGATGGGGCGTTGGGAAAAATAAAACGGGTTTTCGATCATAGTTTTGGCAAACAATGCTGATGATGATGATGCAATCGCAAAATTCAACGCGTTTTTAGTAGTGGTTTAAGCGGGATGCCAAGCATCGACATTGGCATCGCCCCGCATAGGCCTTTTAAATTTTTTATAATTATTATTAGCTAAATGTAGTTAGAATTCGGTGTGTTAGTCCGAATTTGATGAATTGTATATGAATTCGCCCTTTGTTAATGAAACCGTAACCGCCCCAAATATTTCGAGTTTGATTGAATTTCTTGTAAACGCAGGAACTCGGTCTAAAACACGAGTGAAAACTTGATATTTATAGGGCGAAAAACTAGTTTTGTCCGACGATAGTTACGTCTGAATTTCCAGCCTGAAAATGGCCAACAAGTCAATATGCTCTAACTTTTGGATTTTGGAACGCATGACCGCCTACCGACATCTTATTCTCACCTTCATGCAAAAAAAAAAACTTATCCGTGATTTAAAACAGAAACAGCATGTGAGCAAAGACGGTCCATGTGTTCTATTGTCTACCGGAAATGACCGTCCAAATCGGGCAGCACAAACCATTTGGTTCGGATCGGTTAGCTGATAAATTTGGGTCGCGGATAAATTTTGGATCGGTCCGACCTATCTGGTCGGTGTGTCCAACTGCATGATCCAACCTGTCCGTGTTGGCTTGTTGGCTATAGGTACAAAAAATTGAAATTCAAACTAAATATAAAAGTGCGCTAATTTACTGAAAATTTATATAGATTTATAGATAATTTACATAGGAAAAAAGTAGACTAGCTACGGCCCTTGGCATACGGACAGCGCTGTGTGTCCATCTACTCGCCGGAGAGGCGAGATAGATGTACGATGGGGATGAGGCACGGGCGTTAGTCTTCCTGTCGACATCCTGGATGGACGGAATCGGCAGCCCATTTGGCATCCTCCTCCTCACGGATGCAACAGAGACGGCGTCCTCCTCCTCCATGGACACAAGGATGACCTGGTCGAGATGGCGTCCTCATCGTAGCCATACGCCATGATGGCATGGTACTCGGGGATGTTTCTGGTCACCCGCTTCGTTTTGACGACATGGGCACCGCCCTGGCCCCTCATCATCGTCGTTATAGGAGGAGAGTCGTGACGCCTCGTAGTACTCCTAAGGCTAGAGCTAGCATGGCGGAATGCACGCGAGCCGCCGCGTCTTGTGCTCCCACGCTTGGAGGTTCTTCTAGTACTCCTTGTTACGGTAGGCGCTCCCATCGGAGACCGGCGGGGAGCTTGGTGATGCGGTGGTGCATCTCCGCCTCCAGCGCCTTTCCTTCTTTGGTGTGAAAGGTACCCTCTCCAAGTTGAGGTGCCAACTAATGGGAAAGGAGACATCATGGTGTTCGATGTCGTCCCCTCCCAACTCATCAACGTATCCGTAAAGGAGCCAGCGCCCCGGGCTTCTATATTTTTTTGGGCCCTTGGGCTACGATAAACGGCCTAAAGACAATATATATATATGCGTTATAACTAGATATATGGATGATATATGTGCCAATTTCACTTGCAAAATATTTAAAAGCATATAACCACACACGTTTATAGTCGAGATGTCTATAAATAATTGTCAAGCACTAAAGCATTGTGATATTTAGATAGAAAAATAAAAATGATAGGAAAATATAACAAGTATTTCATGCTAGTGAATACCTAAAAAACACCCAGCCTCCAATTAGTTCATCGACAATTAAGCTTCAGTGCTTAAGCAAAAGCTTCTTCGCATTCCTAGATGCAAAATCATCGAGGACACTATCAAGATTAATGTTTTCCAATATATACTTCTCAATACAACATGTAGCCAAGCCATTCAATCTGTCTTGTAACATAGTTGATCTCAAACAGTTCTTTAATAGCTTTATTTTAGAAAACTTCTTTCAGCTGAGGCCACAGTCACATGTGAAGTCAAAAGGATCCGATAGGCAACTCAGACATTTGGATAGCAATCTATGGTTGTAATGAATTGAAGAATGTCATGCTCGACATCAAATTATCGCAAGTTACTTGCAATACCTTTAACTGGAGAAAAATCATTAATATCGACATCACATGAATTCTCATGAGTAAAGTTTCTGCAAAAGTAGTGCAAGATTTTTGTAGATTACTTTCATCCATGGACTTCAGATTCTTTGAGTTGAATAAGAAACCAAACACCTTCTCAAATTCCTTCAGCTGCTCAAATCGACTATTCAATGAAGCAATTGATGTCAACAATGACAAGAAAGTAAGAAACTGAAAAGATTTAATAGTTGACAACCTGTAATTCTTCTTCTTTATCATTGATTTCATCAAAATGCTTCTTTCTTTTACTTTGACGCTTTGTACGAAATTTTGGCTCTATGTCCATAGAAGATGCAAGGTTTTTGGCACTTTTAATGCTAGTATCAAATCCTTCAACTCGAACTTCTGAAAAATTTAATGACCCCTTCAATGTGTTTGCATCAATGCACACCATTTTTTCCTGTAACTTCTTGCTCACCATATTTACAGAAAATAAAACCTCGTGCCAAATAACCATACCAACTAAAGTCTCAAATTTCCCAAGTATTTTGTACAATGATTGAGCATCACTAACCGTAGTTGGATCATCAGTAGAAGCCTTCTCTAGTTCCTTCAAAGCTGATCTTACTTGGGCAGTTTGAAACCTTATAGGTTGTACACTCTTTATTCGACTCTCCCAACGGGTATCTGACAATGGTTTGAGAGTCATATTTGGAATATTATCAAGCAAAATCTTCCACCTCTTAGTAGAACGTGCAAACAATACATATATACGTTGGATAATACCGAAGAATGAAATAGCTTGTCCGCATGATTTCGCCATATCACAAAGAGTGAGATTCAAACTATGACATGCACATGGCATATATAATGCTTTCGGGTTTTCTATAAGCAAACGATTTTGAACACCTTGCTTTTCCCTTCATGTTGGAACCATTGTCATAACCTTGCCCTCACATTAGCAACATCCAAGTCAAGAGCATCCAATGTATCCAATAATACAATACATTAAAAAGCCCCAATCACGATGTGTCGTCAACCTTTATGAATCCTAGGAAAAACTCCTCTACTCGGATGTCACTTGATATATTGACACAACGCACAATTAGCGCCATTTGTTCTTCATGGCTCACATCCGGTACAATCTAAGATAACAGAAATACTTGGCATCCTTGATGATCTTTAACATTACCTTTCTCACAGCATCGGCAAGGAGCGAGATCAACTCATTTTGAATGTTGTGGCCAAGATAATGATGATGAATTTCATTGTTTTGAATGCGCCTGATATGTTCCTGCATCACATGATCAAATTCAGCAATCATTTCAACCGTGTTCAAATTTCCATTACTATCTTGATACAACTTCTCATTTGATCCTCGAAAGGCCAAATTATGTTTTGCAAGAAACTTCACCAGAACAACTATTCTTTGCAAAACCATGCTAACGCTTTTTCCTTTGCAACCAACCGTTGCATGTCATCATCAATTATTTGCTTTTTGCTTAACCTCAACCTTAGTTCATTCCATGTATTCATGTTTGTCAAATGCTCAACACTCTTCTCATGATCTTTGAGTCTTGGACTAAGACGCTGCCAATCTCTCAATCCATCAGATGCTAGCAAGGACTTATTATTGTTTGATTTGAACAACTTGCAGCAAAAACAATAAACTCTGTCCACCTCTTTGGAGTAAACCAACCACTTTCTATCAACAACCTCATAATTGGCTAACTTTCTGGAGTAGTATTCATAAGAAAAATGTCTACCTTTGTCATCCTTAGGGAACTCGGACCCAATTCTTCTCTCAGGCCCTTCTCAATTAAAATATTCCTTTGCAATTATCAAGATTATTCCATGTTCTGGGGATCATAGATAGATGAAAGAGAATCATCTTGTTCATCACCACTAGGACATCTGCATGGTAAACAAAAATTGTAATTGGTTAATTACTTACTTACACTTGGAAAAATTGATGCTAGTTAGTTATTTACCATTTTCCGGGGATTGGTTATCACCACTAGGAGCATCTTGTTCTTCGGCTATATTGTCCTTATTAACATTAAAATCTGCATGACAAACAAAAGATTATAATTATTTATTTATTTACAATTGGAAAAATTAACGCTAGTTAGTTATTTATCGTTTTCCGAGGATTGTTCATTGGCCTCAAAGTTTGCATTTGAATTATTCACATCATCTTCTTCGAGATCAGATTCTTGCCTTTGATTATTATTGTTGACATCAACACTACTTTTTGTAAAAAAAAACTAATTTAAAGCACCTCTTTGTGAATCAATAAGCTCATTCTCTCTTTCTTTTCTTCTTTTTCGCACCGACAATTGCTTTCCCATCGTAACACCTATCAAAGATTAATATGATAAAATTTACGCTATATTGTAATCTTAAAAATTATAATCCGAATCAAGAGATTAATTAGAAGGACTAAATCAGGAATTAGATGTAAACTTACAGAGTTAGAGTCAGAGCAGCGGCACTGAAGTAATCGAACTGAAATAATCAAGAGAGTCAGAGTCAGAGCAACGAGCAGCATGCCAGAAGTCAGGCAAATGGGCAACATGCCACAGGGGCGCAGGGCACACAGCAGGCGCGACAGGCACAGATAATAAGACCGGGCGCAGCCGCAGCCGCCGCTGCGCCGGTGGGGGCGGGCGGGGCGAAGCACCGAGCGAGAGCGAGCAGAGAGGCACCAGCGTGAGGGTCCGCGTCGGCTGCCTGCAGCATCACGAGCCACGAGGGGTCGAGGCGGGGCTCTCGATCGACGATCTTCCTTCCTTGATTCGCGGTCATGGCGTCTGGCGGCGTGGGCGTCTCCGTGTCGGCAATCGCGGCGTTTAGGTTTCAATTCTAGTATGGGCTCAGAAGACTAAAAATTTTGGGCCCCTCCGGCTGGGCCCTTGGCCATGGCACAACCCCGCCATGGGGTAGAGCCGCCAGCGCGCCCATTTCATCAACGATTCGGCGCCTCCTACACGGGCTAAAATGTGTGTGGGCGTCGATGAGGGACGTGACGAGTGGAGATGCTCTTAGAGCGGAGAATAGGGTCCCCCAGCCATCAAGGTCGAGGGAGAAGGGGACCCTCATTTTCCTTTGGAATGAAGGAGCCAGGTTCGAAGATTATCGAAGTGGGCTCCATAATGAAGCCCATTAGGTTGTATAAAAATTAACCCCAACCCCCCGCCCCACACACACACACGCAACTCTAAATTGGACATATTTCACCCTCAACTCTAAATTGGGGGATTGGCTCCTCTACAGTAGCATTATTACTGTACAATTGTTAGATTTTAATCAACCGCCCACTCCAATCCGATGGCTCTTCGTTCTCCCGTTTAACTTGAGTAGTAACTCAAAAAAGGCACCGCGATATGAGACGCCGAGGACTCCAAGGCAGCGCCTTTGGACTCCTGAGACTATCGGGCTCTGGAGACTATCGGCTGTTGGGCCAGCTGCCAGCCTGTAGGGCAGCCTCGCGGATGAAGCACGCACATCGTCGTGAGGAGCTCGCCCTCCTCGGAGACGAGCTGCACAACTAAGGTTCACGCGGCTGAACAAGGTGTTGCTAGACGAAGGATCAATTCACACAATAGCAGTACAGCAATTCTTTGGCACCTGATCGAGAAAATTGAAGAAATCGCCAATCAAACAACTAGATCGACGACTCGAGAGTCGGGACACTAATTCATCTGCACGGCTGCGGCTATAGCTCATAGCTGAGCTGACCGGCCGACCGGCCGATGGTTGTCATGAGCCTGAGGACCACCATCTAGTGGCCCGTCATCTATGGAGTACTCGGCGTCTCTACCGCCGGTGCTTAGTTTTTTTCCTAGCTAATAACAGAGTTAAGGGCGAGAGAGAAGAGCCATCCGATTAGATCAGACGGTTGATTTAAACGCTACAGTACGTGTACAGTAACAACACGACTGCAGAGGAGCCGAGTCCCTAAATTGGAGGTTTAGCTGCTGGGTATGCCTTTGATGTGGCATAAATGCACTCAGGAAGGTTATTTTGGGGGTGATTTATATACTTTTTTTTCTTTCTGTAATAACATTAATGAAAACGGCCCATATTAGAAATACGTGGCTCAAAGGCTTTCCAGCAAAACAAGGCCCAAAAAGGAGCCGCCTCGATCAAAAATAGCAGGAGCTCTCCTCCTGAACCTTTTTCGCAACCCTCCACGCAGCCATGGAGGACAACACCCAGCCGCCGCCGCCGCCGCCGCTGCCGCAGCAACCGGAGGAGACTGAACTCGCCGGGGATAAGCGCAAGAGAGAGGAATCACCGGAGAAACCTACCTTAGATGAAGCAGCAGCTGCCTCCCCCGCCGCCTCCACCGTCGAGGAGGTCGCCGCCCCCGCTGGGGATAAGCGCAGGAGAGAGGACTCGCCGGAGAAACCTACCGGGGATGAAGCACAAGCAGCCTCCGCCGCCGCCTCCGCTGTCGAGGAGGCCGCTGCCCCAGCTGTCGAGGAGGCCGCCGCCCCAGACGGCAGCGCTAGGCAGCTGCACCCGATGTCGAAGACGAGCCTCTGCTCCTTCTTCCGCCGCCGGGGCGGCGGCCCGGACGGGTGCAGCCACGGGGAGGGGTGCCGGTACGCGCACACGGAGGAGGAGCCGCCCCGGCCAGACGGCACCTGGGACCCCACCTCCGACTGCGCCAAGAAGCTCCGCAAGGTCTCCGAGGAGGAGACCGAGGAGGAGGTGACCTTCGACGAGGAGTCACTGGACAAGTGCCTGGTCGGTCTCTCCAGGCACTGGGTCAACGATAGGCTCAAGTCCTTCCTCCAGGAGCAGGCAAGCATTGCTTATCTGATAGTACTTTCCTACTTTGTTTGTATCACGAACTAGTCTGCTGAAGTGGCCATGTAGTGTGACTGTACATTGAACTGATGTCACTACTAGAACTGGTATCTGACAATAGCATTTGAGTTGGAATGTTTCAGAACTAGTTGAGGCATCTACTCTAATTTATAAGAACACTAATCTAGGTTTTGATGTCTGAGCTCAGAAGGAGCGACTAAAGATTGTTTCAGCTGTAACAAGCATTACAATTTACTGACTAGACCCGAGTTCTGTAAAACAAAGTGGCTCAAGGATGAGGGGTTTTTGCAAGACTAAGTCCAGCAGGGTTTAGATCCTCAGATTAGTTAGCATATCATGGATATCACCAAACATGAGCTAGTCTGTAATTGCTCACAAGTCACAATGTTTGACCCCAAGTATGCCCAGTGGACTATCATGTTGTTTTATCAGACACATGAGGCTAGATTTGGTTGCATATATTGTATAAATTAGGTAGGGCAGGGTGACTTGTTGCTCATCTTGCCATGTTTTGCCATTTAGTTCATAGATAAATATGGCTTTTTATCTGCTGTATGTTTTCTTTTTTAAGTTGTCAAGAGATTATGCTGGCACATAACAAGTTGCATCTTTTGAGATTTTGTTTTTGGGCCAGTAACCCCTTCTGAATTTTTGTTTTGTTTTTGAAATACCTTAACACAAACTATTCTTGTGTAAACCAATGGAGGAACATCTGGTGTAATAATGACTACAGCCACTGAGTTCCTTTCGGATTTGGTTTGGTGAAAATTATAGTTTATATAAAATTAATTGGATCACAAACTGAAAATTGAAACGAAAACAACATGTTCTGGGTTAAATCTTTAAAAGTTTCAGAAAGGTTAAAAGTGCATATGTATCTCGTGGATTATACTCTATTTGTCTATTTTTGTTTTATGATAACTTAGTGCCATAACTCCAATGATGGTTGTGCAGGGAATCTCATGCAGTAGCAAAGAAGAAGAAAGGGATGACTGTTGGTTTTGTGACATTTGAAAGTATTGAACAACTGAAAAATGCTGTGGAGGTAATTGTCCATTGATTCGTGCTGGTAAAATGTTTGGGTATATGACAAGTGACAATGAATTTTTCCTCACAACTCGAGTAGGTCCTTAAGGAGAATCGATCTGGTGGAAAGGAAATAAAGATAGTAGATGCCAACCGTAGGTCTCATCAGAAGTTACACACAGAAGGACCAGCATCTGGAAATGGAGTGGCAACAGAAAACAGTAGTGTTGCTGCTGCTCCAGCTGATGGAACATCTGGGCCTGAAGCGCAGTAGCAAATAAAAGAACTGTCATGAAGCAGTTACCCCACTTGCCCATATGACTTACAAGGATCAGCTAGAACACAAAAAAATTCTGTTGCACAGTTACTTAAGAAACTTGTAAGATCAATTGCATGTCCTTCTACCATTATAAATTTGTAATCAACCATATATTTGGTGAAATTGTAATCACTTCTTTTGTTCTCTTATACCGCAGACTCTTAATGCTAAGAAAGCTTGCCCAGATGGCGTTCTCCTTCCAGAATGGATTTCCATCAAAGCAAATTGGTAACATCCTACTACTAGTATATTGTACTGTTGATGTGCTATTCTCACTCTCAGTACTGTGTCCGTCCCAATACCATTTCACTGCTATTTAGAGTTTCTTGACCAAAAAATACAGAAATTGTCTTGCTTGAGTATAAAGCGTTGTGTCAGGCTTTCTCCCAATGAACTATTGGAAAAATTACCACTTTCGTTAATATTCGTCTTTGAGTCTTTGGAACATAGATATAATCTGTGAGTTTGTTAGCTTTGCACTTCTGACTCGACCAGTAATCTTCAGTACTTGACACATGGCATTTCACTGTTCTTAACAAAGAGATCTTACAAACGGTTGTTTTCTGTCTGTATCCTAGCACTTTCATATGGGTGGTAGCAGTTCTTTGTAGGTAACTGGCGGTTATATAAGCCTCAGACACTTGCTGCAGTCTGCACAATGTCTTTTCATTCTTCTGCGTCTGTAGTATATGATCTTCTGCTCTCTAGATTGTGCTAAGTGTCTGTTCGACCATCCAGGTGGTCTTTCATGCAAGCTTGAAGGTATTCTGGAGTCCCCAGTGGTTGACGGGTATCGTAACAAGTGTGAATTCTCTGTGGGACATTCCTTGGAGGGCAAAAAGACGGTTGGGTTTATGCTTGGGAATTTCAGGTTGGTTTGTTGATTCCTCTTTCTTTCTTCTTGTTCACTGTTTTTCCAGCGTTAATGATTGATACAACATAATCTCAGGGAAGGTGTGACTGCTGTCGAGGAACCCGTGGACTGCCCAAATGTTTCAGGAATTTCCTATAAATATGCTTTCATGTTCCAAGAGTTTCTGCAGTTGTCAACCTTACCCGTGTGGAATAGAGTTGATAATTCAGGATTTTGGCGCCAATTCACGGTGTGTTCTCGCTAAGCATTTAAATCTCTATCTGATGCTTCTGTTTGTTTTCTCTATTGAGATTCTGCAAACTGAATTTCTTTGTTTTGTTCATCGTGGTGTGGATAACTTCTTACACTATGACTATGAGTGCCATATTAGGTTCGAGAGGAAGAAGTCCAGCTCAAGCGGTTGTTGCACAAGATGCAGAAACACAAATATCTGAAGTCATGATTATTGTTCAGGTAGTTTGGACTGAACTTGAGATGTGCTCGCCAGTTCAATGCAGTTTCTGCTGGCAGTACCACTGACATGCTATACTTTCTATACTACCAGGTGTGCTCCACAGGTGTTGATGAGGTACTGATGAAAGATGAGTTTACCAAGTTGTCCACGACGCTGGTTCAAGGGGCCACAACATGCTCGCCTCCATTGCCTCTAACAACTATAGTAGTCCAAGTAAGTTCGAACAGCTGCTCCAGAACTATGATTCTGTGCATGTTTCCTTTCAGGAATTCCTTAATTCCTATGTCCATTAAGTTATTCTAGCTATCACACTATTGCTGTATTTTAACTTAATATGTGTTATAACTTGTAACTCCACATACCGCCCAAGCGCCCAGTAGCCACTTGGTGTACTTTTGAGGAATTGCAGATTTTACTGTCTGAACTGAATGAGTGAACTTTGCAGTGTGTTCTCTCCATTTCTAAAAATATGTCATCTTAAAACACGTGTAATAAAACTTATAAAACTTTTCCAACTGAGATACACAAACATATACATGATTCTCGCATGGAGTTAATCATTCTTAGAAAAACATGGAGATGATATTGGTATATTTGTCATCAAAAGCATACTATTCTGTTTTATGCAATCTCTATTATTATTGATTAAAGTTAGCAAAAGGTTGTCAAATCTGTTGCGATGCTGATTTCAACAACGTCATGATTATAAGAACATAGTGAGTGCTTTTATGGCTATAATTCTTCATTCGAGTTTAGACATGTCAGTTGCAGTTTGTTTCGATAAGTATGCTTCTTTGTTATTCTTGAAATTATTTACAGCTAATGAAATCCTTCACTACTCATGCAGGATCATACAGGAATATCAAATGTAGCAGCAGCTGACTGTCCACTGATCCCACTATTGGTGCCCAAATCGCCAATCAGAAGAGGGAGCAGTGGATCAAACAAGAATTCACGACCACATCAGCAATCTTCGTTCTCCTTATCACCAACAGCATTTTTCCAGGTCTGGCTGAAATGAAAACTACTTTGTCAATTGGGCTGTATGGTTAAATTTGGTATTGACTCACAGTTACACAGGTTAATACTCTTGCTGCAGAAAGATTGTACACCCTTGCTGGTGACTGGGCCAATCTCAATTCAGACACATTACTTTTTGACGATGTTGTGGGACTGGAACAATTGGCCTGACATTAGCACATCGTGTTGGAATGGTATTTTCCTGTGCACATTTCATCTTATTGCTTATTTCCAGTATAACATAGAATGCAGTTTTCAATATGTTTCATGTTAGATGGCTCAATCATTGCTTTGTAATATATTTCTCTAAGTTACATCGCTGATGTGCTAGGTTGTTGGAATCGAAATGAATGAATCGGCAGTTTTGGATGCTCAGAGAAATGCTCTTATCAATGGTATAAAAAATTGCCGTTTGTCTGCGGAAAGGTGAGACTTATTTACCCTTATGAAGAATTTTCTTACTCTGGTGTAGTGACCATGAGGTCATCTTGTACCTTTGACTTCCAATTCTTTGTACTCACCACAATACTCTCACCTGAATCCCCATCCTTGGAATAAACAGGCCAAGATGTGATGGGGTCTCTTCTCACAGAGTATCTTGGTTCACCACAGCAGGACATTGCGGTTTCTGAAAGTAATTCAGAAGTTTGTGCTACAGGAAAAAATGAAGATATAGTTGATGGTACAGAGAATAATGGTGAAGCTATGGACAGCTCGAGTGAGAAAAACGACAATGGTGAAAGTCAGCAGCTGGGAGACAAATCGGCTGATCCTCCCACTTGTTCCAGTCATGAGATAAATGGAGACTTGGGGGATAGGGTTAGCAAAGAGTTGGAAGGTGGACATGATCAATGCAATGTGGCTGTTGGTAATCAAAATAGTGAGGAAGCATCGCCATTGATCAATGAGGAGTCCATTGCCACAAAATCAGCTGACTCTTTGGAGCACACTAAAACACCTGAGGATGGTTCTTCTATTTCTAACAAAGACACACTTGCTGCTACTGCATGTCAGTTCAAGAATTTCGTTGCTATTGTAGACCCTCCACGTGCTGGGCTTCACCCTACTGTAAGTAAATTTCAATCTTTAGTTTTCTTAATCATAAACAATTCTTACTTATATTTGAAAATGCTTATGTTTAACATATGCCCAAGCCCAACAGCATAATGAGTTAGTGACATAACCCTTGGTGCAATGTTGGTTTTGACTGTCATCAACTCATCATTGCTAGAATTTGGCTCGCAAGTAATAGTTAACCCATCAATGCTCTTGCATCATAAGTAGTTCGCTGGTCTTGGTTTTGTCTTCTGTAGTTGTAACTTCCGAGATATCTGCCAATCTATCTTACCAGGAATGCTACCACTCATGTAATTATCACAAGTCTACAAAAAACACTATGTGTTGGCTGAGTCTCCTTTCTTTATAGGGGCAGCTATGACATCCATGCAATTCATAAAATGCATTACGACCCTCAGGACATTCATGGGAAAGAGTAGCTCACCGCCACTTGGACAGACATACATATTTTACATACTTTAGATATAACCTAGCATCAGTGATAAATTAAGCGTACGCTTAATCCCGCTTAAGCGGAAAATTAAGCGGAGGCTCACCGCCTGCTTCAGGCCTACTGCTTGCTGCGCTAAGCGCTGTTTAGCGATGCAATTAGGCGCTGAGCGTGTGCGTACGCGCGCGGAAGCGAGGAAAGCGGGGGAAAAAGCGCTCGCTGCGCGTCCATGGTCGACAGAGGGAGGGAGCTGAAAATTTTTGGGGTAGCAGGGAGGGAAATTGGGGGCATAGGGTTTCCTGAGGCCCCAATCGGTCACTTCCCCACACCCTAGGACAGAGAGAGAGGGAAGAGAGGCGGCGCACCTGGTTTCTGTTGCCGCCGAAGCAGTCCAGCGCCGCCGCTGAAGCTGCTCCTGAGCCGCCCTCCACTTCTTCCTCCAGGCCAGCAAGGCATCGACCCCTCTCCGCCCAGAACAGGTCGTCCCCGTCGCCCCCTCTCCGCCTAGAGCAGCAGGTCGAACTCGATCCCGTCGCCCTCTCTCCGCCCAGAGCAGCAGGTCGAGCTCGATCTCGTCCAGATACAAAGATACACTTGTTTTAGGCTCTGATATGCCCTGCTTAGCCTTCTTTATTCCCTGTCCGTACGATTTTAGACTGACCGCTTAAGCGCGCTTAAGCAGCAATTCGTCTGAGCGGAGCCTCATCGCTCGCTCAGCGCTTACCGCTTTTTTGAAACATGCCTAGCATATAATGGCTTAGACAATTAGCCGACTATTGAACATAATTATGAAGTCTTACATTTAGTTTTGTGATTCTTAAGTCACCTGAGTCTGTGCTTACTTAATACTCCCTCCGTCCCAAAATATAAGGCACCTAAGGATTAGTCAAAAGTCAAATCTTACTAAATTTGACCAAATATTTAGAAAAAAATATCTACATCTACAATATTGAATGGACACATTAAGAAAATATACTTTATGGTGAATCTATTGGTACTGATTCAGTATTGTAAATGTTCATATTTTTGTGTATAATCTTGGTCAAACTTAGAAACCGTTGACTTTTGACTAATCCTTAGGCGCCTTATATTTTGGGACGGAGGGAGTACCTAAAAACCAAGTAAAACACAAGAGTACATGAACACTCGGTTCCTACATTGTGGCACCATAGAACATCATGAGAACATTCAGACTTCCTATAAACAAAGCAGATTATACTACTTTACAGCTCTTTGTAGGACTAGTGATAATTACAGTAATGTGGTATAGCTGCCAGGTACGGTAGATATCTTGGGTGTTAATAAGAAAATATATACATTTGAAGTTAGTACTATGAAATTATCATGCTATGAAGTTGTTCCTGCATTATGATCCCAATGTATGAAACTTGTCAAGTTCATGTTAATAATGAACACCATATTAGTTGACTGAAGCACCGTGCAGATCAATTGTACCTGTAATATGTTTATTTTTGTGTACGCCATTCTTCTTGTGATTGGACTACCAACTTTTTGTGGAAGATCAAGCTGACATTCTTAATATTCTATAGGTGATCAAGGTATTGAGGACTCATCCACGCATTCGTCGTCTAGTGTAAGTAATCCCGATTCCGATACCTGCTACTATGTCTTATAGTGGTGCTTAGAGAACAAAGTTTCCCGTTACCAAGTTATCATGTTGTCTCCAGCAAGCATGCATTATTCCGATCTCAGTCTCTAAAATTAAAGAAAAACACGCATCACTTGTTTGGTACTGCCCAACTTGGTTGCAGTTAGTACTGGAATCTCATGTAGTTTCTGTTACTGCTCTAACATTTACTCTTTGTTCCCATTTAACCAGGTACATTTCCTGCAACCCAGACACTCTAATGGCCAACGCAATCGAGCTTTGCACTCCCACGTCAGAGAACAGGGAAAAGAACAAAGGGCACCGTGGATGGCGCAACATGAGCAGCGCTGGTCTTGCGAGGCAGAGGACAAAGTCGATGCCCATGTCGGAGCCTTTTGTTCCCAAGAGAGCCATGGCCGTCGACTTGTTTCCCCACACCTCGCACTGCGAGATGGTCATGCTTTTCGAGAGGTGAACAAAGTAGTCTGTTGTTCATTTGTATTAGTCTAGAGATTATTATCTCTGTTGAGAACCATACCAAATTTCCAGTATGGAGACCTATGTGTTGCTACTCTCATAGACAATTTATTTTCCTGTTAAACGGATGCCGCGACTTGACCAGTAACCTGGATCTGCTACTGTCAAAACTCTAATGGTCCAGTGGCATTCTGGTCAGGGAAAACCCTAATAAGTCACTGGTCCTATTTGTTGGCAGAAACTTTGCTGAACAGACTTTAAGTTCCTGATGACTGCAATCTTGTCCTGAGAAAAGTTTCATACCGATTGGCCAAGGCAGGCAAACACATGGCCTACATAAATACGTACAAAAGTATCTAATGCAATGGGGAAAGATACAAGTGGATTTCATTTTCTGGTGCCCACAGGAAAGCAATGGCTTGCAATTGCAGTAGCAATCTCAATCATCCCAAGATGATAGAAATTAAAGCAGAGGGTGTGGTAGGTTCGGCATCATATCATCCTAAGCTGAGAGGAACACATGCCTTTATTGATGCCAAATGCATCTAGGTTGGCAACTAGGAAAGGAAAGTGAGTGTGTGCTACAAGATATCCACTTCATTTTCTTTTTAGATTTTCTATTTGTAAGTTACTGAAACATTCTTGAATCTTGCTCATATTGTTATACCCCTCCATCAATCATGTTCACGTCAACCCATATCTCTCATATTGTTATACCCCTCCATCAATCATGTTCACGTCAACCCATATCTGGCCTGAAAGGTTATAAATCACAGTTATGTTTTGCTGAAATTGCACGGTTTCAGTACTACTGTAATTCAAGGAATCAACCCATTATGGGCACCCCTAACCTTGCCCCTAAGAAGAGGCCAGTTCCTACATAAATTATGTGCAACTAAATACTGTAACAACTATACCGGTGGTCAGGTGGTGGTTATGATTCTGTGTGGAGTATATTGATCAGACGAACGGGTCAGCACGTGCAAACTCTTCCCTCTTGTCGGCTGCCGGGCAATAATGCCTTGATTTAAGCAAGCTCTCCTTGACCTTTTAGATGTCAGAACTTGAATTTAATGTGTGACTCAATCATACAATGTGCCCGCGAAGTACCACTCCCTCTGTTTAGTAGATTATAAGGCATTTTAGATTTTGATAAATCTTTAACACACATCCTTGGTCATTACTTTGTGTATGTATGCTAGTGGAAATTATACTAGTATTATTATTATCCTCATTACTAATATTCTAGAGAAAACATTATCAAACTATTTTCATGCAAAATCCAAGGATACTACTTTTAGTATATCCACTTCAAATGCTTGCTGACACATGCTCATAGCCAAAGTTCGAAAACATGGACACTAGAAATACTTTTAGGTTGCCGCACCTTGTAGCCCAAATTTTTAATTAAAATCGAAAACTGCACTTTTGAATCTAAAAAACCCTCAAAATGTACAAGGGTACACATAAATATATATTATGTATGACTAAATAATATTTTGTCAAATGTATTTTTTATATGTGATCTACACGAAACAAACAAATACAGTATCCTTTTGCCTTTTTGAGCAACAGTATTTGTGTTTTAGCACCCAAAATATAACATATTATTTAACGAAAATTCTAGGTATGTAAGAACACATATGTATTTATACACTCAAAAATATTTTTGAACCTACACTTGCCATTTTTTGTTCTTACAAAATTCCGGGCTCCTTAGAAACTGGGAGCCAAAAGGAATCTCAGATTTTGACTATACATTAAATTTATACAGTAATATGTATGTGAAAATCCACCAAAAGTACAAGTTGTGAAGAGGTTGGACTCCAGATCGAGTTGAAATTTGTTACTACTCCCTCTGTTACAATTTGTAGAACTTTATTTGGGTTAAAGCTTCAACGACAACTCTACGAGAACATAACTCGGGATACTTTTTCCAGGGAATTGAATGCCGTAATTTTTCTTAGCCCTGAAACCTCACATGCATGGATGAAGAGTTGAAAGATGTATTTGGTGTTTAATTGCATGAAGAAGAGACGTGTGGATGATTTCAGCTGCTTCAGTTTGGCTTGTGTCAATTGATCTAACTGCAGCAGGTGAGTGCGATGTCAAACGAAGTCTGGCCAGCTGCCACTGGCCAGTGACCAGAATACCCTTTTTATTTTTGGTTTGGATGCGAATCGTGTGGTGGAGAGAAGCGTCTTTTTAGATTACCAAACGGAAATGCTAGCACCAATCGTTGCAGCCGTCTAGCTTACCCGCTTTGTTTATGTCCTGGGATCAGTCGCATCCAATGTGTGGTCTCTGTTGGGAATGGAAATGATCTTCCCACTTATATATCGTCAACATTGATTTGACTTTGGTGTCCGTACGTACACGTCAGAAAAGATTAGCAAGAGCCAGGAAAGGATAGTTAGCACACGTGGCAGCCAAGCTGGACACGTGTCGCCAGGTGAATATTGAACTCTAGATGCAAGCAGATCTTGCTTTCGCTTTGAATCTTCAAGAATTGCTAAACAAAGTCGTGCGCGTTATCTATTGGTGATCTTTTCGTACGCTCTTTTTGATAGAAAAACCAGACCAGTCACAGGCATGTTGCCACGTAGCTCGAGTGGCCTTTTCTTTAGTGAGAGAAAAGAGTGGCTTTGTTAGTACAGCACAGTACATCCTCTCATCTCATCTCATCACTTCTCTCTTTTCTACATCCAAATCCATTCACTTTACAAAAGCCAACTCAATCTTGGCTCAACCTTTTTCTACAGAAAACAAGTAGTAATATCAATCATGCAGTACTTCATCAACTTTATCAACCAAATTCTCATTTGATTTTACAAATGTAAATTGTTTCGGATAAATCATGTGTGTTAAACCTGCCTAACTGTGGCACATGTACGTGCCGGTTTACTTAGTAAATTTTTTAATTTTCGTTGGCCATAGGCAGCAATAACTATCCAGAAATTTGTTTTTTCTAAACCCGCGTCCATGTCATACACATCATAATCTAACACAACTAGTAGCATTCAAGTTCCCGCGTTGCAAATACGTGGCGTGCATGGCCTCAGATTATAGTCGGTGCACACCTCTATCAAACAGCTTCTTCATCTCACTCACAGCTGTACGTAGCTTCTTGCGACCATATAATAAGTCTTTGGAATTTTGGTAAAATAGTCTAGCCCATTTTCTATTTCAATAATTCCTAAAAATCCTAGAGGCCCATTCATGCAAGACAAGAGCTGGGACAAATGTTTAATCCCACATTGCTAGTTGAGTGGAAGTTGGACCAGCTTATAAGGTGAGCTCTCCTACCACTTGGTAAAAGGATGATAAGGAGAAGGAGAGAGTTCCACACGCGCGCTCCTCCTCCTCCTCGCTCGCCTTGTCACGACGCGACGCGACGCGCGCGCCGCGGGGCATGGATGGTATATGAACAGATGTACAGAAGCTGAAACGTTTGCTTTGAATGGACTTTTAATACGAGTTAAATGAATACGAATTGAGTGGAGGCTGTCCGATGGACTGCCGCCTGTTCGCTTCATCTTCCGTCCATTCGTTTCATCTTCGCCTATAAGAGAGAGAGGTCGCGCCTCTCCGGCCACACCACACATCCTCGCGCCTCCGGTTCGAGAGCACCGCGCTACCTCCATCTTCCCATCCGTCTTACTGGCGTGCATGGCCGGGACAAGGGCCTCGAGACCCGCCGCTTGAGTCTGTAGGGAAGAAGGCGATAAGGTTTTGGGGACCGCTATCAGCCGCGACACTTGCGTCACGGAATCCTCACGAATAGCGACGTCTTCCCGACGAGGACTTCTTCCCGACATCAAGACCTCTTCCTCGGCGACATGGCCAACGACGGTTCCAACACGGCGGTTCCACTTCTGCCATCGCCGTGTACATCTTCTGTCTCAATCTTGTTCTGATCCTATCCAAAGTTTTATGCCTTGCAGTTTGTTTGGCTATATGCCTAAATTTGTATTCGCTATTTAACATGATTAGTATATTGCCTATTATTCTAGTCATGTTTTATCTACCATTTATTTTGGATAATTCACTTGGTAAATTGCTCTATTTCTCAACAATCCAAAAACCTTATTTCAGGCAATTTGCCCCAAGTGGCTTTGTTGCTTCTATGAAGCCACCTGTGTTTGAAGGTGTGAATTACAAACGATGGCGTGCGAGCAGTTCTCGGTTTCGGACCATGAGCTGCTATAACGCCATCTATGGCGCCTTTGAGGGAACTTAATCCCGCAGAAGAGGCGTTCAAAAACTTGATACCACTTTCAAGGCCTTGATCAGCATCCTTGGCGACAATATTGTCGATTCATATCATCATTTAGCAATGGCAAAGATATGTGGGATGCGCCGAGAAAATTTGGAGTCTCTGTTGGCGATGAACGTATGTCATGAAACAATTCTATGACTACAAGATGATTGATGACCGCTCCATTGTGGAGCAGGCTCATGAGATCTGATCACTTGCCAGGAGCTTGAGCACTTCACTTGTGTTACGGACAAGTTTGTTGGAGGCATCATTGCCAAACTTCCCGATCATGGAGGAATTTTGCTACTTCTGAAGCACAAGAGACAAGAGTTCTCCGTGGGATCTCATTGGGACTCTTGATGTGGAAGAGAAGGCGAGAGCAAAAGACACACGTGCTCGAGGTACGAGGAGGTTCTAATGCCAACCTGTAAAAGGAACTTCGACCTCACAAGTTCAAGAACAAAGGGAAAGTTTGATGATAAAGGAAAGTTCGATGGAAAGAACAAGGCCTCACGTCCACCAGCTTCAAGAAGAAGACGATAAGAGGAAGGTGCTTGTCATGTGCGGTGATCCTAATCATTGGGATCTGCTTGTCCCAACCGCTTTGACAAGCGCCAAGATGGGAAGAGCAAGATCGCTAATGTTGTCATGGGCGTTGAGATGAAAGATGTTGGGTATGGTATATTACCCATTGTTCTTTCATTATGTCATTCTCTGATTGGTGGATTGACACGACGCTAATGTACATGTCTGTTACGATATTTCCATGTTTTCTTCATATCAGTCGAGGACTCAAACCGTCGATGGGGAACGGCCGCATGCTTCATTCATGGTGTTGGTACGGTCGATCTGAAGTTCACTTGGGAAGATCGTGCGTCTGAAACGTGCATCATGTTCCTCAATAAATAAAAATCTTGTTAGCGGATCTCTTACGTGTCGAGATGGCTACAAGATTGTATTCGAAGTTCAATAAATTTGTAATTTCAAGTATGGAACCTTTATTGGTAAAGGCTATGAATGCGGAGGCTTGTTCCGCTTATCTCTCGGACATTTGTAATAAAGTTGTTAATCATATTTACACAAATTTTGAATCAAATGTCCGCACTCGCTCTTTGTCATATTAATTTTGGTTGTATGACGCGACTAGCCAAAATGAATTTAATCCCTGATTTCTCAACTGTTAAGGGATCTAAATGCCAAGTCTGCGTGCAAGCTAAACAACCTCGCAAGTCACATACGACTGCAGAAGTGAGAAATTTAACACCACTAGAGCTCATACATTCTGATCTTTGTGAGATGAATGGTGTGTTGACAAAAGGTGGAAAAAATATTTCATGACTTTGATCGATGACTCTATGAGATATTGTCATGTATCTTCTGAAATCAAAAGATGAGGCTTTGAGTTTCTTCAAAATCTATAAAGTCGAGGGAAAATCAACTTGATCGAAAGATTAAGAGGCTTAGGTCCGATCGTGGTGGAGAGTATTTTTCCAACGAGTTTGATTCCTTTTATGCGGAACATGGTATAATTCATGAGAGGACGCCTCCTACTCACCCTCAAATGGAGTAGCCGAAAGAAAGAACCGTACTCTAACAGATTTGGTTAACGCCATGTTAGACACATCGGGTCTTTCTAAGGAATGGTTGGGGGAGGCATTATTGACCGCGTGTCATGTCCTAAACCGAGTTCCCATAAAGAACAAAGAAATTACTCCATTCGAAGAATGGGAGAAGAAAAGACTAAAACTCTCTTACTTACGTACTTGGGGTTGTTTGGCAAAGGTTAATGTACCAATCCCCAAGAAGCGCAAGCTTAGACCAAAAACCATTGATTGTGTTTTTCTGGGCTATGCTTTTCATAGCATTGGTTATAGATTCTTGATAGTAAAATCTGAAGTACGACATTCATGGGTACAATCATGGAGTCGATCGATTTTCTTTGAGGATATCTTTCCAATGAAGGATAAACCTAACTCATCAAATCCGGAGATACCTAGTTCATCTAATCGTGAAATTGCTATATTCTCGAACCTACCATTCCGATTGAACACTGAAAGTCCTAAGGAGGATGATAATGAAATTCCTAAAAGGAGCAAAAGACAAAGGACTGCAAAGTATTTTGGTGATGATTTCATTGTGTACCTTGTGGATGACACTCCCTTCCATTTCAAGCTTATGCATCTCGATCTGACTCTGAAGGAAGCTTCATAGTGAGATGAATTCCATCTTAGCTAATGAAACATGGGAGATCACTGATCGTCCTTATGGGTGCAAACTGTAGGATGTAAATGGGTGTTCAAGAAGAAACTAAGGCTGATGGTACTATTAAGAAGTACAAGGCAAGGCTTGTGGCAGCCAAGTTGGACACGTGTCGCCAGTGAATATTGAACCCTAGGTGCAAGATCTTGCTTTCGCTTTGAATCTTCAAGAATTGCTAAACAAAGCCGTATGCGTTATCTATTGGTGTGCTTTTATGCGCTCTTTTTGATAGAAAAACCAGAGATCACGGGCATGTTGCCACGTAGCTCGAGTGGCCTTTTCTTTAGTGAGAGAAAAGTGGCTTTGTTAGTACAGCACAGTACATCCTCTCATCTCATCTCATCACTTCTCTCTTTTCTACATCCAAATCCATTCACTTTACAAAAGCCAACTCAATCTTGGCTCAACCTTTTCTGAAAAACAAGTAGTAATATCAATCATGCAGATTACTTCATCAACTTTATCAACCAAATTCTCATTTGATTTTACAAATGTAAATTGTTTCGGATAAATCATGTGTGTTAAACCTGCCTAACTGTGGCACATATGCGTGCGGTTTACTTAGTAAATTTTTAATTTTCGTTGGCCATAGGCAGCAATAACTATCCAGAAATTTGTTTTTCTAAACCCGCGTCCATGTCATACACATCATAATCTAACACAACTAGTAGCATTCAAGTTCCCGCGTTGCAAATACGTGGCGTGCATGGCCTCAGATTATAGTCGGTGCACACCTCTATCAAACAGCTTCTTCATCTCACTCACAGCTGTGCGTAGCTTCTGGCGACCATATAATAAGTGCTGGAATTTTGGCCCAAATAGTCTAGCCCATTTTCTATTTCAATAATTCCTAAAAATCCTAGAGGCCCATTCATGCAAGACAAGAGCTGGGACAAATGTTTAATCCCACATTGCTAGTTGAGTGGAAGTTGGACCAGCTTATAAGGTGAGCTCTCCTACCACTTGGTAAAAGGATGAGAAGGAGAAGGAGAGAGTTCCACACGCGCGCTCCTCCTCCTCCTCGCTCGCCTCGTCACTGACCAGCAGACGCCTTGGGCATGGATGGTATATGAACAGATGTCTGAAGCTGAAACGTTTGCTTTGAATGGACTTTAATACGAGTTAAATGAATACGAATGAGTGGAGGCTGTCCGTGGACTGCCGCTGCTTCATCTTCCGTCCATTCGTTTCATCTTCCTATAAGAGAGAGGGCGCCTCCTCTCGATTCTGCCACATCCCTCGCGCCTGGGTTCCGAGAACTCGCTACCTCCATCTTCCCCATCCCGTCTTCTGGCGTGCATGGCCGGGCGACAAACCTCCGAGACCCCGCTTGAGTCCTGCACGGAGAAGGCGATAAGGTTTTGGGGCGCTATCAGCGACCATCGGCTTCACGGAATCCCTCAGATAGCGGCGTCTTCCCGACGAGGACTTCTTCCCGACATCAGCACCCTCTTCCTCGACGACATGGCCAACGACGGTTCCAACA
Organism: Avena longiglumis; assembly: GCA_030063025.1. NCBI lineage: Eukaryota > Viridiplantae > Streptophyta > Magnoliopsida > Poales > Poaceae > Avena > Avena longiglumis. Next base: position 11,738,098 of record CP125974.1, read on the forward strand.
CCGGCGGTTCCACTTCTGCTACTGCCGTGTACATCTTCTGTCTCAATCTTGTTCTGATCCTATCCAAAGTTTTATGCCTTGCAGTTTGTTTGGCTATATGCCTAAATTTGTATTCGCTATTTAACATGATTAGTATATTGCCTATTATTCTAGTCATGTTTTATCTAGCATTTATTTTGGATAATTCACTTGGTAAATTGCTCTATTTCTCAACAATCCAAAACCTTATTTCAGGCAATTTGCCCCAAGTGGCTTTGTTGCTTCTATGAAGCCACCTGTGTTTGAAGGTGTGAATTACAAGCGATGGCGTGCGAGCGGCTCAGTTTCGCACCATGAGCTGCTATAACGCCATCTATGGCGCACTGAGGGAACTTAATCCCGCGAAGAGGCGTTCAAAACTTGATACCACTTTCAAGGCTGCCTTGATCAGCATCCTTGGCGACAATATTGTCGATTCATATCATCATTTAGCAATGGCAAAGATATGTGGGATGCGCCGAGAAAATTTGGAGTCTCGATCTTTGGCGATGAAGCGTATGTCATGAAACAATTCTATGACTACAAGATGATTGATGACCGCTCCATTGTGGAGCGGGCTCATGAGATCTGATACTTGCCGTGGAGCTTGAGCACTTCACTTGTGTGTTGGGACAAGTTTGTTGCGGAGGCATCATTGCCAAACTTCCCCAGTCATGGAGGACTCTTGCTACTTGTCTGAAGCACAAGAGACAAGAGTTCTCCGTGGCGGATCTCATTGGGACTCTTGATGTGGAAGAGAAGGCGAGAGCAAAAGACACGTGCTCGAGGTACCGAGGAGGTTCTAATGCCAACCTCAGGTAAAAGGAACTTCCAGCCTCACAAGTTCAAGAACAAAGGGAAAGTTTGATGATAAAGGAAAGTTCGATGGAAAGAACAAGGCCTCATCCACGACTTCAAGAAGAAGGCGATAAGAGGAAGGTGCTTGTCATGTGTGCGGTGATCCTAATCATTGGGATCCTGCTTGTCCCAACCGCTTTGACAAGCGCCTTGATGGGAAGAGCAGCAAGATCGCTAATGTTGTCATGGGCGACGTTGAGATGAAAGATGTTGGGTATGGTATATTACCTCTGTTCTTTCATTATGTCATTCTCCGATTGGTGGATTGACACGGACGCTAATGTACATGTCTGTTACGATATTTCCATGTTTTCTTCATATCAGTCGAGGGACTCAAACCGTCGATGGGGAACGGCTCGCATGCTTCATTCATGGTGTTGGCGGTCGATCTGAAGTTCACCGGAAAGAGATGCGTCAAGAACGTGCATCATGTTCCTCAATAAATAAAAATCTTGTTAGCGGATCTCTTACGTCGAGATGGCTACAAGATTGTATTAAGTTCAATAAATTTGTAATTTCGAAGTATGGAACCTTTATTGGTAAAGGCTATGAATGCGGAGGCTTGTTCCGCTTATCTCTGTCAGACATTTGTAATAAAGTTGTTAATCATATTTACATAAATTTTGAATCAAATGTCTGGCACTCTCGTCTTTGTCATATTAATTTTGGTTGTATGACGCGACTAGCCAAAATGAATTTAATCCCTGATTTCTCAACTGTTAAGGGATCTAAATGCCAAGTCTAAGGCAAGCTAAACAACCTATAAGTAACATACATTGCAGTGAGAAATTTAACACCACTAGAGCTCATACATTCGATCTTTGTGAGATGAATGGTGTGTTGACAAAAGGTGGAAAAAATATTTCATGACTTTGATCGATGACTCTACGAGATATTGTCATGTGTATCTTCTGAAATCAAAAGATGAGGCTTTGAGTTTCTTCAAAATCTATAAAGCTGAGGCAGAGAAAATCAACTTGATCGAAAGATTAAGAGGCTTAGGTCCGATCGTGGTGGAGAGTATTTTTCCAACGAGTTTGATTCCTTTTGTGCGAACATGGTATAATTCATGAGAGGGCGCCTCCCTACTCACCGATCAAATGGAGTAGCCGAAGAAAGAACACTCTTTCAACAGATTTGGTTAGCCATGTTAGACATCGGTCTTTCTAAGGAATTGGGGAGGCATTATTGACGCGTGTCATGTCCTAAACCGAGTTCCCATAAAGAACAAAGAAATTACTCCATTCGAAGAATGGGAGAAGAAAAGACTAAAACTCTCTTACTTACGTACTTGGGGTTGTTTGGCAAAGGTTAATGTACCAATCCCCAAGAAGCGCAAGCTTAGACCAAAAACCATTGATTGTGTTTTTCTGGGCTATGCTTTTCATAGCATTGGTTATAGATTCTTGATAGTAAAATCTGAAGTACCTGACATTCATGTCGGTACAATCATGGAGATGCGATTTTCTTTGAGGATATCTTTCCAATGAAGGATAAACCTAACTCATCAAATCCGGAGATACCTAGTTCATCTAATCAGGAAATTGCTATATTCTCTGAACCTACCATTCCGATTGAACACTCTGAAAGTCCTAAGGAGGATGATAATGAAATTCCTAAAAGGAGCAAAAGACAAAGGACTGCAAAGTATTTTGGTGATGATTTCATTGTGTACCTTGTGGATGACACTCCCACTTCCATTTCAGAAGCTTATGCATCTCCTGATGCTGACTACTGGAAGGAAGCTGTTCATAGTGAGATGAATTCCATCTTAGCTAATGAAACATGGGAGATCACTGATCGTCCTTATGGGTGCAAACCTGTAGGATGTAAATGGGTGTTCAAGAAGAAACTAAGGCCTGATGGTACTATTAAGAAGTACAAGGCAAGGCTTGTGGCAGCCAAGCTGGACACGTGTCGCCAGGTGAATATTGAACCCTAGGTGCAAGATCTTGCTTTCGCTTTGAATCTTCAAGAATTGCTAAACAAAGTCATGCGTTATCTATTATTGTGCTTTTTGTACGCTCTTTTGATAGAAAAACAGACCAGTCACAGGCATGTTGCCACGTGAGCTCGAGTGGCCTTTTCTTTAGTGAGAGAAAAGAGTGGCTTTGTTAGTACAGCACAGTACATCCTCTCATCTCATCTCATCACTTCTCTCTTTCTACATCCAAATCCATTCACTTTACAAAAGCCAACTCAATCTTGGCTCAACCTTTTCTACTGAGAAAACAAGTAGTAATATCAATCATGCAACTTCATCAACTTTATCAACCAAATTCTCATTTGATTTTACAAATGTAAATTGTTTGGATAAATCATGTGTGTTAAACCTGCCTAACTGTGGCACATGTGCGGTTTACTTAGTAAATTTTTTAATTTTAGTTGTATAGGCAGCAATAACTATCCAGAAATTTGTTTTTTCTAAACCCGCGTCCATGTCATACACATCATAATCTAACACAACTAGTAGCATTCAAGTTCCCGTTGCAAATACGTGGCGTGCATGGCCTCAGATTATAGTCGGTGCACACCTATCAAACAGCTTCTTCATCTCACTCACAGCTGTAGCTTCTTGCGACCATATAATAAGTGCTGGAATTTTGGCCCAAATAGTCTAGCCCATTTTCTATTTCAATAATTCCTAAAAATCCTAGAGGCCCATTCATGCAAGACAAGAGCTGGGACAAATGTTTAATCCCATTGCTAGTTGAGTGGAAGTTGGACCAGCTTATAAGGTGAGCTCTCCTACCACTTGGTAAAAGGATGAGAAGGAGGAGAGAGTTCCACACGCGCCTCCTCCTCCTCGCTCGTCTAAATCACGGCCTTGACGCGGCAGCACAGGCATGGATGGTATATGAACAGATGTACGAGCTGAAACGCTTGCTTTGAATGGACTTTTAATACGAGTTAAATGAATACGAATTGAGTGGAGGCTGTCCGTGGACTGCGCTGCCGCTTCATCTTCCGTTCATTCGTTTCATCTTCGCCTATAAGAGAGAGAGGTCGCGCCTCCTCTCAGTTACACTGCCACACATCCCTCGCGCCTCTAGTTCCAGAGCACTGCGCTACCTCCATCTTCCCCATCCCGTCTTACGGCGTGCATGGCCGGACGATGAGGCCTCCGAGACCCCGCCCGAGTCTGTCACGGGAGAAGGCGATAAGGTTTTGGGCGCTATCGTGCCATCGGCTTCGCCACGGAATCCCTCACAGATAGCGACGTCTTCCCGACGAGGACTTCTTCCCGACATCGACCCTCTTCCTCGGCGACATGGCCAACGGTTCCAACACGGCGGTTCCACTTCTCTTGCCGTGTACATCTTACATCTCAATCTTATTACGATCCTATCCAAAGTTTTATGCCTTGCGCTTGTTTGGCTATATGCCTAAATTTGTATTCGCTATTTAACATGATTAGTATATTGCCTATTATTCTAGTCATGTTTTATCTAGCGTTTATTTTGGATAATTCACTTGGTAAATTGCTCTATTTCTCAACAATCGAAAACCTTATTTCGCAATTTGCCCCAAGTGGCTTTGTTGCTTCTATGAAGCCACTGTGTTTGAAGGTGTGAATTACAAGCGATGGCGCGAGAAGCGATGCTCGGTTTCGACCATGAGCTGCTATAACCATCTATGGCGCACTGAGGGGAACTTAATCCCGCCAGTGAAGAGGCGTTCAAAACTTGATACCACTTTCAAGGCTGCCTTGATCGGCATCCTTGGCATAATATTGTCGATTCATATCATCATTTAGCAATGGCAAAGATATGTGGGATGCTTCGAGAGAAAATTTGGAGTCTCTCTTTGGCGGTGAACTGTATGTCATGGAACAATTCTATGACTACAAGATGATTGATGACCGCTCCATTGTGGAGCAGGCTCATGAGATCTGATCACTTGCCGGAGCTTGAGCACTTCACTTGTGTTACGGACAAGTTTGTTGCGGAGGCATCATTGCCAAACTTCCCTCATGGAGGAATTTTGCTACTTCTCGAAGCACAAGAGACAAGAGTTCTCCGTGACGGATCTCATTGGGACTCTTGATGTGGAAGAGAAGGCGAGAGCAAAAGACACACGTGCTCGGTACCGAGGAGGTTCTAATGCCAACACAGTGCAGAAAAGGAACTTCCACCTCACAAGTTCAAGAACAAAGGAAAGTTTGATGATAAAGGAAAGTTCGATGGAAAGAACAAGGCCTCATACCCATCCGGCCAGCTTCAAGAAGAAGACGATAAGAGGAAGGTGCTTGTCATGTGCGGTGATCCTAATCATTGGGATCCTTGTCCCAACCGCTTTGACAAGCGCCAAGATGGAAAGAGACAAGGCTGCTAATCTTGTCATGGGCGACGTTGAGATGAAAGATGTTGGGTATGGTATATTACCTCGTTCTTTCATTATGTCATTCTCTGATTGGTGGATTGACACGGACGCTAATGTACATGTTACGATATTTCCATGTTTTCTTCATATCAGTCGAGGGACTCAAACCGTCTTGATGGGGAACGGCTGCATGCTTCATTCATGGTGTTGGTACGGTCGATCTGAAGTTCACTTGAAAGACATGCGTCAAGAACGTGCATCATGTTCCTCAATAAATAAAAATCTTGTTAGCGGATCTCTTACGTGTCGAGATGGCTACAAGATTGTATTCGAGTTCAATAAATTTGTAATTTCAAGTATGGAACCTTTATTGGTAAAGGCTATGAATGCGGAGGCTTGTTCCGCTTATCTCCATCGACATTTGTAATAAAGTTGTTAATCATATTTACACAAATTTTGAATCAAATGTCCGCACTCTCGTCTTTGTCATATTAATTTTGGTTGTATGACGCGACTAGCCAAAATGAATTTAATCCTGATTTCTCAACTTAAGGGATCTAAATGCCAAGTGCGTGCAAGCTAAACAACCTCATAAGTCACATACTGATCGCAAGTGAAATTTAACACCACTAGAGCTCATACATTCGATCTTTGTGAGATGAATGGTGTGTTGACAAAAGGTGGAAAAATATTTCATGACTTTGATCGATGACTCTACGAGATATTGTCATGTGTATCTTCTGAAATCAAAAGATGAGGCTTTGAGTTTCTTCAAAATCTATAAAGCTGAGGCAGAAAATCAACTTGATCGAAAGATTAAGAGGCTTAGGTCCGATCGTGGTGGAGAGTATTTTTCCATCGAGTTTGATTCCTTTTGTGCGGAACATGGTATAATTCATGAGAGGACGCCTCCCTACTCACCCCAGTCAAATGGAGTAGCCGAAAGAAAGAACCGTACTCTAACAGATTTGGTTAACGCCATGTTAGACACATCGGGTCTTTCTAAGGAATGGTTGGGGGAGGCATTATTGACCGCGTGTCATGTCCTAAACCGAGTTCCCATAAAGAACAAAGAAATTACTCCATTCGAAGAATGGGAGAAGAAAAGACTAAAACTCTCTTACTTACGTACTTGGGGTTGTTTGGCAAAGGTTAATGTACCAATCCCCAAGAAGCGCAAGCTTAGACCAAAAACCATTGATTGTGTTTTTCTGGGCTATGCTTTTCATAGCATTGGTTATAGATTCTTGATAGTAAAATCTGAAGTACCTGACATTCATGTCGGTACAATCATGGAGTCGACTGATGCGATTTTCTTTGAGGATATCTTTCCAATGAAGGATAAACCTAACTCATCAAATCCGGAGATACCTAGTTCATCTAATCAGGAAATTGCTATATTCTCTGAACCTACCATTCCGATTGAACACTCTGAAAGTCCTAAGGAGGATGATAATGAAATTCCTAAAAGGAGCAAAAGACAAAGGACTGCAAAGTATTTTGGTGATGATTTCATTGTGTACCTTGTGGATGACACTCCCACTTCCATTTCAGAAGCTTATGCATCTCCTGATGCTGACTACTGGAAGGAAGATGTTCATAGTGAGATGAATTCCATCTTAGCTAATGAAACATGGGAGATCACTGATCGTCCTTATGGGTGCAAACCTGTAGGATGTAAATGGGTGTTCAAGAAGAAACTAAGGCCTGATGGTACTATTAAGAAGTACAAGGCAAGGCTTGTGGCAGCCAAGCTGGACACGTGTCGCCAGGTGAATATTGAACCCTAGGTGCAAGATCTTGCTTTCTTTGAATCTTCAAGAATTGCTAAACAAAGCCGTATGCTGCTATCTATTGGTGTGCTTTACGCTCTTTTTGATAGAAAACCAGACAGCCACAGCATGTTGCCACGTAGCTCGAGTGGCCTTTTCTTTAGTGAGAGAAAAGAGTGGCTTTGTTAGTACAAAGACATCCTCTCATCTCATCTCATCACTTCTCTCTTTCTACATCCAAATCCATTCACTTTACAAAAGCCAACTCAATCTTGGCTCAACCTTTTCTAGAAAACAAGTAGTAATATCAATCATGCGATTTCATCAACTTTATCAACCAAATTCTCATTTGATTTTGCAAATGTAAATTGTTTCGGATGAATCATGTGTTAAACCTGCCTAACTGTGGCACATGTACAATGCGGTTTACTTAGTAAATTTGTTAATTTTCGTTGGCCATAGGCAGCAATAACTATCCAGAAATTTGTTTTTCTAAACCCGCTTCCATGTCATACATCATAATCTAACACAACTAGTAGCATTCAAGTTCGCGTTGCAAATACGTATGCATGGCCTCAGATTATAGTCGCACACCTCTATCAAACAGCTTCTTCATCTCACTCACAGCTATGCGTAGCTTCTTGCGACCATATAATAAGTGCTGGAATTTTGGCCCAAATAGTCTAGCCCATTTTCTATTTCAATAATTCAAAAATCCTAGAGGCCCATTCATGCAAGACAAGAGCTGGGACAAATGTTTAATCCCATTGCTAGTTGAGTGGAAGTTGGACCAGCTTATAAGGTGAGCTCTCCTACCACTTGGTAAAAGGATGAGAAGGAGAAGGAGAGTTCCACACGCTCCTCCTCCTCCTCGCCTGCAAATCACGACGGACAGCGCGAAGGCATGGGCATGGATGGTATATGAACAGATGTACAGAAGCTGAAACGTTTGCTTTGAATGGACTTTTAATACGAGTTAAATGAATACGAATTGAGTGGAGGCTGTCCGGTGGACTGCCGCCTGTTCGCTTCATCTTCCGTCCATTCGTTTCATCTTCGCCTATAAGAGAGAGAGGTCGCGCCTCCTCTCAGTTACACTGCCACACATCCCTCGCGCCTCCAGTTCCAGAGCACTGCGCTACCTCCATCTTCCCCATCCCGTCTTCCGGCGTGCACCGCGATGACAAGAGGTAAACCTCGAGACCCCGCTTCGAGTCACATCGGAGAAGGCGATAAGGTTTGGGGCGTCAGTGCGACATCGCTTTCACGGAATCCTCCACAGATAGCGACGTCTTCCCGACGAGGACTTCTTCCCGACATCAGCACCCTCTTCCTACGACATGGCCAACGCGGTTCCAACACGGCGGTTCCCACTCTTTCTTGCCGTGTACATCTTCTGTCTCAATCTTGTTCGATCCTATCCAAAGTTTTATGCCTTGCGTTTGTTTGGCTATATGCCTAAATTTGTATTCGCTATTTAACATGATTAGTATATTGCCTATTATTCTAGTCATGTTTTATCTAGCGTTATTTTGGATAATTCACTTGGTAAATTGCTCTATTTCTCAACAATCAAAACCTTATTTAGGCAATTTGCCCCAAGTGGCTTTGTTGCTTCTATGAAGCCACCGTGTTTGAAGGTGTGAATTACAAGCGATGGCGTGCGAGCGATGCTCTGGTTTCGGACCATGAGCTGCTATAACGCCATCTATGGCGCACTTGAGGAACTTAATCCGCTCGGAAGAGGCGTTCAAAACTTGATACCACTTTCAAGGCTGCTTTGATCGCATCCTTGGCGACAATATTGTCGATTCATATATCATTTAGCAATGGCAAAGATATGTGGGATGCGCTCGAGAAAATTTGAGTCTCGATCTTTGGCAGTGTATGTCATGGAACAATTCTATGACTACAAGATGATTGATGACCGCTCCATTGTGGAGCAGGCTCATGAGATATAGTCACTTGCCGAGCTTGAGCACTTCACTTGTGTGTTACGGACAAGTTTGTTGCGGAGGCATCATTGCCAAACTTCCCGATCATGGAGGAATTTTGCTACTTCTCTGACAAGAGACAAGAGTTCTCCGTGGCGGATCTCATTGGGACTCTTGATGTGGAAGAGAAGGCGAGCAAAAGACACACGTGATCGAGGTACCAGGGAGGAGGTTCTAATGCCAACCAGTGTACGGAAAGGAACTTCCACCTCACAAGTTCAAGAACAAAGGAAAGTTTGATGATAAAGGAAAGTTCGATGGAAAGAACAAGGCCTCATCCACCAGCTTCAAGAAGAAGACCGATAAGAGGAAGGTGCTTGTCATGTGCGGTGATCCTAATCATTGGGATCTGCTTGTCCCAACCGCTTTGACAAGCGCCAAGATGGGAAGAGCAAAGACTGCTAATGTTGTCATGGGCGACGTTGAGATGAAAGATGTTGGGTATGGTATATTACCTACTGTTCTTTCATTATGTCATTCTCCTGATTGGTGGATTGACACGGACGCTAATGTACATGTCTGTTCTGATATTTCCATGTTTTCTTCATATCAGTTCAGAGGGACTCAAACCGTGCTGATGGGGAACGGCTCGCGTATACATTCATGGTGTTGGTACGGTCGATCTGAAGTTCACTTCGGGAAAGACTGTGCGTCTGAAGAACGTGCATCATGTTCCCTCAATAAATAAAAAATCTTGTTAGCGGATCTCTTCTGTGTCGAGATGGCTACAAGATTGTATTCGAGTTCAATAAATTTGTAATTTCGAAGTATGGAACCTTTATTGGTAAAGGCTATGAATGCGGAGGCTTGTTCCGCTTATCTCTGTCAGACATTTGTAATAAAGTTGTTAATCATATTTACACAAATTTTGAATCAAATGTCCGCACTCTCTTTGTCATATTAATTTTGGTTGTATGGCGACTAGCCGTAATGAATTTAATCCTGATTTCTCAACTGTTAAGGGATCTAAATGCCAAGTCTGTGCAAGCTAAACAACCTCGCAAGTCACATACAACCGCAGTGAGAAATTTAACACCACTAGAGCTCATACATTCGATCTTTGTGAGATGAATGGTGTGTTGACAAAAGGTGGAAAAATATTTCATGACTTTGATCGATGACTCTACGAGATATTGTCATGTATCTTCTGAAATCAAAAGATGAGGCTTTGAGTTTCTTCAAAATCTATAAAGCGAGGCGTAAAATCAACTTGATCGAAAGATTAAGAGGCTTAGGTCCGATCGTGGTGGAGAGTATTTTTCCAACGAGTTTGATTCCTTTGTGCGGAACATGGTATAATTCATGAGAGGACGCCTCCTACTCACCCAGTCAAATGGAGTAGCGAAAAGAAAGAACCGTACTCTAACAGATTTGGTTAACGCCATGTTAGACACATCGGGTCTTTCTAAGGAATGGTTGAGGCATTATTGACCGTGTCATGTCCTAAACCGAGTTCCCATAAAGAACAAAGAAATTACTCCATTCGAAGAATGGGAAGAAAAGACTAAAACTCTTACTTACGCATTTGGGGTTGTTTGGCAAAGGTTAATGTACCAATCCCAAGAAGCGCAAGCTTAGACCAAAACCATTGATTGTGTTTTTCGGGCTATGCTTTTCATAGCATTGGTTATAGATTCTTGATAGTAAATCTGAAGTACCGACATTCATGTCGGTACAATCATGGAGTCGATGCGATTTTCTTTGAGGATATCTTTCCAATGAAGGATAAACCTAACTCATCAAACCGAGATACCTAGTTCATCTAATCAGGAAATTGCTATATTCTCTGAACCTACCATTCCGATTGAACACTCTGAAAGTCCTAAGGAGGATGATAATGAAATTCCTAAAAGGAGCAAAAGACAAAGGACTGCAAAGTATTTTGGTGATGATTTCATTGTGTACCTTGTGGATGACACTCCCACTTCCATTTGAAGCTTATGCATCTCCGATCGACATCGAAGGAAGCTGTTCATAGTGAGATGAATTCCATCTTAGCTAATGAAACATGGGAGATCACTGATCGTCCTTATGGGTGCAAACCTGTAGGATGTAAATGGGTGTTCAAGAAGAAACTAAGGCTGATGGTACTATTAAGAAGTACAAGGCAAGGCTTGTGGCAGCCAAGTGGACACGTGTCGCCAGTGAATATTGAACCCTAGGTGCAAGATCTTGCTTGCTTTGAATCTTCAAGAATTGCTAAACAAAGCCGTCTTGCTTATCTATTGGTGTGCTTTTTGTACGCTTTTTTGATAGAAAAACTGCATCACGGGCATGTTGCCACGTAGCTCGAAAGTGGCCTTTTCTTTAGTGAGAGAAAAGAGTGGCTTTGTTAGTACAGCACAGTACATCCTCTCATCTCATCTCATCACTTCTCTCTTTTCTACATCCAAATCCATTCACTTTACAAAAGCCAACTCAATCTTGGCTCAACCTTTTTCTACAGAAAACAAGTAGTAATATCAATCATGCAGTACTTCATCAACTTTATCAACCAAATTCTCATTTGATTTTACAAATGTAAATTGTTTCGGATAAATCATGTGTGTTAAACCTGCCTAACTGTGGCACATGTACGTGCCGGTTTACTTAGTAAATTTTTTAATTTGGCCATAGGCAGCAATAACTATCCAGAAATTTGTTTTTTCTAAACCGCGTCCATGTCATACACATCATAATCTAACACAACTAGTAGCATTCAAGTTCCAGCGTTGCAAATCATTGGCGTGCATGGCCTCAGATTATAGTCGGTGCACACCTCTATCAAACAGCTTCTTCATCTCACTCACAGGTACGTAGCTTCTTGCGACCATATAATAAGTGCTGGAATTTTGGCCCAAATAGTCTAGCCCATTTTCTATTTCAATAATTCCTAAAAATCCTAGAGGCCCATTCATGCAAGACAAGAGCTGGGACAAATGTTTAATCCCACATTGCTAGTTGAGTGGAAGTTGGACCGCTTATAAGGTGAGCTCTCCTACCACTTGGTAAAAGGATGAGAAGGAGAAGGAGAGAGTTCCACACGGCGCTCCTCCTCCTCGCCGCCTTTCACAAATGACAGCGGCAGGCCATGCAAGGCATGGATGGTATATGAACAGATGTCTGAAGCTGAAACGCGTTTGCTTTGAATGGACTTTTCTACGAGTTAAATGAATACGAATTGAGTGGAGGCTGTCCGTGGATGCCGCTTTATCGCTTCATCTTGGTCCATTCGTTTCAGCTTCGCCTATAAGAGAGAGAGGTCGCGCCTCCTCTCAGTTACACTGCCACACATCCCTCGCGCCTCTAGTTCCAGAGCACTGCGCTACCTCCATCTTCCCCATCCCGTCTTGGCGTGCACCGAGCCGGGACAAGAGGCCTCCGAGACCCGGCTGCTCGAGTCCTGCACGGGAGAAGGCGATAAGGTTTTGGGGCGCTATCGCTGACCATGGCTTCACGGAATCCCTCACAGATAGCGACGTCTTCCCCGACGAGGACTTCTTCCCACATCGACACCCTCTTCCTCGACGACATGGCCAACGAGCGGTTCCAACACGGCGGTTCCACTCTGCTCGCTGTACATCTTCTTACATCTCAATCTTATTCGATCCTATCCAAAGTTTTATGCCTTGCGCTTGTTTGGCTATATGCCTAAATTTGTATTCGCTATTTAACATGATTAGTATATTGCCTATTATTCTAGTCATGTTTTATCTAGCGTTTATTTTGGATAATTCACTTGGTAAATTGCTCTATTTCTCAACAATCCGAAAACCTTATTTCAGGCAATTTGCCCCAAGTGGCTTTGTTGCTTCTATGAAGCCACCTGTGTTTGAAGGTGTGAATTACAAACGATGGCGCGAGCGATGCTCGTTTCAGACCATGAGCTGCTATAACGCCATCTATGGCGCACCTGAGGGGGAACTTAATCCCGCTCAGGAAGAGGCGTTCCAAAAACTTGATACCACTTTCAAGGCTGCCTTGATCAGCATCCTTGGCGACAATATTGTCGATTCATATCTGTCATTTAGCAATGGCAAAGATATGTGGGATGCGCTCGAGAGAAATTTGGAGTCTCGTCTTTGGCGTGAACGTATGTCATGGAACAATTCTATGACTACAAGATGATTGATGACCGCTCCATTGTGGAGCAGGCTCATGAGATCTGATCACTTGCCGAGGAGCTTGAGCACTTCACTTGTGTGTTCGACAAGTTTGTTGCGAGGCATCATTGCCAAACTTCCCGATCATGGAGGAATTTTGCTACTTCTACGAAGCACAAGAGACAAGAGTTCTCCGTGACGGATCTCATTGGGACTCTTGATGTGGAAGAGAAGGCGAGAGCAAAAGACACACGTGCTCGAGGTACCGAGGGAGGTTCTAATGCCAACCTGGTACAGAAAAGGAACTTCCAGCCTCACAAGTTCAAGAACAAAGGGAAAGTTTGATGATAAAGGAAAGTTCGATGGAAAGAACAAGGCCTCACAGTCCACCAGCTTCAAGAAGAAGACTGATAAGAGGAAGGTGCTTGTCATGTGTGCGGTGATCCTAATCATTGGGATCACCTTGTCCCAACCGCTTTGACAAGCGCCAAGATGGGAAGAGCAAAGACGCTAATGTTGTCATGGCGACGTTGAGATGAAAGATGTTGGGTATGGTATATTACCCACTGTTCTTTCATTATGTCATTCTCTGATTGGTGGATTGACACGGACGCTAATGTACATGTGCTTACGATATTTCCATGTTTTCTTCATATCAGTCGAGGACTCAAACCGTCTTGATGGGGGAACGGCTATGCTTCGCTCATGGTGTTGGTACGGTCGATCTGAAGTTCACTTCGGAAAGACTGCGTTCAAGAACGTGCATCATGTTCCTCAATAAATAAAAATCTTGTTAGCGGATCTCTTACGTATCGAGATGGCTACAAGATTGTATTCGAAGTTCAATAAATTTGTAATTTCAAGTATGGAACCTTTATTGGTAAAGGCTATGAATGCGGAGGCTTGTTCCTTATCTCATCGACATTTGTAATAAAGTTGTTAATCATATTTACACAAATTTTGAATCAAATGTCCGGCACTCTCTTTGTCATATTAATTTTGGTTATATGACGCGACTAGCCAAAATGAATTTAATCCTGATTTCTCAATTAAGGGATCTAAATGCCAAGTCTGCGTGCAAGCTAAACAACCTCGCAAGTCACATACATTGCGAAGTGAAATTTAACACCACTAGAGCTCATACATTCGATCTTTGTGAGATGAATGGTGTGTTGACAAAAGGTGGAAAAATATTTCATGACTTTGATCGATGACTCTCGAGATATTGTCATGTATCTTCTGAAATCAAAAGATGAGGCTTTGAGTTTCTTCAAAATCTATAAAGTGAGGCAGAAAATCAACTTGATCGAAAGATTAAGAGGCTTAGGTCTGATCGTGGTGGAGGTATTTTTCCAACGAGTTTGATTCCTTTTGCGAACATGGTATAATTCATGAGAGGACTCCTCCTACTCACCCAGTCAAATGGAGTAGCCGAAAGAAAGAACCGTACTCTAACATTTGGTTAACGCCATGTTAGACACATCGGGTCTTTCTAAGGAATGGTGGGGAGGCATTATTGATCAGCGTGTCATGTCCTAAACCGAGTTCCCATAAAGAACAAAGAAATTACTCCATTCAAGAATGGGAAGAAAAGACTAAAACTCTCTTAATTACGTACTTGGGGTTGTTTGGCAAGGTTAATGTACCAATCCCAAGAAGCAAGCTTGGACCAAAACCATTGATTGTGTTTTTCGGGCTATGCTTTTCATAGCATTGGTTATAGATTCTTGATAGTAAAATCTGAAGTACGACATTCATGTCGGTACAATCATGGAGTCGTGATGCGACTTTCTTTGAGGATATCTTTCCAATGAAGGATAAACCTAACTCATCAAATCGGAGATACCTAGTTCATCTAATCGAAATTGCTATATTCTCGAACCTACCATTACGATTGAACACTCACGAAAGTCCTAAGGAGGATGATAATGAAATTCCTAAAAGGATCAAGAGACAAAGGACGCAAAGTCTTTTGGTGATGATTTCATTGTGTACCTTGTGGATGACACTCCACTTCCATTTCGAAGCTTATGCATCTCCGATCTCGACTCTTTGGAAGGAAGATGTTCATAGTGAGATGAATTCCATCTTAGCTAATGAAACATGGGAGATCACGATCGTCCTTATGGGTGCAAACACATGGGATGTAAATGGGTGTTCAAGAAGAAACTAGGGCTGATGGTACTATTGAGAAGTACAAGGCAAGGCTTGTGGCCAAGGGTTATACCCAAAAGGAAGGTGAAGACTTCTTTGACACTTACTCACCTATAGCAAGGTTGACCACCATTCGAGTACTACTCTCTCTGGTGCCTCACACGGTCTTCTCGTTCATCAAATGGACGTTAAGACGGCTTTCCTAAATGGAGAGTTGGATGAGGAAAGTTATATGGATCAACGGATGGTTTTGTAGTAAATGGTCAAGAAAGAAAAGTGTGCAAGCTCTTGAAGTCTTTGTATGGTCTTAAACAAGCACCTAAGCAAAGGCACGAAAAATTTGATAAAACCTTAACGGCTGCAGGCTTTGTTGTAAACGGTCGACAAGTGCGTATACTATCGCCATGGTGGGGTGAGGAGTCATCCTTTGTTTGTATGTTGATGACATACTGATTTTCGGACCAACCTTAATGCAATTAAGGAGGTCAAAGATTTCTTATCTCGTTCCTTTGAGATGAAGGATGCAGGAGTAGTGATGTCATCACGAACATCAAGCTATTGAGATGATGATGGTGGAATTACATTGCTTGATCCCACTATGTGGAAAAGATCTTGAGTCGTTTCGGGTATAGCGACGTCAATTTTTCTCCTACACCGTATGATCCTAGTGTGTTGCTTCGAAAGAATCGAGGAAATGCTAGAGACCAACTAAGATACTCTCAAATCATTGGCTCGCTTATGTATTTAGCTAGTGCCACGAGACCTGACATCGCCTTTGCTGTAAGCAAACTCAGTCGATTTGTCTCAAATCCAGGAGATGATCACTGGCATGCTCTTGAAAGAGTTATGCGATATCTAAAAGGCACTGCGAGCTATGGCATACACTATACCGGGTATCCGAGGGTACGAGAGGGTTATAATGATTCAAATTGGATATCTGATGCTGATGAGATAAAGGCCACGAGTGGATATGTTTTCACACTTGGTGGTGGCACTGTTTCTTGGAAGTCTTGCAAGCAGACCATCTTAACGAGGTCAACTATAGAAGCAGAACTCACAGCACTAGACACGGCCACTGTTGAAGCAGAGTGGCTTCGTGAACTCTTGATGGACTTACCTGTGGTTGAAAAACCTATACCCGCAATTCCATTGAACTGTGATTATTAAGGTGAACAGTTCTAAGGATAATATGAAGTCCTCAAGACATGTGAAGAGGAGACTGAAATCTCAGAAAATGAGAAACTCGAGTTATTGCATTGGATTATATCCAAACATCTAAAACTTGCGATCCCTTCACAAAGGGTCTATCACGCATAGCGTGATAGAAAATGCATCGAAGGAGATGGGTATGAGACCCACAATTTGAGCTTTCCACGGTGGCAAACCACTCTATGTGATCGGAGATCCCGTGAATTAGAATTGGAAAACAAGTCGTTGGTTAGAGAGGAAAGTATCCATACTTTAATAAACACCACTCCATAAAGATGCAATACTTTCCTATGCATGGCAGGTTGATTTATTATCTTAATGTGTTCTAAGTGGCTTATCCTAAGCAAAGATGTTGTCTGTAGAACATCTTTTGAAGAACACACCTATATGAGTCTGATTGTTAAAGCGTCATGATCTATGAGAGTAGGGTGCTCTAATAAACTCATGAAAGGTCATGGAGTATGACGATAAGCTCCACCATGGGAAGTCCCATGGTATCCCGATCGGTCAAGACTTCGTGAAGCTAGATTGCAGCAAACTTGCAGTTCAAGGCATAGTCCTTGCAAGTCGCAACCTAGTGTAGCATAGAATTCTAGGTGGAAGTTCAACTTAAGGTCTCCACTATAGTATTGGTATATAAGCATGTTTTGGAACCAAAGGCAAATTACATGTGCCTCACGGGATCAGTGGGGATTGTTGGAATTTTGGCCCAAATAGTCTAGCCCATTTTATATTTCAATAATTCCTAAAAATCCTAGAGGCCCATGTGGCCCATTCATGCAAGACAAGAGCTGGGACAAATGTTTAGTCCCACATTGCTAGTTGAGTGGAAATTGGACCAGCTTATAAGGTGAGCTCTCCTACCACTTGGTAAAAGGATGAGAAGGAGAAGGAGAGAGTTCCACACGCGCGCTCCTCCTCCTCCTCGCTCGCCACGCCACGCCTCGCGTCACAGCAGCGCTGCTGGTTCTTGAGAATCCCGAGCCGAGCTTTATTTTGCCACGCATGAATGGTATATGAACAGATGTCTGAAGCTGAAACGCTTGCTTTGAATGGAATTTTTATGAGTTAAATGAATCTGGTGAGTGGAGGCTGTCCGGGGTGGACTGCTTTGTTTCATCTTCGCCTATAAGAGAGAGAGGTCGCGCCTCCTCTCAGTTACACTGCCACACATCCCTCACGCCTCCAGTTCCAGAGCACTGCACTACCTCCATCTTCCCCAGCCCATCTTACGGCGTGCACCTCGAGCCGGGACAGTAGGCCTCCGAGACCCCGCTGCTTTGAGTCTGTCTGAGAGAGGCGATAAGGTTTTGGGGGCGCTTATCAAGCGACCTCGCTTTCCACGGAATCCCTCACGAATAGCAGCGTCTTCCCGACGAGGACTTCTTCCCGACATCAGACCCTCTTCTTGACGACATGGCCAACGCAGCGGTTCCAACACGGCGTTCCTCCACTCTCTGCCGTGTACATCTTACATCTCAATCTTGTTCTGATCCTATCCAAAGTTTTATGCCTTGCAGTTTGTTTGGCTATATGCCTAAATTTGTATTCGCTATTTAACATGATTAGTATATTGCCTCTTATTCTAGTCATGTTTTATCTAGCGTTTCTTTTGGATAATTCACTTGGTAAATTGCTCTATTCTCAACAATCCAAAAACCTTATTTCAGCAATTTGCCCCAGTGGCTTTGTTGCTTCTAAGAAGCCACCGTGTTTGAAGGTGTGAATTACAAGCGATGGCGTCGAGAGCGATGCTGGTTTCGGACCATGAGCTATAACGCGCTATCTATGGCGCACTGAGGGGAACTTAATCCCTTCGGGAAGAGGTGTTCCAAAACTTGATACCACTTTCAAGGCTGCCTTGATCAGCATCCTTGGCGACAATATTGTCGATTCATATCTGTCGTTTAGCAATGGCAAAGATATGTGGGATGCGCGAGAGAAAATTTGAGTCTCGATGGCGGTGAACTGTATGTCATGGAACAATTCTATGACTACAAGATGATTGATGACCGCTCCATTGTGGAGCAGGCTCATGAGATCTGATCACTTTCCAGGAGCTTGAGCACTAAACTTGTGTGTTACCGGACAAGTTTGTTGCGGAGGCATCATTGCCAAACTTCCCATCATGGAGGAATTTTGCTACTTCTCTGAAGCACAAGAGACAAGAGTTCTCCGTGACGGATCTCATTGGGACTCTTGATGTGGAAGAAGGCGAGAGCAAAAGACACGTGCTCGAGGTACCGAGGGAGGTTCTAATGCCAACTGAGTACGTAAAAGGAACTTCGACCTCACAAGTTCAAGAACAAAGGAAAGTTTGATGATAAAGGAAAGTTCGATGGAAAGAACAAGGCCTCACGTCACCATCTTCAAGAAGAAGCGATAAGAGGAAAGGTGCTTGTCATGTGCGGTGATCCTAATCATTGGGATCACCTTGTCCCAACCGCTTTGACAAGCGCCAACATGGAAGAGCAGCAAGACTACTAATATTGTCATGGGCGACGTTGAGATGAAAGATGTTGGGTATGGTATATTACCTACTGTTCTTTCATTATGTCATTCTCCTGATTGGTAGATTGACACGCGCTAATGTACATGTCTACGATATTTCCATGTTTTCTTCATATCGGTCGAGAGGACTCAAACGTCTTGATGGGGAAACGGCTCGCATGCTTCTGTTCATGGTGTTGGTACGGACTATCTGAAGTTCACTTCGGGAAAGACTGTGCGTCTAAAGAACGTGCATCATGTTCCCTCAATAAATAAAAATCTTGTTAGCGGATCTCTTCTGTGTCGAGATGGCTACAAGATTGTATTCGAGTCCAATAAATTTGTAATTTCGAAGTATGGAACCTTTATTGGTAAAGGCTATTAATGCGGAGGCTTGTTCCTTATCTCATCGCTTTATTTGTAATAAAGTTGTTAATCATATTTACACAAATTTTGAATCAAATGTCGGCACTCTCTCTTTGTCATATTAATTTTGGTTGTATGACGCGACTAGCCAAAATGAATTTAATCCTGATTTCTCAACTGTTAAGGGATCTAAATGCCAAGTCTGTGCAAGCTAAACAACCTCGCAAGTCACATACGATTGCAGTATGAGAAATTTAACACCACTAGAGCTCATACATTCGATCTTTGTGAGATGAATGGTGTGTTGACAAAAGGTGGAAAGAAATATTTCATGACTTTGATCGATGACTCTACAAGATATTGTCATGTGTATCTTACGAAATCAAAAGATGAGGCTTTGAGTTTCTTCAAAATCTATAAAGTGAGGCAGAAAATCAACTTGATCGAAGATTAAGAGGCTTAGGTCGATCGTGGTGGAGGTATTTTTCCAACGAGTTTGATTCCTTTTGTGCGAACATGGTATAATTCATGAGAGGCCTTCCTACTCACCCTAGTCAAATGGAGTAGCCGAAAGAAAGAACCGTACTCTATGATTTGGTTAACGCCATGTTAGACACATCGGGTCTTTCTAAGGAATGGTGGGGAGGCATTATTGACCGTGTCATGTCGTAAACCGAGTTCCCATAAAGAACAAAGAAATTACTCCATTCAAGAATGGGAGAAAAAGACTAAAACTCTCTTACTTACGCACTTGGGGTTGTTTGGCAAGGTTAATGTACCAATCCCAAAGCGCAAGCTTGGACCAAAACCATTGATTGTGTTTTTCGGCTATGCTTTTCATAACATTGGTTATAGATTCTTGATAGTAAAATCTGAAGTACGACATTCATGTCGGTACAATCATGGAAATCGATGCGACTTTCTTTGAGGATATCTTTCCAATGAAAGATAAACCTAACTCATCAAATCGAGATACCTAGTTCATCTAATCAGAAATTGCTATATTCTCGAACCTACCATTACGATTGAACACTCGAAAGTCCTAAGGAGGATGATAATGAAATTCCTAAAATGAGCAAGAGACAAAGGACTGCAAAGTCTTTTGGTGATGATTTCATTAATACCTTGTGGATGACACTCCACTTCCATTTCGAAGCTTATGCATCTCCTGATGCTGACTACTGGAAGGAAGCTGTTCATAGTGAGATGAATTCCATCTTAGCTAATGAAACATGGGAGATCACTGATCGTCCTTATGGGTTCAAACCTGTAGGATGTAAATGGGTGTTCAAGAAGAAACTAGGGCCTGATGGTACTATTGAGAAGTACAAGGCAAGGCTTGTGGCCAAGGGTTATACCCAAAAGGAAGGTGAAGACTTCTTTGCACTTACTCACCTATAGCAAGGTTGACCACCATTCGAGTACTACTCTCTCTGGCTGCCTCACACGGTCTTCTCGTTCATCAAATGGACGTTAAGACGGCTTTCCTAAATGGAGAGTTGGATGAGGAAATTTATATGGATCAACTAGATGGTTTTGTAGTAAATGGTCAAGAAAGAAAAGTGTGCAAGCTCTCAAGTCTTTGTATGGTCTTAAACAAGCACCTAAGCAAAGGTACGAAAAATTTGATAAAACCTTAACCGCAGGCTTTGTTGTAAACGGCGACAAGTGCGTATACTATCGCCGTGGTGGGGTGAGGAGTCATCCTTTGTTTGTATGTTGATGACATACTGATTTTCGGGACCAACCTTAATGCAATTAAGGAGGTCAAAGATTTCTTATCTCGTTCCTTTGAGATGAAGGATCTGGAGTAGGCGATGTCATCCTGAACATCAAGCTATTGAGAGATGATGATGGTGGAATTACATTGCTTCAGTCCACTATGTGGAAAAGATCTTGAGTCGTTTGGGTATAGTGGCGTCAATTTTTCTCCTACCGTATGATCCTAGTGTGTTGCTTGAAAGAATCGAGGAAATGCTAGAGACCAACTAAGATACTCTCAAATCATTGGCTCGCTTATGTATTTAGCTAGTGCCACGAGACCGACATCGCCTTTCTTTGTAAGCAAACTCGATCGATTTGTCTCAAATCCAGGAGATGATCACGCATGCTCTTGAAAGAGTTATGCGATATCTAAAAGGCACATGAGCTATGGCATACACTATACCGGTATCCGAGGGTACTAGAGGGTTATAATGATTCAAATTGGATATCTGATGCTGATGAGATAAAGGCCACGAGTGGATATGTTTTCACACTTGGTGGTGGCACTGTTTCTTGGAAGTCTTGCAAGCAGACCATCTTAACGAGGTCAACTATAGAAGCAGAACTCACAGCACTAGACACGGCCACTGTTGAAGCAGAGTGGCTTCGTGAACTCTTGATGGACTTACCTGTGGTTGAAAAACCTATACCCGCAATTCCATTGAACTGTGATAATCAAACTGTGATTATTAAGGTGAACAGTTCTAAGGATAATATGAAGTCCTCAAGACATGTGAATAGGAGACTGAAATCTGTCAGGAAAATGAGAAACTCCGGAGTTATTGCATTGGATTATATCCAAACATCTAAAAACTGGGCAGATCCCTTCACAAAGGGTCTATCACGCAACGTGATAGAAAATGCATCGAAGGAGATGGGTATGAGACCCACAATTTGAGCTTTCCACAGTGGCAAACCACTCTATGTGATCGGAGATCCCATGAATTAGAATTGGAAAACAAGCTGTTGGTTAGCTGAGAGGAAAGTATCCATACTTTAATAAACACCACTCCATAAAGATGCAATACTTTCCTATTCTGCATGGCAGGTTGATTTATTATCTTAATGTATTCTAAGTGGCTTATCATAAGCAAAGATGTTGTCCTGCAGAACATCTTTTGAAGAACACACCTATATGAGTCTGACTGTTAAAACGTCGCAGTCTATGAGAGTAGGGTGCTCTCTAATAAACTCATGAAAGGTCATGTAGTATGAAGTATAAGCTCCACCAGCGGGAAGTCCCACGGTACCCAGTATCGGTCAAGACTTCGTGTGAAGCTAGATTGCAGCAAACTTGCAGTTCAAGGCATAGTCCACTGTACAAGTCGCAACCTAGTGTAGCATAGAATTCTAGGTGGAAGTTCAACTTAACAGTCTCCACTATAGTACTGGTATATAAACAGTGTTTTGGAACCAAAGGCAAATTACATGTGCCTCTGGGATCTGGTGGGGGATTGTTGGAATTTTGGCCCAAATAGTCTAGCCCATTTTCTATTTCAATAATTCCTAAAAATCCTAGAGGCCCATGTGGCCCATTCATGCAAGACAAGAGCTGGGACAAATGTTTAGTCTCACATTGCTAGTTGAGTGGAAATTGGACCAGCTTATAAGGTGAGCTCTTCTACCACTTGGTAAAAGGATGAGAAGGAGAAGGAGAGAGTTCCACACGCGCGCTCCTCCTCCTCCTCGCTCGCCACGCCTCGCTTCACGGCCTTGCAGCTGGGTTCTGGAATCTCGCCGAGCGGAGCTTTATTTTGCCACGCATGAATGGTATATGAACAGATGTACAGAAGCTGAAACGTTTGCTTTCAATAGACTTTTAATACGAGTTAAATGAATACGAATTGAGTGGAGGCTGTCCGGTGGACTGCCGCCTGTTCGTTTCATCTTCGCCTATAAGAGAGAGAGGTCGCGCCTCCCGGTTACTGCGCCACACATCCTCGCCTCTAGTTCCAGAACCTGCGCTACCTCCATCTTCCCCATCCGTCTTCTGGCGTGCATGAGCGGGACAGTAGGCCTCCGAGACCCCGCTGCTTCGAGTCCTGTACGGGAGAAGGGCGATAAGGTTTTTGGGGAGCGCTATCAGCGCGACTACTCGCTTCGTCACGGAATCCCTCACAGATAGCGACTTCTTCCCCGACATCAGCACCCTCTTCCTCGACGACATGGCCAACGACGGTTCCAACGCCGACGGTTCCACTTCTGCTACTGCCGTGTACATCTTCTGTCTCAATCTTGTTCTGATCCTATCCAAAGTTTTATGCCTTGCAGTTTGTTTGGCTATATGCCTAAATTTGTATTCGCTATTTAACATGATTAGTATATTGCCTATTATTCTAGTCATGTTTTATCTAGCGTTTATTTTGGATAATTCACTTGGTAAATTGCTCTATTTCTCAACAATAAGTCCTATCGTCAACCTCGCTTTGACTTTCTTATCCGTATGTACACGTCACAACTCACAAAGAGAAAGAAAGAAAACTTTGTACATGTGGCAGTCAAGCTGGACACGACTCCATCTCTCCGGAAAACGCTGCACAAAACAAGCCTAAGTGTAATTCTGATTTCGCTTTGCATCTTCACAAAATGCTAAACAAAGTCTTGAGCATTATCTATTGCTGCTTTAATCTGAGCTCTTTCGATAGACGAAGATCATCTGACTAATCACATGGGTGCTGCCACGTAGCTTGAGTGTGCCCTTTTGAGTGGACACACTTCGCACGTCTCATTTGTTCATCCATTTTCTTGTTTCCCCGTGAGTAAGCCAGTGCGTGCTTTTTAGACTCATAAAAGATAGCAAAAACATCCAGTTACAAGAAGTCCTAATTAGACAGTAAACTATAAGCTCAATATTTGTGTACGGAGGGCTCAATATATCTCTTCGCAAACTATAATCTTATTATTACTATATGTATTTTAAATTCCTTCTATTCGGCAATTTTATCGACCTTTAGCGCAGCACGGAAGTGATGATGATCACAAATAATTTTTCATAACATATATAATGGTTTTATGTTTAAGGATTTGCCGAAGCTGGCACATGGACGCGCCGATTAATTTCTTGGCGTGCAAGCTGGATATACCCTTATCATGCACGTCATAGTCTAACACAACCTGCATTGAAGTTCCCGCGTTCTAAAAGTTAGTGCACATCTCTTTCAAATAGATTCGTATTTTTTCTGCTTTCTCTTTGTAACAGAAGTCGCAAGTTTTGATCCCGGAGGAATATATAACGCGTTATCATCTTTATGTTGTAATCAGTAGTACTACGTACATGCAGGGACGCAGGCGGACGCCCACAATTATGGACCAGGCTCGATGGATTGTTGTTACTCCGTATGTTTTTTTACTCCGTATCAAATTTTGAAGAAGGCGTGTAACATGGTACTCTCCGTCGAAATAACGACTTAAATTTGTTTAAATTTGAATATCTATATACTAAAATACGTCAGATACATTTAAATTTAAAAACCAAGTCAGTTATTTCCGGACGAAGAGAGTAGAATATATGGATTTTTGTTTTTCATAAACCTCTCCTCTTCATCCAAAGAGCAATCTTCGCAAGTTTGTGTGCTTCTGAAAGACTTTTTCTCTATGACCTCACAAAATGAATTGGTTGGGGAAGAGAAAGTATACTCCTAGCCATCGAGTAGTCTCATGGTTCGTGGCCCTGTGAGCCATTGTTGCGTGGTCTCTGGCCACAAATGGAGAAGATCTCACAGCTTCTTGTGCCCATAAAAGTCGTTTCGTCAACCTTGTTTTGACTTTATTATCCGTACACGATCAGGGCTGGTCTACAGGGCGGGGGGCACTCGCCCCAGGCCAATGATTTTGGGGTCAAGGTCCAGTCTTTTTTGTATACCCATATTAATACTTTTGAGCCCTAAAAGTATAGAATAATTTTAGAAAATAAAGATGGTCCAATTTGCCGCCTATCATGCATCGACTCATACTACTATTTTTGAAAAAAATACTCTAATATTTCTGAATATTTTTCTTGGTACCACGATTTCTCCGGCCACTCCAAATGATCAGAAAACACGGAGCCTCATGTGCCTTTAAATTACTAGATCATGGAGATGTGCTTTGCTGTGTCTGTCCATTTTTACAATAGGTCGATTGTAATTTTTGTAAATAAATTGAGGTCTGATAATATTTCAAAGGTAATTGAAGGCAGATAGACGGTAGTATTATCGAAGCAAGTTGCTCGTTTTTTTTTTGCCGACACGCAAGGGGACATGCGGTCAATAATTGCTCTTTTTTTTCTTTTTTTTGCAAATCAATAATTACTCCTTTCATTTCAAAATATAAGATGTTTTAAATTTATAAAAGAATGTGTCTATACTTTTTTAGTGTGTAGATTCAGTCTAAACCTGAGTGAACCTACATACTAAAAGTAAAATTGCTCGTTGTTTAAATTAAGTTAAAACATCTTATATTTTAAAACAGAAAAAAGTACAAGAGAATAGCAAAGCCGTACCCAAGAGGCGCAAAGCCAAACAGATAGGCTGCTTGACAAGAGGACAACTGCAGCCAAGCCAAAGGAACCAAAAAAGACAACGCCCTAGAAGAGATTAAGCTAAACTCTCCAGATGTTATGCTTTGCAACCGAAGCAAAAGTATCGTCTGATTGAACAACAAACTGAACATACAAAAGTCCAAATTACACTGCCCCCAAATCTGTAGTTCAAGATTGGATTGTTCTCTTTCGAGACACTTCTCTGAACATAACAGATGCGATTAAAGGTCATTGACATGAGAAAGAAAAATTCTAGCTATTTTCGCTATAGATCAAATTAAAGGCCCACTGAATGGCATAAGAAACAAAATTATAACTCTAGTGCCGTACAACTGAGGAACATCAAACCTGACATGCCGAGCCACTTCTCTGAACCAGATAGTCAGAGCCTCTTATGTGAATACTACAAAACCGAAACAAGGAAAAAATAGAAGCAGCAGTGCTCACCAATTGAGCACCTTTAGTTAGATAACTTTTCCTCAAGATGAATCCAGACCAAAGAGAGAGGAGGGGCCAGTTGAACCTCAATAGGAATGTTGGAAAGGTGGTGAAATCCCTGTTGTTTTCTCCTCCCATAGATAGGAATTGAACCCTGACGCATATGTTACTGCCACCATTTCCATCACAGGAGGATGTGAATGAAGGTGATGCTCTAGACGGTGCCGAGGAGCTCTCTGTGATTCGTCGACTATAAGGAAAAAGATGGTAACCTTGTAAGAGGAATGTGGGAAAAAGGTATATCTTTTTTTTAATTTGCTATAAGATTATATTTCTCTTACAGAACAATAATATTTTAAGTCTTTCATGTCTGAACAAGTATCAAGAGGCCCAAAAACGCTAATTATGCATTAACTTTAATTAATATTTAAAATTTGAGTATAAACATTAAAGTATATTTGCATTTTCTGGGGTAGGGGGCCATTGTCCTCCTTGACCCCAGGAAAGCTCTTGAAATTTAAATAGGATATCTTGGTGTTTGTGTTGCCCTAGGGCCCACAAAATCTGTTGACTGACATCAAAAAGAGCGCGAGAGATTAATTAGCACATGTGGTGGTCGAGCTGGACACATAGCTGTTGGAGATATGCCCTAGAGGCAATAATAAATGTAATTATTATTATATCTTTGTGTTTATGATAAATGTTTATATTCATGCTATAACAGTATTAACCAGAAACATTAATACTAGTGTGATTTGTAAACTAAATTAGAGTCCCTAGTAAAGCCTCTTCAAAATACTAGCTTATTGATTAATAGATGATCATGGTTTCTTGATCATGAACATTTGAGATGTTAATAACAAGGTCATATCATTAGGAGAATGGTATGATGGACATACTCCTATATATAAGCGTAGCATAAAGATCATGTCATTTTAATAGTTCAATTGCTATAAGCTTTCTGATACATAGTAACCTAATTCCTTCGACCATGAGATCATGCTAATCACCATCACCGGAAGGATACTTTGATGACATCAAACATCACACCGTAACTGGGTGGCTATAAAGGTGGCATTGAGTGTTCGGAAAGTATGGGTTGAGGCACATGGATCAAGAGTGGGATTTGTCCATCCATATGACGGATAGATATATTGTGGGCCCTCTCGGTGGAATGTCATCCAATTGCCTTGCAAGCATGTGACTGGCTCACAAGGGATCACATACCACGGGAACAAGAAAAGAGTACTTATCAGTAACGAGGTTGAACTAGGTATGCAGAGATACCGACGATCAAAACCTCGGATAAGTAAACTATCGTGAGACAAAGGGAAATTGGTATCATATGTAAGTGGTTCATTCGATCACAAAGTAATCGTAGAAATATGTGGGAGCCATATGAATTTCCAGATTCCTCTATTGGTTATTGATCGGAGAAGTGTCTCGATCATGTTCGCATAATTCACGAACCGTAGGGAGACACACTTAAGGATTCGATGTTGTTGAGTAGTTATGGAATGATGAGTAAGAGACCGAATGTTGTTCGGAGTCTTGGATGGGATCCGGGATATCACGAGGAGATCCGGAATGGTCCGAAGAATAAGATTCATATAAGGAAAGTCATGTTTCAGAGTTGGGGAATGATTCCAGTGTTTTCACCAGGAATGTTCTAGAAGGATCCGGAAGGTCCGGCACTCCGGAGGGGAAGGGTACATGAATGTGTCATGACAATGTAGAATGGTTGCATCATGTACTAGGTAACATGGCTGGGCAAAATTGAGGGAGAAATCAAATCCTAGTTTGAAAGTCAAACGCTAATTTGAAAAAGTCAAACGACAAGTTTGCTTGGTGGAGGGAGAGTAGGAAACCTACTTGGGGAGGAGTTCCTCTCCCTCCACCCTCCGGACAAGGAGGACGACTTGGGGGAGGACTCCATCCTCCCAAGCCACGCCCTCCCACCTATATAAGAAGGGGCAGGGTTGCCCCTCTTCCCTATACCCAACTCACCCAAAACCCTAACCCTAGCCGCCGGCCACCTCCAAGTCGCCGCCGCCCCAAGGGTTTCTCCAAGTCGCCGACTTGGGGCTTCCCCAAGCCCTAGCTGCCGGCCAAGCTCCCCCCTTGGTGCCCTCTAAACCCTAGATCACCAAGGCCTCTCTCATAGTCCACCATACTCGCTCCGGCTTAAGGCGAAGCCCTGCAAGATCTCCCCTCTACTTCCGGTACCACGCCGTCAGGTCTAGGAATCGCGAGAGGCCTACAACCTCCATTTTCTTTGGAACAAGGAGAAAGGTCTTCATCGAAAATTAACGTGTGACCTACATGAAGCTGCGGAGCGCTTTAACGCATGGGAAGGATCGTCTACGCGATCTTGAGATCGGAAAGAGTACGACTACATCACCCACGAGAATCTTCTCTCGTTAACCGCTTTGGAATCTTCGAGGGTGAGTTCCTCTATCGACTCGTTGCTACAATATAGTAGATAGATCTTGGCTTGTTTGTTTGCATGCGGTAGAATATTTTTGTTTTCCATGCTACGAACCCCTACAGTGGTATCAGAGCCGTGTCTATATGTAGATCTATTGCACGAGTAGAACACAATGGTCATTGTGGACGGTGGTGCTTTTATTATCAATTGCTTTTTGTGTACTTTGCATCTTGCGGTATGATGGAATGAAGCGGCCCGGGCTAACCTTACATGACATCGTTCATGAGACTTGCTCCACGCTCAACATGCAACTTGTATTGCATAAGTGGCTTCTTGGTGTCATCTCTCCCATTATAGTATAGATCCAATTTACAACGGGCACTTGATAGTTCAAACATCAACGTTGTGGTTCTTGTTTGTAAGTTAGATCGACACTTATTGAAAGCCCCAAACCACGTAAAATATGCAAAGAAAATTGGAGGCGTCTAACTTTGTTTTGCAGGGGTGTGCTGTGATGTGATATGGCCATGATTGTGATTATATTTGATGTATGCAATGTCCCTTATTGTAAGTTGGCAACCGGCAGGAGCCATATGGTTATCTTTAAATTTCGTTAAAACCCGCGTGTCTATTCAAAGTGGTTGTAATAGTTGAAGTTGGTGGACGACAACCATGAAACGGCGCCATTGACCTTGACGCTATACGGTGAAGATGGAGATCGGAAGCACAAGAAGAAAGGCCATATCGTATCACATATTATGAATTGCATGTGATGTTAATCCTTTATGCATCTTGTATTGCTTAGTTAACGACGGTAGCATTATAAGATGATCCCTCATGCACACAAATTTCAAGTTCCAAAGTGTTCATCCTTAGTAAGCACCGTTGCTAAAGCTCGTTGTTTCGAAGCACCACGTGATGATCGGGTGTGTTAGATTCTGCGGGTGTATACAACGTGAGCAAGCCAGATTTGCTCATGCGGAAGCTAAGGTTTTATCTTGACAAGCCTAGCATGTACAGACATGGTCTCGGAACACGGATCACCATAAGGTAAAGCATGAGTCATATAGTAGATATGATGGACATGTTGAGTGTTCGCCATTGAAGCTACATCAACTCTCGTGATGATCGGTTTTGATGTGGTGGATTTGGTTCGTGTGATCACTAAAACAATGTGAGGGATATTGTTTTGAGTAGGAGTTCACCTATATTAATTTAAATATTAATTAGAACTCAATTTGTCATAAACTTAGTCTAAACTATTGCAAATATGTTGTAGATCAATGGCGGCCCCTACCATCAATTTTAATGCGTTCTTAGAGAAAGAAAAGTTGAAAAACAATGGAAGCAACTTCGCGGATTGGTTCTACAATTTGAGGATTGTCCTCAAGCTGGTAATTTGAACTATGTGCTGGATGCACCGCTGGATGAACCACCTGCAGCTACTGCAACCGATGAAGTAAAGAATGTTTACCTCACGCGGAAGAATCAGTACTCCACAGTTCAGTGTGCTATCTTGTATGTTTTGGAATCGGAGCTTCAGAAAAGGTTTGAGAACCAAGACCCATATGATATTTTCCGTGAACTCAAAATTATTTTTAAGACTCACGCGGGAGTTGAGAGTTATGAGGCTTCTGAAAAGTTTAACTGCAAGATGGAAGAGGGCAGCTCCGTCAGTGAGCATGTGCTTCAGATGTCTGGGCATGCAAACAAACTCCAAAGTTTGGGTATAGTGATTCCTAATGCTTTGGGGATTTACCGTGTCCTCCAATCACTGCCACCAAGTTACAAGAACTTTGTGATGAACTACAATATGCAAAACATGAACAAGATGTTGCCAGAACTCTTCTCCATGTTGAAATCTGCAGAAGTGGAGATCAAGAAAGAGCATCAAGTGTTGTTGGTCAATAAGACCACCAAATTCAAGAAAGGCAAGTCTAAGCAAAAGGGAAACTTCAAGAAGGGTGGTAAGAAAGTTACTGCACCGACGAAGAAGACCAAGGCTAGGCCAAAGCCTGATACTGAGTGTTTTTACTATAATGGAGAAGGTCACTGGAAGCGGAATTGCCCAAAGTACTTGGCAGATTTTAAGAACGGCAACATCAAGAAGAAAGGTATATCCGATATACATGTTATTGATGTGTATCTCACTAGTACTCGTAGTAGTGCCTGGGTATTTGATACTGGTTCGTTTGCTCATATTTGTAACTCGAAACAGGTACTACAGAATAAACGGAAGCTAGCGAAGAATGAGGTGACGATGCGCGTTGGAAATGGATCAAAGGTTGATGTGATCGCGGTCGGCACGCTACCTCTTCATCTACCATCGGGATTAGTTTTATACTTAAATAATTGTTATTTGGTGCCTGTGTTGAGCATGAATATTATATCTGGATCATGTTTGTTGCGAGACGGTTACTTGTTTAAGTCCGAGATTAATGGTTGTTCGATTTATATGAGTAATATGTTTTATGCACATGCACCTTTGATAGATGGTCTATTCTTATTGAATCTCGATAGTGGAAATACACATATTAATAACATTGAAGCTAAACATTTGAATGAGCGATAACTTGACCTATATGTGGCACTGTCTGAAGGGTTTCGCGGCATAGTAAATCAAAATTTTCTACGGAGCGAACAGAGGGAAAGCCAAGATATAATCTAGGAGATGCAAACAACGAGAGAGATTGGATTAGATCTTCATACCCTTGAAGATTCAAGCGGCATGCGTTAAATCCGGGCGTGGGTGATGTAGTACTACTTCTCCTCCTCGCGATCCGATCCGATCTAGCACCACAAGTGGCGGTGCCTCCGTGAGATGCACACGGCAAGACTCGGCGTCTCCTCCTTCCTCGGACCAGCAAGTATGGTGGAGAGATAGATTGGATCTACAACACGACGGCGTGGTGTATGGTGGAGAATTTCTGCAGGGCTTCGCCTACAAACAGTCGGGAGGAGAGGAAGGTAGCAAGGCTAGGGCTTGGAGGAAGGTGTGTAGTTGGGGGCGCACCACCCTCTATATATAGAGGGGGCGGCCAGCCCTGCCCCTCCTCCAAGCCTATCTCTAGTTTAAACAATTTAAACTCTCCTTATCTAGAAATCCTATCTCTAGTTTAAACGATTTAAACTCTCCCTTATCTAGAAATCCTATCTCTAGTTTAAACGAGTTTAAACTTATCTAGGATCGGCTGGGCCCTATGGGGCCTTGTGACCCCCAAAGCGGCTAGGACACTCCCTCATAGGCCCATGCCCCTCCCGGAAGGTGGGGCCACGTTGGTCCCCTTCCGGAAGGTTCTAGAAGCTTCCTGCAATACCGATTAACGGAACAATTCCGAACTCCAAAACTGCATCGCCTTATATGAATCTTATTCTCCGGACCATTCGAACCTCTCGTGATATCCGGATCCCATCCGAGACCAATAAAAATTCATAAACCAATTATCCAATCTATCCTAGCGTCGAGATACGTTAAGTGTGTGACCTGGTTCGAGAATATGCGCATGATCTTCTATCAATAATCAACGGTAAGTCTGGGCACCCATATTGACTCCCACATTCATCGATGATCATATCGGATGAACCACGATGCCAGGATTGAATCAATCCCATATATATATTCCCGTCTCGCGATATTTTACTTGCCCGAGATTCGATCGCATCGTCATACCTAGTTCAATCTTGTTCACGCAAGTACTTTACTGCTCGTAATCCGATATCACTTTGT
This sequence comes from Avena longiglumis, assembly GCA_030063025.1. Lineage (NCBI taxonomy): Eukaryota > Viridiplantae > Streptophyta > Magnoliopsida > Poales > Poaceae > Avena > Avena longiglumis. The sequence continues at coordinate 11,770,240 of CP125974.1, forward strand.
TATTAACTCCTTAACCACATGCTTGCAAGCGGTGTTGATATCGATTCGAGTGGGCCAAGTATATCTCTCGACTTGGGACGGACAAATTCCATCTCGATACATACAACCCAATGATACTTTCCGATCACCGAGAGACACCTTTATGATCACCCTCTCATAGGATGACGTTTGATGACCTCAAAGCTTTCTTAGATACCGTGGAGTTGCATTATCTCATGGTCTAAGGAATACAATATTTGACATAGGAAAAGCTTCGCAAAGACGAACACGATGACACGATCTAATTGCTCTGCTTTGTTTGGGTCTATCCACCATATCATTCTCCCAATGATATGATCTCATTATCAATTGACAACTCATGTCTATGGTTAGGAAACCTTAACCATCATTGATCAATGAGCTAGTCCATAGAGGCGTACTAGGGACACGGTGTTGTTCACAAACCACACAAGTATTAATGTTTCCGCTTAATACAATTATAGCATGGAATATAAACTTTATCATGAACAAGAATCATAATAATAACATCTTTATTATTGCCTCTAGGGCATAATTCCAACAGTCTCCCACTTGCACTAGAGTCAATAATCTAGTTTACATCTGGCAACAATCTCACACCCATGGCACTGAGGTGTTGATCATGTTTTACACGTGGAAGAGGTTTAGTCAATGGATCTGCGACATTCAGATCCGTATGTACTTTGCTAATCTTCGGATCTCCATCTGCTATATAATCTTGGAGTATATGAAACTTGCGGTTGATATGCTTGGTCTTTGGATGATATCTTGGTTCCTTAGCGAGTGCTATGGCGCCAGTGTTGTCACACAATATCTCCAGTGGGTCCAATGCACTTGGAACACGCCAAGCTTCGATGATGAAGTTTACGATCCAAACTCCTTCACTTGACGCTGCGGCAACCATGTATTCCGCTTCTCGTAGATCCCGCGATCACGCTTTGCTTGCAGCTTCTCGACTCAGCTCCTCCATTCAAAATATAAACGTATCCCGTCTCGAGATTTAGAATCATCCTTGTCGGTGTCGAAACTAGCGTCGACGTAACCTTTACTGACGAGCTGTTCATCACCCCATAGACTAAGAACATTTCTTTAGTTCTATTTAGGTACTTTAGGATGTTCTTCACGGTGTCGATGTTCCACTCCTGGATCACTTTGATATCTGCTCGTCAAACTAAGAGCATTTGACACATCCGGTCTAGTACACATCATGGCATACATGATGGAACCTATGGCCGAGACATAAGGCACTTTGCTCATAGCTTCCCTATCATTTACCGTAGCTGGACACTGAGCCTTGCTCAATATCTTACCTGACAACATAGGCATTGAACCTTTCTTTGCCTTATCCATTACGAACCTTTGAACTTTGTCTAGGTATGTACTCGGCTTAAAGCTACCAGCGTCTTTGTCTATCTCTATAGATTTTGATGCCCAATATATAAGCGACTTCACCTAGGTCTTTCATTGAAAACACTTGTTCAAATAACTCTTCACATCGTTAAGCATGTTGATGTCATTTCCGATAATCAATATGTCATCCACATATAGTACCGTAAGCGTCACCGAGCTCCCACTCACTTTCTTGTAGATACAAGCTTCAGAGCAATTTGGAACAAATCCAAAGCTCTTGATCACTTGATCAAAACGAAGGTTCCAACTCCGAGATGCTTGCTTCAGTCCATAAATGGAACGTGAAGTTTGCATACTTTACTAGCATCCTTAGGATCGACAAAACCTTGGGTTGCATCATATACAACTCTTCATCAATGTTCCCATTGAGGAAAGCGATCTTGACATCCATCGCCATATTTCATAATCATGAAACGCAGCAATTGCTAATAAAATCCGAATGGACTTAAACATCGCTACGGAGAGAAAGTCTCATCGTAGTCAACACCTTGAACTTGTCGAAAACCTTTGCGACAAGCCGTGCTTTATAGACGGTAACATTACCATCGCGTCCATTTTCTTCTTGAATATCCATTTGCACTCAACGGCCTTTCGGTCGCTAGGAGGATCCACCAAAGTCCATACTTGGTTTTCGCTCATGGATCCCAATTGGATTTCATGGCTTCGACCATTTCTCGAGTCCGGGCTCATCATCGCTTCCTCATAGTTCGTAGGTTCACCGTCTTCTACCAACAAGACAGGCGAGTTCTTGCGTACCACTCGGGAGGGGCACGCGACCTTGTCGACCGCGACGTTCAATGTGACATCGTCCGAAGCTTCATGATCCTTGTCATTAGCTTCCTCTATTGTTGGTGCGGTGATCGGAACAATTTCAGTCTGCGCTACTCTCCAATTCAAGAGAAGGTTCAATAACCTCGTCAAGCTCTACTTTCCTCCCACTCACTTCTTTCGAGAAACTCCTTCTCAAGAAAGGAACCGTTCTTCGACAAACACTTTGCCTTCGGTTCTATGATAGAAGGTATACCCAATGGTTTCCTTAGGGTATCCTATGAAGACGCATTTCTCGCTTTGGGTTCGAGCTTGTCGGCATCAACCTCTTGGCGTAAGCTTCGCATCCCCAAACTTTAAGAAACGATAACTTAGGTTTAGCACCAAACCACAGTTCATACGGTGTCGACCCAACGGGTTTAGATGGAGCCCTATTTAAAGTGAATGCGTGGTTTCTAATGCATAACCCCAAAATGATAACGGCAAATCAAGAAGAGACATCATTGATCGGACCATATCTAATAGGGTTCGATTAAATCAGACACACCATTGCTTGTGGTGTTAGTGGCGTGAGTTGTGAAACGATTCCACTTGCTTTAAGATGCGTGAGAAAATCATAACTCAAATATTCACCTCCACGATCGGATCGTAGAAACTTAATCTTTACATTACGATGGTTCTCCACTTCATTGAAATTCTTTGAACTTTTCAAACGTTTCAGATTTATGTTTCATTAAATAGATATACCCATATCTACTTAAGTCATCGGTAAAAGTGAGAAAATAGCGATATCCACCGCGTCGAAACACTCATCGGTCGCATACATCGGTATGTATGATTTCCAACAAGTCCGTTGCTCGCTCCATCATCTGGAGAACGGGGTTTTGATCATCTTGCCCATGAGGCATGGTTCGCATGTGTCAAATGATTCAAAATCAAGAGACTCCAAAAGTCCATCGAATGGAGTTTCTTCATGCTTTACACCAATATGACCTAGCAGTGATTACCACAAATAAGTAGTATTATCACTATCTACTTTGCATCTCTTAGCCTCAATGTTATGGATGTGTGTTTCATCCCTTTCGAGATTTAGAAGAAATAAACCATTCACAAGAGGTGCATGACCATAAAAGATGTTACTCATATAAATAGAACAACCATTATTCTCCGATTTAAATGAATAACCGTCTTGCAATAAACATGATCCGGAAATAATGTTCATGCTCAACGCAGGCACATAATAACATTTATTAAGGTTTAAAACTAATCCCGAAGGTAAAACTAAGGAGAGCGTGCCAACGGCCATCACATCAACTCTTGATCCGTTGCCAACGTGCATCGTCACCTCATCCCTCGCAAGCCGCCGTCTATTCCGTAGCTCTGTTTGAGTTACAAATATTAGCAACAACCGGTATCAAATACCCAGGCACTACCACGAGGGCTAGTAAGGAAAACATCAATAACATGTATATCAAATATACCTTTGATGGTGCCATCCTTCTTGTCCGCTAAGTACTTCGGACAGTGCGCTTCTAGTGACCCCTGTCCTTGCAATAGAAGCACTCGATGTAAGCTTAGGACCAGACACGAGCTTCTTCGGCGAGGGCATTAAGGCTTGCCGCCCTTCTTGAAGGGCTTCTTTGCTCCTTACCTTTCTTAAAGGAGGGCTTGTTGACCATCAACACATGATTATCCTTCTTGATGTCCACTTCCGCAGCCTTGACTTTGCGAAGAGCTCGGTGATCGTATCGATGGAACCAATCGATTATGAGTCACTACAAAACTTTGTAGCTGGGAGGAGTGATTGCAGAACCTGTCAATCTTGAGCTCCTCTCGGAATCGTGCATTCCAGCTTGCTCAGGCGTTGAGTGTAGCAGACATCTTTATGGCGTGCTCACTAGAACTCCTTCCTCCATCTTGCAGTTAAAGAACTTCTCAAAGATCTCATATCTCTCAGAACGGGCTTGAGTCTGAAACATGGTTTTTAGCTCCTCGAGAATCTCAAAGGGCCCGGGATAGGTTTCAAAACGATTTTGAAGCTCAGGTTCCATAGTAAACAACATGGTGCTCTTAATCACACCATAATCATCTTTGCGCGTTGATGATAGCTTTCTCATCACCGGTAGCGCGATTGCTGAGGGTCACCTAACGCTTTACCAAGGACATAGTCCTTTTGTCCGCAGTAATGATTCTTAGATCATGGAACCAGTTGGTGAAGTTAGACCCATTGTTTCTAAGCTTTTCTTTCTCAAAAACGTTGAAGTTGAAGTTGGACTTGGCCATTGGATCTACAAGATTTGCAAGTACAATTTAGACTATGTTCATGATAAATAGTTCAACTTAATCAAATTACTAGATGAACTCCCACTAAATTCAACATCCTCAAGTTGTTTAGTGAACACGATCCAAATTCACCACACCTAATCCGATCATCACGAGAAGAGATGTGGTTTCAATGGTGGACAAAAAGTGTCGATCATATCATTCATATGACTCATGCTTAACCTTTCGGTTCTTGTGTTCCGAGGCCATGTCTACATGCTAGGCTCGTCAAGTTAGACCAAGTATTTCCGTGTGCAAAAGCGGCTTGCACCCGTTGTATGTGGTAGAGTCTATAGCACCCGATCATCACGTGATGCTTGGAAGCACGAACTTCATAGCGGTGCATACTTGGGAGAACAGTTTTATTTTGATCTTTATGAGGAATCATCTTATAATGCTACCGTCGCGATCTAAGCATAATAAGATACATAAAGGGATAAACATCACATGCATATAACTTTATGTGACATGGTATAGCCAATCCTCGCGCAATGATCTCCATCTTGTGCGTTAATGATCTCCATCGATCAAAGATGATTGCCTCCACCACGAATAGCAACTACAACTATTGCTAACTACTTAGCGATAAAGTAAAGCTATTACATGGCGTATAAGAAGTTGACTCGCAGGTCATACACAATTATAAAGACAACCATATGGCTCCTCGTTGTGTACTCATCGACATGCAAGTCGTGAAACATTACAAAACATGATCATCGCACAATATACACATCACATATTGGGCCATACCATATCACGAAAACAGTCCTGCAAAAACAAGTTAGACGCCTCTACTTTGTTGTTGCATGTTTTACGTGGCTTATGGGAGTAGATGCTAAGAACGATTCTTACCACGAAAAGCCACAACGGTGATATTATGGTTGCCAAACTCGGTGTTAATCCCATGACAACTATAGTGAGAGAAACGGCATCCACCACCGCATGTGTGGAACAAGCCACACGTCAAGTGCGGGCGGTCTCATGACGGCGTCGCGTAAGGTTGGCCTGGACCGCTTCAATCTCACTATCCCGTGTCATAAGAAGAACACAAACAAGAGGCTTGCAGAAAACATCAACGCCTCGCAACAACCATGTTGCGTTCTACTCGTGAAACACATCTACATAGATCTAGCTCGATACCCTTGAAGGGTTTCGGCATAGTAAATCAAAATTTTCTAAGGAGCGAGCAGAGGAAAGCCAAGATCTAATCTAGGAGATGCAAACAACGAGAGATTGGATTATATCTTCATACCCTTGAAGATTCGCAATGAGCGTTAAACGTCGGAACGTGGGTGATGTAGTCGTACTCGCTTCTCCTCCTCGCGATCCGATCCGATCTAGCACCACAAGTGGCGGTGCCTCCGTGAGATGCACACATGCAAAGACTCGACGCCTCCTCCTTCCTCGGACCAGCAAGTATGGTGGAGAGATAGATTGGATCTACAACACGGCGTGGTGTATATGGTGGAGAATTTCTGCAGGCTTCGCCTAACAGTCGGGAGGGAGAGAGGAAGGTAGCAAGGCTGCTAGGGCTTAAAGGAAGGTGTGTAGTTGGGGGAGGCGCACCCTCCTATATATAGAGGGGGCCAGCCCTGCCCTCCTCCAAGCCTATCTCTAGTTTAAACAATTTAAACTCTCCCTTATCTAGAAATCCTATCTCTAGTTTAAACGATTTAAACTCTCCCTTATCTAGAAATCCTATCTCTAGTTTAAACGAGTTTAAACTTATCTAGATCGGCTGGGCCCTATGGGGCCTTGTGCCTGGCCCAAAGCTGCCACACTCCCTCATAGGCCCATGCCCCTCCCGGAAGGTGGGGCCACGTTGGTCCCCTTCCGGAAGGTTCTAGAAGCTTAGACAATACCGATTAACCGGAACAATTCGAACTCCAAAACTGCACCTTATATGAATCTTATTCTTCGGACCATTCCGGAACCTCTCGTGATATCCCGGATCCCATCCGAGACTCCGAACAAAAATTCATAAACCAATTATCCAATCTATCCTAGCGTCGAGATACGTTAAGTGTGTGACCCTGCGGGTTCGAGAATATGCAGAAATGATCTTCTATCAATAATCAACAACGGGGTCTGGGCACCCATATTGACTCCCACACATTCATTGATGATCATATCGGATGAACCACGATGCCAGGATTCAATCAATCCCATATATATATTCCCTTCGTCTCGCGATATTTTACTTGCCCGAGATTCGATCGTTTGCAAGTCATACCTAGTTCAATCTTTCACAAGAGTACTTTACTTTCCGTAATACGATATCACTTTGTGATTAACTCCTTAACCACATGCTTGCAAGCGGTGTTGATATCGATTGAAAGTGGGCCCCAAGTATATCTCTCCGACTTGGGAGGACAAATTCCATCTCGATACATACAACCCAGATACTTTCCGATCACCGAGAGACACCTTTATGATCACCCTCTCATAGGATGACGTTTGATGACCTCAAAGCTTTCTTCGATACCAGGGAGTTGCATTATCTCTTGGTCTAAGGAATACAATATTTGACATAGGAAAAGCTTCGCAAAGACGAACACGATGACACGATCTAATTGCTCTGCTTTGTTTGGGTCTATCCACCATATCATTCTCCCAATGATATGATCTCATTATCAATTGACAACTCATGTCTATGGTTAGGAAACCTTAACCATCATTGATCAATGAGCTAGTCCATAGAGGCGTACTAGGGACACGGTGTTGTTCACAAACCACACAAATATTAATGTTTCCGCTTAATACAATTCTAGCATGGAATATAAACTTTATCATGAACAAGAATTATAATAATAACGTCTTTATTATTGCCTCTAGGGCATAATTCCAACACTGTCGTCTTGGTCATATTGGAGTGAAGCGTATGAAGAAACCCCATTCCGATGGACTTCTTGAATCACTTGATTTTGAATCACTTGAAAGATGCAAAGCATGTCTAATGGGTAAAATGACTAAGACTCCATTTTCTGGGATGATGGAGCGAGCTACGGACTTATTGGAAATCATACATACCGATGTGTGTGGCCCAATGAGTGTAGCATCACGCGGTGGTTATCGTTATGTTCTTACCTTCACGGATGACTTGAGTAGATATGGGTATATCTATTTCATGAAACATAAGTCTGAAACTTTCGAGAAGTTTAAGGAATTTCAAAGTGAGGTAGAGAATCAACGTAACAAGAAGATTAAATTTCTACGTTCTGATCGTGGAGGTGAATATCTAAGTTACGAGTTTGGCGAGCATTTAAAGAAATGCGGAATTCTTTCACAATTGACACCGCCGGGAACACCACAGCTTAATGGTGTGTCCGAACGTCGTAATCGAACTCTCTTAGATATGGTTCGTTCTATGATGTCACTTACAGATTTACCGCTATTGTTTTGGGGTTATGCATTAGAAACAACTGCATTCACTTTAAATAGGGCACCATCTAAATCCGTTGAAACGACACCGTATGAATTATGGTTTGGGAAGAAACCTAAATTGTCGTTCCTTAAAGTTTGGGGTTGCGAAGCTTATGTAAAGAAGTTACAGCCGGACAAGCTTGAACCCAAAGCGGAAAAATGCGTCTTCATAGGATACCCGAAGGAAACTATTGGGTATACCTTCTATCATAGATCCGAAGGCAAAATCTTCGTTGCTAAGAATGGATCCTTTCTAGAGAAGGAATTTCTCTCGAAAGAAGTGACTGGAAGGAAATTAGAACTCGACGAGACTGTTGAACCTTCTCTCGAACTTGCGAGTAGCGCAGCACCGGAAGTAGTTCCTGTGGCGTCAACACCAATAAGAGAGGAAGCTAATGATGATGATCATGAAACTTCGGTTGAAGTTGCTACAAAGCCTCGCAGGTCAACGAGAACTCGTACCACTCCTGATTGGTATGATCCCGTTATGAGCGTCATGCTGGTGGATAACACCGATGACCCTGCGACATATGAGGAAGCGATGATGAGCCCAGATTCCCATAAATGGCAAGATGCCATGAAATCCGAGATTGGATCCATGTACGAAAACCAAGTATGGACTTTGGTGGACTTACCGGATGGTCGGAAAGCTGTCGAGAACAAATGGATCTTCAAAAAGCAGATCTTGATGGTAATGTTATCGTCTATAAAGCTCGACTTGTCGCAAAAGGGTTTCGACAAATTCAAGGAGTTGACTACGATGAGACTTTCTCACCAAGATGTAAGCTAAAATCTGTGAGGATTATGTTAGCAATCGGCGCATATTACGATTATGAGATTGTTGCTGCAAAACCCACCGTGACAGCGACGAGCAACATGAAGAGCCGGAGGCTCCCAGGCTACTTGGTGGGCCTGGTCCTCGCAACGGCCATAAAACTCCCAAGACTGCGTCTGGCTTGGTCCGGTAGTGCCACCTATACCTGATCGGGAAGGTGAAGGATTGCTCGATTGATTTCTGCATGGTAAACAAGTATCGTAAAATTGAGCCGTGGCTCCCGGGTTTCCACGTGAATCGGCTCCTAGAGCCGATTGTCCCATGGTTACGCATTAGATCTATAATAACATGGGGTTTTCTTCATCGTTACAAGTCAAATCGATCTCTGACGGTTTAACGTTTTCACCGTAATGGGCGTCCTACACGTAATTGAGCCCGGTAGATACAAAGATGATAGAAAACTAACCCTAGAGGAGGCCTAACAACCGACGTAAAGTCAATTACGAACAACTTCTCTAGAACTAGTAAACCACGTCCCGTACTCTTTGGATCGTTCAACCCGTTTGCAAGGCGACTACGTAGATATCAAACTAAACCTTGGAGAACAAGGCATAACCATAACAGATCGAATAAGCTAAATAAAGATCAAGCAAGATGCTACCCTCACACCCGGGAAAAGATGCAAAGGTAGCGAGATAACTAGAGGTAGCATAACTTAAACAATCATAGCGAAAAACACCGATGCTAGCCTCAACGAATCTATGATAGTAGTGTTACTCGCCATCAACAAGGCTTCAGTACGAGTAACACCAAATAACGCATAAGTAAAAATACTGCCTAGATCGCAAGATACGATCTAGGCAGCATGACACTTACCCGAAAGAAACCCTAGAAACAAGGGGTGGCGATGCGCCGAGATTGTGTTTGTTGTGAACGTGATTGTCCTCCTTTTCTTGATAACCTTAGGTACATATTTATAGTCAGGAGACTTTCTATCTTTACCTAAACTGAAAGCGGAACCTACTACGATACAAGATACACGGGCAATTTAGCCCAAATCCGACAAGGCCGATTCAACAATATGTTGAATATCGTATCTTCAAGCCCATCTTGATCACGGCCCATCTCCTTATTTGGCCAAAATATGGCGATAACACATGCCCCTGGTTTTGGCAATAATAATTCCAAAACCACTCTTTTTTCCTTCTCCCCTTTTTGTATCGGGTTGCGTTGCTGAGAATCGTTGCGAAACAGGATCGCCACGCCACCCTTCATCATGATGCCTGTCTTCTCAACTCCTTCGCGATTGCATGATTTGGATTTTGGCGGCACATTCGGGAAACCGCTATGGCATTGAACCGCCTCCACTATTCTCCTTATTTAAATTCATCCGAGCAGTTCGCAGTCCCATCTTCCTCCAAAGAACCAAAAACCCTTCTTCCTCCTTGAAAAACCCTCTTTCTCCGCCATGGCCTCCTCTCCTTCATCGCCTGTCCTCCCAAGCCTCCAACTCAATGAGCGACCGAGAGCCGACCAGAGCACCCACCGACAAGCTGACACCTCGCCCCACAATGGTGGGGCGAGAGGATTGGGATTCGCCCGGTCGGAGGGCACGCGTCCTGTTGGATGGCGAGGAGGACCTGCAGTTCCTTGCCGATGGAGAATCGGCGGAGACATCACCGACGCCATGTCACGGGGCGTCGACTCCTCCGAGGAGGAGGAAGAGGAGGACACCTCCTCAGGAGTACCACCGGTGAAGTACTTCCGCGGGTCGGAGGACACCAAGCAGCGGCGAGGAGGAGGCCCCAGTGCTTCTTCAAAGCGGCTTGACGGCGAAAGCAGCGGCGTCTTTGAGACAGCGAACAAGACGGCGGCGACGACAGCGACGACGACCTCGGCCTAGATTAGGAACCAGTAATAGTAGTAGTAGTAGTAGTAGTAGTAGGCTCCCTTTTGTAATCAGCCTTTTGTAAGCAATCAGCTTTTGAATGGATGAATGAAAATCTGTTTTCTCGAAGATTGCTTTTTTCGCCCCAATTTTGCCGATAGCCAAAATAGGTCGATGCTCCAGAAGCCGATAACGCTGTATCGGCTTTCACCACACTGCACTCATTCCGTCAACCAAGTCAAAGCTCAAAGAGCCGATGGCAACGCATCGGCTTTCCCAAAAAACGTTGACAAGGTCAAAACTTGGTCGCATACTTAGGCAAATCTAAATGACCACTTTTAGTTTCAAACGGTAACCTGCGACCTTCTCCAAAAAGGGCGACCTAGATCTCCAATTACCCACCAACCAGATTGAGCTCACAGCGACAAGAACCCCCAATCCTCAACTGCATAGATCCATCTCCGCCGGCAAACTAGATGGCGGAATCGTCCAACACCAATCCAGAGGTCTCCGATGCGAAGTACGCCTACTCTCGCGATCTGAGCGCGATGTTAGAATTTAATGGCGAACACCAATTAATGCCTTTATTCCACCATTAAACTTTCTAGGTTTGAGACATTACTGCCGCATCCTTCTCTCCCAAATTCCCTCTGTCTTGGCCCTCGCATGCATTCTAGTCACCTTGTCGATTTCTTGCGAAGCAAAGAATCCCTTAAGTAAGCCAAGACCTAGATCTGAACTCTTGGGCCATTGCATGAGCCTGGCCTAATCCCCTGAACATTGGGTCTCTTGGTTCGTGAGTAGCTAGAGCTTACCAATCCCAATGGGAAACCACAGAATAGCCGATGCCTGCATTTATCATTGTCTCCTCTTGAGAAACATGAGAACCTTGAAAACCATCGGCTACTTACGTGCGGCTCTGGCTGTTTTATGTTCGGTCATGGCCCTATGTCACCAACCTTGTTAGGCGTGGTGATGATCACTGATGCGGATGTTACATCACCCAGCCTCTGCTTTTAAATCGACCAAAGTCCCTACAAACTGTCTTCTAAAGCATCGCATTTAAGGGGTGCCTACCTCCAACGCCATATGAAAACAAAGGGCCTGTCTCGGAGAAAGAACATCTGACCTTTCTCAACTTCGGGTGGAGCATTTCATATTGTGGCCCTTCCCTTGCTCCAACCAAAACTATCTCTCCTTATCCCATGAATCGGCCAAGGTACTCAACTTGGCCTCGGCAAACTGTTCCTTGGAGAAGTCTATCGATATCTCCGGTTGATGTTCGAATTTGTTCTCTGGCATAGCGGTCAAAACAGGTGGTCCTTGGTGGTTTATTCAGCTATGGGCTCATTGTATTTTCAAAATCACATCCCAAACTTCCCCTTTTGGCTTGCACCTTTCCGGATGTAAAGGAAGCGGATCCGATGTACCGGCTATGGCCAAGCTTTGTATAGCGCGGCAAAGGTGACCCCTCGAGAAGCGTCTAAATGGTTCGATGTTTTCTTTCAAGGACTAGACAATCCTATCTTCTTTCCTTATACGGAAGAATCGAACATTTTGAAAACCCACTCTCCTTCAGGCTGAACAATTTGCCGATGACACCAAGACTCGGCAGCTTTTTCCACCGTGATTCGTCCTGTTTCCTTCCAGTTGGCATGAGCACGTCCCAAGAATAATCAAACACAGGTATGAATTCTACCGGCCTGTAGTAGCTTCGCCAATTTGGCCTTGGATAAGTACCTCCCATTTCTTTCTTCACCACCTTATGGAGAGTAGAGCCGACCACGATCCTCTCACCACCAAAGGTGTTATTCCTTCTTTGATGCTCTGACCATCCCAATTCCCAACGATCTCACATTTGTCTCATCAACCGATGGCTTTGAAGACTGGTGGTAAATGTGGAAGACTCCCGCCTTCGGAGAGCTACGGGACCGTTCTGAAACAGCTCGATCTCGACTATGACATCCCGTTGAGCAGGTACCACTACTTGCAAATTTTCTTGATGCGACTTACAAATGATTCTTCTATTAATCCATTCTTTCTCTTTGCGGCAACAAGATGGACTGAACCTCATACGATGATGGCTCCCCTTGAGTTCTTTCCGCCACCTGTGGTTCTTTTTCTGCAAAACTCGCCACCTCTAAAAAGGTCATAATGCGTAAAACAACCGATATCACCACAATCGGCTTCCAAGAACCCAAGAACCTCTAAGTCACCGCCCCTCGAGTTCCAACTAAAACAAGAACGGCCGGGGAAGGTAGCTGTCGAGAGGAAGACCTTGAGGCGCCGGAGCCCTTCTCCGGAAAGCTCGCATGTAGGGTGATCTATGCTTTAGTCGACCCCTCTAATCCTTCCGTCCTTGCAGACATGCTTGTGCTCATCGGTTCTCCTTTTTTCCACGGGCTTAGTCGAAGACACCTCCGGCGAGAACACTCGGACCAATCGAGGAGAACTGGACCCAACAGATTCGAGAGGACCATCACACCGAGCCAGGATTCATCACCATCGGCTTCGTGAAAGGTCTTTTCCTGAACCTACGCCCCGAGCACCGATCGAGGCGGCCATTGTGGTCCCAAGAGAGCTCGCAAAGGACTGCAAGCTTCTTCGTCGAGCCAGGAGGTTTCGAAAATCATCACCCTTTACGCTCTTACCACTTACTTATTTTATCTGCCGATTAATCATTATTTATATCGGCTAAACACCTTCCATGCAGACGACTGACGTTTCTAGTGGGAAAGTTGGGGCAGTGCCGATGCCTTTAGCCAAACCGGACCTAGCAATTCCCGAAGGTGCAGACGAAACGGCTACCACTCCGGCCAACCCCCCAGCAACCACACACAAGCCGATCGTCTCCTCATCTGCTATCCCCCCGATCTTAGGAGAGGTATGTTAGCTTCTTTCGGCTCTTCCTTACATGTTGGACACATACTGACGCCTTTTCGGGCTACCAGGGTTGTGATATTTCAGGCTTGTTGACGTTCGACCCTGAATCCATCGAACCAACTCCCTCCGTTGCCCACGATGAACCACAAGCCAGGGTTGCTCTACCTCAATTCCAGCGTCTTAAAGCCTTGCTGTCCTCCCCGATCGAGGAGTTGATCGAGGGTTCTGAGGAAGTGAAGAGCGTTCTTGCCGAAATCAAGGACAAACTTCCAGTAGCATTGCAGGTGAAGCTTTGGTCAGTCGCAAATCTGTCTTTCTTCGGGCCACGGGTGAAGTTAGCTCGTGAAAGGATCAATCTGCGCCACGCCCAACTTCCGCTGTAAGCCGATATTGCGCAGATGTCGTGACTCAACGAGAAAAGCGTCTCGATGCCAAACCGACACCTCTGCCGATGCACGAGCTCGCATCCTTGAAAAGGGAGCTGGAAGATCTTGAAGAGAAGGTTCGGTGACTAAACAGCTCATCGCGACAAGGAAGAATCCATCGCCCGTTCCCAAGGCGAGGGAAAGCCTCAAAGCTCAGCGAAGACCGATCCGAAATACGTGCTCGAACAAGCATCTAGTGAGCAAGGATGAAGATGACGGCCGAGATCACCGAGGTGGATCGTGGTCCGTCGACGCCTCCACGCCTTGAGGCATTTCTTGAGAGCTTCGTATGTAAACCGCATCTGTTTGTAACATGTGTGAACCTCTAGAGTCGATGACTGTGCATCGGCTATATATTTTTGTTTTTTTATTCGGCCGATTTCATGTATCGGCCCCCACATTTTACTGTCCATCATCCCACATGCTTGGGAAATATTTCTTGAGATGTTGACCGTTGACCATCGGGAATTTTACGCCGTCCACCGCCGAGCATGTATCGTTTCCTCTTAAAACTTGATCGACCTGCACGGCCCGCCAATTTGGAGACCATTTACCATATGTTACATCCTTAGTCCCTAATGGCAACACTTCCCATACGGATCACCAACGTGGAACTCCTTTGGCCTCACTTTCTTGTTATATGCACGAGCTACCTTGGCCTTGTTCTCTTTGATTTTCTCCAGTGACCACAGCCTGAGCTCGGTTAAATCCTCAACATTGTCACTCATCAGGGTTGCGTATTCCTCAGTTGTTAGATTGTTCTGAAAAGTGACACGTCTTGATCCAGCCGTAATTTCCCAAGGCAATACGGCTTCTTGTCCATATACTAGATGGTATGGCGAGGTTTTTATCGCTCCATGGCATGACATGCGATAAGCCCACAAAGCTTCTGACAGAACCTCGTGCCAACGTCTAGGGTGCTCGTTGACTTTTCTCTTGATCAGCTTGATGAGGCTCTGGTTGGATGCTTCAGCTTGCCCATTTGCTTGAGCATAGTATGGAGACGATCTAATCAGCTTAATCCCCGTGTCCTCACAGAACTTTCTAAACTCGTGAGAAATGAAGACCGAACCTCCATCGGTCGTGATAGTTTGGGGAATCCCGAATCTATGGATGACATGTTCTTTCACAAAATTGATAACATCCTTTGAGTTCACTGACTTCATCGGGACAGCCTCCACCCATTTAGTGAAATAATCAGTAATGGCCAAAATCCACATGTGGCCTTTGCTTGATGGGGTATTGATTTTACCGATCATATCCATGCCCCAACCTCGGAATGGCCAAGGCTTGATGATGGGGTTCATTGCTGACGCGGGTACCATCTGAATTTTCCCAAATTTCTGACATGCTTGACACCCTTTGTAGTACTTGAAGCAGTCCTCAAGCATGGTGGGCCAATAAAACCACGATCGCTGATCAACCATTTCATCTTGTGAGCCGTGATGAGTTCCACAGCGCCTTCGTACCTCGTGTAGGAGCCGATTGGCCTCGGCTGTCCCGAGCATTTGAGCAATAACCCCTCCAGAGTTCTGTAAAACATGTCGTCCCCGATAAGCACATACTTCATGGCCTTGTATCTTATCCGTTTAGGTGCCCCCCGAGCCGAATCCTTCAAGTAATTGAAGATATCGGCTCTCGATCGTCTGCTTCAGTGAACTGCACGAACATCTCCTCTCGCTACATCCTTGTAGCCTTGAAGCCATTGTGCAAGATCATTCGCCTCGGTGATGCGATCATGGGATCCAAGTGAAGTTTATATACCGAACTGTGCCATCAACTCACGGCGGTGCAGCCATAATGGGAAGAGGGACTCGCTCTCACACTTGTATTCCTCCGTGAGTTGAAATCACCAACTTGGAGTCTCCAAAATTTCCACGCTACGCTCCGGCTTGATGAGCAACTCCATTCCCTGCGTATCGCCTCATACTCGACGTTGTTGGTGCGAGAGGATAACTGATGGAGAAGGAAAATGTTGCCCCAGGCGACACGAGTAACATGCCGATGCCGCACCCATCGTCACAAACCGATCCATCGAAAAACATAGCCCACGCTCATATCTGCGGTCTTTGCTATATTAGTGTTGATCCTTTCACGATAAGGTCGCCAACGCCTGTCCCTTAAGCGCTGCGGGTTGATACGGATGTCAAACTCCGATAATGCAAACATCCATTTGCCCAGTCGGCCTTTCAACATAGGATCCTACAGCATGTGCTTTATGACGTCTGATTTGCATATGATGACAATCTCCGCAGATAGCAAAATGTGGCGCAGCTTGGTGCAGGTGAAAAATGCGGTGAGGCACAACTTATCGATATCGATACCTTGTCTCTGCGTCCGGCATCCTACGCTTATGTAAAATACGACTCGCTCCATTTCATCATAAACTTGCACCACCACCGAGGCGATGGGCGTGTACCATCGACAAGTAAATGTAGAACGATGCATCCGGGCTAGGGCGGAACCAACAACTGGCGGCAAATCGATATTCTTTGATCTCGTCGAAGGCTCGTTGTTGTTTTGCCCCCCAACGGAATTCCTCGTCAGATTTAATTTTCACCAGTCCCATGAACGGCTCTATTCTTCCTGACAGATTGGAGATGAATCTTCTGATGAAGTTGATCTTGCCGATGAGAGACTGCAGTTCTTTCTTTGTGGTAGGTGGCTTCATTGTTCGCACTGCCTCCTGACTTTTCAGGCCGATCTCAATTCCGCGTTCGTGGACCAAAAAACCCAAGAACTGACCGGCCGTCACCCCGAAGGCACACTTCTTTGGATTCATCCGTAGCCTGAATTTTCTTGTTCGGTCCAGGACGCGTTGCAGATCGTTCAAGTGTCCTTGCACTAAAGCATACTTGACCACCACGTCGTCGATGTAAATTTCCACCAGCTTGCCGACCAGATCATGAAAAATGTAGTTCATGGCTCTTTGGTACGTGGCGCCGGCATTCTTCAGTCCAAACGTCATGACTACATACTCAAACAACCCCACCGACCCTGGGACTCTGAATGCAGTCTTGTGTATGTCTTCTGGAGCCATAAAAATTTGGTTGTAACCGGCATTGCCATCCATGAAGCTCAAGATCTTATGACCAGCTGCTGCGTTGATTAACGTCTCTGCCACCGGCATCGGATACTCATCCTTTGGGGTCGCTCTGTTGAGATCCCGAAAATCTATGGCGACACGCCAACGGCCATCCTTTTTCTCTACAGGTACGATACTAGAAATCCACTCAAAGATACCGCATGGCCTGATTAACTTGGCTGTCAACATTTTCTCGACCTCCTTCTTGACTTCTTCCAGAATTTCGGCCTTCATCTGTCGTGCTCGCCGCTGGAATGGCCGAAATCCTTTTTTAAGCGGGAGTTGATGCTCAATGATGCTCCTGTCTAAACCAGGCATCTCTGTATAGTCCCAGGCGAAGCAGTCTGGATATTGTTTCAACAGGGCTATCATTGGACCCCGCAGACTCGGATCTAACTTTTTGCTGATAAATGTTGGTCGTGGCTTATCCCCAGGACCAATGTCGATTTCTTCTAGCTCATCAGCGGACGTAAACCCATACCCTAGCTTTCCGTCACCTGTCAAATCGATGTTAAGCACAGGCGGTAGGTGAGGATAACAAAATAATTTGGGCGATGCTGGATCGCCCCTTTTGATTGCATTAGTCAAGGACGGTTTACACCTTATTGTTTTACAATGGCGGGGCATCTCTACGCTACGACTACATGATCGCTTGTCGTATGATCGCTTT
Source organism: Avena longiglumis (assembly GCA_030063025.1). Lineage (NCBI taxonomy): Eukaryota > Viridiplantae > Streptophyta > Magnoliopsida > Poales > Poaceae > Avena > Avena longiglumis. Next base: position 11,787,907 of record CP125974.1, read on the forward strand.
TTATTTTTTGTGGCGATCGCAGGATCGGCCGTACCCATGATCGTGGACTTTGCTACTCTGTGAGGCGGTGGATAAGACCAGCCTCACCCTTTTTGTAGCTTCAATGCGCTCACAGCCGTCTAGACTGATTCCGAGATCGGCTCTTGGTCTTCGCTTCCAGACGTTCATGCCAGCTATGGAGATCTCGATAGAATCATCGCATGGATTACCTCCACTTCATCTCCATCCCATCAGACAGGCACCGTGCATCGTGGATGGAATGCAGCAATTAGCGTGAATCCAATCTCTTCCTAGCAAGACAGCGTAGGTGCTTTTGCTGTCCTGACGAAGAATGGCGTGGGGATGGTTTTTCGCCCAGTCGATCCACGTTCGACGCCTTGCTTCCGACGTCGGCCGTTGAAATCGCTTAACGTGGCGTTGGTTTTGATCGATCTGCGGTGGGCGTCCCCAAACGCCGTAGCATGGAGTATGGCATTATATTGTTGCCGCTCCGGTGTCCACCAACATCTTCTGACGAAGTTGCCCATTGATGTAACCTCGTAGGGTACAAGGCTTTCGGATGTTTGTAACCCTTCTCACGTGGCTTCTCAAAGATAATCGGCGTGGGCGCGATTAACTGTGCATCGGTAGCTCATTGGTTCTTGGTGCGAGAATTACGATGGAAGTATGAACACCATGTTTGTGCCGATGTCTTTGCATCGGATTTTACCGTTTGGGGCGCCACTCTTTCCTTCTCGGGGTCTTCCGTTTCAAGGTGCGCCTAATTTTAACGGCGATCGGGCGTGCTTTCTTTAAAGCGTGGAATCTGCGCTTGCTTCCTCCAAGTTACGCAGCTGCACTCTACGCTTTTGGGTATGTGAGTCCGTCGGGACACCACCTTGAGCGGTGATATCTGTCTTCTCCTTTGTCATTCCTTGGCTTCGAGGTCTTTTGCTCGGCGGACTCCTAACGGCTACGAAGTGGGAGAGGCCCTAGGCGTTTGAACACCGAACCGGCCCGTGTCCTCCTCTCTGTCCACATTCCGGCGGTTGTCATTGTAATCGGCTCATCCCGCATCCCAACAATACTTGAAGAAAGGACAATCCCAATGTTTGTCTGCGCCTTCTTTTCTTTTGACGGTCCCCTAGCGAGGTGCTCATATCCTTCATCGTCTCCATCAGCATGGCGACGTTGGTCATCTTGACGCTCATACTTGTTAAGGAGATCGTGGAATGTGGCTTCGATATCGCACTCTCCTCACGTTCCTCTGTTAAATACACTTTGTCATTGTGGCTGGGCCGGTCGCGTGGACCAGCCTCCTCTCTCTCTTTACCCCGAGAGCGACCACCTTCCTCCTTGTACGTGTCATGGTGGTACCCAGATCCTGCCATATTAACATCGAACGAGAAATCCAGTTGACGCCTCGCAGAGTGGCTGAGTTCTGCCATGTTGACGCCGGGGAATGGGTTTGTGTCCACTTTCATGGCGAACTGCCCAAGGATCAGACGTCCTTGTTCTATCGCCGTTTGGATCTGGCGACGTAGCTCTTTGCAATCATTGGTGGTGTGGGTGAACGAGTGATGCCACTTGCAATATGGTCTCCCGTTCATTTCCTGAGTCGTAGGGATTTTGTGGCCTTCGGGTAACCTCAGCTGTTTCTCCTTCAGCAGTAAATCGAATATCTGCTCGGCTTTGATCACATCGAAGTCGAACCCTTTTGCAGGCCCTTGCTGTTTCACCCATTTGCAGGATACAGATCCGCCCCGAGCCCATTCAGCCACGGCCACCTCCGGTCTTGTGTAGGATCATCTTCTTACGCATCGACCAGGCCTATCGGACGTTGAACTTGTCTTGGTACAACTTGTGGTGGCTGTTCATCCATTGTCGGTTCCGGGCCATGTGCGCCAATGAGTTATACTCTACTTGGAAAGCGGATCCTTGATGGGTCCGAGAGACCCAACACTTCTAGCTCATTGCTTCTTTCTCGATTAAACGAGTGAGTAACATCGGTTCTTGATGGTCTGGCCTGGATGTACTGCCTGATTTCTCCCGCTTCGCCGCACTTTTGTGCAGTGCGCAATGCCAGCCTCGGTAGCATCTGAATGATACTGGATGTGGAACTACTCTTCCAGTTGCTTCCAGGTCTGAATCGAATCAGGTGGCAGCGAGGTGTACCACCCAAAAGCTGGTCCTGTCAGCGATTGCGCAAAGAACCTTACGCGCAACTGATCCGATGCTGAAATCATGTCCAACTGTGCCAAGTATCGGCTCACGTGCTCGATCGAGCTCGACCCTTCTGATCCGCTAAACCTTGAGAACTCAGGGAGCCGATACTTGTGTGGCAGTGGAATCAGATCAAACTCGTTGGGATACGGCTTTGAGTAGCCGATTGTTCTTCTCTTCGGCATGAAGCCAAACTGGTCTCTCAAGATGGTACGGATTTGCTCCACTGTTTGAGCTGCAGGGGCTAGATTCTCATGACTCGTTCCAGTGGCATACTTGGCTAGCCACGCCTGTTTGTCGGCGTCCATCCCAGACATCGCTGCTCGAAGCGCTGCTGAAACCCCCGCCCAGAACTCTGCCGCAGAAATTCCTGGTTGCAATCTGGTTGGTGCGTGTCGAGGTTGTTGCGATCCCAAGACGTAAGTGCACACATATCCATGTGGGATTTCTTTAGGTGGTTCAAACAGAACTGGCAATCGCTGGAGTCGCCTCCGACCTTGTAGACGACGACGCCGATGCCTGGTGGATCCGGAGCTGCAAGTGTGAATGGCGATGGCGGCCTGGTGCAGGCTGTGTTTCCCTGGTGAGTCCCAGTAGGCCCCGGGAGGAATGCGATGTTTCATGATCTCTGAACTACGCGACTGCGATCCGCTCAGCGTTCACGGGCTCTCGAGAATGGCGGTGAAGAGAATGAGCCACCATGTAGTTGACTTCTGTCAGAGCTACAGTGCGCTCCTCAGAAGGAGCAGATCCACCTCATCAAGAGCACCCTCGGGTGAGAACCCCTTCCACCTGATGCCATGCTTACGGGTCCTCTCAAAAGAGCCGATGAGCTCGGCTTCGAAGAGAGCTTTGATGTCATCATACTTCGCCTTGTGCTCCTTAGGCAGCTCGTCAGACGGATCGGTGCATCCCCCATCTCAGTCGGATGTTGATGCAGATGTTGTTGAATGTCCCACTGGCGTGCGAGAATGTGTTGCTGCCAAAACCCACCGGCAGCAGCGACGAGCAACACGAAGAGGGAGGCTCAGGAACTGCTGGTGGGCCTGGTCCCGGCAACGGCCCGCAAAACTCCGACACGCCCCGACTTGGTTCGAGTGCCACACCGACCTATACCGATCGGAAGGTGAAGGATTGCTCCGATTGATTTCTGCATGGTAAACAAGTATCGTAAAATTGAGCCGTGGCCGCTCCTGGTTTCCATGAATCGGCTCCTAGAGACGATTGTCCCATGGTTCTGCATTAGATCTATAATAACATGGGGTTTTTCTTCATCGTTACAAGTCAAATCGATCTACGACAGTTTAACGTTTTCACCACGTAACTGGAACGTCCTACACGTAATTGAGCCTGGTAGATACAAAAGATGATAGAAAACTAACCCTAGAGGAGGCCTAACAACCGACGTAAAGTCAATTACCGGAACAACTTCTCTAGAACTAGTAAACCACGTCCTACGTACTCTTTGGATCGTTCAACCCGTTTGCAAGGCCTGACTACGTAGATATCAAACTAAACCTTGGAGAACAAGGCATAACCATAACAGATCGAATCAGCTAAATAAAGATCAAGCAAGATGCTACCCTCACACCCGGGAAAAGATGCAAAGGTAGCGAGATAACTAGAGGTAGCATAACTTAAACAATCATAGCGAAAAACACCGATGCTAGCCTCAACGAATCTATGATAGTAGTGTTACTCGCCATCAACAAGGCTTCAGTACGAGTAACACCAAATAACGCATAAGTAAAAATACTGCCTAGATCGCAAGATACGATCTAGGCAGCATGACACTTACCCGAAAGAAACCCTAGAAACAAGGGGTGGCGATGCGCCGAGATTGTGTTTGTTGTGAACGTGATTGTCCTCCTTTTCTTGATAACCTTAGGTACATATTTATAGTCCGGAGACTTTCTATCTTTACCTAAACTGAAACGGAACCTACTACGATACAAGATACACGGGCAATTTAGCCCAAATCCACGCACAAGGCCGATTCAACAATATGTTGAATATACGTATCTTCCAAGCCCATCTTGATCACGGCCCATCTCCTTCTTTGGCCAAAATATGGCGATAACAGAGATATGGCAGATGGATGTCAAAACGGCGTTCCTCAATGGAGACATTGATGAAGAGTTGTATATGATGCAACCCAAAGGTTTTGTCGATCCTAAAGATGTTAACAAGGTGTGCAAACTTCAACAGTCCATATATGGATTGAAGCAAGCATCCCGAAGTTGGAATCAACGTTTTGATAAGGTAATCAAAAGTTTTGGTTTTATACAAACTTATGGAGAAGCTTGTATTTACAAGAAAGTGAGTGGGAGCTATGTAGCATTCTTAATACTATATGTAGATGACATATTGTTGATTGGGAATGATGTAGACCTTCTTAACAGTGTCAAAGAATATTTGAATAATAGTTTTTCAATGAAATATCTTGGCGAAGAAGCTTACATATTAGGCATAAAGATTTATAGAGATAGATCGAGACGCATAATATCATTGTCACAAAGTACATATTTGGACAAAGTTCTAAAGAGGTTTGGAATGGAAGATAGCAAGAAAGGGTTCTTGCCCATGTTGCTAATCGACTTTGAGTAAAACTCAAATTCCAAAGAACGACGAAGATAGAGAAAGGATGAGTAAGACTCCCTATGCCTCAGCCATAGGATCTCTAATGTATGTCATGCTATGTACTAGACCCGACATTGCATATGCTGTTAGTTTGACTAGCAGATATCAAAGTGATCCAGGAGTGGATCATTGGACAGCGGTCAAAAACATCCTTAAGTACTTGAGAAGAACTAAGGATATGGTTATTTCTTATGGAGGTGATGAACAGCTCGTTGTTAATGGTTACACCGATGCTAGTTGGAACACCGATCCGGATGATTCTAAATCTCAATCTGGATACGTATTTACTTTGAATGGTGCAGCAATTAGCTGGAGGAGTGCAAAGCAAAGCGTTGTGGCGAGATATTCAACTGAATCGGAATACATAGCTGTTTTGGAGGCTTCACAAGAAGCGATCTGGATGAAAGAGTTCATTACAGAGCTCGGTGTGGTTCCAAGTGCGCTGGACCCAACGTCTATCTACTGTGATAACATGGGCGCCATATCCAATGCGCAAGAACCAAGGTCACACAAAAGCTGAAGCACATCAAGCTACGTTTTCACGCTATTCGAGAACATGTCCAAGATGGTCACATAAAGATTTTCAAAGTACACACAGATCTGAATGTGGCAGATCCGTTGACTAAACCTCTCCCGAGGGCAAAACATGACCAACACCAAACTGCCATGGGTGCTCGGTATATTACCATGTAATCTAGATTAGTTGACTCTAGTGCAAGTGGGAGACTGTCGAAGATATGCCCTAGAGGCAATAATAAATGTAGTTATTATTATATCTTTGTGTTTATGATAAATGTTTACATTCATTCTATAACAGTATTAACCAGAAACATTAATACTAGAGTGATTTGTAAACTAAATTAGAGTCCCTAGTAAAGCCTCTTCAAAATACTAGCTTGTTGATTAATAGATGATCATGGTTTCTTGATCATGAACATTTGAGATGTTGTTAATAACAAGGTCATATCATTAGGAGAATGGTATGATGGACATACTCCTATAGATAAGCGTAGCATAAATATCATGTCATTTTAATAGTTCAATTGCTATAAGCTTTCTGATACATAGTAACCTAATTCCTTCAACCATGAGATCATGCTAATCACCATCACCGGAAGGATATTTTGATGACATCAAACACCACACCGTAACTAGGTGGCTATAAAGGTGGCATTGAGTGTTCGGAAAGTATGGGTTGAGGCACATGGATCAAGAGTGGGATTTGTCCATCCATATGACGGATAGATATACTCTGGGCCCTCTTGGTGGAATGTCATACAATTGGCTTGCAAGCATGTGACTAGCTCACAAGAGATCACATACCACGGGAACGAGAAAAGAGTACTTATCAGTAACGAGGTTGAACTAGGTATGCAGAGATACCGACGATCAAAACCTCGGATAAGTAAACTATCGTGAGACAAAGGGAAATTGGTATCGTATGTAAGTGGTTCATTCGATCACAAAGTAATAGTAGAAATATGTGGGAGCCATATGAATTTCCAGATTCCTCTATTGGTTATTGATCGGAGAAGCGTCTCGATCATGTCCGCATAATTCACGAACTGTAGGGAGACACACTTAAGGATTCGATGTTGTTGAGTAGTTATGGAATGATGAGTAAGAGACCGAATGTTGTTTGGAGTCTCGGATGGGATCCGGGATATCACGAGGATATCCGGAATGGTCTGGAGAATAAGATTCATATAAGGAAAGTCCTGTTTCGGAGTTGGGGAATGATTCCGGTGTTTTCACCAGGAATGTTCTAGAAGGATCCGGAAGGTCCGGCACTCCGGAGGGGAAGGGTACATGAATGTGTCATGACAATGTGGAATGGTTGCATCATGTACTAGGTAACATGGCTAGGAAAAATAGAGGGAGAAATCAAATCCTAGTTTGAAAGTCAAACGCCAATTTGAAAAGTCAAACGCAAGTTTGCTTGGTGGAGGGAGAGTAGGAAACCTACTTGGGGAGGAGTTCCTCTCCCTCCACCCGCCGGCCAAGGAGGCCGACTTGGGGGAGGACTCCCTCCTCCCAAGACGCGCCCTCCCACCTATATAAGGAGGGGCAGGGCTGCCCCTCTTCCCTACACCCAACTCACCTAAAACCCTAACCCTAGCCGCCGGCCACCTCCAAGTCACCGCCGCCCCTAGGGTTTCTCCAAGTCGCCAACTTGGGTCTTCCCCAAGCCCTAGCTGCCGACCAATCTCCCCCCTTGGTGCCCTCTAAACCCTAGATCACCAAGGCCTCTCTCATAGTCCACCATACTCGCTCCGGCTTAAGGCGAAGCCCTGCGAGATCTCCCCTCTACTTCCGGTACCACGCCGTCGTGCTGCCGGAATCGCGAGGAGAGTGCTACAACCTCCGCTGCCTGCTGGAACAAGGGAGAGGAAGGTCTTCATCTAGTAACGTGACCGATGTGAAGCATTGCCGAAACGCAGCGCCGGAAGAATCGTCTACGCGATCTTGAGATCGGCAAGAGTACGATTACATCACCCAAGAGAATCTGTTCTTGTTAACCGCTTTGGAATCTTTGAGGATGAGTTCCTCTATCGACTCGTTGCTACAATCTGGTAGATAGATCTTGACTTGTTTGTTTGCATGCGGTAGAATTTTTTTGTTTTCCATGCTACGAACCCCTACAATTAACACGTCTGTCTCTGGAAAATGAGGAATGCAATCCTGCATATTATTTATTGAACTCTAGGAGCAAGCTTTTCTTTCGCTTTTCACCTTCACCAATTGCTAAACAAAGCCTTGTGCATTATCTAATGGAGTTTTTTTCTTTTTGTTCTCTCTTGATAGAAAATCGGACTAATCACATGGATGTTGCCACGTAGCTTGAGTGTTTTTTTTAGTGCACACCGGTCCTTTCATTCTTTCATCCATCCGCTTTTAGGATAAGGGATCGGAGGCTGCTTTGAAGTAAGAATAAGATCATCACCATCATGTCCTTGATCTAGTGGTACCTATATCGCTAGTGAAGGACGCGTGGAGTTGTGTGTAACGAATCTCCTAAAATCCTATCAATTTTTTTGTTCATTGGTGTGGTTTCAGATCTACCTATGTTGATGATTGCTTCTCTGATGTATTAGTTTTTAGAGCTTAGTAATTTCTCTAGTCGTCGCTAGGTGTTTCGAAAACCTATTTATAATTTTTATTATCTTTTGAGATCTTTATACTACTCCTTTAGATGATTGTCAATAGATCAGTTGATATTTTTTACAAAAATGACATAAATCTTCCTCTAGGCAGGCTCAATATTTCTTCGCAAAGTATAATTAAGCTCCTTAGTGTATGTACCATTCCATCTTCTATTCATCGACTTTATCGACCTAATGATGGCGCAAATATGACGATGATCGCTTTTCTCAAAGGACATGCGGCCGAGATGATGATCGCTTTTAATTTTTCAAAAAATATATAGTTGGTTTTATATGAAAATGATATGCAAAACCTTGCACATGGACTCGTCGATTTAATTATATAGTGCAAAGCTGCAATTTTGTTTGGCCATAAGAAGCATACTGCAGATCATGCACGTCATAATCTAACGCAACTTGCATTCAAGTTCCCGCGTTGTAAAGACTGGCCTGCATGCCTCAAATCATAGTACTAGCTAGTGCATATCTCTGTCAAACAGATTCGAATTTTCTACGGTTCTCTTTGGAACGGAAGTCACAAGTTGTTGATTCTGTAGAAATATAGTACACGCGTTCTCGCCTTTATATGTTGTTATCAGTACATGGCATGATACCGATAAGTGCGTCCCTATGCCAGGGACGAGAGTAACCCTCTAGGCTCTAACTGAATACAAGCCTGTTTGGTTTTTTTCTCCGATAACCTGTAGAAAGAACTTCCTATCTTTGTATCATCAACGAAGCTGCCTCATAGGCACCGGTGTCAGCTGACCCCAATGAAAAAGTGCAAAACTTTCACTAATTAGTACTAACTCATGATGATTTATAGAAGCTGACCCCACTGTCATATAGAGGATATAGATATATGACCCCATCGGCATTTGTTTCTAGCTTCGTTCCTTCATCGTCTAAGGCCGTGTGCATCGCTCGATGCAGAGGCTGGAGCTTTATTCCCCTTTTTGAAAAAATTGTATCTACAAAGGTGAGCAGCGCCAAAGATTAGTCACAACACACATGACTACAACTACCGAGGACTTACCTTGCAACAAGAGTCACAATGCTGAACACCTCGGCTATGACCAAAGAATGGCCACTTCATCTAGACTACCGAGGCGATATACCATCAGCCCTTTGAGCGCCTAGATGACCAGCAAGAGAATGGCAAAACTTGACCAGTCTTGAGAAATACACCATGTTGGAAGTACCAGCAAGGGTGTACATAGCATCTTGGAGGCTCATGCCCTAAGCAATGGCAAACATCGACGTGGCACCGAGGACCGTGTCCACCACAAAGTCTTGTCTCCAACGCGATGTTTTCAACAAAGAAGCGACATCAAAGACGTCTCCATCGCTGATCCAGCACGCCGAATCATGGTTTTCACTAGGAGACAACACCCTGAGGGTGGGGGAGATGCCGGAGCTTCACCGTGATGCCTCCATGGAGGTCAAAAACGCATAAAGGTGTCATTGTCGCTAGCACCGACATAAGTCAGGCAGGACTTTTGTCTGAATTGCTGCACACAGAACCACCCCAGCCCGTGAATGGCACACAACCCATACTTGCCGAAGAACCATTGCATCATCTTGTTGTCGTCGTTGTAGCTCCATGGTCCACCATCACTCAGCAAGAGCCTGCCGGTGCACCACCATAAGTGACAGGCGCGCTACACCCCATGAGCGAAAAATCACACCATGCCATCACAACGTCACGCTCAGCAAGCCAGCACCACATACATTGGGAGCGGATTGGAGCCGATATGAGCAGATGACCGTAACCCCCTCAGCCCAGATATTGCCTACATGCATGGGCACCTACCAGCTCGATGCACCTCCTACCACTCCGCAAGCTTTGCTATGTCACGACTCGCTGAAGGGTTTCGCGGCATAGTAAATCAAAATTTTCTACGGATGCGAACAGAGGGAAAGCCAAGATCTAATCTAGGAGATGCAATCAACGAGAGAGATTGGATTAGATCTTCATACCCTTGAAGATTCGCATAAATGAACGTTAAATTAACGTGGGTGATGTAGTCGCATTCGCTTCTCCTCCGCGATCCGATCCGATCTAGCACCACAAGTGGCGGTGCCTCCGTGAGATGCACACGCAAAGCACCTCGGCGTCTCCTCCTTCCTCGGACCAGCGAGTATGGTGGAGAGATAGATTGGATTTACAACACGACGTGGTGTGTATATGGTGGAGAATTTCTGCAGGCTTCGCCACAAACAGTCGGGAAGAGAGAGGAAGGCGGCAGGGCTACTAGGGCTTGGAGGAGGTGTGTAGTAGTAGGGGAGGCGCACCCCTCTATATATAGAGGGGGGGCAGCCAGCCCTTGCCCCTCCTCCAAGCCTATCTCTAGTTTCAACAATTTAAACTTTCCCTTATCTAGAAATCCTATCTCTAGTTTAAATGATTTAAACTCTCCCTTATCTAGAAATCCTATCTCTAGTTTAAACGAGTTTAAACTTATCTAGGATCGGCTGGGCCCTATGGGGCCTTGTGCCCCTGGCCCAATGCGGCCAGGACACTCCCTCATAGGCCCATGCCCCTCCCGAAGGTGGGGCCACGTTGGTCCCTTCCGAAGGTTCTAGAAGCTTCAGACAATACCGATTAACCGGAACAATTCGAACTCCAAAAACTGCCTTGCCTTATATGAATCTTATTCTCCGGACCATTAGAACCTCTCGTGATATCCGGATCCCATCCGAGACTCGAACAAAAATTCATAAACCAATTATCCAATCTATCCTAGCGTCAAGACACGTTAAGTGTGTGACCTGGTTCGAGAATGTGCGCACATGATCTTCTATCAATAATCAACAATGGGTGCAGGCACCCATATTGACTCCACACATTCATCGATGATCATATCGGATGAACCACGATGCCAGGATTCAATTAATCCCATATATATATTCCCTTCCTCGCGATATTTTACTTGCGAGATTCGATCGATTGCCGTCATACCAAGTTCAATCTCGTTCACGGCAAGTACTTTACTCGCTCTGTAATCCGATATCATTTTGTGATTAACTCCTTAACCACATGCTTGCAAGCGGTGTTGATATCGACAAGTGGGCCCAAGTATATCTCTCCGACTTGGGAGGGACAAATTCCATCTCGATACATACAACCCAATGAGATACTTTCCGATCACCGAGAGACACCTTTATGATCACCCTCTCATAGGATGACGTTTGATGACCTCAAAGCTTTCTTCCGTACAGGGAGTTGCATTATCTCATGGTCTAAGGAATACAATATTTGACATAGGAAAAGCTTCGCAAAGATGAACACGATGATACGATCTAATTGCTTCGCTTAGTTTGGTCATCCATCATATCATTCTCCCAATGATATGATCTCATTATCAATTGACAACTCATGTCTATGGTTAGGAAACCTTAACCATCATTGATCAATGAGCTAGTCCTTACAGCGCATAGGGACACAGTGTTGTTCACAAACCACACAAGTATTAATGTTTCCGCTTAATACAATTATAGCATGGAATATAAACTTTATCATGAACAAGAATTATAATAATAACATCTTTATTATTGCCTCTAGGGCATAATTCCAACAGTCTCCCACTTGCACTAGAGTCAATAATCTAGTTTACATTTGGCAACAATCTCACACCCATGGTAATCGAGGTATTGATCATGTTTTACACGTGGAAGAGGTTTAGTCAATGGATCTGCGACATTCAGATCCGTATGTACTTTGCTAATCTTCGATCTCCATACGCTATATAATCTCAGATTATATGAAACTTGCGGTTGATATGCTTGGTCTTTGGATGATATCTTGGTTCCTTAGCAGTGCTATGGCGCCATGTTGTCATTAATATCTCCAGTGGGTCCAATGCACTTGAACCACACCAAGCTCGATGATGAAGTTTCGATCCAAACTCCTTCACTTGACGCTCGCACAGCCCATGTATTCCGCTTCTCTTGTAGATCCCGCGATCACGCTTTGCTTGACTTCTCTAGCTCACAGCTCCTCCATTCAAAATATACACGTATCACCTCGAGATTTAGAATCATCCTTGTCGGTGTTAAACTAGCGTCGACGTAACCTTTACGACAAGTGTTCATCACCCCATAGACTAAGAACATTTCTTTAGTTCTATTTAGGTACTTTAGGATGTTCTTCACGCTGTCCGGTGTTCCCTCTGGATTCCACTCGGATCACTTTGATATCTCGTCAAACTAAGAGCATTGGACACATCTGGTCTAGTACACATGACATGGCATACATGATGGAACCTATGGCGAGACATCATAAGGCACTTTGCTCATAGCTTCCCTATCATTTATCAGATGGACACCGAGCCTTGCTCAATATCTTACGACAACATAGGCCTTTGAACCTTTCTTTGCCTTATCCATTCGAACCTTTTCGAACTTTGTCTAGGTATGTACTCCGCTTAAAGCTATCAGCGTCTTTGTCTATCTCTATAGATTTTGATGCCCAATATATAAGGGGTTCACCTAGGTCTTTCATTGAAAACACTTGTTCAAATAACTCTTCACATCGTTAAGCATATTGATGTCATTTCCGATAATCAATATGTCATCCACATATAGTACCGAAACATCACCGAGCTCCCACTCACTTTCTTGTAGATGCAAGCTTCAGAGCAATTTGGAACAAATCCAAAGCTCTTGATCACTTGATCAAAACGAAGGTTCCAACTCCGAGATGCTTGCTTTAGTCCATAAATGGAACGTGAAGTTTGCATACTTTACTAGCATCCTTAGGATCGATAAAACCTTCGGTTGCATCATATACAACTCTTCATCAATGTTCCCATTGAGGAAAGCGATCTTGACATCCATCCGCCATATTTCATAATCATGAAACGCAGCAATTGCTAATAAAATTGAATGGACTTAAACATCGCCACGGAGAGAAAGTCTCATCGTAGTCAACACCTTGAACTTGTCGAAAACCTTTGCGACAAGCCGTGCTTTATAGACGGTAACATTACCATCCGCGTCCGCTTTCTTCTTGAATATCCATTTGCACTCAACGGCCTTTCGGTCGCTAGGAGGATCCACCAAAGTCCATACTTGGTTTTCGCTCATGGATCCCAATTGATTTCATGGCTTCCACCATTTCTCGAGTCCGGCTCATCATCGCCTCATAGTTCATAGGTTCATTGTCTTCTACTAACAAGACCAAGACAGGTTGCCGTACCACTCGGGAGAGGCACGCGACCTTGTCGACTGCGACGTTCGAGAGCAGATCGTCCAAGCTTCATGATCCTTGTCATTAGCTTCCTCTATTGTTGGTGCAAGCTTCGAACAATTTCAGTCTTGCGCTACTCTCCAATTCAAGAGAAGGTTCAATAACCTCGTCTAGCTCTACTTTCCTCCCACTCACTTCTTTCGAGAGAAACTCCTTCTCAAGAAAGGAACCGTTCTTCACGACAAACACTTTGCCTTCGGTTCGTGATAGAAGGTATACCCAATGGTTTCCTTAGGGTATCCTATGAAGACGCATTTCTCGCTTTGGGTTCGAGCTTGTCGGCATCAACTTCTTGACGTAATCTTCGCATCCCCAAACTTTAAGAAACGAAAACTTAGGTTTAGCACCAAACCACAGTTCATACGGTGTCGTCTCAACGGATTTAGATGGAGCCCTATTTAAAGTGAATGCCGGTCTCTAATGCATAACCCCAAAATGATAACGGCAAATCAGTAAGAGACATCATTGATCGGACCATATCTAATAGGGTTCGATTCCGCTCAGACACACCATTCTTGGTGTTCGGTGGCGTGAGTTGTGAAACGATTCCACTTGCTTTAAGATGCGTGAGAAAATCATAACTCAAATATTCACCTCCACGATCGGATCGTAGAAACTTAATCTTTACATTACGATGGTTCTCTACTTCATTCTGAAATTCTTTGAACTTTTCAAACGTTTCATTTATGTTTCATTAAATAGATATACCCATATCTACTTAAGTCATCGGTAAAGTGAGAAAATAGCGATATCCACCGCGTCGAAACACTCATCGGTCCGCATACATCGGTATGTATAATTTCCAACAAGTCCGTTGCTCGCTCCATCATACCTGGAGAACGGGTTTTGATCATCTTGCCCATGAGGCATGGTTCGCATGTGTCAAATGATTCAAAATCATGAGACTCCAAAAGTCCATCGAATGGAGTTTCTTCATGCGCTTTACACCAATATGACCTAGGCAAAGGCCACAAATAAGTAGTATTATCACTATCTACTTTGCATCTCTTAGCCTCAATGTTATGGATGTGTGTTTCATCCCTTTCGAGATTTATAAGAAATAAACCATTTACAAGAGGTGCATGACCATAAAAGATGTTACTCATATAAATAGAACAACCATTATTCTCCGATTTAAATGAATAACCGTCTTGCAATAAACACGATCCAGAAATAATGTTCATGCTCAACGCAGGCACATAATAACACTTATTAAGGTTTAAAACTAATCCCGAAGGTAAAACTAAGGAGAGCGTGCCGACGACCATCACATCAACTGTTGATCCGCTAACGCCGATCGTCACCTCATCCCTCGCAAGCCGCCGTCTATTCCGTAGCTCTGTTTTGAGTTACAAATATTAGCAACCGAACCGTATCAAATACCCGTGCACTACAACGAGGGCTAGTAAGGAAAACATCAATAACATGTATATCAAATATACCTTTGATGGTGCCACCTTCTTGTCCGCTAAGTACTTGGACGATTAGGCCCAAAGGACCCTTGTCCTTGCAATAGAAGCACTCAAAGGTCCTTGGGACCGGACACGAGCTTAGCAGGGCATTGCGCTTGCCGCCCTTCTTGAAGGGCTTCTTTGCTCCTTACCTTTCTTAAAGGAGGCTTGTTGACCATCAACACATGATTATCCTTCTTGATGTCCACTTCGCAGCCTTGACTTTGCGAAGAGCTCGGTGATAAATCGATGGAACCAACTGATTATGAGTCACTACAAAACTTTTGTAGCTGGGAGGAGTGATTGCAGAACCTGTCAATCTTGAGCTCCTCTGGAATCGTGCATTCCAGTTGCTCAAAGCGTTGAGTGTAGCCCGACATCTTTATGGCGTGCTCACTAACGGAACTCCTTCCTCCATCTTGCGCTTAAAGAACTTCTCGAGATCTCATATCTCTCGGAACGGGCTTGAGTCGAAACATGGTTTTCAGCTCGAGAATCTCAAAGGGCCCGGATAGGTTTCAAAAGATTTTGAAGTTCGGTTCCATAGCAAACAACATGGTGCTCTTAATCACACCATAATCATCTTTGCGCGATCGATAGACATCTTTCTCATCACCGCAGCTTGATAGGGGTCACCTAACGCTTTACCAAGGACATAGTCCTTTTGTCCGCAGAGAATGATTCTTAGATTGCGGAACCAGTTGGTGAAGTTAGACCCATTGTTTCTAAGCTTTTCTTTCTCAGCAAAAACGTTGAAGTTGAAGTTGGACTTGGCCATGTGATCTACAATATTGGCAAGTACAATTTAGACTATGTTCATGATAAATAGTTCAACTTAATCAAATTACTAGATGAACTCCCACTAAATTCAACATCCCTCAAGTTGTTTAGTGAACACGATCCAAATTCACCACACCTAATCCGATCATCACGAGAAGAGATGTGGTTTCAATGGTGGACAACAAAGTGTCGATCATATCATTCATATGACTCATGCTTAACCTTTCGGTTCTTGTGTTCCGAGGCCATGTCTGTACATGCTAGGCTCGTCAAGTTAGACCCAAGTATTTCCGTGTGCAGTAAAGCGGCTTGCACCCGTTGTATGTGAGCGAGAGTCTATAGCACCCGATCATCACGTGATGCTTGGAGACATTTAACTTTCGCAACGGTGCATACTTGGGGAGAACACAGTTTTATCTTGATCTTTTAGTGAGGAATCATCTTATAATGCTACCGTCGATCTAAGCATAATAAGAAACATAAAGGATAAACATCACATGCATATAACTTTATGTGACATGGTATAGCCAATCCTCGCAAGAATGATCTCCATCTTGTGCGTTCCGCATGATCTCCATCACTCCACCATGATTGCCTCCACCACGAATAGCAACTACAACTATTGCTAACTACTTAGCGATAAAGTAAAGCTATTACATGGCGTATAAGAAGTTGACTCGCAGGTCATACACAATTATAAAGACAACCATATGGCTCCTGCCGTTGTGTACTCATCGACATGCAAGTCGTGAAACATTACAAAACATGATCATCGCATACAATATACACATCACATATTGGGCCATACCATATCACGTAAAAGCAGTCGCAAAAACAAGTTGACGCCTACTTTGTTGTTGCATGTTTTACGTGGCTTATGGGAGTAGATGCTAAGAACGATTCTTACCTCTTAAAAGCCACAACGGTGATATTATGGTTGCCAAACTCGGTGTTAATCCCATGACAACTATAGTGAGAGAAACCGACATCCACCACCGCATGTGTGGAACAAGCCACACGTCAAGTGCGGAGCCGGTCTCATGACGGCGTCGCGTAAGGTTGGCACGGACCGCTTCAATCTCACTATCCCGTCATAAGAAGAACACAAACAAGAGGCTTGCAACAGAAAACATCAACGCCCGCAACAACCATGTTATGCTTTACTCGTGAAACACATCTACGCATAGATCTAGCTCGATACCCTCAAGGGTTTCGCGGCATAGTAAATCAAAATTTTCTACGGATGCGAGCAGAGGGAAAGCCAAGATCTAATCTAGGAGATGCAATCAACGAGAGAGATTGGATTAGATCTTCATACCCTTGAAGATTCTGACAATGAACATTAATCCGTTTAACGTGGGTGATGTAGTCGTACTCGCCTCCTCCTCGCGATCCGATCCGATCTAGCACCACAAGTGGCGGTGCCTCCGTGAGATGCACACGCAAAGACTCGGCGTCTCCTCCTTCCTCGGACCAGCGAGTATGGTGGAGAGATAGATTGGATCTACAACACGACGGCGTGTATATGGTGGAGAATTTCTGCAGGCTTCGCCTACAAACAGTCGGAAGGGAGAGAGGAAGGCGGCAGGCTACTAGGGCTTGGAGGAGGTGTGTAGTAGTGGGGGAGGCGCACCACCTCTATATATAGAGGGGGCGCCAGCCTGCCCTCCTCCAAGCCTATCTCTAGTTTAAACAATTTAAACTCTCCCTTATCTAGAAATCCTATCTCTAGTTTAAACGATTTAAACTCTCCTTATCTAGAAATCCTATCTCTAGTTTAAACGAGTTTAAACTTATCTAGGATCGGCGGCCCTATGGGGCCTTGTGCCTGGCCCAATGCCAGGACACTCCCTCATAGGCCCATGCCCCTCCCGGAAGGTGGGGCCACGTTGGTCCCTTCCGAAGGTTCTAGAAGCTTCGGTACAATACCGATTAACCGAACAATTCGAACTCCAAAACTGCCTTGCCTTATATGAATCTTATTCTCGGACCATTCCGGAACCTCTCGTGATATCCCGGATCCCATCCGAGACTCGAACAAAAATTCATAAACCAATTATCCAATCTATCCTAGCGTCGAGACACGTTAAGTGTGTGACCTCGGGTTCGAGAATGTGCGACATGATCTTCTATCAATAATCAACAGCGGGTGCAGGCACCCATATTGACTCCCACACATTCATCGATGATCATATCGGATGAACCACGATGCCGGATTCAATTAATCCCATATATATATTCCCTTCGCCTCGCGATATTTTACTTGCCCGAGATTCGATCGTTGCATGCCATACCTAGTTCAATCTCGTTCACAACAAGTACTTTACTCGTTCCGTAATCCGATATCATTTTGTGATTAACTCCTTAACCACATGCTTGCAAGCGGTGTTGATATCGATTAACGAGTGGGCCCGAAGTATATCTCTCCGACTTGGGAGGGACAAATTCCATCTCGATACATACAACCCAACAGATACTTTCCGATCACCTGAGAGACACCTTTATGATCACCCTCTCATAGGATGACGTTTGATGACCTCGAAGCTTTCTTCCGGTACCAGGGAGTTGCATTATCTCATGGTCTAAGGAATACAATATTTGACATAGGAAAAGCTTCGCAAAGATGAACACGATGATACGATCTAATTGCTTCGCTTAGTTTGGGTCTGTCCATCGTATCATTCTCCCAATGATATGATCTCATTATCAATTGACAACTCATGTCTATGGTTAGGAAACCTTAACCATCATTGATCAATGAGCTAGTACTTAGAGGCGTACCAGGGACACGGTGTTGTTCACAAACCACACAAGTATTAATGTTTCCGCTTAATACAATTATAGCATGGAATATAAACTTTATCATGAACAAGAATTATAATAATAACATCTTTATTATTGCCTCTAGGGCATAATTCCAACACTCGCCACCACTCCGGTCTCTCACCGCTAGTCCGCCCTCGTGGAGCATATGTGCCAGATGACGGGCGCTCCGCCTCTCCACATGTAAATGTTGCATGGGGGTGCACCTCCTAGCACTCCATCTTGAGGGTCTGGTTCACGGTAGCAACCATGGTGTCCATAAATCTAGGGCTTTCTAGGGTTTTTTGGGCCCTTCTAAGCCGCTCACGTGACCCCTAGGAGGGTGAGCAGTGGGACTTTTCTCCCCCTTCCTGCTCTCGCTCCGCTACAGTTCCTGAGAGGGCGCCACGGTCGGCTGGGCCTCTCCCTTGTCCTTTATGCCGGAGTAGACGACCGGAGTTGGATAGGGAGCGGCGCCGAAGTAAATAGGGTTAGTTTTTTAGTTGTGCATTTATTGCCCGTAGGTTGGTCTTTCCTAGATCTTTGCAGATAGATCTCTGGACTAGGGTCTCACCCCACTGTTCCTGAGTCTGCGACGATGACGGCGAGCGCGATAGACTCCAATAAACTGCAGTACGAATAGAGTCAAGCTGACGCCAGATAGCAGCACTCTGAGTATAGAACTCATCAATAGTAGAATCACCCTGCTGGAGAGCATGCTCCTGGCGAACCACAGACAGGTAAAGGCATCCCAGACGGTGATAGTGCTTGTGAAGATGAGCCCATCGAGGTATGAGGGGAGACTCATGAACTCAGCTGACATCGAGGCGTAACACCGAGGTGAGAACAGCGGCCACGAGCATCCTCATCAACCCACCGAGTGTAAGCGGTGAGGCGTGTCGATAGACCTCGAGATCGGAAGAGTACGCTTGAACTTGGTCATAAGCGCAAGATTATCATCGGCATTACGAAAGGCATCCTTGGCCTCCTGAGAAGCATCAGCACCAAGAACAATCGGCGTCGGCGGAATAGGAGCCACATGAGTAGGGGGGCACGGCGGACATGAGACCTCGCCGAAGAGCACACCCCAAAGACGGAGACCGCGCATGTGAATGCGCATAAAGACAGCGAAATCAGGGTAATTCGCGCCATCAAAGACCACCGGGCAGCGAGGAATCGCAACATAACCTGATGAAGAAGACATATCTCTCTCTCTCTTTTTTTTTGGTCAACTCTCAGATCTGACGAAAACGGATCTGTGTTCAGATCCAATTAGCGCCGGCCAGCAGGACCAACGAGGATGGCCAGAAGGTGGTCGGGCAGGTGCAGGCCCGCGTGGAGGAGCAGGCGGCGACAGGGGGCCCGCGTGGAGGACCCGAGGAGGCCTGGTCGTCGGTGGATGGTAGCAGACCCGCGTGGCGAGCGGGCGGACTTGGTGTCCCGCGTGGCAAGCGGACGGACTTGGTCGGGGAGGCGGGGAGGCAGGGATTTGTGGCGAGGCGCAGGCGTCTGGCGGTGGCGTCCGGCGTCTGACAGGCGAGTGGCGGGCAGCTCGACGGTGAATCGAAGCAGGAAATCGATCCGCAGCGGGTGCAGCTTTGACTTGACGAGAAACGGAAATCAAATCCGAATCAGATCTGAAAACGGGGATCGATCCAATGTGAAAACGAGACAAAACAGGCGGCGACCGGCGGCGACGACGACGGCAAGGCCAGCGACGACAGGGACGGTGGCGGCCGACGAAGTTGTGAGAAAGAGGACGAAGCTAACGTGGCTCTGATACCATGTTAGGAATAGACGACTTATATTCCTCTGGGGCTAAAGGCCACAATATATAGTGCAGGTACAAGACAAATATGCAGGAAGCCCCCTAACATATGGGGGAAATACAATATACAGATATATACATCTAACAGTTGTGTTGTATCCTAGCATTCCTGAGATGGTGCTATGGAGTTGCTTCGGTTGGCCGTGGCGGGGAGGAGAAGCGGAGACTCGGCGGGCGTTTCCCTTCACGGAGTTGGGCGAGCAGTGTTGTTGCCCTCCTTCTAGCCTGCCGTGGAGTCGAGGGGAAGGGGTGGAGCGAGTCTAGCTTAATCTCTGTTGAGGCCCTAACTAGCGTCGTCTCCGTCTGCTTGGTGGCTTCGCTTCTTCGTCCTTCATCTCGTCCGGCCGTGGCGGCGAGGAAGAGGAGGACGACAGCTGGGCGACTGCTGGTTCCTGGAGGTGGCGCCGAGGGTCTCTGGAGTTTGCGCCCTCTACATTAGTTACTTAGCGACAGCGATGGTGCGTCGCCGCTATTGTTGGTTGGGCCTACTTACCCTCACCCTCCGGAAGTTGCGCTCATTGGTATTCATCAGCAGGGGCTCGAAGACGATGGTGAGTTTCGTCTCGCCTCTAGACCTTATGGTTGAAAGACGACCTTTCTTTCAACCTCCAGTCTAGAGGCCTTGTTCGGTGTCTCTCGTCGGAGCTCCATTCTCTTCCTCGCCAAGTGGTTCGTCCCCGGCGATCGAGATCCACCCACGATGGAGAGGACCAAGAAGACTAGTGCCTTGACTGCGTTTTTTGTTTTGTCTTTAAGGTCCTTTTTGCAAATGTTTTAGGTCTTCTCTTCAGATGCTAGTTTAGTGAGGGCTATAGACGCAAAGGACCTGTTTGTAATTTTGTACGCACTTTCTATTTGCAGCTTCTTGGCCTATCAAGGCCGTTCCCGTGAAAAAAAAAGAGGGAGAGCGTGTTTGCGTGTGCCTAACCTATCACAGGCAGAAGCTTGTTTTGTTGTTATCTGGATGCTAGGTTGTATCTCTTCCACTTTTTTGTGTGCCTAATCGAACTATGCGATTATAGTAGGTACATGTAACACAGGGAACGAACTGAAGACAAGTGCATTTTCCCCTGTTAAAACAAATGCATTTAAAACTCGTACATGTATGACAGGGAACGAACTGAAGACAAGTGCGAACAAAATTTCACGTGTACATGCTCCGAAAAAGGGACAAGTTTCGGTGCTGCAAAAATAAACCTTTCACGCGTTTTTTATTTTTTGCCATTTTACACAAGCGAAGAAAAAATGTCATTTTTTCACGGAACTTTCTATTATGCACATATTTTGTGGAGATGTAACGCGTGCTGATTTTTTTTGGAATATTTTGGTATTTAGAAACATGGTTGTTGAAAAGGGGCAGGTGTCCCGGTGTTCAGTGCAACATTTCTCGTACATGTATGTATATACATAACGATTTATGTATTAAAATGTGGGTGTTTATTTTTTTTTTGAATTTTAGGAATACATCTATAAATTGGGTTGTACTTACCCAAATTGCTTATTTATATATCTTAAGTATTTCTATGGAACTTTTATTCGCCTACTAATCCAACAAATTAACCATAATTTTGTATCATTATCGTAAGGAAATAAAAAAATTAGAAAGAATTTATGACTTACAAAAATTGCCGAGTTTAATTTGTACAAACTCATAACATTCATACATACCACCACCATACAAGCCACCCAACCAAACCAATGGCTAGTTAGTTAGTTTTTGAACTACTATCATAGTATTAATATAAATCAAAATTTTGAAATACTCCCTTCGATCCATATTAATTGACTTTGATTTGTCAAAATTTGGATGAACCTATATACTAAATAGTGTCTAGACTCATTCAAATCTAGACAACTTTGAGTCAATTAATATGGGCCGGAGGGAGTATTATAAAGACCCTAAAAAACATAAAATGGTAAAATTTCTGAACCATGATTGAGGTTTAGGGCCCGTTTGATTCGTAGGGTTCTCAAAATGCAGGAATAGTAAAAACGCTATATTGGAGTGACATGTCTACTTGAAACATATATGATTAGAAAGTTATAGGATGTTGGATCAAGTATTGTTTGATTGCATATAAAATCAAAGAAATTGTAAAAAAAGGGGGGGTTGGAGTGGATGGGTATTTTTTAGGGCTGTCAAAAAAGCTCGGGCTTGACAAACTATGCAAGCATGATACAATGTTACTAGATCATGATACAATGCACTATGGAGTAACATGCATATGTCACTATTAGTCTAAGTTATACCGTGTAGCATAAACCTGTCCAGCAAGCAAAATAAAAGCCTGTTCGGCTCCTCGTCAAAGTAAGAACTGTTTCTGGAATCCTTTTTTGTCCGTGACCTCACGACGAAATCCACGGGTTGGGAAAAGAGCAAGTACTCCTATTACTCCTAGACTAGACTCCTAGTCATCGAGAAGTCTCAACGTTCGTGCCAGCCTTGGTGAGATACAGTACCACTGAGCTAGTCACTCTAACAGTAACGCGTCGTCACTACTAGTATGGGTCTACGCACGGAGATCCGAAAAAGAGCTCTACCGCTTCTCCCCCCCTCTGCCTACTACCGCTTCTCCCCCGTCCGTCTTCTTCCACTCGCCGCCACCGCAACCGCACCCACCTATGCTCTGACCTCCCTCCCCTATTTATGGCCCCCGATCACATCTAATCATCGCCCACTTCCGCCAACGGAATACCCGTACCACTAGCAGAGAGCCCAATCGTCACCGCCTCCCTCCATTTCCCACTCCCGTTTGGACATCCGTCCAACCAAAGAAGAGGCAGAGTAGAGTGCGTCTTCTTGGCCAACTTACTCCCCAAGAAGAAGAACAGCCCGCACGCCATGGATTCTCCACGGGAGAAGCAGGTGCGTCCTCGTGAATCAAAAAATCAATTTTCCTTCCTTTCCAGCGCCGAGCTCGTCTCGTATCGTATCGTCCCATTCATTCATGGCCGGTCGGGGTTCAGTCAGTGAGCGGAGTCAGAGCAGGAGCACGTCTGCACGTGGGTTATTTAATTCTGGTAGTCAGTAGCGCAGGGCACGGCATGGTCGTGTGTTCCGATGTTTATCTTGTCCCGCTCCCGCCTGCCAATTTAAAATCCAGTTCTTATGGCCTGGGCTCGCAGAACCAGAGCTGCTTCTCTGCCAATCGAACTGAACCCTTTTTTTTCCCTCTCTGCTTCTTGTTCTTCCTCTTTGATTTGTAGGAGAGTAGCAACAGCAGTAGTACTACCACTACTACTACTGGAGTTGGAGCTAATCCAATGCAAGGCGGAGGCCCTGCGCCTGCTGCTGATCATCAGCAGCTGGCCGAGAGGCCGCACCTCACCATCGGCATCGACATCCCGACGGCGAGCAGCACGGCGTCGACAGCAGCAGCAGCAGTAGCAGACAACGTACCGACGACACCCGGTTCCAGCACCAGTAGTAGAACGCCCGGGGTCGATGCTCCGCCCAAGCCGCCGGCGCCGCAGCGCACGCCGTCGTTCATGCTGAGGCAGACGGTGAAGAGCCTCCTCCCGGGCGGCGGGAGCTTCAAGTCGTCGGTCAGGGGGTACGAGGCGTCATTCTCCAGGATTTTCGGTGCCAGGATCGCGAGGACGTCGTCGATGCCGGTGGACGACGATGGCAGCGTCTCCGGGCCGAATTTCCTCTCCTTGCACGGGGTCGATAAGACTCCCACTGACCCTGCCACTGTATCTGTAAGCATTATATTCTCTTGTACAATTTGCGAGCATGAGCTGAAATTCTCCATGTTGCTCAGTTTCCTGTTGTTTTGGTTCTGTGTGTGGCAGGACAAAGCAGGCATGAACCGCTCGCAGTCCCTCCCCATGAGCATGAAGAAATTCAACTCCATGAAAAACATCAAGAGGATGAACTCGCTCGGCGGAGTGTACCGCGTGGTCCCTTCGACGCCGCGAGACCCCGCCGTGCCGAGCAATCTCGTTCCGGACATAGAACCTTCCGAATCAGGTGGGTGGGTTTTACCGTCCCAACATGCATCACACTGTCACAGCCTTCAGTCTGAACTCTGCTATCACTACTGTGTTATTATCGGACACATGTAGAATGTATTGGTTCTAATCAGCATATTGTCTAGCTGATCCATGCAGGTGCTGGAGAGGAAGACGGAGAGGACATTGCGGAGGAGGAGGCGGTGTGCCGGATCTGCATGGTCGAGCTGTCCGAAGGGAGCGGCACCATGAAGCTGGAGTGCTCCTGCAAGGGTGAGCTCGCTCTAGCACACAAGGACTGCGCCCTCAAGTGGTTCAGCATCAAGGGCACCAGGACCTGCGAGGTGTGCAAGACGGTGGTCCAGAACCTCCCGGTCACCCTTCTACGTGTTCAGAGCGTGCGTGCCGAGGCGAGCCGTGTTGGCAACGGTGGCGCTAACGCGGCACGATATGCTCAGTACAGGCAAGTTTATATATATTAGGGAGTGTCTAGATCTCCGAGGCGCCAAAATTAGTTATTACTGACGCCATCCCAATATTTATCTTAATTACAGTTGCAACCTATTTAACTCATTCAGATTAGCTCGCCATAACCTAACAGAACTCATTAAATTCTCAGTTTCTTGCAACTTGCACTTATGTAGACGAATCACGAGTAAATCGGTGAAAAAAGAGGATCGAGACTTAACAAGTTCTCAGGCGCCTGAGAACTAGCAAATCCGTATATATTACTACTCAAATTCATGGCCTTACTTGAAACGTTTGTGTTCCTCGTCTGGAGTCAGCTAACACCTGTGCCACCCTTGGAGAAGGACCTGGTGATATTATATCGATATACTTTGATTACCTACTTTGAGGAGCCCAATCTGATGCATTGTCGTGAGTCAGATCAAGATACAGATTTCTTCTAGAGATAGAATGATGTGTGCTAGTACTATACTGATAATACCTACTACAGTCGTTGATTTATGCGATCTGACTTGTGCTTCTCTTGTCATCTTATATTACACAGATTGTGGCACGGAACACCAGTCCTTGTGATCATAAGCATTCTTGCCTACTTCTGCTTCTTGGAGCAGTTACTGGTAGCTATCTCTCTCTTGTTGACTTCTTATACAAATTCTTTAAATTCGAAGGATGTATTGATCAACAAATTTTGTTTCTGATGTCTGATAGGTTGGGCATAGCGGTTTTGCTGCCCTGGCCATAGCTCTGCCCTTCTCATGTATTCTAGGACTATTCTCATCGCTGACAACAAGCAGCATGGGTATGGCATTAAGAGCCTTGCTTCGGTATCCCCCCCCCCTAGACAAAGAAATATAGCGTTACCGGGTTTCGGGTTCATGCTCCGGGTGGAGACCGGATGGAGATGGAGACTGGTTACTCGTATACCACAGCGGCATACGTGACGGGCGGTATTGTAATTGATCAGTTGTGAGGAGGGCATACGAGGAGGTCGGGATCGGCTGCAAGCGTGACGTGACGGATGGAGCGTACGTGACCACGCAGATCATGTCGGCCGCCATCGCTAGACAGAGAAAGATCACCGCCGCACTCTCGCTCGTCGCCCTCGCGCAGTTCCTCCACCTCCCCTCGCTCCTCCTCCACATGGCCATCCACACCTACATCCACCTGGACCTACGTACCCACCATGGTGTTGTCCATCGTCCTTCACGCCCAGCACTAGCACCACGCCCAGCTCCTCTTCCTTAACCTCCACGCCTAGCGCTAGCACCTCTGACTACAGCTGCTCCCAATCTGCACAACATCTGGCTCCCAATCTAAGCCTGGTATCCATCCAGAGCACGAACCCGAAACCCGGTAGCGCTGAATTTCTTTGTCTAGGGGGGGATACCGAAGCAAGAGTCATGGCATTAATCATCTTACACATTAGCACACAGCATGACAACTAGATATGTTCTTGGTGCGAATTGGTAGTAACTTAACTTGTCTGCCTGCAACTCTGTAGTGGCGAGAAAGTACGTCTGGATCTACGCGGCGATTCAGTTCCTCTTCGTTGTGTTCTTCACCCATCTGTTCTACAGATATGTAAGTGCAGAGCATATACTTCACTTACATCCACCTGAGGTTATGAACAATTCGTTGTGCAAATACTGATGTTAACTGTTGCAGCTCCATTTGCAAGCTGTGATATCCATCATATTGGCCACATTTGCTGGTTTCGGCGTGGGTATGATCGGCAACTCTATCATCGTCGAGATACTAAGATGGAGGACGATCGCTCCAGCTCAACCGAGCCATGCTCGCAGGCCACGTGTGGCGCAGCAGCAACAGCAGCGTGCTCCGGCATCTAGTCAACCTTCAGGACAACCAGCAGCCACGCAAGAGGGACAGCGTAATGTGGGCCGTGACGTTGAGAATCCCGCAGTCCCTCAAGCATAAACAGTTTGTAGTTTGAAGCTTATGTACTCTTTGTAGTTTCTTGACAAATTAAGATGTTGGAACTTTTCTGTATAATAGTAGAGCAAAGAGGTCTTGAAGTTTTCATGGCCAGGATGCAAAATCTTCATGTTTTTTGTACTTTTTTTCTTCAGTAGAATGTGTCATGGTGACTGGTGTACGAAGTATGCCGAGTCATTTCTTCATGCAGTATCGCTGTGCTGTCTGCTCTTGTTTTGGAACAGAGCATGTTAACCCCGTTGGGAATGAAGCTAGTAAATAAAATGTATTTCTTAGCATGTGTTTCACATTTTTGCTGCTTATTATTGTCACTGGAGACGTATGATTAAACAAAATTTTAACACAAATTTCGTCAAGTTATTGTGCATGTCATTATTCCTTTGTTTTAAGAGTATGATGGACTGCATATAATCGCCCAAGAGAGCAAGTCCTTTTATGCCAAAATCTCCTTTCAAATTTTCCATTGGATATGCCATTGCAAACATCTGATTCTCCATTCAAATTTTCTCATCAGCGCTTTGACAAACGATTTAAACCTGTTTAGTGATCAATAAAGCTGCCATGATGGGTTTCCCTCAAAAAAGAAGAAGCAAGTTCCTGTTTTATCTAATTTTTTAAATTTGAGAACAAGTTTTTTCTTAAACAATGCATTTTCTATGGAAGCTTTTTTTTTTGTTTTTAGGGAAGCGAAAGCTTAACTTTTTTTTTGTCTTATCATTGCTCATAAGAACCCGGCCCATAAGTCCACTGGACAATCCCATCACCAAACTCACTAAAGCCCACACCGGGCTAAACCCTTACCTTCCCGAGTCTATATAGTCCAAACCCTAGCGAACCTGTTGACTCACTACCTCGCAGACACACCCGAGCAGAAGCGCCGCCGCCAACCCTCACCGGTGCCCGGTGCCATGCCGCCTGCTCCACCCTCCCCGCCGCACACCCCTTACCTACCTCCACGTTGCGCTGCCCTCTGCCCAGCCTCCTTCACCGGTTCCGCGCCGCGCAGCCTACCTCCGTATCGTCAGCAGGTTCTCAGGATCTCCGAAGTGTAAGCAGCCAACCTGCCTTGCCTTACGCTCTGGGTGAATGTGTTTTATGGACCATAGTTGTGCGAATTCTATGCTATATCCTACTGTAAGAACTAGCATAAGTTAGGAAGCGGTCAAGTTACTGTCGATCTTTGCTTCCGGATGAATGGATCTGCCCTTTTCATCAGAAAAATTGATTACGGGCATATCTCATTGCAGACGTGTATGAGTTGATGCCGTATTGATTAGCTTCACCGTCGCTTGCTCATGGCTGTGGTTCAGTAGCTGATGGTATACTGTAGATTTACCAGGGATTTCACTGATAGTTCCTGTTATCGTACGCTGTAGTAGTGTCACCTGCTTGCGCCATGTTCTGTATTTTGTTTTACTCTAGTGTATTGTTAGTTTCTCCGAAATATCGCATGCTTATAGGACATGATACTAATCCGTGTCCTAAGGTACTATTATGTGGAACATGTCGGATGTATTTTCCATTTGTTCTCTGGATGGTAGGATGATCCTTTCCCCAGACCATAGACAATGAACAAACTATATGATGTTACTTTTCTAGGTGATCGACAATCAACACATGCTGAGTTCAAAGTCTACAGACATCGTGCTTCTACCGAGGTCTAGGACCCAGTCTAGTTTTGTGCACTAATGCCTACAAACCTGATGCTGTGACTGTTTAAAGTATGTTTCGTCGTGGGCATTTACTGCTTGATCAACAAATATCTCATTCTCTCCTGTGACTATTCTATTCGATCTTCATCTTCACCTATCTGCCATTGTTTTCTGCTCTCTCTTTTCTTCTGGTTGTATATTATTTGAAATTTATATATTTTCTCGTTCTTGCTGTTTTTCCATGAGAAGCATTTATGATGCAGATGAGGAGATATGAGACTATGGGTAATTTGCGTCTGAGACATTTCCATGATGTCACACTCTTTTTCACCTTGGAGATCTGATGCATCCTTCATAATATTCTCTTCCTTTTTGTTCCTCCTTTTTTTTGATTTGTTTGGGTGAAATGAGGATGAAATGATTCTATTGATGGACGGTATGATGTCCAATGAATCATGTATTAGCTCTATCTGATCAATTCCCCTATTGAGTTTTATTCTGTATTTTTATTGAAAACCTGCTGGTTTATTTTGTTTTCTTCTTGAATTTGATAATTTCTTTATTTTATTGTGGAAAGGGGCTTTGTTGATGCAGATGAGACACGAGTTTATGGGTTATTTGCATCTGAGGCCTTTCTTTGATGTCATTCCTTTTCACCTTGGAGATCTGAGACATCCCTAGATGATGCCTTTTCCGTTCTTAGAACTTTCCCTTGAAAAACCTTTTGTTTTGTGTTGTGATGGGTCAGAGATGAGATGATGAATGAGATTAATTTCCCTATTGGTTTGATTGGTCGAAATGATGACCCAAATACTGAACTGAATCTGATCATCCTCTCCATTTCACATTTTTTGTGATTTTTCATTCCTTGTAATTTGTCTTGCTGTAATTTTTTTCTATATGTAGTTTCTTTTGAATTTATAGTTTGTCCTTGTTCGTGCTGCTGTTTCTCGGGAGGAGTATTGATGATGCAGATGAGGAGACACGAGTTTAATGGGTAATTTGCGTCTGAGGCATCTCTGTGATGTCACACTCTTTTCACCTTGGAGATCTGATGCATCCTTGATAATACTCTATTCCTTTCTATTCTTAGTCTTTTTCCCTTTTTTTTTCATCGTAGCGAGATGTGGATGCAATTATTTTGTTGATGGACAGTATGATGTCCAATGAATCATGTATTAGCTCTATCTGATCAATTGTCCTACTCATGTTTATTTTGTATTTTTAGTGAAAACCTGCTGGTTTATTTTATTTTCATCTTCAATTTGATAATTTGTTTATTTTATTTGTGGAAAGGGCTGTTGTTGATGCAGACGAGACACGAGTTT
Organism: Avena longiglumis; assembly: GCA_030063025.1. Classification (NCBI taxonomy): domain Eukaryota; kingdom Viridiplantae; phylum Streptophyta; class Magnoliopsida; order Poales; family Poaceae; genus Avena; species Avena longiglumis. The sequence continues at coordinate 11,817,359 of CP125974.1, forward strand.
ATGGGTAATATGATGTCCAATGAATCATGTGTTCGCTCTATCTTATCTATTCCCCTACTGAGTTTTATTCTGTATTTTAGGTGAAAACCTGCTGGTTTATTTTGTTTTCATCTTCAGTTTGATAATTTCTTTATTTTATGTGGAAAGGGCCGGCGTTGATGCAGACGAGACAGGAGCTTATGGGTAATTTGCATATGAGGCATTTCCTTGATGCTACTCTTTTTCGCCTTGGAGATCTGAGTCCACCGGCGGATGCAGGTTCTGCTACTGTCTGAGGCATCCCCTAGATGATGCCTTTTCTGTTCTTAGTAATTTCCTTGAATAATCTCTTGTTTTGTGTTGTAATGGGCGAGAGATGATATGACGAATGACATTAATTTCCCTATTGGTTTGATTGGTCGAAATGATGACCTAAATACTGAACCGAATCTGATCATCCTCTCCTTTTCACATTTTTTGTGTGTTTTTTCTTTCCTTGGCTTGTAATTTGTCTTTCTGTTATTTTTTTCTATATGTAGTTTCTTTTGAATTTATAGTTTGTCCTTGTTCGTGCTGCTGTTATTTGAGAGGAGCATTGATGATGCAGATGAGGAGACACAAGTTTTATGGGTAATTTGCGTCTGAGGCGTCTCTGTGATGTCACACTCTTTTCACCTTGGAGATCTGATGCATCCTTCATAATATTCTATTCCGTTCTGTTTTTAGTTGTTTTCCCCTTTTTTTCATCTGTTTGGGCGAGATGAGGAAGCAATTATTTTGTTGATGGACAATATGATGTCCAATGAATCATGTATTAGCTCTATCTGATCAATTCCGCTACTGACTTTTATTCTTTATTTTAGTGAAAACCTGCTGTTTCATTTTTGTTTTCTTCAATTTGATGGTTCATTATTTTTGTTAAAAAGGCCAATGCATATGAGGAGACACGAGTTTATGGGTAATTTGCATCTGAGGCATTTCTATGATGTCATACTCTTTTTCACCTTGGAGATCTGATGCATTCCTGTTGATGATATCTTGCGTCCTTAGTACATACAATTCAATTTTTCTTTTGTTTTGGGTATTAGTGGGCTAGAGATGAGATGATGAATGAGATTAATTTCCCTATTGGTTTGACAGGCTGATATGATGGCCTCAATACTGAACTTGATCTGCTCATCCTCTAGTTTTTACCAAAAACCCAACTGTTTTTTCTTGCCTTGTCCTTTCATTTGTTCCTTGGATATTGTGAATTTCATTAATTCAACAGACACCTATTTCAAGTTCAGGATGAGATGATGAATGAGATTAATTTCCCTATTGGTTTGATTTGCCCACATGATGGCCTAAATACTGAACTGAATCTGATCATCCTCTGTGTTCTAATGTGAACATAAACTGAATTGTGTCTTCTGCTATCTTCCAGTTTCAAAAATATTTTGGCAGTTCTTGGCCGCATATTGGTACTCTAGCTTGCTATAAAAAGCTTATGTTATGAAACAGGGGAATAATAAAAATGTTTTAAATGAATTTTGGTAAGATGTTAGCTCTTTGAAATTAAAGACACAACAAATGAAGATGCACTTTTCTTCTAGAAATGAAATGACTTGTCTTAATAGTTTACTAATTATACCTTAGAGTCCTAGATTTATACAAGCTGCCTTGATTATTTTTGTTATCTTGAGTCCTAGTATCAAGCAACATTCTGGTGAACTCTCCTGACTCAACCTTAAGGTCTCAAGCCTGCGTAGCAGCCGTTGAGAGGGCCAGCTTTAGGCGCATTAACCATTTGCAGTTTAAGAATTCTGCACTGGTTTTGTAGTTTAAGTTATGAGTTTGTGACATCACTGTATAATGGTGACAGAGTTCTGGAAGTTTTGATTACAGAAAATTTATATCTCATTGGAGGATTAACAGTTTGGCTGCTATTTGTCACTTGAGATGTATGTCAAGACATGTTTAATTAAAATTGGTTAATCGATTTCTGTTATGGCAACATATTTGCAATGCAGCGTTTCAGAAACTCTTAAGGTACATCCTTTGTTCTTCTTTCAGTGATCCAGGTTTTGGTCTGTTTGAACCCAGTGGCTGGACATATGTTTTCTGACATTTCGTTAATAAAGTAATTTACATTCATGATTAAAAAAGGGAAAACATAAAACTAAATTATCCTGCCACTTCAATTGTGAATCTAGATAAATTCAAATTCACTTATTTTTGGAGGGATGGAGTAATAGTAATCCTTGGGCCAGCAGCCACTTCTGGTGGCTTGAGCTTGAAGGCCGAAGGCCTTGTTGGGCTGATCAAGGGGTGAACTCGTCTCGCTGCCCGGCACCTGGAGCCTTGCATGTTTATCTCTTGTTCGGGTTTGGAGTCTACTACAAACACATACACTTGGGTTTTTTTTTTTGGAGATGGCGGCTGAGAATTCTCAGAAAGGGGAGACGATCTGGCAGACCTGATGGTGGAATTAGGGATTGCAGAAGAGGATTTGGATGATGTGATCTGTGAAGAGGAGGATCTTCCTAAGGCCATGTTCGGTTAATCTCCTGCCAAAGAGATTTAGAGTGAAATTGGGGGCATTTTGACTTACTAGGGATTTAATCTCTTGCAATCCCTTTCTATCCACTTGAATCCTAGCTAAACCGAACATGCCCTAAGTGGTTGGCAGTGGCTAGGGTTTGCACGGAAACTGAATATAGTCAGAGCTGGTTCTTTGGCAATATGAGATCAGCGTGGAGTTTGGGCCACCATTAATCGTTAATTTATTGTCGTTAATTTATTGTCATGTGACCCTGGAGTACTATCAGTATAGTAATCAAGGAAAAAAATAGCGTGCTATATTTAATAATCAAGGAAAAAAATAGCGCGGTATTTCTTTTAGTGTGACCCTTCTTCAAACGCTATGCAAGTTATATCTTGCTAATACTAGTAGCACTCTATTTTCCAAAATATAGCGTGTGTAAAAAAGTAAAAGAAAATAAGGTCTAGCATTATTACTAGGGATTTCAGCAGTTATTTTTATTTAGTAATACATGCATAAGCAATTAACTAGTAGTGGCCAAATGACAAAGTTTGCTTGATATTCGGTGCAGGATAAGTTAGATGACAATACCTGCGTTATGTTAGCTCACTAGTCGAGAACTTGAGATGCACGTCTGGTTGACGTGCCAAGCAGAGAGGTAGCCGACTGGCTGGACCTGAAGAAGACGGGCATTGCAGTAGACCTGAAGAAGACGGGCATTGCAGTCTGTGAGCAATCACCACTGTCATGGGGAGGGAGAACTGGGGAATATGGTGGAGTTGACATAGATTTAGGGCGGGAATATGGTGGAGTTGACATAGATTTAGGGAGCGTTTGGTCCTCAGCCACAGTTTGCCAAGCCAAACTTTGGCTGCCACACTTATAGGTTGCCACACTTTATTAATTATGTGGCCCACATAGAGTTAATTTTTTTGCCAACTTTTGCCAAAGTTTGGCTTCCAATTTGTTAGCCACACTTTGTGGCTGCCATACTTTACCAAACTTTGGCTTGGCAAACTATGGCTAGAAACCAAATAGGCCCTTAGATGTGGAGTGTGACGTGGTGTAGTCGTGGGCTCAATGGGCATATGGGGTGGTTGCTATATTCATAGATTTTTAGCGGCGCTATTCATTGTGACATTATAACGTATTTAGTGTCGCTAAAGTGTAATTAGCGCAATAGCGAGAAGATTTTGCATACCGTAGCGTTTAACCATCATGGATTTGAGCCCAATTCTAGCCAGGTTGCTTGCCAATGGCCTAAACGCTACTGACAGATCATGGATTTGAGCCCAAACCACAATGGAATTAAGTTCAATCAGACTAGGCTTCATAAATCCATCATACGGCTCTAAACAAACAGGCATATTTCTAAAGTTCCAAGGTCCTCCCTCCATTACCTTCTCCCAATCACCCAAACAAGAAAATTGCAAAATATAGAGATTCTTCTCTATTGCTTTAAACTTGGCGTCCTGAGCTAAAGCCCATTGATTCTGAGATGGCAGAGGCTAATATGGGTAAGAAAAGAGGAGCTGAATCTGTTGGTAACAATATGGCGAACAAAGGTGATGTGGTAAGCCTAGTTAATAGGTTTGATAATGCCATGGAGGGCAAGCGGCCGTCCCCTGACTAGTCCACAACCCAAGAGGGATCTGAAGAGGCACAAGTTTCTTGGTGAGGAGGATGAGGTTGATGTTATTTCAGGATCGGCGGGCTCCGGTGCGGAGTACCGCCGGGATCAATGAGTCTTTCAGGATGGAACTGTCGTGGGATTGGCAACAACGCGATAGTTCGAGAGCTTCGCGATTTCGTGAAAAAGTTTACCCCTACCATCCTTTGTATTGTAGAAACGCAAATCCATAAGATTAGGGTGGAGCGTCTGGCTGGTACTCTGGGTTATGATATAATGCTTTTGCTGTAAGTATTGACGGAAGAAGTGGAGGTTTGGGGATCTTTTGGAATAATGATGCCAAGGTGGAGGTTTTTCGCTTCTCAAAATACCATATTGATGCCCGGGTATTAGGTGTTGGGGAGACCCCTTTAAGGCTCACATGTGTATACAGTGAAGCCCAAGTTAATGAAAGGTACAAAACTTAGGAAACGCTGAAAGGGATAGTGTCAGAGAACAATCTTCCATGGATTTGCATGGGGAATTTTAATGAAGTGCTACATCAAGAATAACATGTTGGAGTGGGGAGCCGTACTCATGCTCTCAGATGGACGGATTCCGAGATGTTGTCGACGTCTGCGGACTCAGAGATCTTGGATGTGTGGGACGAAGCTGGACTTTTAGAAGAAGATTGTGGGAGAGAGTTACTGCCGAATTAGGTTGGACATATGCCTAGCGACACCGACTTGGTGTGACCTTTTTCCATGTGCGGTAGTGAAGCATTTGACAGCAGTCACTTCGGATCATGATCCGATTTTGCTGGAGCTCGATGACTCGACGTACGCTGGAGCATGCTCTGTACCACAGTTGAGGCCATATGAGGCAGTCACTTCGGATCATGATCCGATTTTGCTGGAGCTCGATGACTCGACGTACAGCATACTCGACGTACATATGAGGTGATGTGGGATTCCCATGCAGAGCTGCGTTCGACAGTTGAGGCCACCTGAAATGGCAATAGTGCATGTGAAACAGTAGGCGATATACAACATAAAATTACAACTCTTTCGGCTACTCTTAGTGCATGGAATAATGACACCTTTGAAAGTGTGAGTAAAGAGATCAGGAAGTTGAAGCGTGAATTACAGGAGCTACGTAATGCACCTGAAAGGGTAGCGCCATCACATCTAGAAGTAAAAATTGTTAGAACTAGAAGAATTGACAGTGAGAGACTAGAATGAAAATCTATGTTCTTTATTGATGATTGACAAAGTTTTTATACAATCGGTATGATATATGTCAGTTTCCTGAAGGATAACATTGATCAGGTAGTTCCACGATCGATGGCTCGCAGAGTATCTCCAGGAAGAAACTGTCGAGGAGCGGGGATGTCGGTTCCCAGGCTGGAACCGCAGCTCCTAATTAAGCGGGGATTTTATCCCCTAATTGTGTGGGATAATTACTCTTAACACTTCCCCTAATCACCGCTTGACTATATCATAGCTCATCATCTTGATTAAATCTCCTCCAAAAACCTAGTGGAAAAAATGTGAGGAGTATGATAGGATATGCTGTTAAAACTCCTTCAAAAACCCTGTGGGAAAATAAGGAGAAAATGGCACAGCATATAATGATTATCGCCTCTATTAACTCAATATGAAATAAATTCATAGAATCTAGAGGTCAATAAATATGTCGTTTATACCATCTTAAAAACCCCGATGGGGAAAACAGATAGTATGTCATATGATCTTATGTTGATATTATCTCATTAAAAACCTTAATGAGAACCTGTAAAGTAAACTCATTTAAGGGAAAAAGAGTGTAATATGATGCTTTGAACAGGAATAGTTCAGGAAGATACCCCCCTGATTCTTGCAAATCTCGAAGCCGTCGCATACCGATTCCATGAATATATTTCTGGAATGTTGAAGTTGGTAGAGACTTCGTAAACAAGTCGGCGAGATTATCGCATGATTTGACTTGCAAGATGTCTATTTCCCCACTCTTTTGGAGTTCATGAGGATAAAACAACTTTGGGGCAATATGCTTAGTGATATTGCTCTTGATGTATCATGTTTGCATCTGTGCAACACAAGCCGCATTATCCTCATAGATAATGGTAGGTGATTCGATAGAACCAATTCCACATGACTGTTGTATGTGGTTTATCATTCTGCAAAGCCACACACATTCGCGTGATGCCTCATATAATGCAATTATTTGAATGATTGGTAGAAGTGGCAACCAGTCTTTCAAGACTTCCATGATATAGTAGTTCCACCATGTAGGAACACACAAAGCCTCTGCGATCCGGCATTATGGGGATCGATAAGTAGCCAAGATGCAGTATCCAATCATACTGGAGTCCAGATTTCTCTGAAACTGAAAGTATAGGCCAAGATCCTTTGTGCCTTGGAGATATCGAAAGACATTCTTGACTCCCAACCAATGGCGTTTGGTGGGAGATGCGCTGTGTCTAGCAAGTAGATTCACTTCAAATGCGAGGTCAGGTCTCGTACAATTTGCAAGATACATGAGCGCTCCAATGACACTGAGATATAGAACCTCGGGTCCCAACATCTCTTCTCCATCATCCCTTGGCCTGAACGGATCTTTCCCTATGTCTAGAGAACGAACCACCATGGGAGTTTTAGATGGATAGGATTTGTCCATATTGAATTTCTCCAATATTTTCTGGATATAGGCAGCCTGGTGTACCATTATTCCTGAGGGAAGGGTATCATTGATGTATATGTCCGTATCTTTATGTATCATTGAATATGTACCTCGCTTTATATCTCACCACCTCATTGTTCTTGTTCCGTTTCTGGAGGAAAACCCATTTGAATCCCACAGGGAAAACATTGGGAGGTGTTGGTATTGTTTCTGTGAATACCTTCCTTTTATTGAGTGAAGCAAGTTCTTCTTGTATTGCTTCCTTCTATTTAGGCCATTCGAAGCGTTTCTCACACTCAACGATAGTCCTTGGATCATGATCATTGAGAAGGGTATCGGCAATTGTAGCAGAAAAATAATTGTCGACAATCGTAGACTTACGGTTGAATGATTCTTCAGAATCGATATAGTTGGTGGATATCTCATGCACCTTTGATGACTCTTCGTGATTTCCCAATACGCGTGAGTCTAGGTGTCCCGATGTCCCAGCCAGTGTGTGCAAGCTGGAGCTGGGTTGTGGAGGTTGCCCTTCCACTGGGTGTATACTACCCATAAGGTGTTCGTCAACGTTGAGCTGACTTGCATTTACTGATTTGGAGGATTTTCTCCTCTCTCTCATTTGTTGCTTGCGAAGCGGGTTCCGGTCAAGACGACTACTCCCCTCTTTTAGGATCAGGAGTTGAGTGGTTTTTGTTGGTACCTCCACTCTTTCGGGCGCATTTCTGGCCGGTTTCCAGGATTTAGTAACACCTTTTAGATCAGTAAATGAATCTGGCAGATTATTTTCAAGATGTTGCAAATTGATGATTTTCCGGACTTGGAGTTTGATCTCTTGGGTACGTGGATCAGAGGTTGAAATGGCGATAACATTCCAATCAATTTCCGGGTATTCTTTCTGGTACTTGAAATCTCCCCTAATGCCGGAAAATGTTCCTCATCAAATATGCAATCAGCGTGACGAGCTGTGAATATATCCCCAGTAAGGGGTTCCAGGTACTTAATAATCGACGACGATTTGTACCCCACATAGATCCCTAGTTTTCTGTGTGGGCCCATGGATGTCTGCTGTGGTGGTGAGATCGGGATGTGTGTAGCACATCCGAACTTCTATGAGATGGGAAATGGGAGGATTTCCACGCACTACCAGAGGGGGAGTAATGTGATATGCAGTAGGTTGCAATTGGATTAGGTTAGCAGTGTGTAAAACCGCATGACCCCAACACGAAGTTGGCAAGCTGCAATTCATTAACAAAGGTCTTGCAATGAGTTTGATCCTCTTTATTAGGGACTTAGCCAAACCATTTTGAGTATGGCCATATGGAACAGAGTGCTGAACTTCAATCCCCAAGGCCATGCAAATAGTCATTGAAGGCGCGTGAAGAGAATTCTGCAGCATTGTCCATGCAAATTGATTTAATTCGACTTTCTAGATAATGACCCTGTAACTTAATTACTTCCCTCATTATCTTGGCAAATGCATGATTTCGTGTGAAAAGAAGACACACATGTGACCATCGTGTAGATGCATCAATCAAAACCATGAAATACCTAAATGGTCCAGATAATGGTTGGATAGGACCACAAATATCACCTTGAATTCTCTCAAGGAACTGAAGTGATTCAACTTGTATTTTGAGGTGCGAAGGCCTCAAAATTAGCTTCCCTGTGGCACATGATGTACACACAAAATCTGATGACTAAGGGAATTTGGACTCATGCAAATTATGACCAATGGAATTGCTAGTAATCTTCCTCATCATCCTGATGCCGGGATGGCCTAGGCGATTATGCCAAGTTTGAAATGGTCAACATTCTGCAAGATTACCTTGTAAGCAACATGTTCTACGGGCTTGATGTACGTATAGTATAGTCCGGACGACAGAGAAGAAATTTTTTCAAGTACTTGCTTGCCATATCTGTTATCTTTTGTGAAGACCAGATACTCTTCTTTGTTGTCTTCATGGGTTTCAATGTGAAAGCCATTCTTACGGATATCTCGATAACTGATTAAGGTACGCGACGAATCGGGATACAATAAGACATCCTCAATTGTCACTTGTGTACCGTTTAGGAGGGTAAATATGACACGTACAGTGCCAACAATTACCGTATCGCGTCCAGCGATAGTCAAAATATCTCCATTCATCTTTATCAGAGTCTGAAAATATTTCAACTCCCTCAGTATGGAGTTTGAGGTAGCACTGTCCATAAGGCATAATTCCTCTTCCATCGGATTGTCCCCGTAGAGAGCTATATATAAAAATGAAGCATTTTCAATAAGAAAACCTTATTTAGATACATAAAGTACAATCTTTATTATATCAAAGTGCTGATACAATATACATGACAACAACAATACTTATGTTCTTATTACAACATCACAAATGGACATAAAATAAAGTGATCACTAAGGAGATAGTGGGATTAGTCGAAGTCTCCAAACACGTCGTTTGAGGCATACTCAATCATCATGTTCTCCGTGCTCATAGGGTCCTCGGGCTGCTGGAGAGTCATAGTGTTGCTAGGTCCAGGAGGAGCATCTTGCGAACAACCAACTCCATTGGTGCCATCTGGATGAAGGTTGAAGTTGGCTTCAAACCTTTTCCCTTGAGGTGTCTTGCGTCCTTGGGATTGCTGGTAGAGTATTGCCAAATGCTTTGGGGTCTTGCACTTGTTAGTAGGATGTGTGTAGCATCCACACTTGTCACAAAGCCTAGTTTTGTCATACTTTGGCTTTGCGATGCCTTTCCCACGGTCCGAGTTTCGAAGCTTCATGTTCCGGTTGTGCTTACGCTTACCCTTGAAGTTTGGTTGGTGATCGTTGAAGGCACCACCAAACTTTCTTCCGTTCGCAACATTCATATGAACTTCCGGTAAAGGTTGGGAACCAACCGGGCGCTGAGAGCCATTCTTTGCAAGAAGCTCATCGTGCTTTTCAGCCTGAAGTAGGATATGAATAATATCTGAATAGACCTGGTAGTCGCGAGCGCGGTATTGCTGCTGGAGGAGCCTTTCAGATGAGAGCATAATGGATAGAGTTTTTTCTATCTTTTCTGCATCTGTAGGTTCCTTCTTGCAAAAGCGCAACTTGGAACTTATCTTATGAACCTCATGATTGTAATCCCCGATGGACTTAAAGTCCTGGAATCGAAGATGAGTCCAATCATGAAGTGCTTCGGGCAGGACAACTGTCTTCTGCTTTTCATACCTCGTCTTGAGGGCCTGCAACAAAGTAAATGGGAATTCCTCCTACAAATACTCGGACTTAAGATCCGGGTGAATATGGTGCCTTATAATGTACAAGACATCATATTTCTGCTCTTCTCTCAGCGGTGCGGCTCCAACCGGAAGGGGGTCTTCCGGGTTCTGGATGGCCCGCACTATCCTACGGGATGCAAGAGCAATCTTGATGTCCATGGCCCATGTAGGGTAGTTGTGGCCATTAAGCTCGAGTGCATCGAACTCTCTTCTAGCCATCGGTTACCTACATGGTAAACCCGAGAATATTAATATATATTCTGTAAATTAAAATCCATCACGGTCATGTTGTAATGAACTATGCAAAATTAATGATGACTTCAAGAAGTGGGCTCTAAATCATTAGTGTGAACTTCAAATTGTTAAGTATGACACATTGTAGATAATCTCCGAAAAATATTCGGAGTCTGTCTCGCAGCACTAGAGAGTATAATCTGATAAAATCAGTAGATACTCATACTTCTAATGCCTTATGTCATGACTTAATAAAATGTTTGGTAGAGCACATTGTTAAGCAATCATAGTGTCAAAATATGACAAAATATAGGCTTTAAACAGTAGTGGTGATTATCTCCAGTGCAGTAGATCTGACCACTACCTTGTGTTCACAAAACATCAATTTAAAAAAATCACTTTAAATTTTGCATACCAATTCGTGCTCGTATCGAGTCAAAATGACTCAATTAAGACGATGAATTGATCTATTGCAAGAAATTGAAAATCTCAATTGCAAACGATAAATGTAATAAATCTTAACATGTGTATACACATGGAAATATATTATATCAAATATTTTTTGGAATACACATAGTACTCGACAAATAAACAGTACTATGTACTAATTTTAACAGAATTTACAATACATAATTTACTACTAAAATAGCTGCTAAAATATAACTATACTCCCTCCGTTTTAAAATATAAGATGTTTTAGATTTGTGAAACAAATGTATCTAGACTTGTTTTAGTATATAGGTTCACTCAACTAGGGGTGAATCTACACACTAAAAGAAGTCTAAATTTATTTTGTTCACAAACCTAAAACATCTTATATTTTAAAACGGAGTGAGTACTTAGTAAGCAAACTAGCGAGAAACTGAAACTGCGCTGCGCACGACACACAATTTGTAGTAAGCAAACTAGCTACACATAGCGCAACAAGTGCAAAGCAGTTTTTATTTATTCACAAAGAGATAAAGGAAACTGGGCCACGCGTTGTCCTTGGCCACGCGGGTCCTCGCGCATCTTCCCTAAATCCACGCGGTGACCTTATCTGGAGTTGCAGGAACTGCCACACCAGAGGCCACGCGACCTCCTGCACCAGGAGCCACCGCCGCGCGCGGGCGGAGCTGCTTCCGCCGCGGGCCTCCTCGTCGGAGGAGTCACCGGGGAGGAAGGATCCAGGCGCGACACCATTGGCGAGGCCCAGCATGGCTGGACTCCAAGTTCCGGCGCGGCGCCCGCGGCCGCTCGACGGCGGGCTGGGGGCCGGGAAGCCGAAGGGCATCAGGCGGCAGCGGGAACTCGGGCGCGGCGAAGGTGGAGAGGCCGGTGTCGGGGATGGCAGCCTCGGTGGCGCGACCGCATCGCCATGGGCGGCGCTCGTGAAGCTGCGCACGCTGGAGTCAGAGGTGAAGGGCGTCGCTCCGGTCTGCGCCGAGACAAAGGCGAACGCGTTGCCCTCGCGCTCCTGCCAGAGAGGCGCCTCCAACGGCGGCATCTGGAGCGGCACGTCGGTGCCAGTCTCAACGACCACGGGGGTCGAAGACGGCGGGCGCGGCTCGATGGCGTCGAACGGGCCTCCGAAGTCGAAGACGGAGGTGGGCGACTGGCCTGCGGCGCCCATGCCAGCAGGGGCCATTGGAGGCTGCAACGCAGTGCCCGCGCCATCGTCCTCTGGGGCTTGTCCCATGCCGTGTCCGTACACGTGCAGTGGACAAACCACCCATCCGTGTGCCTGGCACCAAAATGGCGGCGGCGGAGGCGGAGGCGGAGGCGCGAGTGCAGGGTCGACGTCGACAGCTCCCAGCATCGGCGCGGACGGACCGGCGAGAAGCCGTTCCGGGATTGGCGGCGCAAAAGGGGCACTGCCGGCGCAGCGCCGTTCGTCGGGCTGGCGCCACGGGGAACACGCAGACCATGGCGGCGCTCACGGTAGCCTCCTGCACTGTGGCGGCGGCCGAAGTACTCCCTATCACCGTAGTGGTGGCCATCAAGGCGAAGGGCGTGGTGGCGAACCCCAATTCCGCGACGGCATCGAGCGACGAAGCGCGAGCGACAGAGGAACAGGGGCATTGAACAAGGCATGTTTCTCACCTCTTTTCTCTAATTCTAGTGATCGCCAGAATCCTCGAAGGGCTCTCGCCGGAGCAGGTGCCGATAACGTGTTAGAACTAGAAGAATTGACAGCGAGAGACTAGAATGAAAATCTGTGTTCTTTATTGATGATTGACAGAGCTTTTATACAATCGGTATGATATATGTCGGTTTCCTGAAGGATGACATTGATCAGGCAGTTCTCGCAGAGTATCTCTAGGAAGAAACTGTTGAGGAGCGGGGATGTCGGAGTATCTCTAGGAAGAAACTGTCGAGGAGCGGGGATGTCGGTTCTAAGGCTGGAACCGCACCTCCTAATTAAGCAGGGTTTTTATCCCCTAATTGTCTGGGATAATTACTCTTAACAAAAATCAGTGACCGTCTGGTGGAGCTGTACCACCGTGAGGAAGTCATGTGGAGACAACGTTCCAGGGTGGAGTGGCTTTCGGCTGGTGAAAAGAATACTAAATTCTTTCATCAAAGGGCCAGCAATCGCAGAAGGAATTTTTTTATAAAACAGCTGGCACGAGAAGATGGTACAAATACTAGCGGTCATACATAAATACAAAATTTGGCCACAGAATTTTATAGGTGTTTGTATACATCTGAAGGCACTTCTAATATGCAAGAGGTTCTTGATACTGTACCATGCAAAGTCTCGGCAGATATGAACAATATGCTTATGGCGCCATATTTCAGCGTTGGAGATTAAACAAGCTTTATTCCAAATGTTTCCTACTAAGGCCACGGGGCTGATGGATTCTCGAAGCATTTTTTTAGCGTAACTGGAATACTGTTGGAGAGGATATCATAGCCGCAGTGCTCCGAATTATCAAGGGGGAGGAGAGTGCGGAGATTATTAATAAAACGATACTAGTTTTAATTTCAAAGGTACAAAATCTGTCTCTTCTATCCCAGTTTCGGCCTATTAGTTTGTGTAATGTACTTTACAAGATTGCTTCGAAGGTCATTACTAATCGTTTGAAGAGCATCTTGCCGGAGATTATTTCAGAGGAGCAGTCAGCCTTCGTTCCTGGGAGGCTGATTGCGAATAATATTATTGTAGCTTATGAATGCCTCCACTTCATGAAAAGGAACAAAGCCAAAAAAGCACAGGTCGTGTGCCCTGAAACTTGACATGATGAAAGTCTATGATCGCGTTGAATGGGACTATTTGAAGGCAATCTTGCTTAAAATGGGCTTTGCTCCCTCTTGGACGGATATTATTATGGGAATGATTTCTTCAGTGTCGTTCTCTGTTCTTTTTAATGGTACAAAGTTGAAAGAATTTAAGACAACTAGAGGAATAAGACAAGGAGATTCTATTTCACCCTACCTTTTCCTGTTAGCAGCATAAGGCCTTTCGTGCCTCCTAAACCATAGAGATTAGTCATCCAACCACAGTGGAATTAAAGTGGCTTCATCGGCTCCTTCGGTGAACCACCTTCTTTTTGCAGATGACAGGCTGTTGTTTTTAAAGCCAACGGCAAGGGTGCGAATGAGATCTCGGAGTCTCTTATGTTATATTGCTAGGCATCGGGACAAAGGATAAACCTTGACAAGTCATCCATATTTTTCAGTAAAGGGTGTTCTCAAGTGATTCGTGATGAGGTTAAGGGAATTTTAAATATGTCGAATGAGTCTCTTAATAAGAAATATTTGGGTATGCCATCAGATGTGGGAAAATCAAAGAATGGTGCCTTCAAATATTTGAAGGACCGAGTGTGAAAAAAGGTGCAAGGTTGGATGTAAAGAATACTTTCAGCAGGAGGCAAATAAGTACTAATCAAAGCGGTTACCCAAGCTGTCTCTGTGTTTTCGATGGCATGTTTTAAGCTGCCCTGTGGTTTATGCCAATATATTGATGCTCTAATCAGGAAATTCTGGTGGGGTAGCAAAGAGGGTGAACGAAAGACGGCATGGGTGTCTTGGGAGGAGATGACAAAACCTAAGTACATGGGAGGACTTGGTTTTCGTGATACTGAACTTTTCAACCTTGCTCTTGTAGCTCGCCAAGCTTGGCGAATCCTGCAAGACCCTAATACTTTGAGTGCAAGGATTGTAAAGACCGTCTACTTCCCCAATAATGTTTTTCTGGAGGCAGAATTAGGCTCTCATCAATCACAGATATGGCATGCTCTTGTAGAGGGACGTGATGTGCTGAAGAGTGGCCTTATCAGGCGTATTGGTGATGGTACAACGACTAACATATGGAGGGAAAATTGGATACCTAGGGATGGGGCGATGAGGCCCTTTGCATGCTTAGCTGATGACCCCCCTACGTTGGTGAGTGAGTTAATTGATTCCACTTCAGCTTCATGGGACAAGGAGAAAATTCAGAAGTTCTTTGTTCATGTAGACTCTGACTTAATATTGGGTATTCCTCTAAGCACTAGGAATATTCAAGATTTTTGGTCTTCGAATCTCGACAAGAGGGGGTTGTTTACCGTTCGCTCGGCCTATCGCATGCTCGTTGAAACCAAACAGAGGCGTGAGGCATGGTTGGAGGGGAGAGCCTCCAGTTCGGATACACCTGAGGAGAGCAAAAAGTGGACAATGATGTGGAAGGTTAAGGTGCCGTCGAAGATCAGGGTTTTCCTTTGGCGTTTGGCGAAACAGTCCCTCCCCACTGCTGATCTAATGAATCATCATAATATGTCAACCACGAGTTCCTGTAGCCTATGTGGCGGGATGGACTCCTGGCGCCATTCGCTAATTGAATGGAATATGTCCAGATGTGTTTGGGTGTTGGAGGACGAGGAGATTGTGGAGCATATGCATGACACCACGGAACCATCGGCGAAGCGCTGGATCTTTACTATGATGGACTCGCTATCGCATGACGACTTCATCAAATTTTTGATCACTCTTTGGGCGATATGGATAGCGAGAAGGAAAGCCATACATGAGGGATATTTTCAGAGCCCTTTGTCGACGCATAATTTTATCCGAAGCTATCTTGCAGAGCTATCAGTCCTGGCAGTTTTGGTGCCACCATCTAATCTTGTGTCACTGCAGCAGAACACCCCCAAGCGGATTCCTCCTACGAAAGATTTGGCAAAGGGTAATGTAGGTGGTGCTGTCGCAAGGAATTCAAACAAAGGTGCAGTAGCAACGATTTATAGAGACTGAAGAGGCCATTATCTTGGATCGTCAGCAATTATGTTTCCTGATATTACTGACCCGCCAACGTTGAAAGCTCTTGCATGTAGGGATGCATTGTCTTTGGCTGATGATCTATATCTCCAGGAGGTTATTGTGGCCAGCGATTGCAAACAAGTCGTGAAGGATATTAACAATGGGATGGGAGGATGCTACGCATCTGTCATCAAAGAAATAAATCTGCATTCGAGGGAGTTTGAGGATGCCTCTTTTATTCATGAAGGGAGAAGATCAAATACAGAAGCTCATAATTTAGCTCGCCATGCTCTTTCGTTAGGCCTAGTGAAAGGGCATGTATGCCCCCATGTGTGGTTTTGGTAATTAATGACAATCTCTATGTACTAATGTGTAAATTGAGTTTCACTTGTAGGTTTGTCCATTGGCATCGCTTGGGCCATGTGTTGGTCTCAAGGTTGGAAGATGAAGAAATGTCCAAGGGCTTTGTGCCCATTGGAATCATCAAGAAAGAAGGAGCTTGAAGGTCGATCAAGGCATGTGCAAAGAGTTGCATCAAGATGGATCAACCTCAAGTAAGGATGAAGAAGGACGAGCTCAAGATGCGCCATCTCTAGAAGATCTCATGCTTGAAGCTTGCCATCCTCGTGCTCATGGAATGATGAAGACAAGTTCAAAGAAGAGGTTTCCCCATGGAGTATGGGGGAGCATCTTGCAAGTCTTCATCAAGCAAGAGCGAGCAAGAGCAAACAAGAAAGGTGTTCCCACTATAGAAGAACAAGACGGTCTACATCAAGTTCAAGTGGGACGCTCAAGGCAAAGGTATGTTGATAGGGCTTCTCTTTTGCCGGTCTCGTGTTGTTAGTTGGGAGACCGGGTTTAGAATAGATAGCCGTACTATAAAGAGGGGCTCTCAAGCGGGTGTCTCGTTTGCATCGTTCGGAGAGAGCTCAAACCTTTGCATTCATATCATAATCTTTCTTGGTTATTATTTGGTTCTTGTCCATGAGAGGATCTAGAGCTTGTGGTCACCATCATAACAAGCTATAGCTCATCATCTAAGGATTTCACTTGCATATCTTACTGCGGTTTTTGATCTTGCGAGTTTTTCGGCTCCACACCTTGGGGGATAGATCACATATATATTCATGATATTTTCTCCCAAGGTGATACCCAATATTTCGAGTTATCTTTCGTCGTTATCTTTCTAACAAAATTGGTTTCATCCCGTTTGGAGTTCGGTTGCAAAAGTTATTGCGTTTCTGGTTTTCTGGTTTTTGGAATTTCCCTGACCGGAAGTTCCGCTAGGGCATATTTGCCGCCGAAAGTTCCGATGGAAGTTCCGGGTCTTCTTCCGCTCACGCTCGAACCTTCGCTGAAGCGTCTATTTGGAACTTTGCCGAACTTGCATCGAGTTCACCGAACTTCGATGCTTTGACCGAACTTCCGGCGCTCGACGGCGTCAACGGTCCGATGACCGTTGAGCAGGCCGGGCGGAACTTCCGCCGGAAAGTTCGGCCATGATTCGTTTTTTCAGTTTCTCGCTCCGCAGTTTTCGACCGATGGTTGGGTGCCACCGGAACTTCCGGCCAGGTGTCGCGAATGCCCATAACAGGCAGATCTGGGAGCCCTTTAAAAGGGGCTCCTCTTCCCCTTCGTGGGTACTAGCTTTCTTCTTGATTCTTGGCTTTCTCTCTCTCCTCCATTGTCAACCTTGAAGAAGCTTTCCCTTTCCCTTTCCCTTCCTATGATTCTTGCATCTTTTGAGGGATTTGAGAGAGGAGATCTAGATCTACAATCCCCCCAAGTCAAATCCCTTCTTTGTGAAGGAATCATTGGGATCTAGATCTTGGAGAGTTTTGTGTTCTCCTCTTGTGTTCTTCCTCCCTTATTCCCCCAATAGCTTTTGTAGCTTTGTTGGAATTTGGGAGAGAAGGACTTGCCCTTGCATTTGGTGCATAGGTTTGAGTTCTACTCTTGTGTTCTTCCTCCCTTATTCCCCCAATAGCTTTTATAGCTTTGTTGGAATTTGGGAGAGAAGGACTTTCCCTTGAATTTGGTGCATAGGTTTGAGTTCTACTCTTGTGTTCTTCCTCCCTTATTCCCCCAATATCTTTTGTAGCTTTGTTGGAATTTGGGGTAGAAGGACTTGCCCTTGCATTTGGTGCATAGGTTTGAGTTCTCCTCGGAGATTCGGCGAGTTCAAGCTTGTGAGCTTGTTTCTCTTGGGTTCCTTGGAACCCTAGGCAGATGTGGTTGGATTGTTGACCTTTTGTGGTCTTGTTGACATTTTGTGGTCTTGTAGCCTTTTGTGGCGTTGTTGGCCTTTTGTGGCATTGTTGGCCTTTTGTGGCTTTGTTGTTGGGAGCCTCCAATTGAGTTATGGAGTTAGCCCTAATCTTGTACGGTTCGGTGACCGCCCTCAAGCGTCCCATAGTGAAGCAAGTGCCCGCCTTTTGTGGTGCGCACTTGGGAGAATAGGGTGAGCTTTTTGTGGCGTCGGTGAGTTGTTCTTCAAGATCCGGGTGGCGCCTTGTGTGTGGCGTTGGGTGTGCATCGAGCCACCACACCTCGAGGTGAGCCATTTGTATGCTTTAGAGCATGCCATCGCACCTCTCCAACGGAGACGTAGCTTCTTTGGAAGTGAACTTCGGGAAACAAATCTTCGTCTCCGCGTCCATCGGTTATCTCTTAATCGAACCCTTTACTTATGCACTTTTCATTGTGATAGCCATCGTGCTTGAAGTATTTATACCTTGCTATCACCTTGTTGCTTGTATTGCTTAGTATAGGTTGTTGGTGCACCTAGGTGAACTTAGTGGCTAGGTTTTGTGCTCAATAAATTAAACGTTAGTTTTATTCCGCATTTACTTGAGCCTAAACCGTAATAATTTTAAAAGCCTATTCACCCCCCTCCAGGCGACTTCCTTTGTACTTTCACCTGGGTCGCCATGTGTGGCTTGTTGAACCCCATGATACTATGTTAATTCCTGTAATTTTGGCCCTTGATTAATAAAGCGAGCGAATTATTCTAAAAAATGGTGTAGTCGTTGCTGTTGACATGGGTCCCACTCGCCCTCATCATCGTATTCGGCAAGACAACTGGCCCCACTCGACCTCATTTTCTTATTCACCGGCATTCGCGGAAATGAGATTCTAGCGTGCACATGATATCAAGTGCATGTGGCCGCCGATTGATTTAGTTTAAGATTTAGAAACATCACTCTCTCTCTCTCCTCTGAGGACATGCAAGAATCTTATGCCACCACCTACTCTCTATCTCTCTGTTCATGCTTTTTCATTAGATTATAAAGTTTCGGCGCATGTTATCATTTAAACCAAATGTTTAATTTATGTTCTAATTGCATATTTGTGTTCTAAATAAGGATTACTTTAAGCGGACGCAGGGGACGGGCCGGGTGGGCCATGGCCCACCCACAATTCTGATTTTTTTTTACCTACCGCTAATCTAATCCGCATGAGAGAGATGCGTCTAGAACCAAGGGGACCAAAGTTCACCTATCTAGGCAAGCGAGCTGGTCCCGATGGGCACGGTGCAGGCAGACGGGGATCAAAGGTTGATTATTCACCTCTCCAGTTTTTGTGTGATCGGAAACCTAATTAATTAACCGTGGAAGCTGTTTTTATACCTGGCCCAAAGTGGTAGAGCTACTGAGACACCTATGTTCTTTTCATGATGTAGCTTTTATTCTATTTTCTGTTAGTTTTTTTGGCTTGTACAAATACATGCGCGGTAATATATAATCCTATAATTTTAGGAAAATCTGGTGAATATAAATAAAATTCACATTTTAAAACGTAATATTTTCAATTTTAAATACACACATAACTTGTTCCTAAGTACATGTTGTGATTATTATTTTAGTGGTTACACGGACCACCGTGAGCTCGATGTCGGCAGGCTTGCGGAGGGTGACGCAGACCATCGCAAGCTCGATGCCTGTCGTGAGCGCGACTGGTAGTACCGCGACTCTTGCCGCGTGAACGCTGGCGAGGGCCGGGCATAGAGTTAGGAGCCACGGATTCGCGCCGCGTTAGAGATCCTCCGGCGCCGCTCCTCCGCCTCCTTGGCGGTGAGTATGCGGGTGCC
This sequence comes from Avena longiglumis, assembly GCA_030063025.1. Classification (NCBI taxonomy): domain Eukaryota; kingdom Viridiplantae; phylum Streptophyta; class Magnoliopsida; order Poales; family Poaceae; genus Avena; species Avena longiglumis. The sequence goes on from CP125974.1 coordinate 11,836,952, forward strand.
CTCATGGCCAACCTGGCCGCCCCCGATACCGCGGCGAGCTCCCCATGACGACATGGTGGTGCGATTGGTGTGGATCTATAGGCGGGAGAGAGGAATTTCTCACCGAAGCTGCGGCGGAGGGGGGATATGGTTTTAGCATGTATCAACCGCTCCAACCGGCATATATAGCGTATAGCGGCCGATGAGCGGGGACCGGGAATATTGTGCGGACCAATGTCCGGTGCGGAGAAAGAAATTTGGCCAAATCCACACCAAAATACCCCATCCAACATCCTAAAATTCGAAAACTACATAAAAAATGAAAAAAAATCTCAAACCCTAGGCCACCTCACCCGCTCTTTCCAACTGCTGTCAGCGCGACTGGCTGGAGAAAGCAAGGCATCCAGTGCCAAAGAAAATTTTGTAGTGTGCCCACCCTCTAATTTCTTCCACCTGCGTCCGCCGCTGTAGGGGAGACGGTGTTCATGGCCGTGTGTAGCCCTGGCCATCAATGACGGCATCACCCTTGGCATTCATGGCAGCGCAGGGAGTCCAGCGGCTAGCATTCATACCGACTACTATTATTGATGGCCACAAAAGGCCAGCGGCCAGTGGGTCGCTGCCCGACTGTACGCGGGAGGACATGGGCGCGGTCCGCGACGTGTCTGACTAGACGCATTCCTAATCAAAATTTGGACATTTGGACCAGGAATAGATCGGTTCGCGCGCATTGTCCGTTTCATCACCCCTCCTCGGATGACCGTCGGGTGCATCTATCCTTCTCAGTGTGTAGGGTTGCAGAAAAGGAATCCACGTTTAATTCTACATCCAGAAAATTACACTCGAGACTAGTCTGGCATCCCGCCTTAGGCTGTAGGTGGGAGTGGGTTACCCACACGACCCGCTTCCCAAGCCCGCATCAAAATTTAAGTGGCAAATAGAAAAATAAGTGGGCTATCCCACATCTCACATTGATCCTGCATTGTTCCCAGGTCACGAGTTAGTGTGCTGTCGGCATCTTCATCATTGGTAATTCCGGTGAGGTAGACCAACAAACAACTGTATATGTATATGAAAAAACACGTACTCCCTCCATCTAGAAACAAAGTGACTTGGATTTATCTAAATTTAAATGTATCTAGACGCAAAATATCTATTTTAAGACAAAAAAAAGTACCATTTTATTTTCATAGAAGTATACAATTTAACTATTACAAGCATATGTGGATATAAGTGGGATGGTGGATACCCGCATACATATAGCGGACTCCCGTGAAACATCCAGCTAACTTTTGTGGAACCGTACGAGCATACCTACGGGAGTAACGCTACATCTACAGACTAATAATTCTTACGGAAATAGACTTGCGGACTCAGGTGGAATCACGTCATGCCTTCATGGCCCAAAAATCGCGGAAGGGAAAAAACTAAACCAATCGGCTGTTAGCACATCCGTCCCCCGCTTGCCACCCTATCCATGTGCATACCGTCGCTATCTCGATCTACATTCTACACCCACGCAATCATTTTTTCTGAGCGTGTCCACTGTACAGGTAGCAGGCCGGGCTAAACTGAAGCCCAGTTAGAACAGTTGCAGAACCAACAGAGAGAACAATCCTTTGCTTTCAGCTCAAGTCACTTCATCACCAGCGACATGTGGAATTATCCACCTGAACTCAACTCATCGATCCTTTGCCCGCACCCTCAAGCCTCGAATCACTTGCAACCCCTGCCACTGCCATGCCATTCTTCCTCTCCTCGCGCACGCAAGCTACCCGCTGCATGCCGTCTCCCATGGCAAACTCTGCGCTATATATACGCCCACCACGGACGTGCTACTCCCATCAATCCAACCATCAATCGCCACTGTCAGCTAGCCACTCCATTACCCTCTCCACCGAGCTTAGTCGCCTCGCCTCGGCTAGCTTCCATGGCTTCCAACACCAACGCCGCCGCCGCCGAGGTGAACGCCGCCGTCACCAACCTCAACGACCACCTCGCCACCGCCCTCTCCGGCGACGGCAAGACGAACACCGTCATCACGCTGGCGGGGGAGAACAACGGCGCCGCGATGGAGGCTGCCGACGCGGAGGACCTGGTCGTCGTCGAGGCCGGCGGCGGCGACCACGACGAGGAGGACGACGAAGCAGGCGAGGACGAGGAGGTGGAGGTGAGCGCCTACACCAACAGCAACTACCAGGCGGTGAACAACTCGGTGCTGGTCGCCGGCAGCTGCGCCGTCAGGGACCCCGGCGTGCACGTCGTCATCGTCGAGCACGTCGACTACATCCGCGACTGCGAGATCTTCGAGGACGGCGAAGAGGTGGCCAAGTGAAGTGACCGCCCGTGTTCGGGAACGCAGCAACACACATGCATATATGTGCAAGGTGACGATGGATCGATGGATATGGTCGGAAGCTCGTGTGCACGTACGTACGTCCTGCTTGTAGTCAATTTGGTCCATGTCGGTCGCTACTCTGGACTCCCGAGTAATTAATTAATTTGTATGGGTTTGATCATGCATATATGCATGTTTATTTATGGTTTAATTTACGTTTATATATGTAATTCGTCCTAGTGTTCGTACTACAAACATATATTTGTATGTTATGTAAGTTTGTTTCTTGCCCAATTTGGATTCTGCAGTGTGTTGGAAGCAACGTGTTTCAGGCTCACTGATTTCTCTGTACGTTTCTTGTACTTACTTATCTTTGAGCACTTTACCCCGTGTCCAGTTTCTGAAATGACAAAACCGTGCCTAGCTAGAAAATCACAACAAACTGACAAAATTCATATATGTAAGTTACATATGAAAGTAACCATCGAGCGTGTAAATTTCGGTTACAGATTATAACAATTACAATCGGTGCAGAAATAACTAAATAAGTTTGTAATTAGTCATATTTTTATTTTTTACAAAAATACTTGCATGACCTTTACACTACAATACATGTACATGATATATGTCCAAAGATCATGAAAACAATTGCAACTCAATTTTTCCATTACTAAAACTGACATGGGACAAAATGCTCGACGATATGATTGTTTAAGGGGTTAAGTGAGTCTACAAAAAGTGTAGGTGGGGAAAACGAGCTAACTAAATATATAGTAGTTACGAATGCATCAACCAAGGTTAGTAGGGCAACATGAGTTGTATGAACCCTTGAAACCAAAGGTCTCCCGAGTCATTCCTTGTTTCCTTTGCTTCTTAACCTTCCTTTAACATCTTTGTTTGGCGCACTCGCCCTCATCGATTAGATATGGAGCCACAGTTGGCGAACCGGCAAAGCTGAACCAATTGATAGAAAATAAATGCCTCCAGCTAAACATTCATTGCTTTTTTGAGCTAATTAACCATAATTTCTAAGTAAACGAAACAGAGCTTTCAACTATATGTTTAGAATGTTGTACCTAAAAAGTTCAACAATTTTCAACTGATTTAGGAGAATTTCCACCTAAATTGAAAGCAACTTCCAACTAAATTGAAATATTTTCCACTCCAGTCCAGTAAACTTCTAACTCAAACTTTAAAAACTTTGCACGGGTTGAATCATGAATTATGGACTTCAATATTGCAGTTGAAAACTTTGATCACCACTAATATCTCGTGGTCATTGCTATGCTTGGCCATAACTAGCATTATTTTTGTATCATTCGAAATATATTTTGATGTAGAATTTTTTAATGCATAGGAAAAGTTCAATCATTTAGGTAGAAATAGGCATGTGAAGGATCAATATGCCGATTACAGGGAAGCGAACATACCACTGTAACTTTATTTCTTCGATTGTAGATAAATACAGAATTAAAGTTTCACCAGAGTGCAATCCAGTATGACAGGGTTAATCTAGCAACAAGATACACAAGATGGCCAAGATAGAAACAACACTAAGAAATAGTATAACAAGGATAGAGATATATAAGTGGCACGGTGATGAAATGATGTATTCTGAAGTTCCAGTCCTTTAATCTAAGAGTCATCTACAAACAAAGCCCACATGTATGATCCTATCGACATAGTGTTCTTCTCCTTTGAGCTTTCCAAACAAAGCACAAGCTCCTCCACTAAGAGGGAGTCTTGAGGCTATTCTAAGCTTTTACAAACTTCATCGGAGCAAATCCACAACATGGAAATCTAGTGGAATCTGCAGCGATGAGCCTGTCAGTGTGGTACTAAGTGGCAGCCAAACAGGGGGACTATTGTACCAAAATTTTGGAAGAGCAATGGCTATAATCCAAACAACAACACCTTACCAACATTTTGGTCATGCCAAAATTTTGGTTAGGCTTGTTGGGGCACAAACCAAACATACCCTAAAGCCCATCCGAGATGTATAATGGACCAATTTAGCGAATAGTCCTAATGGGACCTCGAACCTAGGCTCCATGCAGTCCTTTGTGTTTTTTATTTTTTCATACTTAAAAACTTTTAATCTAATGTTTCAAAAAATTCTAAAAACATAACTAATTATAGTGTGTATATTTCCAGCTTGAGATACTAAATATTTTGGGCTCATCAAAATATACAAAATGGCACAAAATGACGAAATCCGCACTTTAGTGCACTTCTTAATACTATTCGCCGACGCTAAAAACTCAATTTGTCATTTTTACTGAGCCTAAAATACAAAGTATTTTGAATTAAAATTTACACACTAATAGAACACCTAGTTGACTACATCCATGTATTGTTTTTAGAATATTTTAAAACTTTTGAATCCAATTTTTTGAAGCTTAAAAAACCAGGCTCTATGGAGCCCAGGAACCATCACGTCGCGCTCACCAATCTAGGAGCTTCATGGACCACCCCAGAGCGCGTCCAAACATAATCCTATGTGCTTCCTTGCGGTGACCTAGCATACCACTGCATGTTGTAGTATACTATAGTCGTGGACATAACACTCACGGAGTACCATTCCGCAAATATTACATTCTCAGAGTGGTACAATAGAAACAAAGCGGGTCCACAACATACATTATCATTATTACAACTAAAAATTACATGACGACTTTGAGATCCTCCTAGGTCCATAGAGGTATCCCGGTCCATAGAGGTATCCCGATGACTCAGGACTAAACTATAATAACTTAGAGAACAGAATAAAGAAGCAACTAAGGTTTATACAAGATTTAATATAGACAGAGGATAGGGATCTATGCTACTGGACTAGTTTACTATATATGATACATCTACACTTCAGATATGTTGGTCTCCATTCCATAGATGTTTTCGTAATTGTTCCCTTCGACGCTTCTGGATACTTCTGATTCTTTATAGCGGAATTCTTCTTCGTCTTCAATAGGATATATTATCTCCTCTTCCTGACCGTTAATGTCTTTAGAATCTAGCAAGGGTTAAAAAGATACGTTGAGTACGAGCGTACTCAGCAAGTTCACTAAAAATGAGTGTTTGATGCACTATATCTGTAGCCACAGACCATAGGTCGTAGGCAATGCAGGTTTTCGTAAACATTTTTTCAAAGGTTGCTTTTATTCTAAAAATCTATGCCGTCGGCCTTTACAGTTCACCAGAACTTTCATGGAGTTCCTTTCCTACAGCGTTCGCAGCTCCTTTCCGGAACAGGGAGTAACAAGTTATAATTTTTACACTCTGCAGAGGTGCGTCACTGCAATTGTTGTATGCCCAAACTCAAGGTAGACCTTTCCCCGTATAAAACGGCTATACCTTAGTTGGATACACACAACAACCATTAACACTAAAAATCTGTCTTTTGGTAAGCCCAGATCCACGATAGACCTTTCCCCGTATAAAACAGCTATACCCACGATCTGCAACTCACAAATGCCTAGAACAGTGTCCAATGCATGCAAAAGGGAGCCAATCCAGCTGAGTTCTCCATCCCATTCCAAATCTCATGTTAACGCGTAATATATACGGTGCAAGAATTACTGGCTACATTGGTTGTTAAGTCCTAGATGATACATTCCTGTGCAGTGGTATTCCAACTGCCAGATTTAATAGATTAGCTGATCACCCTGAATCAGTAACCGATACTTCAAGTTTATTATGAAAATAGTGTTTTTGATCTTTTTTGAAATGCAGGTGATGACAACACTGGATTTGTAAAATACTTTACAGAAAATAATCAAAGTACATGAGCAAGTGTGAACTTTCCTTGATATAGCGAAGTATTGTAGTTGAATTTATCAACTTGACCCTGGACCTCGGGTTCTACAAAAATATCATCATTGCTCGGTAAGGACAATGTTTAAAGAAGCAATATGCTGATACGCATAAATAATGAGATGCATAATGCAAAGTCCCAAGTAATTCCTCAATCATTACCAGTGAGATGGACTTAGATGATTTATTTAAGATTTGCTTTATTTCAAGTTTACTTCATAAAAAGGATACGCACATAAATTATGAAGAGTAAAGTACAATCATAATATAATTCTAAGGTTCCATGATATTATGTACTTATTACAAAGTTCATGTTTTAAGTTGTTATGGCTTTAAAGAAATGGTATAGTGTTTCTTTTGAAGTGGCAAAAAGAATAACATTTGAAGAAAATATTGTTTATGTTAAGTTATTCAACTCTGAAGATTAATAGGATTGAAACTATGGTTTTGTAATAAGGTTTAAATGATTTTGAGTCATTATGTATCTAGCTTAGGATATCCCAGACCAAAGTAAACTATAAAAATGTAATTGGACTTGATATATATCATTTGTAGCATCATCAATTTTTTTAGGGTCTTTCCTGAGCATAATTAAAGATGAAATCTTAGAGTTATGGAACTTTGTTTTAAAGGTTTAAACTTAGCATGTGTAATATTTATAGGTTATACTATAAGAAATTTCTAGATAAAGAAAGATAGATGAATTTGTTTTATAATTTATTTGGTGAATACTAAGTTTGCTAAATATGATTCTATATAATTGATTCCACTAACTTTTAATATAAGCTAATGATTTGCAAGAATAACTTTGTAAATCCTTGTCTTAAAGATTTTAAAAGAATATTATAAAGCTAATTGTTTATACTTGGATTGTATATTAAATTATAATTATGGGTTTAGACTAGTTAAAGGATTATGTTTTGAATATGATTATTTCTTACTTGGGAAATAATATTAAATAACTAACAAAACAACTATTTTACTTTAATAATTTAGATAATTGAAGTTATATGCTCTAGGAACTCTCAAATGTTTTTATAGTAATATACTTAGTATTTTTTTCAGTAAATATACTTGCTTAAAATCTTAAAAATGAATTTTATTTATTTTTAGGTATTATCTTTTTTAATAAAATTTCTTAATTATTCTTTAAATATTTGTTTTATATTTTATTTGTAAAATTTTAAGTTAGTATTTTTATGAGATAAGAGATTTCTTTTTAATCATAAAAGTGATTTTTATTTATTTTTAGGATTTTTTCTAAATTTATTAAATTTATTTTAGATGTTTAAGAGTGTTAATATTTATTTGCATTTTATTAAAATTAAACAAATATGATTACATTTTTCTTAGATGGATATTATTTTAATAAAGATTTTGATATATTTAAATATATTTTTAGGATTTTTCTACATTTTTTTCTAGAGCTTAAAATGTTTAGAGGATATTTTGGTCATTTAATATTTAGCTTAATTTTATTGGGCCTAGTTCTTGGGCCCATCTAGCCCAAAACCTAGCCCAATCCACCTAGTGGGTCTAAACCACAAAACCCAACCGACCGAGTCGGTCAACTCAATCCACTTGACCCCTTCTTCCCTTGCACGCGAACTCGATCCTCTCCTCCTCCCTCTCTAGCGACCTGGTGTCATCGCCGCCCTCAGTGCCACTCCGACCGGTTGCCGGCCAACCTCGGTTCCGCCGTCTGCCGGTGAGGCCCTAGCTCGATCTCCTCTGTCGATCTCCACCGTCTTGTTGCCGCTCTGCTTCCCGATGTGCGCCCCACGTAACCCTAGCCGTACAGTTCGGTTTGGTCACCGACACGACGTACCTGGACCCATGCCCCCGGCTGCTGCTCGAGGAAGACTAGGACTTCCTCTTCCTCGACCCCGACCTACTGCTGCCGCTCTATTCACGACGGTGCGGTACTGCGACTGTTACTGCCTACGGCCAGGGTTGGCCGTGGCCTCCTGATGCTCTCCGTCGACCTGGACTTCACCTTCCTCAACTTGACACCGACGGGAAGGTGCACAAGGAGCAACCCCGGTGTCTCTCGCTCTTGTTACCAGTGGGACGGTGCTTGCGGACGCAACCCCTGTGCCTGCTCTGCTCCCACCCCCTGAATGGCATTGTAAGTTAAATGTCCTATTTACTCTATCTATGGCATGATGTGGTTCAGATTATGCTATGTATGGGTGCTAGCTTGTGACATGTTGTTGCTTTGTTATTGACAAAAGTGAATGCTTGTCATTCAGTTCTAACCATCCTAATGTGTCCCATGTGCTTTTGAAGTACTTCTGAGTTGGCACAATAAGAATAGATACAATATCTTTCTAAGGAGATGATTATTTAAGTTGAAACCTTGTTACTGCTAGATTGGATTGCTACAACCAATTATGAATCATGTATGATAACTCTGTGGTTCAGTGTTTGTGCTTGGTTGAGTTTAGAGTTCAATTATGACTCTGAATTTACATTGATAATGTAACTACCTCGGTGAATTACGCTCCTAGATACAAGCCTGGATGAACGGTAGTGGTTGAAATAGTACGGTGGGGCCCCAAAAGCCACTCACGGGTAGACCTTTCAGCCGTCCCAACCACTTCCAATTCATCGGGACACAGACGGCGGCGAATCGGCGAAGGGATCAACTACATACACAAATGAGTATGTATGCAAGCCACCATACAAAAGTACATCGAGCCATTCCATCTAGAAAGAAAGGAAATATAGCAACATACGGCAAGATTCAAATGACCTAGATAGATATAATATTTTAGGATAATTCCTCATACATCACACATCGAGTATCAAGCGGGCGGCAAAACAAGTCGAGTACGGATAAGAAGCAAATCGGCATAAGATGCCACGAGTAAGCACATCCCGCCCACAGATCTCACGGATCCCCGTTCCCGGCATCTCTACACCGAACGATCGTTGCCCACATCATCAGCTTCTTCCACCCAGTATCCGTCCTGCGAGTGTACCTGTTCATCTGAACCAATAATTCATCGTGTGAGACCCTAAGGGTACTCAAAGAAGTCTTAATGCCTCTAAAGGGACACAACACAGGGTGGCGAATTGCAGCAAAAGATAAACCCTAGCAGTTCTGAGATACTGCTAACCATCCGCCTAACCAAGGATGAGCGGATGTCCGTGAATTAATGACAACAGTTATACGATAATTTCACAGATCCATCCTCCTCCTCGCCACCAACGAGGAATCGGATGACAACCCCCATCCGTTGGCAATTTTATTAACCATTCCATGAGTGTTGCACTAGTTACTAGTCATTTACTTAGTCGATTAAAGTGGTACTTTAGTTATGCTTGTCTATGATCGGCGTGCTCCAAGTCGTCATAACCATGGACACGGCTTTTAGAAAGTTTTACCGCAGGGTGCACAAATAGCAACACACTCGATCAACCTCGAAAACCAAATCAAAACCCAATGAGGCTTTCACGACAAAGCAATCACGGATTGAAATATTTCGGGGCCACCCTTGAGTACACCATAGCGAAGTTAGTGACTTGAGACGGACCCGAGGTTTGTGGGGCGGTTTATGGGAACCCAAACTGGGCTTGTCGATACCGCGTAACGGGTCACAATTTCTAAACAAGATGTTCTCCTCGCACAATCGTAAATAAACAGAACATGGCATAAGTACAGGATAGTAAATAAAACCTCAAACTAGTTTGTGGCCCCAAGAAATAAAATGAATCAAGCTCGCTCAGGGGGTCCCATAAGCCTCCGGATGTGGATAGCGAATATTCTTGGAACAGGAATCAAGTACTCGGGGTCTTACGACACAAGTGAGCAGGAAAACCAAATAGCAGATGTTGCTCACGGTGCCACTTTCATTAGTTATCCCATTACTACTCAAAGTTAAGTTGTTTAGGTACCTCGTTATCCATCAGACACTCACAAACCCTACACATGCTGTTCTACGACTCGCATGGCTCAAACAACTCCTGTAGTAATGGCTCATGGGATGGAGGAACAAGCTTGGTGGGGTTTAAAAGTAAAGGCTATGCAATACTTGGGATTCAATTTAATGCAGTCGCGACTCAATGATGCAAGAATAAGATAGAGGCAATAGGTACTGTATGTATGCAAGCATGTGGTAGTGCTTGCCTGGCAACTCAGTTGAAGCGAGAGACGGATCTGGGTAGTGCTCCTGGTTCTCTTGATATATCCCCTGCTCAGCGTCTAATCGAAGAAAAACCAAACAAACAAGGGCCAACATAAATAAAGAGCGCAAGCATAGGAATAAATGCGTCAAGCAAACAATCATGCCATGATGAATGATGCACAAGTTGCATGGCAATAAAGTAGCATGGCATGGGTGAGGTGTGGAACACAAGGAATAACATTTTTATTGATTTTTGGCCCCATTTTATTGTCATATTAGTTGCTGTATAGTATATATTTATATGATGCATGCTGCAATTTAAGTCATGGATAGCATAAACAGAAAGGTCTCGTCGAGCTGATCATTTTAGATATATCATTTGTTAAATTCGGAGTTATATATCAAAAGTTATTAATTTATTAAGTTCCAGTGGCATTTTGTTGTAATTTACCCAACTTGGAATTTTAAATGTGCATAAGGTAATTTGAATAGCATATTTGAAATCCTCACATTTTTCTGACTCAAATTCATATATTATTTGTATTATTTGGAATTATGAATTTAAATTTATTAAAAGTCAAATTATTAATTAGGGTCAAAGTCAAAGGTTGACTAGATGGAGTCAAACTTGGTCAAATTCTAAAAACATGGTTGAATTCATATTTGGAAAACATTTACTTTTCATTTTGAAAGTTTTTACAAATTCGAATTATTTCAAAAGATATGAATTATTTGGTATATTAGCATTTTCTAAAATTTTGTTTGTATTGAAAAGTTTGGCAAACTTTTGTTACTCAGATGAAAGCTACCCACGGTCAATGACAGGTGGGGCAGAGGGCATAAGGGGGCCACGACAATGGCGGCGTGGTGGTGCCAAGTGGCGGCCGGAGGACCAGGGTTTGTTTCGAAAAGCAAGGTGCCTTTTATAAAGTGCTAAATTTGGAAGGGCTCTTGGTGGAGGGTTCAAAGTACAGTCCTTTATAAAAAGATCGGGAGGTGTTTGATCGATGAACTGAATTTTTTAGCAAAATGCCTAGCTGGTTCCATCTTCGGGCGACGATGCCGAGCCACCTGTTGCGAATTAGGGAGAACCACCAAAACGTAAAATGCAGAGCTTAGCTAGAGATACATATTTCGTGTTTGAGGTTTCTCTGGAGGAGGGCTCTATCGCCAGGAAAACGAGGAGGAACAGAGGTTGACCCGAGGCAAAAACTGAAAACCAACGTCAGGTAAAAGAGGGTTTTTCTCAGGATCTTTCGAGGACGATGGCGAAGGATACAAAGCGATTTTGGAGATGATGTAAAAACTAAAAACGCCGAGGAAAGGTAGGGCTATGACTTTCATGTTGGGGATTTTTGCGAAGGAGGGCATGAGGCAGGCGAGTGAAGAGCGAAGTGCGCTTTCACTGAATCGACGAGCGGCTTAGTTGGCAGGGTTAAGCTATCGCGCGCGCTGACAGCAACGGCTACCGATGGTTGGGGACGCCGGCCTGGTGATGATCCTCGGCGAGGCGAGGCTACTTGCACCACAACGGAGGAGGAGGGAAAAAGGAAAAGGGGGCTCACCTGGACCGATTCCCAGACGAATCGAGGACGGGAGGTCGGAGTGAGGACGTCGGCCAATTGCCGGCCCACTCCGTCTTGGAGTCGAAGAAGGAAGCAGAGCTCCTAGGCGTACAACTCTCGAGGTACCCCCAATGGCGTGGAATGGCGGCGACCCGGCCAATGGGCTCACCGGCGACCATGGCGACGGGCGGCGATTTCGCTTCTTCTTTGCAGCGGGAGGGGAGGACAGGGGATGGCGGCGATGGGGAAGAGGAGGCTAGGGTTGCAGGGGCCTGTGGCTTGGGATAAGAAGGGGCGGGTGGATGACGCGGCTGACGGAGGTCAACGCCACTTCGCTTCCGCTTCCGTCTGCCCAGGGTGGTGGCACAAGCGTCGAGGCGGGAAGAAGAACAGGAGCGAGCGGTGTGACAGATCTTGGGCAGGGGATGGGGTGGGCTCACTGCTCTCGATCGGCCGAGGCGGGCCAAAGTGGGCTACTGGTATGGCTTTCCCCTTTTTTTTAATCTTGTCTTTTAGTTATTTGTTTGTTATTTTTATTCTATTTCAATTTTCAAACCAGTTTATAATTTCAAAAATCTTTTGAACCTTTTTACCAGGAGGTTTTGAATAGGGGGCTTGACTAAGAGGGGAGGTGGGGTTTAGGGTTAGAAGGGAGGATGAGATGAGAGGGGGAGAGTAACTGGGACTAGATAGATGGGGTGATTAGGGTTTAGCCAGAGGGGAGAGAGAGAGGGATAGAGGGTTTGGTGTCTTGATTAGATCAAGCATGACCCACACAAGCTCAACAAGATGGCCAAAAGAGAAAGAGGAAAAGAGGTGATGAGGTATGAGCAAGATTAAAATGGATCAAGCCCAAAAGCAGGAATAAAGACAGAGATGACCCACTCAAGAATTCAAACAAAACCCTAAGATGACCAGAGTTGATGATGGTTGCATGGCCCATGCAAATGCATTAAATGCCAGGTTTTATCTTGTGAGAACAAAATAATATCCCATGGCATTTATTTATGTGCATCCCCAAAGATGGAGTAAGGCCAAGCAAAAGATTATGAGTGGAATCCACCCAACCCACATGAGCTAGAAGTAAACAGTTGAAATGCCAAGCTCATATTAATTGGATGGTGGAATTATAAGGTGGTGAAGAAAAGGTGGTGGAGTAAATAAGAGATATGCCCCCAACTCATCTTGGGCACTTAACAATATATCAAGAACCAAATACAATATCAAGAGACAAATACAAATATTAATGCATATGAGATAAGAACCAAAACAAAAGGGTTTTTGTATGATGCTCAAATGCAAGGTGGCATGATGACATGAACATGACATGATGATGATGCAACAATTATTTGTAGGAAGAGGCCCTTTTATTACTAGATCAAGTAGCATTACAGGTGTTAGACAACTGGGATGCTACAACTCTCCCCCATTAAACAGGAATCTCGCCCCGAGATTCTAGGAAGAAGAAGAAGACACAAAGAGGGTAGGATAGTTGGCACGGAGTTCATCTTCACGTTCCCAAGTGGCTTCATCAACAGAATGGTGTGACCATCGCACCTTGCGAACTTGATGGACTTGTTGCAGTCCTTCTTCTGCGGTCTCAAGGATTTTGTGGGGTGTTCTTGATAAGACAGTCTTCTTGGAGATCGATTAGCTCATGATCCACGGTCCTGCCGGGATCTTTGAAGCACTTCTTGGTGAGAGATGTGGAAAACATTATGGACTTTGAGTTTTCCAAGCTCAAGGGCATAAGCAACTTCTCCTCTTCTACCACTAATCTTTAAAGGACCGATGTATCTAGGAGCCAGCTTTCCTTTGATACAAACGGTGTTCCTCTCATGGGAGTGACACGAAGGTAGGCGAGATCACCGGGGCATACACCATGTCCGTGTGCTTCTGTCATAATTGCTCTTACGGCGACTTTGAGCAATCTTGAGTTCTCAAGAATGATATGCACCTTCCTCCGCTTGAGTTACAATGTCAGGCCAAACCAAATTCTTTCTCACACTGACCAACCAATCGGAGTTCGCACTTGCGACCATAGAGAGCCTCAAATGGTGCCATCTTGAGACTCTTCCGAAAATTTGTTGTTGTAAGAGAATTCAGCATAAGGAAGACATTCCTCCCACTTCATGCCAAAGAGATAACGACACGAAGCATATCCTCCAATCGATTGATCCTTTCAACTTGTCCTTGCGGTGAGGGTGGTAAGCGATCTTGAAGTTCAACTTTGTCCCCAAAGCATTTTGGAAACTCTCCCAGAACTTGGAAGTGAAGATGCTTCCACAGTCGAACTGATCTCAAGCGGAACCCCATACGGAGAGACAATTACATTGATATAGAGCTCACCAACTGAATTCCAGAAATTGTTTCCTTGACGGGGAAGAAATGAGCCACTTTAGAAAGCCTGTCGATGACAACAAAGATTGCATTGTTGCCCTTCTGCGACCTTGGAAAGCCAGTGATGAAGTCCATCTCTACTTTCTCCCATTTCCATTCCGGGGGTTTCAATGGCTGTAGAAGACCGAAAGGTTTCTGATGGACAGCTTTCACTCTGCGGCAGACATCACATTCCGAGACATACTTGGCACAATATCGTTTCAAACCAGGCCACCAATATTGTGTTTTCAAGTCCATGTACATCTTTGTGCTGCCAGGATGGATAGATAGGACAGAATCGTGCGCCTCCTTGAGAACTTGCTCTCTCAAACCCGGGTAGTTTGGCACAAACATCCGGTGTTCAAAGAAAAGCGTGCCTTGATCATCAACGTGGAAGGACTCGTACTTCGGAAGCTCAAGTTTAGAGATGATCTTTTTGGTGTGCGGATCACCAAGCTGACGAGAGCGAATCTTTTCTTCCAAGAGAGGAGTAGCCAGAAGGTTCAGGAGATGCCCTTGTTCCACAATTTCTGGTTGGTCGACGGAATTCCTCGCACAAGAGAGGTTGTTGCTCTTCCATCATGAGGTTGTTGACATAAGCTTTGCGGCTAAGAGCATCGGCCATGACATTAGCTTTGCGGGTGTAGTTGATGGTCAAATCAAAATCATTGATTGCTTCAATCCATCTCCTCTGCCAAGGTTGAGATCAGTGAGTGAAGATATACTTCAAACTCTTGTGGTCGAAAAAGATCTCTAGCGGTTGCCAAGCAAGTAGTGCCTCCATAACTTCAAAGCAAAGACAACTGCTGCGAGCTCGAGGTCATGTGTGGGATAGTTGATCTCATGCGTCTTCAACTGTCGAGAGGCATAAGAAACCACCTATTTCTCTTGCATAAGGAACGCACCCAATCCTTGCAAAGAGGCATCACAGAATATCTGGAAAGGCTTAGATGTATCCGGAGGAACCAAGACTGGTGTGGAAGTGAGCTTCTCTTTGAGTGTCTCAAAACTTGCTTGACATGCAGGAGTCCAAAGGTATTTCTTGCCTTTCTTGAGGAGATCGGTAAGAGGCTTCTATCTTGAGAAGTTACGAGCGAAGCGGCAATAACTAGCCAAACCAAGGAAACTCCGCACTTCTTTGACATTAACAGGAGGAAGCCATTCAACAATTGTCTTCACAGTTTTCGGGTTGACTGCAATGCCCTTGGCAGAGATGACATGGCCAAGATAAGTTACTTCAGGCAGCCAAAACTCACACTTTGATAACTTTGCATACAAGTGGTTCTCACGCTTGCTTAGGACACAATCAAGGTGTTCTTCGTGCTCTTCCTTGGACTTAGAATAGACCAGGATGTCATCCAGATAGACCACAACGAACTTATCAAGGTACTCCATGAAAACCGAGTTCATCAGCCTCGAGAAGGTAGCAGGTGCGTTGGTGAGACCGAAAGACATGACCGTGTACTCATACAGGCCATAGCGGGTGGTGAAAGCTGTTTTGGGCACATCTTCCTTGCGAATCTTGATTTGGTGATAACCACTTCTCAAGTCCACTTAAGAGAATACCTGACTCTAGCTAGCTGATCGAAGAGATCATTAATCCGTGGGAGAGGATATTTGTTCTTGATGGTTTTAGCATTGAGAGCCCGATGGTCAACACAAAGTCTATCAGTCCTGTCACGCTTCTTCACAAAGATTGTTGGGCTACCCCAAGAAGAAATCTTGTGTTGAATGAAACCCAACTTCTCTTGTTCATCAAGTTGTCGTTTGAGTTGACCCAACTCGGAAGGACCCATTTTATAAGGCCGCTTGGAGATAGGAGCCGTTCGGGTTCAAGCTCAATTACAAACTCAACCTCACGACCGGAGGCATACCCGCAACTCTTCGGGAAAGACATCTAGGAACTCACGGACCACGGTACACTCTGAATAGCTTCCATAGCATCATCATTGAGCCGCCAAGGAGAAAAGCTGGACAACAGAGTCGACTTGGAGAAAAGACTATATGGCCTTGAGGAATCTTGAGAAACGAAGTTCAGACAATCAATCACAGTGCATTTGTTAACCAATCCATGCCCAAGATGACATCAATGTCGAATTGCCGGAAGAATTAAGGGCCGCGAACAAAGAGCCACCAATATCAATTTGATTGCCATGGCTGATATGAGCACCTCATGTTTGAACCAGAGATAGCACCACAGACGACGTGATAAAGGAACCCTACCTGGTCATGCTCTTGTGCAAACTTATGCGAAACAAAAGAATGCGATGCACGAATCAAACAAAACTCGCGAGGGACTGAGTTAACGGGAAGCATACCCATCACAACTCAGTGCATGCTCACTTGAGCGGCGTTGACCACGGTTGGCACGAGCAGTGAGACCCGGCTTGGTGTTGATGTTGAGAGCCCGAGGTGGTGGTGCACGAACCAAAGGAGAGCTTGCTGCAGATCTTGGCGGGGGTGGAGGAAGAGCTTTGTTTTTCAACGGACAGTTCTAGTTCAGATGTCCAGGATCTCCACACGTGAAGCAAGCACCAGGTTGACGTGGAGCAACGTAGCCAGGGACTCCGCCAGGCGCTCCAGGATAGTGGTGGTTGTAGCCCCTGGGAGCCACAGTGGTGAAGTTTGGTGGCCTTGGCCAGAACTTGCGTGTCTTGGTGGAGCCGGGAGCGACGGTGGGGTGTTAGGAACCCAGACACGCCGCTTAGAAGGAGCTGCCATAGCTGAAGAGCTTGATGCATCACGGTTGTGTTTCTTGGACTCCTCAAACACTTGCCTACTTGCTTCCTCTTGCGAGTGTGTGTTGGAGTTCAGAAAGATCCGACTTGCATGTGTGATTGCATACTTGATCGATGCATTGAGCCCTTGCACGAACCTATTTTGCTTCTTCTTGTCATCGACCTCATCGCCACCATAACGAGAAAGATTCATGAAGTTCTGATGTAGGTGTTGGCGTTATCATTTCCTTGCTTAAGGTTGAGAAATGCTTCCTTCATTCTTTCCATGACAATTTCGACAAAACGCTCTTTGAAAGCTGCGTGAACCTTTCCCAAGTAGGTGAAAGCAGTGCGACTTGCCTTCAAGTAATTCTCCCACCGTAGAGCTGCATCTCCCTTGAAGGTGAGTAGCACACTTTACCCACTCCTCGCCGGAACATCAGCAGTCTCGAGTAGCCTTGACATCTCACGCAACCAATCATCCGCATCCAGTGGTCGATCAGAAACATCAAATTGGCGAGGGTTGAATTTCAGGAAGCTTTTGATGTCTCCTCGCTTGGGAGGTGGAGGTAGTGGAGCAAACTCGTTCCTCCTGACACTTTCCTCAAAGCTGTTGGTTCGCTGCATTCTTGCCAAAGCATTGGCGATGTTTGGCCATGAGCCCGCCAGGTGGTATGTCCTCATCGAGCAGCGTGGTGGAGCCATCCTGTGATTGATATAAAACACAAGTCAGTACTATAATGGAGAATGATAATAATCCAAAATAGTACCAAGATGGAATTAACCACGATTAAAGGATACAATTTACTAAGATGTTATTAAAATATCAACAAAGTTCAAAGCACCTAGAAGATATTAAGCATATCGCACACGACTGAAAAGGAGTGTGGTACACAAATATATCAAAGAAATTTTTTCCACAAATTTCGGCATTAAAACACCAATAGATGCGAAAAATTACTTAACGAATCAAGATTAGTGACTCTACCGATTCAATATACCAAAGCGAATGATAAGAGTAGTGGTATGGTCGCGACTCCATCCCGCACTCAAATCATTACTCCGCACATGAATAAGTGGAACACATATCCTAACCCCTTCTTCTCACGACGAACCTAAAGATTGGTAACTACGGAAACGAACACCCCAAACAAGATAACGTCGGGTAACAAGGAGTAAGATAGATTGCGTCGGTAAACAATGAATCAGATAGATCGCGTCGGTTTGCAAAAGCCTGTCGGTATGGAATGTACCAACAGTTGACAACCAAAGGCTGATTAGATAACAACTTGGATGCAACAGATATACAAGGAATTACACACACACACACACAACCTATGGTACTACGGAAACCCAGAACACGTGAATCCTAGTTTGAATTTTAAGAAGAGGATTGAAAACGTTGCACTTCCTTACCAGAAAAGGGTGGGTGGGTGGGTAAGAAGAAAAGTGGAAGCAGTCCTACTCGCGTTTTGTTTTTCCTAGTATACATAACTACCAAAATATTTGCTAGATCGACAACGACCGTTTGGTGAGACCACGAAGGTCGGGATGGCTCGATACCAATTGTAACTACCTCGGTGAATTACGCTCCTAGATACAAGCTGGATGAGCGGTAGTGGTTGAAATAATGCAGTGGGGCCCAAAAGCCACTCACGGGTAGACCTTTCGCCGTCCCAACCACTTCCAATTCATCGGGACTGTCTGGCGCGTAATCGGCGTGAAGGATCAACTACATACACAAATGAGTATGTATGCAAGCCACCATACAAAAGTACATCGAGCCATTCCATCTAGAAAGAAAGGAAATATAGCAACGCCATACGGAAGATTCAAATGACCTAGATAGATATAATATTTTAGGATAATTCCTCATACATCACACATCGAGTATCAAGCGAAGCAAAACAAGTTCGAGTACGGATAAGAAGCAAATCGGCATAAGATGCCACAGTAAGCACATCCGCCCACAGATCTCACGGATCCCGTTCCCGACATCTCTACACCGAACGATCGTTGCCCACATCATCGCCTCTTCCACCCAAAGATCCGTCCTGCGAGTGTACCTGTTCATCTGAACCAATAATTTATCGTGTGAGACCCTAAGGGTACTCAGCAAGTCTTAATGCCTCTAAAGGGGACACAACCTGGGGTGACGCAATTGCAGCAAAAGATAAACCCTAGCAGTTCTACAGATACTCGCTAACCATCCGCCTAACCAAGGATAGACGGATGTCCGTGAATTAATGACAACAGTTATAACAGTAATTTCACCAGATCCATCCTCCTCCTCGCTTACCAACGAGGAAGCGGACGAACAACCCCCCATCCGTTGGCAATTTTATTAACCATTCCATGAGTGTTGCACTAGTTACTAGTCATTTACTTAGTCAGATTAAAGCGGTACTTTAGTTATGCTTGTCTATGATCGAGAAACTGTGCTCCAAGTCGTCCATAACCGCGGACACGGCTTTCAGAAAGTTTTACCCTGCAGGGGTGCACAAATAGCAACACACACTCGATCAACCTCGGAAAAACCAAATCAAAACCCAACGAGGCTTTCACGACAAAGCAATCACAGGATTCAGAAATATTTCAGGGGCCACCCTTGAGTACACCCAAGGAAGTTAACGACTTGAGACGGACCCGAGGTTTGTGGGGCGGGTCAGAAGCGGGAACCCAAAACTGGGCTTGTCGATACCACGTAAACGGGTCATAATTCCTAAACATTACAGTGTGCTCCTCGCACAATCATAAATAAACAGTAACATGGCATAAGTACAGGATAGTAAATAAAACCTCAAACTAGTTTGTGGCCCCAAGAAATAAGACTGAATCAAGCTCGCTGGGGGTCCCATAAGCCTCCCGGATGTGGATAGCGCGAATATTCTTGGAACATGAATCAAGTACTCGGGGTCTTACGGACACAAGTGAGCAGGGAAAAACCAAATAGCGAGATGTTGCTCACCGGTGCCACTTTCATTAGTTATCCCATTACTACTCAAAGTTAAGTTGTTTAGGTACCTCGTTATCCATCGACACTCACAAACCCTACACATGTCGTTCTACGACTCGCATGGCTCAAACAACTCTGTAGTAATGGCTCATGGGATGGAGGAACAAGCTTGGTGGGGTTTAAAAGTAAAGGCTATGCAATACTTGGGATTCAATTTAATGCGATCGCGACTCAATGATGCAAGAATAAGATAGAGGCAATAGGTACTGTATGTATGCAAGCATGTGGTAGTGCTTGCCAGGCAACTCAGTAGAAGCGAGAGATGGATCTGGTAGTGCTCTGGTTCTCTTGATATATCCTCGCTTCGTCTAATCGAAGAAAACCAAACAAACAAGGGCCAACATAAATAAAGAGCAAGCATAGGAATAAATCGTCAAGCAAACAATCATGCCATGATGAATGATGCACAAGTTGCATGGCAATAAAGTAGCATGGCATGGGTGAGGTGTGGAACACAAGGAATAACATTTTATTGATTTTGGCCCCATTTTATTGTCATATTAGTTGCTGTATAGTATATATTTATATGATGCATGCTGCAATTTAAGTCATGGATAGCATAAACAGAAAGGTCTCGTCGAGCTGATCATTTTAGACATATCATTTGTTAAATTCGGAGTTATATATCAAAAGTTATTAATTTATTAAGTTCCAGTGGCATTTTGTTGTAATTTACCCAACTTGGAATTTTAAATGTGCACAAGGTAATTTGAATAGCATATTTGAAATCCTCACATTTTTCTGACTCAAATTCATATATTATTTGTATTATTTGGAATTATGAATTTAAATTTATTAAAAGTCAAATTATTAATTAGGGTCAAAGTCAAAGGTTGACTAGATGGAGTCAAACTTGGTCAAATTCGAAAAAACATGGTTGAATTCATATTTGGAAAACATTTACTTTTCATTTTGAAAGTTTTTACAAATTCGAATTATTTCAAAAGATATGAATTATTTGGTATATTAGCATTTTCTGAAATTTTGTTTGTATTGAAAAGTTTGGCAAACTTTTGTTACTCAGATGAAAGCTACCCACGGTCAATGACAGGTGGGGCAGAGGGCATAAGGGGGCCACGACAGCGCTGGGCGACGTGGTGGTGCCAAGTGGCAGCCCGGAGGGACCGCGGGTTTGTTTGCAGAAAAGCAAGGTGCCTTTTTATAAAGTGCCGGCTGGAAGGGCTGCGGGTGGAGGGTTCGAAAAGTACAGGTCCCTTTTTATAAAAAGATCGGGGAGGTGGTGTTTGGTCGACGAACTGAATTTTGCGCGCAAAAATGCCTAGCCGGTTCCATCTTGAGGCGAGCCACTGTATAATTAGGGAGAACCACCAAAACGTAAAATGCAGATCTTAGCTAGAGATACATCTTTCGTGTTTGAGGTTTCTCCGGAGGAGGGCTCTATCGCCGGGAAAACGAGGAGGAACAGAGGTTGACCCGAGGCAAAAACTGAAAACCAACGTCAGGTAAAAGAGGGTTTTTCTCAGGATCTTTCGAGGACGATGGCGAAGGATACAACGCGATTTTGGAGATGATGTAAAAACTAAAAACGCCGAGGAAAGGTAGGGCTATGACTTTCATGTTGGGGATTTTTGCGAAGGAGGTCAGGCAGGCGAGGTGAAGAAACGAAGTGCGCTTTCGGCCGTCTTGAAGCGACGAGCGGCTTAGTTGGCAGGGTTCACTATCGCCACGACAAGAACGGCTACCGATGGTTGGGACGCTGCCTGTGATGATCCTCGAAAGGCGAGGCTACGGTGCACCACGAACGAGGAGGAGGAAAGGAAAAGGTGCTCCTGGACCGATTCCCAGAGGAATCGAGGACGGGGGAGGTCGGAGTGGAGGACGCGTCGGCTGCTGTGCTCAGATCTTGGGTCGAAGAAGGGAAGCGAGCTCTGGGCGCACAACTCTCTCGAGGTACCCCCACTGGCGTGGGCAGGCGGCGACCCGGCTAGTAGGGGCTCACCGCGACCATGGCGACGGGCGGCGATCGCTTTCGGCTTCTTTGCACGTGGGAGGCGAGGACAGGGAACAGGGGATGGCTGCGGAGAGGGGGGAAGAGGGAGGCTAGGGTTGCAGGGGGCCTCCGTGGCTTGGGGATAAGAAGGGGAGGGTGGATGACGCGGCTGACGGAGGTCGACGCCCTGCCGCCCCGGCCGCCGTAGCGTGAGAAACCGAGGGCTGGGTGAAGAAGAGTAAGGAAGAAAAGGCGGCAGCGAGCGATGGCGGGCGAGGATGGGATGGGCTGCTTCTCGCTCTCGATCGGTTGGCGATCGGGCCAAAGTGGTACATTACAGGTATGGCTTTCCCCTTTTTTTTAATCTTGTCTTTTAGTTATTTGTTTGTTATTTTTATTCTATTTCAATTTTCAAACCAGTTTATAATTTCAAAATCTTTTGAACCTTTTACAGGAGGTTTTGAATAGGGGCTTGACTAAGAGGGAGGTGGGGTTTAGGGTTAGAAGGGAGGATGAGATGAGAGGGGGAGAGTAACTGGGACTAGATAGATGGGGTGATTAGGGTTTAGCCAGAGGGGAGAGAGAGAGGGATAGAGGGTTTGGTGTCTTGATTAGATCAAGCATGACCCACACAAGCTCAACAAGATGGCCAAAAGAGAAAGAGGAAAAGAGGTGATGAGGTATGAGCAAGATTAAAATGGATCAAGCCCAAAAGCAGGAATAAAGACAGAGATGACCCACTCAAGAATTCAAACAAAACCCTAAGATGACCAGAGTTAATGATGGTTGCATGGCCCATGCAAATGCATTAAATTCCAGGTTTTATCTTGTGAGAACAAAATAACATCCCATGGCATTTATTTATGTGCATCCCCAAAGATGGAGTAAGGCCAAGCAAAAGATTATGAGTGGAATCCACCCAACCCACATGAGCTAGAAGTAAACAGTTGAAATGCCAAGCTCATATTAATTGGATGGTGGAATTATAAGGTGGTGAAGAAAAGGTGGTGGAGTCAATAAGAGATATGCCCCCAACTCATCTTGGGCACTTAACAATATATCAAGAACCAAATACAATATCAAGAGACAAATACAAATATTAATGCATATGAGATAAGAACCAAAACAAAAGGGTTTTTGTATGATGCTCAAATGCAAGGTGGCATGATGACATGAACATGACATGATGATGATGCAACAATTATTTGTAGGAAGAGGCCCTTTTATTACTAGATCAAGTAGCATTACAAGTGTTAGACAACTGGGATGCTACAGATAATGTGATACCTACTCTTCAATGATTCTTGGGTAATGGACTAGGAAAATGATTAAAGTTGTTACCCTGCATTCTTGCAGAGCTAATATGGTCCTTTTAAGTTGAAAGAAACTTGGTGTACCAACTGTTGACAACTATATTAAGCTAACCTAGGTGCTGTGGAGCCTCCATCTTGGAGTGTGCACAACATCTGGTACAATGTAACATGACTTGCTATGAGTAGATATGTGTTTGGTCGATTCTAGTGACCTCTTCTAATTGCCTATAAATCCTCCAGTTGCAGGTCAATGGAATTTGGTTGCTCATACCCTTTTGCATAATTATGTGTGTGGCTATCAATCCTTGTGGGATATGACTTGACAAAATCAGATGGTGTATTGGTACATAGGCCCTGCCAATGATGCAAATGCTGAGGCACTGATTTGGATAAATAAGGACAATTACTTTTACTTGGCTGATTTCCCTATGATGAGTTTTGGGGATATGTATTGGCTGTCAATCAGTCAGCATAAACAAATATGATTCCTAGTATATACTAGGTAAATGATTATGCTTTTCCTAATGAGATTTTCTAGAGTGTTTCTAGTAGTGTATATACCACTGTGGTACCTCTAACTAGAGTGGCACAGTAGGTATGTACTTAACCTAGTTTGCTACACTCAATCTGTGAATATATGAAATTGAGATAATTTTTTGGATATGATTTATATGGAGGGTAATGATTTTGGGGATTTCCTGGCTAGTGATGCAAAAGACTGAGGCCATGATTTGTGTAGGATAAGAACAGATGCTGATCTTTGATGGCTTATAATATTATGTGATGATCTTGCAAAGCAATTCTTTGCAAAACTGAGAGTAATCTCCTCACAATCCCAAGGCTTTGGATTACATATTGACTTATTGTCTGGATTCTAGACATGGTTAATTTTCTGTCTTGTCTAATAGTTTAAGATCTGATGGTTGCTTAGTTTTACTTGCATTTGTGCTCATGTGCTTCTGCTAGACTGGATTTACACCTGTGGTGCCTCACATGAATGTGCATAGTGTAAATATTTCTTTTAGCATGAATTGGTGTTGTTGGTGCTTATGCTTGTAAAGAAACAGATCTTGTGATTTCAATCTGATATTAGTGTGATGTCACACTACTGCATATAATGAAACCTATTCCCATACACTCCTGCTGGCTTGATGATGAATAGCTACCTGGTATGAAAGCTTGATGATGTTGTTCCTAATATTTATGCTTGATCAGCTGGCTCTTCTTATTCCTGTTCTTAAGTTGATCCTCCTTGATCTTCTGTTGGCTTGATTCTTGTGCTTTTGGCCTACTCCTTGTGCTCCTGACCTCCTCCTGGTGTCCCTGGATGGCTTCTTCGAGCAACCAGGGTGCTAGTGATGTGGTTTGATCTGTGTGTTATTGGGAAAATCTAATAAGAACAGGTGATGTTCTTTGTGGTGCTCTAGAGCTAGTGGAGGAACTATGGTCTGGTGGTGTGTGTGTAAAGGATATGCTAGCATCCCTGCTACGGCTGGTGCTGCCTCTCCATTTGCTGCTCTCTTGTGGTGTTGACAACACACATAGTTGCATGTGTTGTGTGAGCTGCTTGTATGCTTGCCTCATGTGTGTGGATCAAATCAAGTAAAAGGCTTGGTATTTCCTTTGATCTTATCTCTTTGTCTTTTACCTTCCCTTGGTGAAACTTGCTCCAATCTGCCTATGATGTGGTTCTGAGGCAAATAATATGCTGATAAGAACATATATTGTTTTTGGTGAAACTTGCCCCTGTGTAATAAAGCTCTATGATGTAATGAACAGTGCACCCCACTGTTAAACTGAGAGAACTAACCCTAATCCCAATCCTTTATTTCCTTTTGTCTTACTTTGTAGGTACCAAGGAGTACATGAACATCAATACTAGATAGGAATTTAGTTTTAGGTGTTTTTCTTTTTACCCCTTTTTTTAATTTCCTTTTCTATCAAGAAATTATGTAAGGATATTATAATGCATTAGTTTATCTTATTATAATTGTATTCATCTCTTATTATTCCTTTATTGTAAAAGGATAATATAATTTAGGTATATATTCTTTTAATAAATAATTCTTCTGTTTGTTTAATTATTGTAATTCATTTTCCATTTTCTTTATTCACTTATTTGTTCCATTGTAATATTCCTTTATTCTTTTATTGTAGTTTTTAATAATCTTTATACTTTTATTTATAATACTTGTATTTATATTATTGTGAATATTTATTTATAAATCAACTTTCTCCCCTCATAACTCAACAAAACAATAGAGGTCATGTCAAAATTCATCCCACTCACCTCGGATGACACTAAACCTAATTCATCAGAGTGAGAGAATTCTGATCACTCTAATCTTTTAGTTTGGCAAAAAAATTATCCGGATTATCAGATGCATGCATGCAGATGCACAGAATCCTAAATCTATCCTTCGTTTAGTCCTAAATGCTGGGATGTTACATTCCTTTAGGGTATCCCTTTGGCATTTTCATGAGTTTATAGGATGTGTTTATGCACTAATCTCTATTCATTGTCAATGATCGAACCTCTCTTAGTAGTATGACCTCCATATGACTCAATGATAGAGAAAAGTAAATACATAATTTAAGACACCGTATTTTCTAACATTTGTGTGTAGTAGTCGCCAACCATTTTTTTCATCATCAGGGACTAAATTTCCGTTCATACACTTGTATAACCATTAGTACCCTAAATCACTTGTCACTAACAGCAGGATCCACTTAGGAGCAAAGATGTTCTCTCACTATACTTTTCAAAAAAAAAGTTAAACGTCTACTATTTAAAAAAATAATACACGGAACTCGCATGTCATCTGGACCGGTGGCGAACCTTGGAGCAAAATCAAGGAGGGGCCAAAATGCTGATTAAACCACTTAATAGCTACAATTATTCTTAACCCTCATTAATTTAATCTTAACAACACTACTAATTAGAAACATTGCACAAATGTTGGGAGGGCCATGGCCCAGTTTGGTCTCCATGATGGTTCGCCACTGATCTGGACATGAACAACATTGCACATTTACGGTAACTTCTCATGTCATCTCTTTCACTACACTTTTGGGGTTTTGTCCAACTGACTTGTCCTCTCTCTCTGCTCTACATCCGTGGACAAAATTTACTGAACACAAAACATCAGGACATGAACAAAAGTGTACATTGACGGTAACTTCCACCGTCGTCTCTTTCACTATACTTTTGTGGTTTTGTTCAGCTGACTTGCCTTCTCTCCGGGCTCTCCATCCGCAGACAAAATTTATTGAACACAAAACATGAGCAGGCAGATTTTTTTCATGTTATTTCAAGGTTAACTTGATTAGCATATGGACAATTTGACATAGAAGAAACTTGAATTACTATAAACAGGATGTATACCAAGGAAATAAAGAAAAGAAAAACCATCACCGTAACTTTGGTTTTCAGTTCCATCTGGATCACACTTATCCGTCCGTCCTCATTGTATTTCAGGAACCTCCTTCCTAGTTATCCATGTTACCAAATTTGATTTTTCGTTTGATGTCATCTAATCATAAACCAAAGCTCCACTGTCAAACAAAGAAGTATAGACCAAAGTTCATTTCTATAAGAAGAAAGGGTCGATCTGGACGGAGGGGTCCCCCTGATATAATTATGTTGGCCGGCGTCGATCGCAATTGAGACTTTAATCAGTTGATTGATCGCTCAATCTTGTTAGTTTACGCCAAAAATAAATCATGAACACATACACAAACATAAAAAAAGAGCCGAGAAAAGCAATGCGCAACATGATGATCACTGGGATCTCCGGCGCCGTCGAGAGCAATCATCGTCCGCTAATTGGCTCCTCGTCCACCCTGATCATCACTACACCACGACAGTGCATTAATGACAGTTAAATACACTGATGGACCAACCTGAAAGTTGTTCACGCATCCAAAGTAAACACTAAAACCAAAGTAAAATTATGTATATCTCGATCTGATACTAACTATCTGCTGGGACCGCATGCATGCGGCGTGCTAGAGCGTAGCGTGGGTGCGCACTGCTGAAGATATAATCTGCAGTGAAGAGCTGAAGATCTATATAGGTAGGCGTACACCTGCAGGGATGAGCCTGTCAGTGTGGTCCTATAAGTGGCTAAAGGGTGCTAAAAACCCATCATTACACCCACGCAGATCACCTGGGCCGTTCGAGCATTTCTTTTCCAAAAGAGAAGCCGATCAGAGTAAGGTGTGGAAGCATTGTCTAGCGTGGTAGTCCATTAGCCTCTTCTATCTCCCCAAAGAAATGCAATAACATGGTTTTCTCTTTTCTCCTATATTCCACCCACTTTGTTTCATCCAGTTACATTAATTTGTATTTTAATTTGTAGCAGCAGGAGGAGGATGAGGATGTGATACCCTCTTTTGAGCAGCAGGAGAACGAGTCAGAGAGGGCGGCTAGGTTGTGGGTTCGAGGCCCAAATAAGGTCCCAAATCCACCAAAAACTGAAGCGGAGAAAATCTGTCTTGCGCCTATCAAAGAGTAAGTGTCTATCTGTCGATCATATACGGAGGTTGCTAGTACTATTTTAGCACATACTAATATTTTGATTTATGTGCAGGAATTTTAAGTTTGTTGATCAGTCGACCCAGAGACACCGTCTTCTAGCTGGCATTCTTACGGGTTTGCTGAAGAAGTATTGGCTAGGTCTCTACCCGTCAAGCCCTGAGGAAAATAAGTTAGCCCTCAAATGGGAGGACTATGGCGGTGTGAGTTTTGAGCCCAGCCATGCACAAGTTGTGCACAAGTTTTGGGTAAGTCATTCTTTGTCGAGTTCTGTTTTATGCCTGCAAGTGAGTTGTACACTCATCTTTCTATGCTAACTTATGATTCTCACCATATATGTTTGATGCATGATTCTAGGCATATGATAGAGTGGATCCTGAGCTTGAGGAGAAGGCGAACGAGGTCTTCGAGATTATGGCGAGGAAGCAGGTGCGCCGGATGATTTACGATGCTAAAAATATTGCAATATCTCACTACTACGCCGAACAAGGCAAGAGGAAACTGAAGAGCCACATTGTTGCAGAGAAGTCGGAGACAAGGTCGAGGTGGAAGATCTCTTGGCGGTGAGTAAATTGTCTTTTTATTCTATGTCCATCCTAAATTGCATTATCTGTTCTTGATTTGGGATGTTTTCATTTCTTAGACCGTTTCAAAGTGGTGCTATGGAAAGAAGGATGGTTGGGAGAGGTTGGTGGACATGTGGACGAGCGATCCGGAATTCTTCACCAAGAGCGAGCAAAACAAGAAAAATCGCGGCCATGAGGGAACACACATTCAAGGAAACAGGGACTTCAACCGCTTCAAGGACCACAAGGTATATATATGACAACCTCCTTCTATTACCCAGCATGTTCCTTTTGTAATGCATAACATTTGTTTTATGCACTATAGGTGGCCGCTAATGATGGTGTTGACATTCCTGATGTTGAAGTGTAGCAGCAGACTCGTAAGAAGAAGGACCCCAAATCCAACGAGGATCCTTACTACGACTCCACCACTGAGACAGTGAGCGAGTACTCGAGCAGGTTATTTATTGTCACCATGTGTACTAATCTCTACCATGCTGATGAATTGCTACTATGCTTATTCATTGGCATCAAGATTCTTAATGCGGCATACTTGAGCATGTTCGAAGAGTTGTATGGACCGGATTCTCAGCCCCTTCAGCAGCCGATTGATGAGACAACATTGATCCTCGTTGGGGGGGGGGCAAGCCACACAACCACTTCAAGATTCTTAATGCCGTGATGCCCTCTACGACCACTTTCACATGGGTTAAAGCTACCACGGGCGACGCTGATTCTATCCCACCTCGTGCATCTCGTCGCGAAGTAAGTTTTTTCTTATTTTTTATTCGAATTTAGACTTTTGATTATGCATGTGTATGTTCATGAGATTCATTATGTCAAATTGTAGCCCCGCTATGAGGATGTCTATAGGGAGGTTTGCGAGGAGTTTCACCAAAATATGAAGGAATGGTATGCTGCAATTAATACCCGCAAGGATCACATTTAAGCGGCATATAAGGTTATTTTTTTGCCCATTTAGCTACTTGCAAGCGGTTCTTATGCTGTATTTCCTTGTCCACGCATGACATATAATCTCACTTGCAGGCGTGGTATATGGCTCAGACGAATGGTACTCTAATGCCTCCTTTTGACGAACCTCCACCAAAACCACCGATGCCAATGTTGTCATCAGAGGCCGAATTCCTTTCACGTCTAGCCAAGGGAACTCCAGTTAGTACTTCACATAAGTACAAGGTTATTAGTTACATGTCACAAAATAACTACTAAGTTACTAGCTACTATTGCGCTCAAACATATGTAGGGATCGGCTCATTCAGATACACCCTTTGGCCGTGCTACTGCCTCGCCCGACGAGTCGCCTAGGACCACTCCAGTTCACTTTGGTGGTCCTAGTCCTGGTCATTCTGCTGGACCGTCTCCTGACGAGGACCGTTACTCGCGCCGACGCTTGCCAATGTCGGTTAGTTGCAAGCAACACTTACACAATTTACCATGCATGAATTTTGACTTAGATAATTTTCCATGCTAAACTTGTATTAGAATAATTCACCATTGAAGAGTTGGACTAAGAACAACTTGCTATACAAAAACTTTAACTTTTTCTCAACTTGTCATGCATGAATTTTGACTTAGACAATTTTCCATTATAAATGCGCGTGTTATTTCATTTTATAGTGATCTCGAAGTCTATGGTCCTGTGCTCGGTGCTCGAAAGCCGGTTGCTATGTATCCCATGACTATATGTAATAAACATGTAGTGATTATGCTCTCCAAGACTATGTGCAATGAATGAACTTGTAGTGATGACTATGTGTAATGAACTTATAGTGATGAATGTGCAATGAACTTGGAACGATGAGTATGTGTATGACTATATGGATCTATGAAGATTTGATACTCTTGAATTCTTTTTTATATGCATGTGCTGGCCTGCGGGCATTTTTTGTATTAAAAAATGGCAAAAAAATTACTAGGACATCAACGCCGACGGTTATACCGTCGGCCCTGTGACGGCCAACACAGCCTAGACATCAACGCCGACGGTTATACCGTCGGGCCTGTAACGACCACCATGGCCTAGCCATCAACGCCGACGGTTATACCGTCGGGCCTGTAACGACCACCATGGCCTAGCCATCAACGCCGACGGTAACAACGCCCGGGCATAACAGCAGCAACGCCGATGGTAATACCGTCGGTAGTATGACTACACCTGGGCACTACTGTCGCAACACCGACGGCAATACCGTCGACACCATATCTACACCTGGGCACTACAGTTTCAACGCCGCTGTCGGCACCATAACTTCACCTAGCACTACAGTTTTAATGCCGACGGTAACACCGTTGGCACTATAACTATACCTGGGCACTCCCAACGTCCTGGTTGTGCTCCACGTGGCCATCTACACCATCATCTAAGGTTAACTTCGTGCGTCGACGGCTAAGTGACGCCGACGGTCGGCATATACCATCGGCACAAGCGACTACGCTGACGGCCGAAGCTACGCCAACAGACATGTAGTTGTGCCGGCGTGAGAAATGCTGACGGCTCCATGCCGACGGTCACCATCGACGTTATCATGTGCTAACGGTTTTCTGGGCTACGCTGACGGTTATAACCGTCAGCATCCTGGCCTGCTCCCGTGGTGAATGGACTAGAGACTACAAACAAACGAACTTGCACAATCAAGCAATTAGTTAGTTTGATCGCAATTCTGACAGAGCAGGCCACCTCAGATCATGACGTGAGAGCCCCAAAAGTCGTAGTTTTTGTAGTCTCCAACCCAAAGTTTGTAGTTTTTTTTTTGACGTGAGAGCCATGTTACGTGCATATTTTATTTCACGAATTTTGACACCAAAAGATAGACAGAAAACATGTAAAAATAAGTACATCAAGAACAACACGCGTACTACCACACCTTAAACATGATTGAGCAATTCACAAAACGATAAATACATGGTAAGAAGAGGAATTAACATTTTACGCCCCCAAAAGAAGAAGAGTAAAAAAAATCAAAGCTTGATTGAATCCAACGCTATAAAGACCGGGGCCAATGGTAGTTGGCACACAGCCACACATCCCAGACACAGTTCGAACAGCACACACACCACGCCACTCGCGACCGAGACACTCCCGGCGCGACCAGCCGAACACCATCACCATGGTCGCCGGCAGCGATGGTGCCAGCGGCGGCAACCTGAAGAACATGGTTATCGCCTTCCTCGTCCCGCTCCCGTCCATCCTCTTCTACCTCACCTACGTCCGCCCCCAAGACGACCAGAGCGGCGGCCCCAGCCCGGTGTCCTCGTGGTGCGTCGCGCACCCGCTCCTCCTCGCCAACGTCCTCTTCCTCCTCAACGTCAACGTCCTCTTCTGGCTCATCGGCCTCCTCCTCAACAACAACTGGGTAATAAGCGATCCCATCTCAGACACCACACGCTTGCTCCCTCCAATTATTGGCTCTGTGGGGTCACTCGTTCATTCGTTCTTGCCGGGAATGTGTTTGACGAAATGCCAGCCCCGTTTCTGTTTCGCTTGCAGCTCATCGACCTGTACTGGACCGTCATCCCGGTGATGCTGCTGCACTACTTCCGTGCCCACCCGGCTGCCATGGCGAACGCGGTGAGGTCGGCCGTGGTGGTGGCGTTGACTTGGGTGTGGAGCGCCAGGCTGACGCACAACTACTTCAGGAGGGAAGGGTGGGTGTGGGGGAAGCAGGAGGACTGGAGGTTTGCCGATTTGCGCGGACAGTACGGCAAGACGTGGTGGTGGATGTCTTTCTTCGCCGTCTACGTCTCGCAGCAGGTAATTCAGGCGCTTCGCCCAATCAGTAGAATGCAGGTCCAGAAAAAGAAAAGTTTTGATACGAATGCTATTTGTTTGAAGAAATTGCTGTGCGGCAATTTTTATTACAGTCAGATTTTGCAAAGATTCATGGTGATTATATGCTTAGTGCTCCCGATTTACGCAAGTGGCATGTTTGTTGGATGCAGGTATTTCTGATTGGCATATGCTTGCCGATGTATGCCATTCACTCCAGCGACCAGCCATTGGGCATCTGGGACCTCGTGGCAACAATTGCCTGCATCGCCGGAGTTGTCATCGCCTACTTTGCTGATACCCAGCTGCACAAGTTCGTGACCAGCAATGAACAACTGAAGCAGCTGGGCGAACCGACAGTCCCCACCCTCGAGGATGGCCTGTGGCGGTACTCGCGCCACCCTAACTACTTCGGCGAGCAGCTCTGGTGGTGGGGCCTGTACCTATTCGCCTGGAACCTGGGCCAGCAGTGGATGTTTATCGGGGCACTTGTCAACAGCTTGTGCCTTGGCTACGTCACTGTGCTCGTCGAGCGGCGCATGCTGAAGCAGGAGCACCGAGCAGAGGCCTACAAGCTGTACCAGAAGAGGACCTCTGTCTGGATCCCCTGGTTCAGGAAGGCCATCCCTGAACCGAAGCAGAAGGAGACCTAGGTTCCAGGTGTACTTTGTGTTGGTAGTGTTTCTTCTCCAGGCCACTCGCCATGTTGTTCGTTCCTGTTGTGTGTTGATTATGTCGTTTGCTTTGTTTATGTGTAATTAACTGTTGCATGTCTCATGCTTACCTGATACCGGTGTAGATTAATTATGTAATGAAGTTAATTTCTGTATCTCAAACGTGTTCATCATCTCCATCAGATGTGTAAAACATTTTGGAGGATTTTCAGAGTCATATCTTGCTGGCAACTTGTGTTTGTTCTGGGAATCATGGCATGAAGTTACCAATGTAATATGGATTACCAAACCAGGTCAGTTGTATTTTTGCAATCCCCCATTTCCATTATATATATTAATACATGAATATACATTACAAGAAATGTAAGAAAAATGTTAGTATGCGCCTTAAAGCACTCAGCTAGCTGGCAGTCAGTTGTGCTTCTCTGCAGCCACAGTCACCTCCCTGACAATGACAACCTCGCCCTCGGTATCATTGTGCGCGTCCTCTACCATTGGTAGTAGAAGCTCGTTGATCGCGGGAGCAAGCTCTTTGTTCACCTTGCAAGCATCCCCGGCTTTCGGTGTCGAGAGGTCGACCAATGGTGCTTCAACAACCTCGTGCTTGTCCACGACAACCGGAGTATCGGATTCAACGGGTGTAACGACCCTTGGGGCGACCATTGTCTCAGAATCCACGGGTTTCTCCCCTTGAGGGAAACCCTTTGGACGACTGGCACAGGCACCCATTGTGTATTGTTGATTGCTCTGGTTGTCGAGTGTCGATCGCTGCCAGCACCAACTGGTGTGTTGGTGCCTCGGCAGCGAATGTGGGAAAGAATGTTGGAGGTTATGACTGCTGAGGACGAAGGGGCTATTTGTAGAGCAGAGCACATGTAAAATTTTGATGGACGGCAATGTGCAATGAGAAAGGGACAGTGAGGAAACCAAAAATAGGACATGCTTTCAGTGGTTTCCCGGGCTTCTGTGAGGTTTCAGGAAATTGAGTGGCAGTTATTTACCAGATGTTACTTGCCGCCGTTTGGTTGGTTCCCGCGTTGTTTTCATGGCCTCCGAGCACGGACAGGCAGCAGCAATGGACACACTGAACATACGCTATACTGCTGGATTTGTTCACTGCAGAAATAAGTTAAAAAGAGAAATTGTTCTCTGAAAATTTACAGAGGTTTCAGTTCGGCCGACATCAGCAAACCCTGGATTCGAGCCACAATTCAGATCTTGGTTCAGTTTCAGCCAAAATTTAACAGAAAAGGCGAACCCCGGTCGATACTGGACATCACAAACAAGGAACATGCATGAATATGATGATGGTACCTCATCAAGGACAGGTAGTCGATCTCAGGAAGATTCATCATGGATCAAAATCGACTTTTTTTTTTAGATTACACTTTGATTAAATTATGCGCTTTGTGATAGTCACTTTGCCGAACACTAATTCAACAATACGGTCCCCGCCGACGGATGAACTTGAGAATCCTCTCTGGATGTGTAATTTAACAGGTTGTTGCTCATCAGACAGGGTAAGCTACTAAGCTAGTACTCAGCTTTTGCCGAAAGGATTGAAGAGGCAGAAAAGGCAGCTTATTAGAGAATGTGATGGATCGCCGTTTGTATTTTTAAAACTCTTATATTGATGCTTCTGATCTCAGACTTCCTCGAGCTGTCCAAAGTCTAGACTCAGTATATACATACTCTGTCACATGGATGCGTTGTTCTGGTCAGTTCCTTCTTGCTTTTCCTCTTGTCTTTCTGACGGACTGATCTTCACTTGCAATTAAGTTAAGCACCGATCTCATCTCAGTGCTTTAGTTCCAGTTCCTTTTGAAGCACCCAACTTGTAGTGGCTAGTATTTCACTATTTCGTCTAAATTTTGATAAACTGACAGGTAAAAATTTGTACTCCCTCGGTCCAAGAATAGATGTCTTAGGTTTTTTAAATTTTGGATTAATCTATATACTAAATAGTGTCTAGATTCATCTAAATTTTAACAAATTTGAGACATTTATTTTGGGACGGAGGGAGTATTATTTGTGTGAGAGCTCTGACGGCTTATTCGTGCGCTGTAATTGAAATGTTTTGGGATCGAAGAGCAAAGATACATTTTGGGTGAGATTCAGAGCCTGAAGTGGTCGAGTGCAGAGGTGCCGTGGAGGCCCTTGACCATGTAGTGCTGCCGGACCAGCTCCTCCATCGTCGTGCTCCGGTACCGCGCCGCGCCGCCGTCCCCGTCGCCGTCGGTGACGATCGGCGCCAGCACCCTCGCCGACGATGCCGCGCGGTGCGTCCTGAAGAAGCACGCCACGGACACCCGAGGCCCCACGGTGTTGGCCACCACGCGGTGCTCCACGCTCTTGAACCGGTCGTTGGACATGAGCTGCAGGAAGTCGCCCACGTTCACCACCAGCGCTCCAGCCACCGGCGGCACGTCCGCCCATGCAGACTCCTTTCGAACTTCGCCGTCGACGAGCACCTGGAGGCCGCCGACGCCGTCCTGGAGTAGCACGGTGAGGAAGTTGCAGTCGGAGTGGCAGGTGGTGCCCAGCGTGAGGTCCGGCTCCGGGCACGCCGGGTAGTAGTGCCCCGCGACGCTCAGCCCCTCCAGGCACCCATGCTCCTCCTCCAGGTACCCGGGACGGAGGCCCAGCGCCTCCGAGAACAGCTCCAGCAGCGTGCGGCCCAGCCGCTGCTGCACCAGCTCCGCGTACTCCGGCGCGGCGCCCCTGCACGCCGCCGGGATCTCCTCGGGCGCCGGCGGCTCCGGCGCCATCTCCATGAACAGGCTGTCGCGCCAGTTGGCTGCCGGCGAGGTGAACAGGTCGAAGTTGCTCTGGTACCTGACGCTCCGGCCGGAGTCCCGGGTGTAGTACGGCGCCTTGGCCTCCACGGGCTCCTCGATGAAGCTCCGCACAGCCGCGAGGATCGCCGACATGGCCGCCTCCGGTACGCCGTGGTTCACCACCTGGAAGAAGCCCACCGTCTCCGCGGCCGCCTTCACCTGCGCGACGAGCGCGGCTCGTTGGGAACTCAGGGAGGACAGGTCGATGACCGGGACGGTGAAGTGGCGGTGACGATGGTCCGGTTGGTGGTGGAAGATGGGTGGGACAGCCGTGACGCCTGCGTCCACGAGACCTTTGACGCCGGCCTTGGTGCCGTCGAACGCCTCGAGAGCCTGGAGGCGCTGGTAGGCGGCCATGGATTACTGCCTGTGTGCAGAATCCGTGCTCTGCTCCTTTCAATTCCCTTGGCGTGTATTTTGTGTGGATTGGATCGTCGACTCGAACCAACCGCCTCGTGGTTCTTTATTGAACGTGCAGTAGCATCTTCTGCCGACATATTTCACCCGCCACTAACCGCAAAATATATACTACTACTACAAAATGAAGAACATATTACTAGTGGGCATTATGCTTGCTACTACTCGATACATATTACTAGTGGGCATTATGCTTGCTACTACAAAATATATACTACTACTACAAAATGAAGAACATATCCTCAAACCGGAGGTGCATTTTGCTTGCTACTACTCGATACATATTACTAGTGGGCATTATATATATCATTATATATATATAACATAAATTTAATGAAAATATATTTATATTAACTAGCAAATATGTTTGTAATCCCTCCATTTCAAAATATAAGATGTTTTAGCTTTGTGAAGCAAATGTATCTAGACTACTTTTAGTATGTGGGTTCACTCAAGTTTGAAGTGAATCTACACACTAAAATAAGTTTAGATATATTTTCTTCACAAATCTAAAACATCTTATATTTTAAAACGAAGGGAGTAGATTGTTACGGATCGGTCTCTATCAAAGCTACTCCACATAAGTACAAACATGTGTCTAGGCGACCCGGCCATATTATCGGGGTTGTCAATGAAGATTCACTTTGCCTGCTAAGCTTGCCCCTTCCTGTCGCTTCAAGCCTGGCCGAGTTCATAAAAACTCTATTTTACAAGAATATAAAAGAGCATTCTTGTTAAGATAACAATTTTACTTTTTAAATTGAATGTGAATCACCATAAATATCCAGAGTAGCAAAATATAGAATTGGCCTCCATGGACATGTCCTTGTTATGTGGATGCTTTTACAAAGAATGGAATGAACCTCCATTGGCATTCTTTCGCTTTTAGGGCATTTTTTATTGCATCCACCCACAATAAATAGGCCTAGTGGACGAAAAGAATAGATGCTTGATTGCAACATTAAGGAAATTGCAAGATAATGATGAAAACACTACACAACCATACATTTTGCCATTGCCAAGATGCGAGATATGACGACATCATTGTGCTTGCTCCCCATCAGAGCCATAAGGCACATTTGGTAGCATACAAATAAGCACGGTCACAGAGTCCAAAACGTACTGTCTCACGCCGACATATCTCCAAACAAAAAGGATACACATTTATGGTCATTGGGAGATGCAGTTAAACATCAATCTCAAAAATTTTATTTGTTTTGCTTATGAAGCCCCATCCTGTTAGTGTTCCAGACAAATTTCAAGAAAAAGTCGATTCATGACTGATATTATTTATGCAAGTTGGATGATTTTCAGATTAAAAATACATTGTTTCTAGCAAGACTTGGAAATATTGACAACCATGTAAGAAAAAGTTCAATGGACAAGTTTATGAAACTCTGTGCGAAAAATGTTAAACCTACCCAGAACAAGGTTCAAAATTCAACAGCAACGAGGATGGTGCACCTGACTGAGCTTATGCAAAAGGTCATCGTTTAGCATCAAATTCGATATGTTCATCAACTAGATAAAGTAGAATATACCAAAAAACAGAAACAAACAAGTAAAATTAACACAAATTCTACCAACTGAATTCGTATATTGGCAAGGGCTACTCTGAACTCCAAGAAGAGCTCTCTGGAAATGATTGCACTTACGGAGATTATTTTCAACCAATATTGTGGCGGCCTAGATATACTAGGATATTACTTATGAGTGAGCAAGTGTTGGATTGGATATAGTATTTATCAGATGGTACTTTGCAATAATAAATGACTATGTGGAGGAGCAATATCCCATTCTCAAACTATCCAAGTCCCCAAACATATTTTCCTATGTACTCAAAGTTCATTTTGTGATCACCTTGTAATCACCATGTTATAAGTGACATTTGATGATAATCAGAGCACATCTGGCATGAGCACACTCGATATTCTTATGGCCTAAGACTTATGCATATAACAACGACACATTGATATAAATAACTGATAACAATTGACGAAATGATCAGGTAGCATAGCATAATAATCATTCTCCATAATCTTAAGTTTTATTTTAAACCGCTCCATAATCTTAAAAGTTGGTAAAAGTTGTTAACAACATAAGTGACATCTTCGATTGCCATAACAGTAGTTATGATAGTTGTAGAGACATGATTCTTATTATCACATCATGGAAATAATGTAAAATGTCGTGAAACCATAGGAAATGCATGTTTGATCCCATGTGTATATGCTCCCTTTATTAAAATCACATGTTTCAAAATGTTAAATTTTGTGGGTTGTGTAAAATGACAAAAATATGTCTCGTGGAGAGCCTTATTTTAGCACCTAAATTTATCCTTTTTACAGAAGCCACACAAAATGTCTATTTTTCGTGAAACGACCTTTTGAGCACCTAAAATGTGGAGATGTATGCACATATTTTTTTTGAAATTTTATAACATTTCAAAATTTGTTAAAAATTAAACTCAAATAAAGGGAGCATATACACCGAAGAGCAAATAAGCCGTGTTCGAAACCATATCTTTATTTCCCAAACACTTAACTCGTTCATGCCTCGTTTGGATTGTTATTCTTTAGTCTGGTTGTTTTTGATTTATGAAAATGCAAAATAGGAGTGGTGACTATAATCTGACGATTTTGGTTAAAAAACAACATTTCAAACGAGGCCTAAAGAGTAATCCATATACTAAAACTAAGATTTATTAAGACAAATATTGATCTAACAACCATATTTAGTTGACTTCCAAAGAAACAAGTTTTAATCTGGAAATAGATGGAATCATAGTCATCTTCCACCTATATATCTACTCGATTGCCCCAAATTAACCAAGAGGCTCCAGTGAGTACCAAGTGCAATCCTCCGGCTCCCACGCCTAGGTTACAAGTGTCTGACTTAGACACCTAACCTTCAGTGTAATCCAAGTTCAGTTATAGCCTATATGCATATTTAACACTATTACAACACACGGTAATATAGCGTCCCCGTGCGACCCAATCGCGGTGCTCCGCATAAAGTAATAGCTGAACTGTTTAAAAAATCTCAATTTTTCTACATGGTCAATAGTTAGTCCCTAGTTAAGGATGGAAGTGGGTAACCTCTAGGGTACCCACTACCATGTTTAGTTAAAAATAAACTAAAATTTACAAATCATAACTTTTTGAGAAATCTTGTCCATTTATTTACACTAGACTAAAAAAAGGTACCCTAAAGATTCCAAACTGCCATCTCTATCCATAGTATGGTTTTGACATCATTGGACTTTGTGGTTGTTTTGGCATCATTAGATTTTGTGGTTGCGTTAATATCGTCGAGATATTGATTTGGACTATTATTTTGTCTATTTGGAACTAGGTAGATTAGAGTTTATACTTGATGTATGATCGGGATAATTTCAAAATTATATTAAAGAACCACCACACTATATAAAGGATGTGGCACATTCTATCACAAAATAAACCATTACTCTACTTGTTTGCTCACCAGATGATAAATAAAACGTTAGTAAATATTGTCCTCAAGAACTTTACAAAATTTGAACCATTATTTTTGTGATGACCTTTGATATTAGATCTTTGAAGGAATGGATATTTGCATAACTGAAACACGTTGGCAAATGTGGCACTAAATAACTAACTTTAATTTTGTACATCTATAATCACTGAGCTTGAATTTTGTTGGGTCACAAGCCGGTAGGTTGCTACTTAATGCAATGGCTGAAATGTCCTTGGATGTTGTTTAGGTGGTTAGTTATTGTGATTGCTAATGTGACTGTTAAAGCAATCAATAGGTTGAGGCTTATTTCTTTTGTAGTACTATATGGTTTGATATTATTCATGTAATGCATATAGGCGCATTATGCAGATCTCCATTATGCATAGAGCTACTTCATAATTTGCAAGAACATCACTAATTTAGTTCTACAATCAAAATGTGACTTCAATTCACGCCGTATGATCCAAATTCCATTTTACATGTTTTTAATGAGAAGGGAGATTGCAAATGGCACCAAGAAAAAGAGTTCTCATACTCGCAAAAAAAAAGAGTTCTCAAGTATGGTTGCTATTGTAAGCGTGCTACTCTTTTGTAATAGTTGTTTTAACGGTGTATAATTTATGTTGAGGTAATATTTTCTTATAAGTGGTGAAGTGTCCCTCGACGTGTCAATGGAGGCATAGACTTCCATTAACCCCAAATGACTGACACATACTAAAGCCATGTATATGCACTTATCGGTCTGCGATTATTTTGGTAGTCACATGTCCTTCGCTTCCTCTGCACATCCATCCCTATCACCCTAGAGATGGACCCTATATCACTTTTGCTTTTATTTTTGCACTGTTGTACAAAATAGTACGATGACGGAGGAAGTAATTCATTTTTTATTTATTAGTATAATTATTTAAACATCCATCTTTCAATCAGTCCATGTTTTCTATGATGTGCTTATGAAACTTGGTGGTTAACCGATAAGAAAATCGGTGCACAAGCCACCACACTAGGTACCATGGCTCTGACGGTGCACCGAAAGGGATGACTTCTTGTGAAGTTTCGGTTATTTTCTATACCCTTTGATTTTTGTGCTACATTTGCCCAACTTAACTATTCGTTTGCACCCTTGTATTTTTTTTTCTGAAAAATATACTATAGTATACTTTTTTTTTAGGGTTATACTATAGTATACTTATATAGAAGTAAAGAATGAAACGAACTGGGCCGGCCCTATGGGCCATCCTAAACTAATACGCCAACAATCATCTTATCGTTTATTATCTCTCGGCCACTCCACTCCACTCCATCGTACAGTCGTACCGTTCGCCATTAGCCAGGGGATAACGTCCATTCCATCCTCGCGCGCGCAGCAGCTGCTGCTACCGATGGCTTCATCTTCTTCCTCGCTCGGCGCCATCCTCCAGCGCTTCCCCCTCCTCGCTCCCCGCCCCGCCTCCCGCCGCGCGCCGACCAGCCGCCGCGCCGTCGCCAACAAGATCTCCTGCATCGGATGGGTACGTACCAGCTCGGCTCACCAACACTTCGTTGCCTGCACAATTCTGACGTTGCTAGGCTTGGGACGCAGGACCCGGAGGGCATCCTGGCGGCGCCGCAGCCGGGCCACATCGCGAACCTCGAGTTCCGCCGCCGCCTCGACAGCGACGCCGACGCGCGCGCGGCCTTCGACCGCCAGGTCAAGGAGGAGCAGGAGCGCCGCCGCAAGGAGCGCGAGGTAACTGAGACGATTGGCCTTCCTGTCTTAACTGCCATGGAGAGGCATGACATTCCGTCGAACAAGCCCCTTGCCTGCTTGACCTGACACGACACGACATGGTCGCGTGCAGGCGCGGGTGGTGCCTGACACTGACGCCGGCCTGGTGGAGTACTTCCTCGACACGGACGCGCGGGAGATCGAGATCGAGATCGGCAGGCTCCGGCCCAGGCTGAACAAAGGATTCTTCGACTACATCCAGAGGGAAATCGCGGAGATAAAATTCGCAGTCACCAGAACGGCGGTAAGAAATTCTGACTTTTTTCTGATAAAACTTGTGCTCTGATAAAATCCCCGTTCCAGCTTGGCTTAGATTTCTTTTGAACTGGCAGGAGTTGGAAGACAGATTAATCGAGCTGGAAGCAATGCAGAAGGTCATCGGCGAGGGAGTAGGTCAGTTAACAGCATCTTCCACTAAATTGCTCAATTTGCTGCATAATAGTCTTTGCTGGATGTAGCATGTCAGTTAGCTAGATAGATAGTAAATTCTGTGTCTCTGTAACTAATGTCCTTGCTTTGAATGCAGAGGCTTATGACAAGTTGCAGAATGACCTCGTGACGGCGAAACAGCGGCTGACGATGATCCTGCAATCTAAAGATAGAAAGTCGACAGTAAGATCTTAAGAAGGAGCTGAAGATGCTGCAATTTTTCTTCTTTTTGTAACTCTGCACCTGCCAATTTTGTAACTCTAATGGGTATTGCGATGTTTTCCAGCTGCTCGACATGGTCGAACGGAATGAGCTCAACATGTCCATACTAACACTTCTTGATGAGAACATAGCGAGCGCAAAGACAAGCAATCAGGTGATGTGCTGTCCCTGGCCTCTATTAACATAAATAGATAATAATCGAGTAAATAAGCAAAGTATTAGGCTTTCGATCTTTGATATTGTGTCTCTTTTGCTATGCTTCTAAAATCTAACTGCATATTTGTATGTACCGTTCAGGAGGAGGCAGTGGCTTTCATGGAGAATGTGCGCTCAGCTATGTTGAAATACATAACAGTATAAATTGTGTCTATATACAGGTGACCAGTTACCTTCGGCATTGGACTTGTCTTGGGCACATGATTGTTCAAATTAGTGCCCTAAAGTTGTAGCTTACAACGAGATATCGTGGAGTGTAAATTTTGTTTCCATTGTATTTAGATCTCTTTCGTATATTTTCCAGTTATGCCTAGCTTTATTGGCAAAGAGAAATTGTACAATCATATACCTGTACTACAAACAAATATATCAAGAATAATTTCTGTTTTTTTTTTTACTTTTGGCGGAACTCAGACTTGCTTGGAACAAAACAAAGGATAAGGATTGTACAGGATATGATTTCCAAATGAAAAGTCCCTTTGGCACAATTTCGGACAGTTGAATTCTTATAGTATTAGACACCAAACTATTGTTTTCTTGTTTGGTCCAGTTCCTATGGAAATTAAGAATTACATGCCAAGTCAATTCCTGCAGGTCATTAGTACTACTCCCTCCGTTCCGAAATATAAGACATTCTAGCTTTGTGAAACGAATATATCTAGACACCTTTTAGGGTATAGGTTCACTCTAAACCTCTACGAACCTATACACTAAAAGACGTCTAGATACATTTGATTCATAAAGCTAAAACTTCTTATATTTCCGAACAGAGGGAGTACATCCGATCCATATTAGTTGTCCTAGGTTCATAAAATCTAGACAGGTTTAAGCAACATTTTACCTAAATCTGCCACAATGAATTTGGGTCGGAGGGAGGGAATACTATATTTTGAGTTGTGCAAATGGAGCGTCTAACTTTATAAGTATATCTGCAAAAGAGGTGGGGCTAATACTACTCTGGTACTATGAGACTCCATTGTGCTTATGGGTGGAACCTTTGATTCCATTGTGCTTGGGGGGCTTATTGCCATGTGCTATGTGTTGAAGGTTGGGGGGTGCGTGCCGTCCGGCTAAGCCCGTGTGGTGCCGGCGGCGGTGGAGGCGCGGGGTTCCCTGCTGGCGGCGGTGACATGAATATGTCCTAAGGGTATACGATGTTAGCCTCCAGCCCGACGGAAGGCCCACTCGACGATCTGCTAGGGTCCATGACTCCTATGACGTTTCAACGAATTCCACACGAGGCGGAGGCGGCGCGAAATTCCGAGAGCAGCCGCACATCATCGAATCAGTGACAGCCGCAGCCTCAGTGCCTTGTTCACCTCGATGACGGCCCTTTGGATCACGCTCTGCAGCGCGAGCCTCCTCCTGCTTAAACTGTTGTCCTCGGCCGCCATTTCAGAGAGGTAGGCCTTCCCGAGGTCGAAGGCCTCCTTGAGTCCGAGTTCCCGGAGAACGCCAGTCATGTCGTGGTCGAAGCTGAGCTTGAACTTGGGCAACCGAAGGTCGTCGACGGGGACGTCCCTCTTTGGTAGGTGCTTCTCTAGAAAGCCTGGGTCGCAGGAGATCTGGTCGGTGAGGCGCCACAACCCGTCTCGCGCGTCGGGGAGGAAGACGCACATGGAGTAGAGCGGCGCTGGCTGGGCGCTCGCCCAACCTTGTTTATAGCGGAGCTGGAGCACCTTGAAGCCGTCGTGGCAGGTGAGGCGCTGCTTGCCGCGGTCGCGCATGAAGGGCACGCGGACGTGGGTGCTGTCGAGGTGGTGGAACTTATCGTCCTTGGTGAGCATCTGCTCGAAGGGGCTCCTCCCATCTGCCCTAGAAGTAGATGGCGTTGGCGAGAACAAGGTCGGTGAGAGGCGTCAGCGTGCCTAGGCCGACGATGGAGGGGATGAGGTTGTTGGTCGCCTTGGCCACCCAAGTGTTGATTTCCTTTCGAGCTTCCTCCGGCTGCACCACCACACGATATGTAAGTGAATTATAAACTTCGTCCTTCCTAAAATAAGTGACTTTATTTATTGCGAATATCTAAATTTATTTTAGTGCGTATATACATATAAATTTAGACAAATAAGTCTTCTACTTATATTTTGTGACCGA
Source organism: Avena longiglumis (assembly GCA_030063025.1). Taxonomy (NCBI): domain Eukaryota; kingdom Viridiplantae; phylum Streptophyta; class Magnoliopsida; order Poales; family Poaceae; genus Avena; species Avena longiglumis. Next base: position 11,881,195 of record CP125974.1, read on the forward strand.
GGGAGTATATTCGATTACACCGGTGGACCGGTGCATATTGCCATATGGAAAATAAAATTTTACTTACCTTGTGGTGGAAGTTGGAGGCGCGCGCGACGGCCTTGTACGACTGGGCAACGGCGTCGCGGTAGGCGGGGCGGATGGGCAGCGTCGTGTCGTGCCACACGCCGCACGCGAAGCTGACGCGGGGCCCGCCGGCGCTGGACCGGTCGGCGAGCGTGTGGAGCGTGGCCGGCGAGGGCGTCGCGCGACGGCGCGCCCAGGACGCCGAGCAGCTCGTCCAGGGCAAAGTTTAAAATAGCCGCAGTTTTTTCTGAAAGGCTATAGCTGCGCTATAGCCGGCTATTTTATTTTAACGTATTTTTAAAAATTAAATAAATTTCAGTTAAATATTTTCAGAAAATGAAAAAACTATGACTTAAACAAGATTCGAGCTACAAGTCATCCAACTATTAAACACAAATAAGTATTCAACCAATTAACTCATAAGTGGTATTGAATCATATTTAACATAAGTTTGAAAAATGGAAACATAAATTATACTTCAAAGAGCATAAGTTTAGCGGCTAAATTAAAGACCAATTTAAGGCTAAACCGGGCTATAGCTGGCTATTAGCGACTATTTTTCATTTAGCCTACCAAGGGCATAGCCATAGCCGAAGACTTCTCAAAAGGCTATAGCTATAGCCGGCTATTTAAAACTTTGGTACAGGATGCGCTCGCAGGCGCCGGCGGCCACCAGCGAGAGCGCCGCGTAGACGGACAGCGGCGAGTAGACGAGGTTGTCACTCCCGCCGGCTGATTGACAGAATTGAGAGAAAGGTTTCTGCATCATTTATGATGATGTCTTATAGTGAGAGAGTGACTGTGATTAATTCCTTACTTGCCTCAATTGCAACTGGGGCAACTGGTGGAGATGCTCTTAACATGCGACCCTAGAATCTATTTCTCGATAGTTAGCCTCAATTCCCAGTCGAACATGGGTTTCCGACTACCGTCAGCGCCGGTTAGAGCATATACAATGGTAGCCTCTTAAGTAGGTGCTTAATTAGTCAGTTACTTATGGAGCTGGTTAGCTATATTTTGTAGAGACCAGCCTCTTATTTGAGCGTTGATTAATTGTAAAGAAACTACTGGGAAACAACCGGGAACAACTCAAACAGGCAGGGTTTTATCCCTATGCTTGTGTCTAAACGCTCAGTTGTACATGGCCTTATACGTCGGGCGCTAGAAATTTGTGTTTTTCATGTGGTGGGAGGTTTACGACTATAGCGTTGTACTGCACAATGCTTAACAATATATATTTCAATTTTGTAGGAATTATTTTCCTTTAGTTAAGCGCCTGTACAAGCGTCTAGCTCTATACATACCTTTAGGGATCCAAGGATCATCCCGAATGAGAACATGCAAACCATAGCCATTTCTTTAAATAATGCCTTCTTTTAAAAAACCAAGTCCCTTCAGGATACTCCAAACATAGCTCATTCCCTTCACAGGTTCATCCGAGAGGACATCACCATTGGGGAAGTACTTTGCATGTAATGCCATGATCACATAAGGACACAGCTCTCCTTTCCCCCTGCCGGCTCTCCACATCTCAATGTCTCGCGGCCTCTCAATCTCTTGCCCTAGAGTGTAAAGATTGATCTCGGTAGGATACTCGGGATATCAGCCTGTTAAATTTCAACTTTACAGAGAATCTAGTCTAGATCTAACAGTAGCACTACACATCACCTTTGTAGATCGAGAACTGAGAGAGAGAGAGAGAGAGAGAGAGAGAGAGAGAGAGAGAGAGAGAAAGAACGTAGACGCTCTCTACCTGCTCCCTGGCTTGACAGACAAGAGCCAGAGGGAATGCCCGAACCGGCGCCGGAGCTGGAACCTCCGTCGTTGGCCATGGGTGGAAAAAGGGGTGAGTGTGGCGAGCGTGTGACTAGGGTTGCGGCGGTGGAGCTTCCCGTCGGCGCAGCGCTAGCCTAGATCGGATTGGCTTGTAGGTGGGGCGGCTAGGGCACGGCTAACCTCGTAGTTCGTGCTGCCGGCCCCCCACCACTTTATATAGCTGTGACGAGGGCCCACCGTCCTAGATAAGGACGGGCGCCCGATCGTAGCGATTAGAAGGCGTCTTTGGGCCGTTGGGCCCGATCACGTTGAGATCTATCCAACATTCTCCCCTAGATCTCGACTTTACTTTTAACCTTGTTCTTTACTTATCTCATCACGAATGGGACATAGAGCATGTTTGATCGTCTCGGCTCAATTGCCGATAGAATCGCATGCCACTATATACCTTCATGTTCAAACAAATTACATTACTTTTCGGCCTCTATAGTCCAGGGATCATAGGCTTGCCATTAAACCCATGACTATGTGCTCCTTGAACACATTGGGTGGTAAGCCTTTTAAGCGGATCCGCAAGCATATCCTTTGTCCTTATATGCTCGAGACTTATAGTTTGATCCCGGACTTTGTCCTTCACAACATAATACTTTATATCTATAGACTTTGAAGCATTACTCGACTTGTTGTTGTGAGCATAGAATCTGCGGCTCGTTGTCACAGATACATCTTTAGTGGCACGCAAATGCAGTCAACCACTTTCAAGTCGGGTAAGAATTTCTTTAACCATAACGCTGTCCCATGGCCTCATAACATGCTATGAATTCTGCATACATCGTAGATGATGCAACTATCGATTTGGCGCTTCTCCACGAAATAGCACCTCTGCGAGTAAAGACATACCGTCGTGGACTTTCGTCTTTATCTCCTCAAAATCTGCATCTGAATACCCTTTTATCTCTAGGGAATCGGATCTTCGTATGTTAGCATGAGGCCTTTTGTGCCTTGCACATAGCGCAAAGCTTTCTTTACCATCTTCCGATTCTATGCGGATTCTCTTGATATCTACCGAGTACCCGGTGATAAATGCTAAGTCGTAGGCGAGTGCACACTTGTGCATACCGTAAGCTTCCAACGGCGAAGCATATGGTGCGACTTCATTTGATCGATCTCATATTGATTCTTTGGACATTGGGATTTCCCAAAACTGTCGCCCTTGACTATGGGAGCAGGTGTTGAGTTACTCGCATGCATATTGTATTTCTTTAAAATCTTTTCTGTACGCTTTCTGCGAGTCCTAACACTCCATCCTTTCATCTCGGTGAATTTCTATGCCCAAAACATAAGATGCTTCACCAAGGTCTTTCATGTCAAAGTTTGATGACAAGAATTTCTTTGTTTCTAGTAGTAGACTAACATCACGCTAGCAAGCGAATGTCATCCACATATAGAATTAGGAAAATATATTTCCCACTTTTGAACTTTGCATAAATGCAATTGTCCTCAACATTTTCTTTGAATCCAAATCGTTTAATGGTATCATTAAACTTTAAATACCACTGCCTAGAGGCTTGCTTTAACCCATAAATGGATTTCTTTAGGCGGCATCCCATATGTTCCTTCCCCTCCATGAAAAAACCCTAGGGTTGTTTCATGTAAACATTCTCTTCTAAATCTCCATTTAGAAATGCCGTCTTGACATCCATTTGATGTAACTCTAAATCAAAATGTGCAACTAGTGCCATGATGATTCTGAAGGAGTCCTTACATGAGACCGGAGAAAAAGTCTCATTGTAATCTACACCTTCTCTTTGCGTAAAGCCTTTTGCCACGAGTCTAGCTTTGTACTTTTCTACATTCCCATTGGAGTCATACTTTGTTTTGTAGACCCACTTGCATCCTACTGTTTTGGCTCCTTTGGGAATTTCCTCTAAGTCCCAAACATTGTTGGAACTCATCGACTTCATTTCGTCTTCCATTGCCTCCACCCACTTGGCTGAGTGAGGGCTACTCATGGCTTCTTCATATGTGGTAGGATCGCCCTCCATATGAACTACATTGTAAACTTTGTAGATGTCTTTGGAAATGGCTGGTCTTCGTTCTCTTTTAGACCGTCTGAGTTCATCAGACTCTTGCTCATTTCTTGCCTGGGGTTCAGGCACATTTACTCTAGGTGGCTGTTCTGGCTCCCTTTCGTGCTCAACAGTGGGTTCAGGTGGCTCCTGATGGACAGTTCAACTTTCTCCCATTGTTGTCACGTGTGGAGTCACAACAGTGCCGCACCACAACCTCGGGGGTTGTAGATGGTGGCAATGCAGTAGCGAGAAAATGGCTCTGAATCATCGGATTAGGTGCATGCACCCTCTTCTCCTCAAGATCAATTTTCCTAGCTACCGTGCTCCCCTCATCAATTCGTCCTCCAAGAAGACGCATGTCTCGTTTCTACAAACTTTGTGTATCTGTCGGGGAGAGAAATGATAGCCTTTGGACTTATCTGGATAGCCAATAAAATGGCAAGATCTTTTTGGGGTCTAACTTTGCAATGTTTGGATTGAAAACTTTTGCCTCATGGGCTCCCAGGACCCTCAAGTGGTGCAGAGAGGGAACTCACATCACAATTCATACGGTGTTTTGGGCACCGACTTACTTGGTACTCTGTTGAGAATATGAATGGCGGTTTTAAGCGCCTCCATCCACAATCCCAATGGGAGGGTGGAATAGCTCATCATCTCGCGCACCATATCCATAAGTGCAGTTGCGCCTTTATTCTCCGTTTTGCTGAGGTTCGCCCGGCATTGAATATTGGGCGACTATTCCATTTTCTTGCAGGAACCGTGCAAAGGGTCCTGGTACTTGACCATATGGAGTGTGCCGAACGTAGTACTCCCCCCCCACGATCGGACCGAACTATTTTGATTCTTTTATCGTGCTGATTTTCTACTTCAGCTTTGAAAATTTTAAATTTATCCAACGCTTCAGATCTTTCTTTGATTGGATAAATATAACCATACCGGGAGTGGTCATCCGTGAATGTTATGAATGAATCATAGCCATCCACACTTTTCACCGGAAACGGTCCACAAATATCCGTGTGGATTATTTCTAGTGTAGCTATGCTTCGGTTTGCACCCTTTTTAATATGTTTTACATACTTTCCTTTAATGCAATCTATGCATTGTTCTATGTCGGAGAACTCTAACGGAGGAAGAATGTCATTTTTAACGAGGTTTTCAATTCTTCCCCTCGAAATATGGCCTAGTCTGCAGTGCCATAGTCTCGAGGAGTCAAGAGTTCGCTTTCTTTTCTTTTGTTCTTTGTTCGACAAGGGAACTTTTCCATTCACATCACACACAGAAAAAACTTTCTCATGCAGGGATAACAAATATAACTTATCAAATAATATAGCGACACCCACACATTTGTCTTTCAACCAGATGGCACACTTGCCATTACCAAAATAACATTCGTAAGAGTCTTTATCCAAACATGAAACACTTATTAAATTCCTATGTAATGAAGGAACGAAAAGCACATCTTTCAGCAAAAGCAAAGAGCCATCAGCCAGCTCCAGGGGGACGTCACCAATGGCCTCCACTTCTGCTTCTATTCCATTCGCCACTTCAATGTGTCTTTCTCTTCTTGGCGTGGTCCTTGTCGAATGGAACCCCTGTAAAGAGTTGGCAACATGAACAGTTGCTCCAGAATCAATCCACCAAGTGGATCTAGTAAACTTTTCATACAAAGATTCATTAACAAAAGAAACAATATCTTTACCATTTTTGGCCATGATGTACTTTAGCCAAATCGGGCAGTCTTTCTTGTAGTGCCCCGGTTTCTTGCAGTGATGGCACTGATCCTTCTCCCCAGGTGTGGACTGGTGGTCTTTGATCTTGGTCTTGCATGGGACCCTTGCCATGGGGCTTGGAGGGTGAGCCACCATGGTTGCCTCTGTGAAGCCTCTCTTCCTGTTGTCCTTCACGAAGTTCGAGAACCGCCGTGAAGGGCTTTCACCTTCTTCTTCTTGGGAGCACATCCCAATGGTCTTTTCTATGTCCCACTTTTCGTGGGACATATTATAGTTTATCACGAAGTTTTCAAAGGGCTGTGGAAGTGAGGCCATCACAAGATGCACCAAAGTCTTGGCTTTAACTCGAGGTCCTCGTCCATTGGCTTGAGCTTTGCAGCCATGTTCGACATCCTCAAGATGTGCTCTCGATCCCGTGGGGTCCTCCGTATACTTTTTTAACGGTACTTTGCTTTAATGGGTCGATATCTTTGAAGAGCCAAGGCGGCTCTTTATCTTGGCGAGATACTCGCATACGGTGCACTCTCCAATTGAGCCCACGATAGCGTTCTCAATTGTGTTCTTCTAACGCCAGACACTTTTGTTGGCGTTCACCCATTCTGTTATCGATAGAGTAAGCCAGCTCAATGGAGCATGGTCCTCTTCCTTCTCTCAAAGTCGACTTTCCTCACCGCCTCGACCGGGTCGGTGGGCTTGATGGTTGTTTGGTGTCAACCACCCAATCCACCTCGGCGCATCTGAACGCCAAGTCAACTTTCTTCCTCCATTCGAGTAATTGTCCCCCGAGGCGGGACGTCCTTGACATGCCATGAGGTTGAGACCTCCTGAAAATCACAAAAGATGTGAGATCACCAAGTAAAACAATTGTATGCGTTAATTCAACGTTGGTATAAATTAAGCATGCAATCGTTTCGTGCTATTTAAAATTACATCACCGTTGGGCAGAAATAAATTTAAAAGCACCTTTTATACTAAATTGGAAAAGATTATGGTCATGATTATTAATAACGTTGGTCAATTAATAGCATGAGTCATAATCACTTTAATCACATCTTTATATCAAGATTTAATCAACTTTTATTGCATTTGGTGCAATTTTTGAAACATACATATGCGATGTAAAAACACTATTTGCAGCGGAAACTTTCATTAAAAAACACATACTTTGCAGAAAAATCTGTCTTTATAACATTCTCTAGTCACAATATACTCAAAAGTAGAAGGACTAGAGAAAACTATGCAAAAAATTTGCTTAAAACTAAGCAAAACAATTAATAAACTACTCTGTAAAATAAAAAACAGAAAAAACTGTTTAACTGGGCCAACACTGGGCAGCCTGCGGTGGCCCGTTGCAAACGGCCACTGCCCGCCTGCGCCCAGCTAGCTACCTACCGCTCTGCGGCTACGCTCTTTGACATGGCGGCCAGTGGGCTGCCAGCCTCCTCCGGCGAACGGGCTGAGGCAGGAGGCCGCGCTGCCCCTCCTCTCTGCCTTCTCAGGAGCCATGGCCCCATCCTCCTTCGGGCGGTCGTGCCCACCCGAGGTGGGCACCACCGCCAGAAGCGATGGTGGAGCCTTTGCTCCCTTTTGTTACTTACTTGGTCCTTAGTGGGCTGGCGGCGCCCCACCTTGCTCCTTGCCGTGTGCATCCACCGAGGGTGGGTGCACCATCGCCAAGGCCGAGGTGTGGCGGAGACTTTTCCTGATGGCGAGTGGACCTCTTTTCACTTTTGATTGTCTTTTCTTTGGGGATCTGGGATGCTTTTGGGACTTAGATCTAGGGTTTTGCTTTGCCCCGAAGGGTATGTTCTTCTTCTAGATGTCTCCACTATGGATGCCCATCTAGATCGAGAGGAACGGCGCGGCATAGGGCAAGCGCACTTTAGATCTATTTCTTTTCTCTTGCTTTCTACAAATGCACTGAAAAATCTAGCAACTAAAACTTGCTCTGATACCAATGTGAAATTTCAACTTTACAGAGGATCTAGTCTAGATCTAACAGTAGCACTACACATCACCTTTGTAGATCGAGAACTGAGAGAGAGAGAGAGAGAGAGAAAGAACGGAGACGCTCTCTACCTGCTCCCTGGCTTGACAGACAAGAGCCAGAGGGAATGCCCGAACCGGCGCCGGAGCTGGAACCTCCGTCGTTGGCCATGGGTGGAAAAAGGGGTGAGTGTGGCGAGCGTGTGACTAGGGTTGCGGCGGTGGAGCTTCCGTCATGGCGCTAGCCTAGATCGGATTGGCTTGTAGGTGGGCGGCTAGGCACGGCTAACCTCGTAGTTTGTGCCGGCCCCCACCACTTTATATAATGGCCATGAAGGGCCCACCATCCTAGATAAGACGACGCCCCGATCAGCGCGATTAGAGGCGTCTTTGGGTTGGGCGACCACGTTGAGATCTATCCAACACAGCCGAGTCCCTGATCTCATATATTTATAGATGGATTTGTGTTACAACGTGTTGTACAAGACAAGGACTTCTATTGCTAATCGAGTCCTATACAAACACTAGCTCTAACACCCTCCCTTAATCACAACTCGACTAAGTTGAGATTATGCTTGAATGCTTCAAAGGTTTGATATGGAAGTGGCTTTGTGAAACCATCAGCAACTTGGTCTTGTGAGGAAATGAATCGAATCTCGAGTTGCTTATTCAACACACGTTCTCTGACAAAGTGAAAATCTATCTCAATATGTTTTGCTCTAGCATGAAACACTGGATTGGCTGATAGATATGTTGCTCCCAAGTTATCACACCATAAACACGGTGTTTGAGTCTGTCTTACTTTTAGTTCTTCAAGTAATGATTGTAGCCATATGACTTCAGCTGTAGCATTGGCAAGAGACTTGTATTCAGCCGTGGCCGGATCTTGACTGATAGCTTGCTTCTTAGCACTCAGAGATCAAGTTTGGTCCAAAGAATACAGCAAACCCTCCACATTGATCGACGATCATCTACACAACCAGCCCGGTCAAGGCCTCAAAAAAGCAATCGACTAGTGTAGAGGAAGAGCTCAAAGTCAAGCCAACAGTGATCGCCTTTAACATAACGCAAAATCTGCTTTTCGCCCAAAGGGTCGGTGGTAGGAGCATGTAAATCTTGACACACTTTGTTAACTGCAGGAAATATCGTGTCTTGTGAGGGTGAGATCGAGTGCACCAACCATGCTTCTATATCCTGTGCTTTTCCGGGTCCCAACAATACACCCTCCCTTGCTGAAATCTTCTCTGTTGAAGAGAGAGGTGTAGGCATACTAGTGCAACTGGTCATGTTGGCACGGACCAGAATATCATGAGCATATTTGGCTTGATTTAAAAACAAACCATGAGCAACCTGAGTCACTTCAATCCCCAAGAAATAATGAAGATCACCCAAGTCCTTAAGAGAAAATTCACGGCGCAGATCCTGGAGAAGAGCATCAGTGGCAGCTTGAGAGGAGCTAGCAATGATGATATCATCAACATAGATAAGCATATAGATGATAACACTAGACTGGTGATAGATGAATAAGGATGTATCTGATTTGGACCCCACAAAACCATACTCAATCAACTGAGAGCTGAGACGAGCATACCAAGCTCGGGGTGCCTGTTTGAGTCCATATAGGGCCTTGTCAAGTTTGCATATGAAATCTGGTTTCTTACGATCCTCGTATCCTGGTGGTTGTCGCATGTAGACCTCCTCTTCCAGAACACCATGAAGAAACGCGTTCTTGACATCTAACTGTCGCAGGCTCCAACCTCTGGAAACAGCAATAGCCAGAACAAGACGAACAGTGGCAATTTTAACAACCGGACTGAATGTATCCTCATAATCAATACCATAGCGTTGCTTGAATCCTTTAGCTACTAGACGAGCTTTATATCTGTCAATAGAACCATCTGCTTTACGCTTGATTTTGTAGACCCAGCGACAATCAATCAAATTTTGACCTCCATGTGGTGGAACAAGCCTCCAAGTTTGATTCTTGATGAGAGCCACAAACTCTTCATCCATAGCATGCTTCCAATGGGGTCAGCAAGTGCTAACTGCAGATTAGCAGGTTCATCACAAGTAGCTGAAAGACACCATCGAACCGTCCCATCAGAATATTTGCGAGGCTGCACAACTCCGCGCGAAGCTCGAGTGACAGGGCGAGAGACCGTGGGCACAGGCTGGTGCATAGGCGAGGCAGACACAGACGATCCAGAGGAAAGGCTGTCGCTAGCAGAGGGCGCAGCAGCGCTTGGCGCGAACGGAGAGGCAGGGGACGGCGCAGAAGATCCTGGAGCCGTTGGTGTGGGCAAACGAGAGGACCGCGGCGTCTCGGGGGAAGATTCGCCCACAGAGGATCCAGGCGGAGGCGGCGACCGCGCGTCAGGTGCGCGCTGTGGGTGCAGGCGGCGCAGGGCGGGAGGCGACGCTGGTTCGTCAGATGGCGCGTTGGCGCAGGCCGACGCGTGATCCGAGGAGCTGGCGGATCTCGAGGTGGATGTTGTTGGAGAATCCACATCGTATGCAGTGCCGCTGTCATGTGCTGTTGAGATTTCATGTGAGGCGTTTGAGCTCAAAGAGGCACCGTTTTGGCTCAAATTTTCGCCGGGAGCTTCGGTTCTGCGACCTGAATCCTGTAGAACAGCAAGAAAAGGGCTAGCAACAGTATTAGTAGTACGATTATTTTCCACATTAGGAGCATTCATAGAGTCAAGCCCAAACTCAGAATTATGGAGGGACGGATCTAGGAGGAGAATTTCTCTACGAAGAAGAGCACCGGCATTTGGGTGTAGATTTTTGAAGGGAAACACACCTTCATCAAAGACAACATCGCGGGAGATGTATACGCGGCCCGTGGAAATCTCAAGACACTTGACTCCTTTGTATCTAGGTGTATAGCCTAAGAAAACACATTGAGTGGATCGGAAAGCTAACTTGTGTTTGTTGTATGGGCGTAAATTGGGCCAGCACGCACATCCGAAAACTCGGAGGGAGGCATAGTCTGGGGAGGTATCAAGGAGGCGATGGACTGGGGTGTCATTATTTATGACACGGCTAGGAAGCATGTTTATGAGATAGGTGGCAGTAAGAAAAGCTTCATCCCAGAATTTAAGTGGCATGGATGCATTAGCAAGAAGAGCAAGGCCAACTTCAACGATGTGGCGATGTTTATGCTCAGCAGAGCCGTTCTGCTGGTGAGCATGGGGACAAGACATATGATGGGCGATTCCCTGAGTTTGGAAAAGAGAATTAAGGGCCAAATATTCTCCCCCTCCATCTGACTGGACAGTAAGAATTTTGCGACCGAACTGTTGTTCAACCAGACTTTGAAAATTTTTAAAGGCAGGAAGAGCATCTGATTTCTTTTTGAGCAAATATAACCAAGTGAAATTGCTATAATCATCGATAAAACTTATATAATACTCATGTTTACTGACAGATGCAGGGGCAGGGCCCCATAAATCAGAAAATACTAACTGCAAAGGAACTGTGGATACACTGGAGGAGATGGGATAGGGGAGTTGATGACTCTTGGCACGTTGACATGAGTCACAAACCGACTCAATACTAGAATCTCTAACATAGGGTAATTTATTCTTGCTAAGAATTTGCCTAACAACTGCTATGGAGGGATGACCCAAACGACTATGCCATAACGTGTGAGAGGGCTTGGCGGCAGCGAAAGCATGCTTCGAATTGTAGGTGGACACCATGGATGATATGAGTGGGTAAAGGCCTCCAACGCATCTCCCTCTATGGATGATTCGCCCGGTGACCTGATCCTTAATTAAAAAGAAAAAGGGGTGAAATTCAAGATAGACATGGTTGTCAAGGGTGAACTTATGAACAAAGAGTAAATTTTTGGATGCAGTGGGGACATGCAGTATGTTGCGGAGGTGAAAATTTTGAGTAGGGCTACGAACTATGGAATGACCAATGTGAGAAATATTCATACCTTGACCATTGGCCGTGTTAACTCTGTCGTTGCCCTGATATGCGTCACGGACTGTCAGGTTATTGAGTTCGCCCGTGACATGATGTGTAGCCCCGGTGTCCGAGTACCAATTGGTGTCAACACCGTAGGAGGCGTGGTAGGCGTCCTTGTCACCAGAGGAATCATCATCATCATCCTCAAAACGCCACCAGCAATCCTTGGCGGCGTGTCCTTCTTTGTTGCAGATCTGGCACGTGATGTCAACCCACGGAGTGGTGCGCTTGCGGCCACGGCCACGACCACGGCCTCCTCCTGGAGGTCCACGGCCCCCTCCGCGTCCTTGCTGCTGAGGACGGTCATCACGGCGTGCATCACGACGATCATCAGGGCGTTCTTCGCGACGATCGGCGCGGCCACGCTGATTGGTATAGCGGCCACGGCCACGCTGGCGAAAAGCGGCATTGGCAGATGACTCGAAAGCACCGGTAGAGCCACCACTGTGCATCTCCTGACGCTGGTCATAGCCCTGGATCTGCGAGTAGAGCATGCTGAGAGAGATAGGTGTGGTCACGACGCCAAGGGCAGCAACCAATGAGTCATAGCCTTTGCCGAGGCCAGCAAGGATATAGGCAACAAGTTCTTTGTCAAGGAGAACTCGGCCAGCAGCAGCGAGTTCATCGGCAAAACCTTGCATCTTAGTGAGGTAGTCCGATGAGTTGTTGAATTGATATCTTTTGGTATTGGCGAGGGCAATGAGCAGGTTCGAGACCCGAGCCTCGCTTTGAGCAGCAAACATCTCTTCGATGGCGCTCCATAGGCCGGCAGCATGTTGGATCCGATGGACGTGCGGAAGAATCTCCCGCGGGGAAACAGACTGCTGCAGGTAGGCCAGGACGATTTGGTCCTTGGACAGCCAGGTAGCGTACGCCGGGTTCGGCGCCGTCTTCGCAGGCGTGGATTTGGCGACGTCCGCTGGTTCAATCTCCAGCAGCTTCGCGGGAGCGACGTCGGTGCCATCGAGGAACCCGACGAGTTGAGCCCCGCGGATGGGCGGCAACACCTGGGAGCGCCAAACCGAGTAGTTTGTGCGCGTCAGCTTATCTGACGGCGGCGATCCGAGGTTGAAGACGGCCGAGCTCGAGGACGCCATGTTCATCTGGGGGTAATCGGTGGTGGGCGGTGGCGAGTTTTGATCTTAGGGTTCGGTGGTTGGAGCGGCGTCAGTTTTGTCGGCGGAAGAGCCGGCCTGATACCATGTAAAGATTGATCTCGGTAGGATACTCGGGATACCAGCCGAGTCCCTGATCTCATATATTTATAGATGGATTTGTGTTACAACGTGTTGTACAAGACAAGGACTTCTATTGCTAATCGAGTCCTATACAAACACTAGCTCTAACATAGAGATGCCCCACCGAGGCATACGACGCTGGTCGAGCCGACTCGGAGGATAACCTCAGCCCTCCTGCTGTCAGCGCCCTCGAGGAGGGGAGCAACGCCATAAGTGCTACAAATGGTTCATATGGTCATCTTGGCGAGACACCATGTCAATCCAAGCATACCACAACACAGTGTTTTATGGCTAAAACGGAAAAAGGTCTATTGGACAACGGCTTGGAGCGGCTCCACTCCATAGGTTTTGGCTGGGCTACTCATCCTAGCACACGAGTCAATCTTCTGGCTTTAGAACACGAATCTTCTCCAAAAAACCTAGCTACATGAAAAGACAGTATGAGTACAATGGTGCACTCAGAAGTAATATAACAAGATGCAATAAACATCGAGCAATCATGCACCAAGCAGGCAAAATAAAACTGGTAAGCTCTAGCAAGGTGGCGAGATTAAACTTAACATAACCAGCAGTATAACGAGAAATTAGCATGGCAAAAGCCTATCTAAGGTAGACCAACAAGATGACTTGAAATAAGCATGGCAAAGAAAAAAATCATGGAAATAAAAAGGGGAATTGCAAGTGTCGAGTTCAAGCTAGGAGGGGTTGGATCGAGTACCACAATCGAAAAAAGTACCTAACTGTGATGATCTGGTTGTAGCATGTGGTACCGCATAGCTAGAAGGTGCAGTGCAAGGGCAAAGCCTCGATGGAGGTGGATGGTAAGGGCAAGAACCCGATGGAGGTTTCTGACGATGACGACGACTCAATTGACTAGGAGACGTTGTGTCGTGAGAAATAATTGTGGTATATGTATATGTATAAACCCATTAACTACACAGAAGTAGATGGTATTGTGATGTGAAAAGTTAGCATGCTCTAAAACCATTAAATGTATAGGGGTAGTGTGTTGTTGTTATGTCGAACAACCTGTGTGTACTGACAGAGCGCGCTCTAGATGTGAACTGGCACACAACAAACACACTAGACACACTCTCATGATGTTGATCACTAGTGACTGGCCATATTCATGGCTCCCTTTTGTGATAATGTTCCCTACTTTTGCACAAAGGTGCATCTTGGCATTGCAAACAAAAGTACTAAAATGAGTTCCCAACTTTTTGTCACAAAAAGTTCATTTTTCTTTTTATTAATGCTAAATGGGATTTAGTTTGTGAAGAAAGTACAATTAATATTTTGGAAAATCACACGACTACTCTTTTGAAAAATAAGTAGATGGTATGGCAAAATCCCAGATATGCAAAAAATTATCAATTTCAAACTAATATTTCCCAAATAATTGAGTTTTGGCCGATTTTTCAAAATTGATTCAAATTTAGTTTGGTACAGAAAATTGGGATTTGTTTTACACAAATACAGTAGGGAAAACCCCTAATATGTCATTTTTTTCATATATAAATTGGTGGAATATTTATAATGTAGATATGCTTACTCACTCATAAAGTGTCTAGCTAGTATTGCATACCTTCCTTAAGACTAGGCTTTGCTCTATGCATAGTTAAAGAGAAATAAGTTTTGAATCTAGATATACAAGTTTGTGCCATCGGGATATTCATGTTGAAGATGTAATCATTTCTCTGGTCCCACAATCTCCAACAACTTGTGATTAGTATCTCCATTAGAAAGGCTACTGAATTTCTCTCTCTCTCGCCTCCAATATCATGGTGTGAATGTCATAATCAGTGTTCCATTCTATACCAAGTGCCCACCAAAACCTTTGACTCAAGCTGCATTCAAAATATAAGTGGGATAAAGTTTCTTAATTATGAGAAAGTATCACATAGGACACAGTCTTTGAATCCCACATGATTTTTTTAGTCATCATTTCTTTTGTATTAAGTCTGTTGTATAATAGCAGCGAGCCAAAAAAATTGTGTCTACCAAGACAACAAGTATCCCAAACTTCTAGGATTAGCTTTGGAGTGATATAGTTTCCTGTTAGATATTTGTATATTTTCTTACTTGAGTACTGAGTATACGTGCATGGAAAATTTCATATGTCATTTTCATTGATGTTATCAATGGAGATGATTTCCTGCAGCAGCATAACCAGTTGTTCATGAGCCAGGGTAGAAAGTGGGAGGTTAAACATATCATATATATTATCAAAAGCACAAATCATTGCCTTATACATTGAAAAGTTCTTGTATTTGACAAATGAGTGAAGATGGGGCTATTTAGTAGCTCTGACTGAACTATCCATATATCCTTCCATAATAAAACACATGATACACTTTTGATAGAGCATGATGTCATGCCTCTATAGATGTCAATGAGGGACATGCAATACCTCCACAAAAAAGATCATTTAGGTGAAGTGGCATGAGGTGCTGATATGTTATTATAATAGACACATCAGATTAAATTTACCTAGTGTATAACATGGTGGTTGTAGAATTTATGAAGATTCTTCATGAGCTGAGATTGGTTTTGATACCTGAGATTGAGTACCCCTAAACCACCTTGGTCTTCAGGACTAGCCACCAGATCCCATTCTACAAGACATTTACCATGATTATTTGCATCTCTATCAGCCCATAAAAATTGCCTACCACTTTTTTCAAAATGAACACATATAGTTATTGGGATCCTAAAAGAGAACATGTCATACATTGGCATTGCTAAAATCACTGAGTTCATGAGAGTCAATATTCATGTGTATGTCACCAGAGAGGAGATACCAGATAGAATTTTGTCTAATCTTGATGCCGTTGGCATAAGAGAATTAATCGAGGGCATGGTGGTGCCCAAAGGAAGCCTAAAATAAGTCAATGGGAGACTTTATAATTTGTAGCCAAAAAGTTTAGCCAAGGTCATAGCCCGTTCTTCCTCCATATTGATTGATACAAGACTTATTTTATGGAATTTTACTTTAAGACCAGCGGAGCTACCGGAGTCGTTCAATAATTGCTTTAGTATCAATAGTTGGCTCTGATCAGCAGGCATTATCATCAGGGTGTCATCGGCATACTAGATTATTGGGTATTTCATTCCAATGCCATCATCAATTAGTAAACTTAGATCTCTTCTCTGCCAGTCCTTGTTGATCACAACTTGAAGTAAATAAGCAGTATTAACAAAGAATTGGGGATACAAGGGGTTACCTTGCCTAGCATCCCTTTTATAGTTTACTTTTTACCTGGCACACCATTCAGTAATACTGATATGGATGAAGAGTACAAAATGGCAGCGATCAGGAAAATTTTGAGACTCTGGCGCATGGCTTCATAGGGTTGATAGGATACCCATACCAATAAGTTGCAACTTCTTTTATCAGAGCTGATCCTCGCGGTTACACGGGCGTGTGCGGGTTAGTGGTGGACATGTGGACCATGGCGTGTGAGGCCCAGAGTGGACACGACATGGCACATGTATCGGCACTGAACGCACAGACGTGTGCCAAGAGGAGACATTCCTAGCTTGTGGTTGATCGACGAGGGCGTCGATCTTTTAAGGGTGGGTGTATGTGAGACATTGGCACGTGGCTTAACAGGTCTGATAGGATAGCCATACCAACAAGTTGCAACTTTTTTCAGAAGCTTATCTAAAAAGAACTCTAAGATTAAGCATGCTCGGCATAGAGCAATTTGAGGATGGGTGACCGACCGGGAAATGGGTACCGAGTGTGCACAAGTGAGGACAAAATTCATAGAAAATACTATTGTTGGTCTGCGGGGTTAGTCTAGAAAACTTAATGAGCTATCACGAGTGACAGCCTGGGCACGGAGATTCGAAATCCACTTGGGCCTGAATCCTTTTGCTTGGAGCATATCAATAATGGTACTATATTCAATCTTATCAAAAGCCTTTTCAAAGTCAATCTTCAGAATGATAATAGGTTTTTTTTGATTTGTGACAAATATGGAGGTACTCAAATGTCCAACCCAAACAGTCTTGTATAGTTTTTCCCTTAATGAATCCATATTGGTTCTGGTGAACAATTGGTAAAAATCATTTTAAGGTACCCAAGTAGGTTTGTATCCATAATCTCTATATATACTACCTAAAAAGAATAGCAGGTTCCGTCGTCGCCAATACGTCGTTGTTTCGTCGCTCCCTTCCCGCAAGCCCGCAATAAAAAAACACGACCCCCATACATCGCCGCTTCGTCCGCCCCTCTCCCCCAAACCACGCGTTCTCACTTCCTCGTGACCCCTACCTCCCTCCCTGGACTGCCCACCTGCGGTGCCCTCCTCTCTAGGACACCAGCGGCGTCCTCCTGACCTCCCGCCTCCGTTCCGCCCGGCCACCGGCGGTGCCCTCCTCTCCAAGACACCGGCGGCGCCCCTCCTCTCCAGGCCACCGGCGGTGCCCTCCCCTTCCGGCAATCGGTGGAACTCTCCTTTCCCGCCCCTCTCCCGCACCTGCCAGTTGCCCGTCCCCAGATCAACAACTTCATGCTCCTCGACGACAGGCCTGGGATGCATAAGCCACCGCCTCCGTTCCTCTCCGCAGCCTTGCACACTGCAAGCGCCACAGCTCAGATGCGGACGGCATGCCAGAATTCTACATATTTCAAGCTGAACACCTAAAGAAGGTTCATACCCTCCTCTATATTGGTTAATGTTTGCTTGAGGAGTTCAGTACTTCAGTTTCACTGCAGTTGAGTTGTTTCTGTTATTGCACATACAAAGTTTATTAAACCGGTTCACATATTCTTCCATCCTGATGAAAACTTCATAACAATGGAAGTCTCACTGCAGGACTCTTTTTAGTTTGCTGGCACGAACTCATGTTGTAGTTTGTGTTGTAGTTTTTCTACAGTAACTCTCACAAATGAGTAAATTCAACAATGTACTCAAGTTTCCGGTGGCTTCGGAAGTCATGTGGTCATTTTAAATAGTCTTTTTTTTGGCATTTCCGACTACAGACTAAATGAAAATAAAATTTTCCTTGGAACTTCTTCATAGGAGATTATGGATGTGTCATATGCAGTCAAAATGAAGTGGAACCAACATGTCATCTGTTCTTTCAATGTCAATTTCCCCTATCCTGCTGGACATATATATCTTGGAGTGTATGGATGCCAAATGGAGTAGCTTGTCTGCTATGAAGGATTCCTAACACTTTATTCATTTAAGAAATATGCCAAAAAGTGAAACTGATGTTTTCTCTGATTCTGATTGGTGAAGAGAATTTGGATTTTATAGCAAGAAGAAGTATCAACTCAACCACTTCTAGAACATGTAAGTGCAATAGGTATTTAAACTTAGAACATGTATGTCTTTTCAGTCTTAAATAGCTTGTGTTTTGAAACATTTTGCTAGGTATTACCCGTTTGCATAGTCAATTCCCCCGTTAGTTTTGTTGTTCATGTTGGCTTCTTGTGCATCTTGCCTCTGTTTTCCTCTGTTGTTATCAACTGACTCCGTTTTGAAGTTTGGAAGGCAAGTGCAACGCAAGTGTTAGAACAAGACACATTGTTACAGTTATGGTACAATATTGTTCTATCAGATTGAAATTGGAACAATGTATTGAGGTTTTTGTGTGTTCTTGTACCTAAATCTCTATTCATGGTTTTGCTTGTTTTCAACAGGCATACTTGATGATGTAGGAAAAGAATTATCTCATCGTAGAGGATTCCAATTTTGGTGTGTTTTGACGAGAGTTCGGTTCAGTTTGTCCATGAAAAGTTAATAATTTACATCTACTTGTAGATGGACTTAACGGGTTCTCTCTTTCACTAAACGTATAATAAGAGCAGTATTAGGAGGCGTAGAGTATAAACATTACAGAACTGATTAAGTTCTCTTTTAGATCATAAGATATGAATTTCTGCAAGCATTTTCTCCACCTTTTTGTCTTCTTGAATGATGCAATCTGAGGATCATTTTCCAAAGGTACCTGAAATTCTCTTGCAGTACCCGGTAAAAGTATTAGATGTGCCAGGAATGGCTGATAACTTCTATCTGAACCTGATGAACTGAAAGGAGGAAAACATGCCGGCAATGGCCATCGGTTCTGATGTATATCTGAAGAAGGAGCATGCCGAGTCAATGCGGAAGCTGTCGCGATGTGATATAGGGAGTGCTCGCCACACGAGTGTTTCTTGGTCTTGCGATGGCAAAAGCCTACCTGTCGGATGTGAAGAATCTCAGGTTGAAGCCTCGGATATCCATGTGATGCATCGGGTATAAGAATTTTCAGAGTTTAATTTCAGCAAAGATTTTATAATGTCAGTCGCTTTTGTAGTTTTCTATGTAATGTGATTATGGGAGCCAATATTCAAGAAAAAACCAGTTGTTTGCTTGATATTTTTCTATTCTTAGCTTTGTGGCCAGATTTAGAAAATGTGACTGAAATGGTAGTACCAAATGGACATGATGTGTTTTGCAGATAACAACCTTCGAAGGTCATAATGACAGAGTGGGAAGTTTCTCTTGGAATGACCACATTCTGACATCAGGAAGCCGTGACATACGAGTGTGTACCATCTTAAAGGAGACAGATCTGAGGTGTGCGGTCTAAGATGGTCTCCAGATGGAACGCGACTCACCAGCGGTGCTAACAGCGATGTCGTTTAGGTGTGGCATTCCTTAAACATGGTACAAACTAGGTTCCTTCACAGATTAGGTGAGCAGACTACAGCAGTAAGAGCCCTTGCATTATTATTTTTACAAGGTTTGGACGATTGCAGAACATTGGTGATTGTTGCGTAGTGAACAATATATTATATTTTAAAATATGTGATATAAAGGTATTACTTAGGGTTCTGCAAAAAGTTCAATTTTTGTTCTCAAGTAGTTCAATTCCTTAGACATGTGAGCTCATCTTTTTCTGTCAGCAAAAGGTTCAATTCATCCTAGCGGAAAAAAATCACTATGATGCATGGATCGCTAGAATATTCAATTTCTCCTATGCTCAGCACTAGAGCATGCATTGCCAGGATATTTATGTATATTGTGCTTGCCTGAAAAACTGGTCTGATGCTTATGACTAACGAAAGAATATTTTAGAACAATAATACTTATGTGGGTGGTATCTCTACTACCTAAAAAAATTTGTATGGTTCCGTCGTCCGCACGATATGTCACTTACTTCATGTATGTTGTTGACATTACTTTATCCAATCACCCATGTTTGATCTTGAGGGAAATTATGTTGGTTTGTGCTTTGTATTCAGCGGGCTCTGGTCTAGTTGAGGAATTTACCACAATGCTTGCCAAGATATATGGGACAGCGATGGTGCGTTATTCAATGGAAGTTTTTGAAGCATGCCTTGGCTCGCCCTTCCTTAGGGTGATAATATGTGTCAGAAGTTGGTCAGTTACTTATGCACATAGTAGGGCGAAGTAAAGGTCTGTCTTATGTATGCTTGATTTCGTATACTAATATCTCTTTTGGTTGGCAAGAATGGATCAGACCTATTTATGTTTGAAGTAACACAAGAAATTATGCTTGGTATCGTAGTAAATAGCATCTGAGTAGATTGACAACCATGTTGACATAGCACCATTTTTGCTCTCTGATTTTTTTTGTTAGTTGAATCTGTGATAAGTATTCTTCACCTTTCCATTTTGATGGGTATCTTATTTACGTTCTAAGAGATGTGAAACAGGCGTAGATTTAGACTCTCCATACCATGTTCAACCAGATCTTAATTTTATATGTTATTTTGTAGAACCGTCAGATGATAGTTCATGATAATATTTTGAATGAATTTGATGATTGTTCGGTCCACAATATAGTCAACACATCATGAGATCACTTTGCTATTTTGGTGTCGTTACCTCAATATGTAAGTCGGTCTTTTACAGGACCAGTTCATGTTATTTTCCGATTTGAGGGAGCTTGGGTGCAAACTCCAGATTGCAGAGATACGTTGGTCGAGTGGAATGATAGTTTCTCTATTGCATCAACATTACAAGATACATGGGTGAAACTGAACTCTCTCAGGTCCTCTGAACTCCTAGAGTAGAGTCTTTTGGTTCAGTTAATATATCAAGTATGGTGCTGAAAATAATAAATGGATGATGTTATGGTTTATGGTGGCTCCCAGTAAAAGGGAAATTGTTCTATGGCGTGCAACACATGATTGCTTAGGTACTGGATTTCAATTGTAGCGCAGAAATATTCCTGATTTCTCTTCATGCTGCTTTTGTTAGGGTTGAAAGAAAAGAAATTTTGGTTCATTTCCTATAAATTTGCTATAGCCGTGAACGGTCAAATAGCTTGTTTGACATTGACACACAAAGCAGATCTGATAAATATGCATCAATGGTTGTTGATATGCTAGATAGAATTTCAGGTCTCCAAGCAACTATTATCAGTGATGTATGCTCAAGTCTCAAGTATGCTGATGAAGTTGGCCACCATTATGTCGTTAGGATATAATGTACCTTATGCAGCAGTGGTCTTCTGGTGTCCTTTTATGTGAGAATATAGATGAAGTGAGAGCTCTAGAGATGATGTTGTTGGCACATTTTTATCAAATTAAATGAGTGTATATTATGCTTGACCAATGATTCCCTAGCCTGATAGATACCCATGTAGGTTGTGAATCATGTATAAAATATTTCATTTCTTAATCTCGCCGTTGTATGCACGCACATGCATGTTTATTGTGAAAAATATCTGGTTGACCACCATACAATGTACCTCACGCCAAAAATTAAGTACAATTTGTTAATCCAGAAGTAATAAAGCTCATGATTATATTATTATGATGGTCAGATATCCCTTTCCCTTCTAGGTTTAGATGTATGTCATGTTTAATTTGGAATATCTTTTCTATTTGTTATTCATTCACACAGAACTTTGTATGGACATTTTCACTTGCTTGTACTTCCTATCTTAAGGCTACTTTAGCTTCTAATAACATGTACATACTATCATTCAACTTAGAATGGCAATTACAGCCAGCATTATTTGGTATATTCATATTTTGCCATGCACACATGTTTATTTTCTATGGAACCGACTACTATGAAAACACCGACACGCCACGGACGATAGACTACAGTGATGATGTTGGAGTGGGATGACTAAAAAGCGCAGTAGCATGTTGAAACAAAATTGAGGGCCCGGCAATGGCACTTGTAGAAGAAACAAAACGAGGAAATAATGCTAACTTCTCTTAATAAATTCCTTATTTTATTTAGTTAACTGTCAACGTAGTTTTGTATACGTTATATAATACATTTGTATTGAAGATTGTCATCCTTGTATCTTTCTGCTGCTTTGCATTTGGTATTTGTGTTCAAGATTCTTGCACTTCTTAGAATCTATTTGGATAGGATCAACAAAACTTTTCTTAACTAGCAAGCTTACACAATGAAAGCATTGATAATTCTCTTATCCAAAGATGGCTAAAATGACCGGGAGTCACTAGACCGTGCGCTAGATAAGGAGATACATAAGAGTGAAACAGATAAACATAGACATAAATAACATATTATCGTCGTTTGCAGAAAGAAAACATGTTGGTTATTGGACGGTTTTGGAAGTGGTCTCTTGGAGGAAAGAACATTATGCTTATGTCTCCCATCAAAATCAAGTCAACTATGTTCATGTGTTGTTTTTCCGTGCAACGCACGGGCACTCAACTAGTCTACAAATAAATTAGAAATATTCAACCATTTGCTATGAATTTTCATGCCGCCAATTTTGGCCCCATTATGAAAAAGATCAAGGAAAATGTGGAATAATCAGAAAAAATAAAAACAAAAGCAAGCAATCCTTTTATGTTCACTAGTTTCCATGAAAAATACTAAACCTAATGTATCACAAACTAATAGAAAACCCTTCACCAATATGTCTATCTCTCTGAGTTATCTTGGCTTTCAAGTCAAATCAATTATGGATGACCATATTCATGGGCCCATTCGTGATAATGCGCCATACTTTTGGACAAAGATGCATCTTGGCATTCCAAACAAAAGTGCAAAACGAGTTTCTAGATTTTTGTAAAAAGTACATTTTTATTTTTATTAATGATAAATGGGAGTAGTTTGTCAAGAAAGTATAATAAATAGTTTGTAAAATCACACTAATAAAAATTTTAAAATACTGAAACACATGGGATGGAAAAATATCGAATATGAAGAATTTTATCAATCTCGAACTAACTTTATCTAATTAAATGAGTTCAGCTTATTTTACGAAATTAATTCAAAACTGAACTACAAATGTGCTCTAGTTTGGTCTATATAATTGGGCAAAATCATTTTAAGGTACCCAAGTATTTTTCTGTCCACATCCACAAATAAATTGGAAAGATTCAACCATTTGCTATGAGTTGTCATGCCCCCCAATTTTGACCCCATTTTCAAAAAAAAATCAAAGAAATTGTGGAATAACCAAAAAATGAAAACCAAGGCAAATAATCCTTTAAGGTGCACTAATTACTAGGGGAAATACTAAACATGATGTATCACAAACTAATAGAAAAATCCTTCAAAAAAATATTGTTATCATCTCTAAGTTATCTTGGTTTCCAAGCCAAATCACTAGTGGATGACCATATCCATGTCCCCCTTCGTCATAATGTTCCCTACTTTTGCACAGAGGGAATCTTGGCATTGCAAACAAAAGTGAAAAATGAGTTTCCCACTCTTTGTTACAAAAAGTTCATTTTTCTTTTTATTAATGCTAAGTGTGAGCCAGTTTGTGAATAAAGTATAATGAATAGTTTGGAAAATCACACCAATACAATTTTGAAATTATTAGAACACATAGCATGTCAAACCCCTGAATATGAAAAATTGTATCGATTCTAAACTAATTTTCCCAACTAAATAAGTTTCAGGTGATTTTCCAAAATTAATTCAAATATGAACTACAATTTTATTCTAGTTTGGTCCATAAATTGGGAAAATCATTCTAAGGTACCCAAGTAGGTTTCTATCCATAATCCACAAATTAGTTGTAGAAGTTTAACCATTTTTGTATGAATTGTCATGCCCCCAATTTTGACACCATTTTGAAAAAATCAAGGAAATTGTGGAATAGAAAATTTCAAAAACCAACACAAATAGTCCTTTTAGGTGCACTAGTTACTAGGAAAAATACTAAACTTGATGTATCACAAACTAATCGAAAAACATTCATAAAATCACTAGTGGATGACCATATCCATGGCTCCCTTCGTGATAATGTGTGCACAAAGGTGCATCTTTGCATTGTAGGCAAAATGAGTTTTCAACTTTTTGTCACAAAAAGTTCATTTTTATTTTTATTAATGCTAAATGGGAGTTAGTTTATGAAGAAGGTACAATAAATAGTTTGGAAAATCACACCAGTAAAATCTTAAAAAACATTGAACACAAGGGATGGCAATATCTGGAATATGAAGAATTTACCAATTTCAAACTAATTTTCTCCAATTAAATGTGCTTCAAATGATTTTCCAAAATTAATTTAAACTACAGTTATGCTCTATTTTGGTCGAAATAATTGGGAAACTTTATTTTAAGGTACCCAAGTTCTATCCATAATCCACAAATAATTGGAAAAATTTAACCATTTGCTATGAATTATCATGCCGCAAATTTTGAGCCCACTTTGAAAAAAATAAAAAAGATTGTGAAATAATAAAAAACCAATGCAAATAGTCCTTTTATGTGTACCAGTTGCTAGAAAAAAAATACTAAACTCGGGGTATCATAAACTTTTTTAAAAGTTTATAATCTTGATTTGACATATGTTCATGTTTACACATTCGAACATGAAATATAGGGGTGTCTCCCTCACGGTTGGCCTATATAAGCCACCTCACTGTCCCCATCATCTCTTGCATACCTTTTTATTTTGTATGCCACGCGGTATATGTGCTGTGAACCAGCATACCACTGCATGTGTAGTACACTATAGTCGTTGACATGACACTCACAGAACACCATTCTGTAAATATCACATCCCTCAGTGTGGTACAACAGAAACATTGCGGGTCCATATTACAAACATTCACATATTATTATTATTACAATACCAGAAGTTCAAGACTTCAAAAGGTTCAACTTACAAACCAAAATATAAAGTGTTTCAGCGGAATTTAAAAGTAGCAACTCCGACTAGGAGTTGATCTCAGCAGCTTATTCTATAGAGTTCATGTTGCTCGGCTCCGTTGGTTACTACTAACTAGGATATTAAGTTGGATTCGTTATCGTCGACACCATAGCGGATTTTGTAATCCACTCCTTCAACACCTCCTGACAGGTCAGGCTCCTCGTAGAACACATCTTCTTGACATTCGGCTGCATACATTGGCACGTCTTCGGGATCCTCAGAGTCTAAGCAAGGGATCAAAGGAAAGGATGAGTAACAGCGTTACCCAACAAGTTCATTATATGCAAGGTGGGAAGTTTGATGCTCTAACTACCACCTCGGACTATAAGTCCTTGGCACTATGCAGTTTTTTGTAAATCTTTCTTCAAATTATTATAAAAATCTATGACAATTAGCCTTCATAGGTTGACCAGAACTTTCATGGAGTTCCTTTCCTGCCGCGTTCGTAGCTCCTTTTCGAAACAGGGAGTAACAAGTTACAATTTTTACACTCTGCAGAGGTGCGTTACTTTACCCATGAGAGATCAACTCCTTGTTGCACAACCGGGCGTACTTTCCCGTCCACAATTCCATGATGTGGGGCCCAGTAGTTGGTCCAAGCCAATCACTGCCCCCTTCGCGACCTCACATGCCTCCTTGGTGTACACCATGCCCACATAATGAATTACGGCAATGATTTGTACAAACCGTTAGATGCCAGAACTATCGTGGTACGATGAGGGTTCCCACCCATATGCTGCATATACCAATTAATATTCACGCTACGAGGATAACAGCCACGACCTGCACATCCGTATTCATGCGAGAGGAAGAAGATACAACTGACTTCTCTGTCCCATTCCAAATCTCATGGCTAACGCGTAATATACGTCGCTAGAATCACTGATGTCAGGGGTTATTAAGTCCCTAATTGATCATCACTATTGCAAATAGAACTCTAAGTTCTATTGCTCCATTATATCATCACTTAGGATGATATCTATGATTTCTTTATTTGTGAAATTAATATTTTATTTATTTTAGAGTATATATGATAACACACAATTTGCAAATACTTTGATAAAGACTCTTCAAAGGATATGAGCAAGTGATGAACTTGCCTTGTGATGGCAAGGTAGTGAAGTCTCATGCTTGCACTGGACCTTGAGCTTCTATGTCTACAAAAACATCATTATTGCCCGGTATGGACAATATTTAAAGAAGCAAAATGATTATGCAGAGTAATGTAATGCATCATTTAATTTGATATGCATTCTCCCCATTATTAATAAAATTATTTTTAATAATAAAGGATTTATAAATATTAATTTTTTAATATTTATAATAGAATATTGTATTCTTTTATTTTATTTCCCTTTTAATTGACTTTTATTGATTTGATAATTATTTTAAGAATTATCACTTAAATATTAAAAATTGTTATTAAATATTTATTTAGTATTTTTCTAAAATACTAAAATATTAATATATAATGAAAGTGATTTTTATTTATTTTTATCATCTTTCTATAATTTTGTAAAATTCCATAAGGAATATATAATTTACAAAATTCTTAATAAAATTTATATGTCTAAAATTTTATTTTTCAATTTATTTGGATAGTTTGGATTTTTGTGAATCCAAAAATATTTTAGTTATAATTTTTGGACTTTTATTTATTTTCCTCTAATTTTATTGAGTTCAGGGGCATTTTGGTCTTTTCCTATTTATTAAAACAGATAAACAACATGGGCTGGCCATTTGGGTTATTGGGCCTTTGTGGCCCAATAGGGTAGGATCAAAATCCTCACCCCGAAGGGTTTTTGGCCCAATTAGCCCACTCATTCACTCTGTCTCTTCTTTGTTCCCATCTCCCCCTCTCTCTCGACCCCGTGGGGTTCTGGCACCGCCGCTGGCGATGGCCGACGCTGTGGCCCTCCCTTGCCGCTGCCGTGGTGCGGGTCGAGGTTGGCGACTATGCTCGTTCATTTGGTGCAATTCAATTTGACTCCGGAGCTCCCCTGTGGCCAGGTTCACCCCGTTCCCGAACCCTAGGGTTTGGGGAAAGTGCTGCCGCCGCTTCCGCGGGCCCTCCCTTGGTGAGGTGTGGTGCCCGAGTACTGCTGTGGCCGCCGCCGTGTCTGGTGCAGGTTGTAGCGCCCTGTGGGGTTCTCCCTGTGCCGCCGCGGGCTCGTCGGCCAATCTACTTCCTCTTCAATTCGTTAGCGAGGACCCCAAGTAAGTTGCCTCTATGGATCTTGATTCATCCTATCACCATAAATCTGTCTGTGTGTATCTAGTGGCTACCCTTGCCTAGTGACTACGTTCTGATTAGGGTTCATCTCCTAATTAGGGTTTTTGTTCTGATTAGGGTTCATATCCCTATGTTGATCATATCTGGATGAATTAGATCATGTGTTGATGGTCTCTAAACATGCTGAATGATTATTAGCCTGAGTCTTGCTGCTTAAGATGATCTATAATGGTTCTGGTGGCTTATTAGATGATTTTATGTTTAGATTTCATATGATTCAGATGATATAGTTGCTCTGAAATCAATGCTTGGTAAAGTCAGTGGGTTTGATAACTTACCACTGTCATTTCTTGGTTAATGATAATGGTTATGGTGTAATGAAATCACTGTCTTAGTGTTGTTGTCTTGAGAATTCATGTGTGGTTTGAGATCACAATGATCTCAAACAGTGAAGATATATACACTACTAGGAAAAGGCCCATCAGTGGCGCACCATTTTGGGACTTCTGTGGCGCATATGAGATACGCCACTGTTATCTCGCCACTAAAGTTCAGTTCCGTGGCGCATATTGAAATGCGCCACGGAAGTCTGAAAACTTGGCGGCATATGGCCAAAATGCACGAAGTCTCGAATCAGATCTCAAACTTAGGCGCATTTGGCCAATATGCGCCATGAGTTTTTTCAAATTAAAAAACGCGCAGATCGGCGGAGGTGGTACGCCCGGAGGTGGGGGTCGCCGATGGAGGAGAGAAGGAGGTCGCTGGTGGATGAGGTGGAGGTCACCGGTGGAGGATAGGAGGAGGCCACCTGAGGAGGAGGAGGTCGCCAGAGGAGGAGGAGGAGGAGGAGGAGGAGGAGAAGGTCGCCGGAGGAGGAGCTCGCCGGGGTGGAGGAGGGAGGTGGGAGGAGGAGGAGCTCGCCGGGGTGGAGGAGGAGGAGGTGGAGCTCACCGGGGTGGTGGTGGTGGAGGAGGAGGAGGAGAATCTCACCGGGGTGGAGGAGAAGGAGGATGAGGAGGAGAAGGTGAGGAGAATGATAAAAGAAGTGGAGGAGTGGAGGAGGAGGAGGAGGAGGAGGAGGAGAAGCTCACCGGGGTGGAGGAGAAGGAGGAGGAGGAGAAGGTGAGGAGAATGAGAGAAGAAGTGGAGGAGTGGAAGAGTATAAGAGAGGGAGAAGGGAGGAGGGATTCAAAATTCGAATCCCTCCCAAAACTTTTTATATGCGCCACAGAAGTTTGTCCTCCTATTTTATTTTTTGCAGGAAAAAACGATCTTTTTTCCATAACTTTTTACTCTTTTTGAATTTTGAAAATCTAAATAATCGCTAAGCGAGCGGATGCGAAATATCGTCCTCGTCATTTTGGTATATTATACGTATTTTTCCGACATCGTATGCAAAAGTTACGGCCGTTTTGCCGTGGCATAAACTTTTTTTGTATAAAAATTCGAAATGCATGTTTGTTAATTTTCCTACAAACTAGACCATATTACCTATCACTATGTGAAAGTATTTTATTTTTTGAAGTGTTTTTCATTTTATATTATTTTTTACAAGGCTAAAAAGGCGATCCACAGGGGGGGAGGGGGGTAGAATCTGTTTTTCCTAGAGAGTACAGTCAATGAATTCTGTGGTAGGGTCCACCCAAGCTTTCTGTGGCGCATATGTCCATACGCGCCACAGAAGTTTAAACTTCTGTGGCGCATGTGGACATAAACTTCTGTGGCGCATTTTTCCTATATGCCACGTGGTTGAAGATTTCATGGGCGCATTTGATGAAATGCGCATCGATTTTCTTGTGGCGCATGGTCATAACCATGCGCCACAGAAGGTCTTTCTACCTATATCTAGTTTCCTAGTAGTGATATAGGAATGTTTTAATTATGATTCCTGTAATGATAGGAAAATTATTGGTAGAT
Source organism: Avena longiglumis (assembly GCA_030063025.1). Classification (NCBI taxonomy): domain Eukaryota; kingdom Viridiplantae; phylum Streptophyta; class Magnoliopsida; order Poales; family Poaceae; genus Avena; species Avena longiglumis. The sequence continues at coordinate 11,910,317 of CP125974.1, forward strand.
TCATTGATTTAATCTGTGAAGATGGAATGTTTATTCTGATTCATGTAGAATTGTTCTTGTGACACCATCTTTGTATGGCACACAAGATTGATTCTAATCCATTGTTTGAGTTGGTTTAAGCTTAAGGCAAGCTTGGCATTAAAAGATACATAGAAATGTTCTTTTCTGAAATCCCTAAGACCAATGATGTTGGTATGAGGCTTAGGGATTAGGCTTTATCTAGTTGATTCATATGGATAGTTCTGGTAGTGGTACCAGCTACTTTTTCTTGAATCAAAGCTTGGAAAAAAATGGTAGTAGGCTTGATCATTTATATGGATCCAAAATATTAGCTTCTAAGGTGCTACCCTTATCTTAGGGATGTTCCTAGAAGTTAAATCTTAGCTATATTTATTCTTGAATTGAAATATAGCTTGCTAGCCAAATTAATGATGTCGTTCTGAGTTTTGGTTGGATCTTTGTACTTTGTTGTTTGCTTTTAGAGTTTAAAACCTCAGTGATGGATTCACCCCACTTGGGTGCTTTCTGAGAGTTTGAATGTGATACAGATCATGTATGCTGGTCTAATCTTAGACAGATAGATCTTGTGATGGTCTATGTACTCACCACTGTCACTTGATGTTGTGGTTGCTAGGGGTGGATCTTGTGGTAGCTTGATCTTCTGCTCCCCTGGTATATTTATCTCCTGGCTTGTCCTTGATCTAGCCCATCATCTCCTGATCCTGATGGCTTGACCTTGGTATTGCTATCCACCTGATCTTCCCCTCACCACCCTGGTGATGTGATCATGGGCTTTGGTTGGTTTGGCTGCTGGATGTTGTGCTTGGTTTAGCTGCTGGCTGCTGAGCTTGATGTGTAAGAGCAAGAAGATGAGATTGTGTGCTTGGCCACGGCTGTGTTGATGGTTTTGTGTTGTTGATTTGTTGCTAAGGTGCTAACAGCACACACCATGCAATTTGGTGTGTGTGCTACTTGTGTGCTTGCTGCACAGATGTGGATATGTTCAGAATTTTGGAAAGTTACTCTTATCTGATTACTTTTACTTGGCTGGTGAAACTTGCCCCTCTTTGCTGTCATTTAACTTCTGGCTTAAAATTATGAAAGATATATTCTTTCATATTGGTGAAACTTGCCCCTTTTATAAAATTACTCAATGATGAATCTTGATCAGTGCACCTCACTGACAAGTCTGAGAGTAATTCCATTCTAACCTCAAACTTCTTTATTTTTATTTGTGTTTGTTTTGCACGTACCAGATTTGAAGATCAAGACTTTAGTTTAGTTTTTTCTCTTTTTATTTTTATAGAATAGTCACTTGTAATATTTCTCTAATTCAATTGTAATCTTTAATTTATTCTTTTGTATTTTTTTATTTTATTCTTTTGTAATAACTATTGTACTATTATTCAATATATAAAGATTTTTCTTTTGTTTATTTACTATTGTAAATATTTCTAATAAGTTACATTATGTAACTCATTTATTGAATAAAGTTTTGGAATCAATATTCATTCCATGGGTTCATTTATTTTATTCAAACTTTAAGTCACTAATTTTTAACTCTTGACTAAACCAAATCACTCAAATCTAATTCTTAAACCTTTTGAATTATAAATTCAAACATTCAAGTTTTAAATTCAAATTTCATTTCCCAAAACCATAAATCCACAAAGATCATATCAAAGTTTATAACAATCATTCTTCAAGACTAAACCTATTCTCAAAGTATGAAATAAACCTTGATCACTTTAGTTTTTATTTGGCGAAAAATTTACCCACATTTTCACAGATGAATGCATGCAATGTTTGAAATTCCTAAATCTACCCTCCGTTAGTTCCTATATTCTAGGATGTTACAATATGTAAGTTTACTTGCTTTTATAAAAAACAGAGCTTTAAACATTGTATTTATTCTTAAAAGTAATTATTACCGACTTCTTAATATCTACCGTTGTTTGCCATAACCATTAGTGTGTCAGATTGGCGTATGATTGTTTGTCACGACTATTAGTGTACAATCACTTTTATGTTGGAGATATGCCCTAGAGGCAATAATAAATATAGTTATTATTATATCTTTGTGTTTATGATAAATGTTTACATTCATGATATAATAGTATTAACAAGGAAACATTAATACTTGTGTGATTTGTAAACTTAATTTGAAGTCCCTAGTATAGCCTCTATACTTCACTAGATTGTTGGTTGATTAATGATTGTGGTTTCCCTATCATGAACATTGAGATGTTATCAACAACAAGATCATATCGTTAGGAGAATGATATGGTGGACATACTCCTATAGATAAGCGTAGCATAAAGATCAAGTCATTTCAATAGTTCAATTGCTATATGCTTTCTGATACATAGTAACCTAATTCCTTCGACCATGAGATCATGCATATCACCTTTACCGGATGGATGCTTTGATGACATAAAACACCACACCGTGAATCGGGTGGCTATAAAGGTGGCATTGAGTGTTCGGAAAGTATTGGTTGAAACACATGGATCAAGAGTGGGATTTGTCCATCCATATGACGGATAGATATATTCTGGGCCCTCTCGGTGGAATGTCATCCAATTAGCTTGCAAGCATGTGACTAGGTCACAAGGGATCACATATCACGGGAACGAGAAAAGAGTACTTATCGGTAACGAGGTTGAACTAGGCATGCAGAGATACCGATGATCATAACCTCGGATAAGTAAACTATCGTGAGACAAAGGGAAATTGGTATCGTATGTAAGTGGTTCATTCGATCGCAAAGTAATCGTAGAAATATGTGGGAGCCATATGAATTTCTAGATTCCTCTATTGGTTATTGTTCGGAGAAGTGTCTCGATCATGTCCGCATAATTCACGAACCGTAGGGAGACACACTTAAGGATTCGACATTGTTTTGAGTAGTTATGGTATTATGAGAAAGAGACCGAATGTTGTTGAGTCTCGATGGGATCCGGATATCACGAGGTGATCCGGAATGGTCCGGAGAATAAGATTCATATAAGGAAAGTCCCGCTTTGAGTTCGGGAATGATTCCGTGTTTTCATCGGAATGTTCTAGAAGGTTCCGGATTATCCCAAGCACTGGGGAGGGTACATGAATGTGTCATTGAATGATTGCATCATGTACTAAGTGTTCTTGCTGTTCCAAAACTGAAAAGTCAAACTGCCAGTTTGAAAGTCAAACGGCTAAAACAGGAAACTGTGGGAAACAAGCAAGAGGAGGTTGAAACCAACTTGGAGGAGGAGTCCCTCCTCCAAGCCGGCGGCCAGCCTAGGCCGAGTTGGGGAGGGACTCCTCCTCCCCGGGCGCCAGCCCTCCACCTATAAAAGGAGGCAGGGCCTCCTCTAGACACACAAGTTCCTATCCTCTAATCTCGGTTTAGAGCCGCTTTTAGTTTAGAGCTTCTAATTGCTTTAGCCTGCGGTTTAGAGCCTTCTAATTGGTGTGTATAATCTCTAGACCACTAATAGCCCTCTCTCATACTCCACAATACTGCCGCTTAAGGCGGCCTGCGGGATTTCCCTCTACTTCGGTACCACGCCGTTGTCAGGAATCGCGAGGAGAGTGCTACAACCTCCGTCACTGGAACAAGGGAGAGGAAGGTCTTCGTCGAGTACCGAACGTGACCGATTGGAAGCGCTGCAGAACGCATGGGAAGGATCGTCTACGATCTTGAGATCGGAAAGAGTACGACTACATCACCCACGAGAATCCGCTCTCGTTAAACACTTTGGAATCTTCGAGGGTAAGTTATTCCATCGACTCGTTGCTACAATCTAGTAGATAGATCTTGGCTTGTTTGTTTGTATGCGATAGAAAATTTTTGTTTTCCATGCTACGAACCCCTACAAAGGGTATCGAGCCAGGTCTATATGTAGATCTGTTGACGAGTAGAACACAATGGTCATTGTGGGCGTTGATGCTTTTATTGTCGATTGCTTTTGTGTACTTTGCATCTTGCGGTATGTTGGGATGAAGCGCCCGGCTAACCTTACATTACATCGTTCATGAGACTTGCTCCACGCTTGACATGCAACTTGTATTGCATAAGTGGCTTTATGGGTGCTGCTTTCTCCTAGCATAGTTAAGATCCAATTTACAACGGGTGATCAACAATGCTAGTATCAATGTTGTGGTTCTTGTTCGTAAGTTAGAACGACACTTATTGAAAGCCCCAAACCACGTAAAATATGCAAAGAAAGTAGAGGCGTCTAACTTTGTTTTGCGGGTGTGCGATGATGTGATATGGCCATGATTGTGATTATATTTGATGTATGCAATGTTCCTTATTGTAAGTTTGCAACCGGCAGGAGCCATATGGTTGTCTTTAATTTATGTTAAGACCCGCGTGTCTATTCAAAGTAGTTGTAATAGTTGAAGTCGGTGGACGACAACCATGGTGAAGCGTCATTGACCTTGATGCAATGCTGGTGATGATGGAGATCATGTTCGTGCTTGAAGATGGAGATCGGAAGCACAAAGAAGAAAGGCCATATCATATCACATATTATTGAATTGCATGTGATATTAATCCTTTATGCATCTTGTATTGCTTGGTAGACGATGGTAGCATTATAAGATTATCCCTCATGCACATCAATTTCAAGTCATAAAGTGTTCGCCCTTAGTTAGCGCCGTTGCTAAAGCTTGTTGTTTCGAAGCACCACGTGATGATCGGGTGTGTTAGATTCTGCAAGTGTATACAACGTGAGCAAGCCAGATTTGCTCATGCAGAAACTAAGGTTTGATCTTGACGAGCCTAGAATGTACAGACATGGTCTCGGAACACGGATCACCGAAAGGTAAAGCATGAATCGTATAGTAGATATGATGAACATGACGATTGTTCGCCATTGAAACTATATCAACTCTCGTGATGATCGGTGTTGATGTAGTGGATTTGGTTCGTGATCACTAAAACAATGTGAGGGATGTTGTTTTGAGTGGGAGTTCACCTAGTTTAATTTCATTAATTAATTTGAACTCAATTTGTCATAAACTTAGTCTAAACTATTGCAAATATGTTGTAGATCAATGGCAGCACCTACCATCAATTTTAATGTTCCTAGAGAAAGAAAAGTTGAAAACAATGGAAGCAACTTCATGGATTGGTTCCGCAATTTGAGGATTGTCCTCACGGTGGTAATTTGACCTATGTCGGATGCACCGGGTGACCCACCGGTGATGCTTCGATGAAGTAAAGAATGTTTACCTCGCTCGGAAGAATCAAGATCCATAGTTTAGTGTGCTATCTTGTATGGTTTAGAATCGGAGCTTGTAAAAGGTTTGAAGAGTCGACCCATATGATATTGTCGAGGATCTCAAATTGATTTTTGAGACTCATGCGGCAATTGAAAGCTATGAGGCTTCGAAAATTTCTTTAGCGCAAGATGGAAGAGGGCAGCCGTCAGTGAGCATGTGCTTAAGATGTCTGGGCACGCAAACAAACTTCAAAGCTTGGGTATAGTGATTCCTAATGCTTTGGGGATTTACCGTGTCCTCCAGTCACTGCCACCAAGTTACAGGAACTTTGTGATGAACTACAACATGCAAAACATGAACAAAGAGTTGCCAGAACTGTTTGCTATGTTAAAATCTGCAAAAGTGGAGATCAAGAAAGAGCACCAAGTGTTGATGGTCAATAAGACCACCAAACTCAAGAAAGGCAAGTCTAAGCAAAAGGGACACTTCAAGAAGGGTGGTAAGAAAGTTACCACGCCGGCGAAGAAGACCAAGGCTGGACCCAAGCCCAAACCGAGTGCTTTACCGCAAGGGAGAAGGTCATCGAAGCGGAATTGCCCAAAGTACTTGGCGGATCAAGAACGGCAACATCAAGAAGAAAGGTATATCCGATATACATGTTATTGATGTGTATCTCACTAGTACCGTAGTAGTGCTCGGTATTTGATAATCTTGGTTCGGTTGCTCATATTTGTAACTCAAACAGTCTTTGCAGAATAAATGGAAGCTAGCGAAGAACGAGGTGACGGCGCGCTGGGAAGCGGATGAAAGGTTGATGTGATCGCGGTCGGCACGCTACCCTTCATCTACCATCGGATTAGTTTTATACTTAAATAATTGTTATTTAGTGCCCGTGTTGAGCATGAACATTATATCGGGATCTTGTTTATTGCGAGACGTTTGTTTAAATCGAGAATAATGGTTGTTTGATTTATATGAGTAATATGTTTTATGCACATGCACCTTTGATAGATGGTCTATTCTTATTGAATCTCGATAGTGGAAATACACATATCAACAACATTGAGGCTAAACGTTTGAAATCAGCGATAATTCGACCTATATGTGGCAATCGCTGTCTTGGTCACATTGGAGTGAAGCGTATGAAGAAACTCCATTCGATGGACTTCTTGAATCACTTGATTTTGAATCACTTGAGAGATGCGAAGCATGTCTGATGGGAAAATGACTAAGACTCCATTTTCTGGTATGATGGAGCGAGCTACGGACTTATTGGAAATCATACATACCGATGTGTGTGGTCCAATGAGTGTAGCATCGCGCGGTGGTTATCGTTATGTTCTTACCTTCACAGATGACTTGAGTAGATATGGGTATATCTATTTCATGAAACATAAGTCCGAAACTTTCGAGAAGTTTAAGGAGTTTCAAAGTGAGGTAGAGAATCAACGTAACAAGAAGATTAAATTTCTGCTCGATCGTGGAGGTGAATATCTAAGTTACGAGTTTGGCGAGCATTTGAATAAATGCGAATACTTTCATGATTGACACCCGGAACACCACAACAGAATGGTGTGTCCGAACGTCGTAATCGAACTCTCTTAGATATGGTTCGTTCTATGATGTCACTTATGATTTACCGCTATCATTTTGGGGTTATGCATTAGAAACAGCCGCATTCACTTTAAATAGGGCACCGTCTAAATCCGCTGAAACGACACCGTATGAATTATGGTTTGGCAAGAAACCTAAATTGTCGCTCCTTAAAGTTTGGGGATGCGGCCTATGTAAAGAAGTTACACCGGACAAGCTTGAACCCAAAGCGGAAAAATGCGTCTTCATAGGATACCCAAGGAAACTATTGGGTATACCTTCTATCATAGATCCGAAGGCAAAATCTTCGGTTAAGAATGGATCCTTTCTAGAGAAGGAATTTCTCTCGAAAGAAGTGACTGAAGGAAAGTAGAACTCGACGAGGTTGTCGAACCTTCTCTCAAATTGCGAGTAGCGCAGACCGGAAGAAGTTCTGTGGTGCCTGCACCAATTAGAGAGGAAGCTAATGATGATGATCATGAAACTTCGGTTGAAGTTGCTACAAAGCCTCGGAGGTCAACGAACTCGTACACCTGCAGTTGGTATGATCCGTTATGAGTGTCATGTTGGTGGACAACACCGATGACCCCGAGACATATGAGGAAGCGATGATGAGCCCAGATTCCAATAAATGGCAAGAAGCCATGAACCGAGATTGGATCCATGTACGAAAACCAAGTATGGACTTTGGTGGACTTACCGGATGGCCGGAAGGTCCGAGAACAAATGGATTTTCAAGAAGAAAAGATGTCGATGGTAATGTTATCTATAAAGCTCGACTTGTCGCAAAAGGGTTTCGACAAATTCAAGGAGTTGACTACGATGAGACTTTCTCACGAGCGAAGCTAAAGTCTGTGGAGGATTATGTTAGCAATCGCTGCATATTATGATTATGAGATATGGCGGATGGATGTCAAAACAGCATTCCTCAATGGAGATATTGATGAAGAGTTGTATATGATGCAACCCAAAGGTTTTGTCGATCCTAAAGATGCTAACAAGGTATGCAAACTTCAACGGTCCATCTATGGATTGAAGCAAGCATCCCAAGTTGGAATCAACGTTTGATAAGGTGATCAAAAGTTTTGGTTTTATACAAACTTATGGAGAAGCTTGTATTTACGAGAAAGTGAGTGGGAGCTCGTAGCATTCTTAATACTATATGTGGATGACATATTGTTGATTGGGAATGATGTAGACCTTCTTAATAGTGTCAAGGAATATTTGAATAATAGTTTTCAATGAAGGATCTTGGCGAAGCAGCTTACATATTAGGCATAAAGATTTATAGAGATAGATCGAAACGCCAAATATCATTGTCACAGAGTACATATTTGGACAAAGTTCTAAAGAGGTTTGGAATGGAGGAAAGCAAGAAAGGGTTCTTGCCCATGTTGCCCAATATGACCTTGAGTAAAACTCAAAAGTCCGACATCGGCAGAAGATAGAGAAAGGATGAGTAAGACTCCCTATGCCTCAGCCATAGGATTTCTAATGTATGCCATGCTATGTACTAGACCCGACATTGCATATGCTGTTAGTTTAACTAGCAGATATCAAAGTGATCCAGGAGTGGATCATTGGACAGCGGTCAAAAACATCCTTAAGTACTTGAGAAGAACTAAGGATATGGTTCTTTCTTATGGAGGTGATGAACAACTCGTTGTTAATGGTTACACCGATGCTAGTTGGAACACCGATCCGGATGATTCTAAATCATAATCTTGGATACGATTTATTTTGAATGGTGCAACGCTTAGTGGAGGAGTGCAAAGCAAAGCGTTGTGGCAAGATCTTCAACTGAATCGGAATACGTGGTCGCCGGAGGCTTCACAAGAAGCGATATGGATGAAAGAGTTCAAGCAGAGTGGTGTGGTTCCTAGTGCTACTGGACCCAATGTCTATCTATCGTGATAACATGGGCGCCATAGCCAATGCGCAAGAACCAAGGTCACACAAGAAGTCAAGACATCAAGTCGCTTTTCACGCTATTCGAGAACATATCCAGATGGGGATATAAAGATTTGCAAAGTACACACATATCCGAATGTGGCGATCCGTTGACTAAACCTCTCCCGAGGGCAAAACATGACCAACACCAAACGCCATGGGTGTTCGGTATATTACCATGTAATCTAGATTAGATGACTCTAGTGCAAGTGGGAGATCTGGAGATATGCCCTAGAGGCAATAATAAATATAGTTATTATTATATCTTTGTGTTTATGATAAATGTTTACATTCATGCTATAATAGTATTAATAAGGAAACATTAATACTTGTGTGATTTGTAAACTTAATTTGAAGTCCCTAGTATAGCCTCTATACTTCACTAGCTTGTTGGTTGATTAATGATTGTGGTTTCCCTATCATGAACATTGAGATGTTATCAAAACAAGATCATATCGTTAGGAGAATGATATGGTGGACATACTCCTATAGATAAGCGTAGCATAAAGATCAAGTCATTTCAATAGTTCAATTGCTATATGCTTTCGATACATAGTAACCTAATTCCTTCGACCATGAGATCATGCATATCACCTTTACCGATGGATGCTTTGATGACATCAAACACCACACCGTGAATCGGGTGGCTATAAAGGTGGCATTGAGTGTTCGGAAAGTATTGGTTGAAACACATGGATCAAGAGGGATTTGTCCATCCATATGACGGATAGATATATTCTGGCCCTCTCGGTGGAATGTCATCCAATTAGCTTGCAAGCATGTGACTAGGTCACAAGGGATCACATATCACGAACGAAAAGAGTACTTATCGGTAACGAGGTTGAACTAGGTATGCAGATACCATGATCATAACCTCGGATAAGTAAACTATCGTGAGACAAAGGGAAATTGGTATCGTATGTAAGTGGTTCATTCGATCGCAAAGTAATCGAGAAATATGTGGAGCCATATGAATTTCCGATTCCTCTATTGGTTATTGTTCGAGAAGTGTCTCGATCATGTCCGCATAATTCACTAACCGTAGGGAGACACACTTAAGGATTCGACGTTGTTTTGAGTAGTTATGGTATTATGAGAAAGAGACCGAATGTTGTTCGAGTCTCGTATGGGATCCGGATATCACGAGGTGATCCGAATGGTCCGGAGAATAAGATTCATATAAGGAAAGTCCCGCTTTGAGTTCGGGAATGATTCGGTGTTTTCATCGAATGTTCTAGAAGGTTCCGGATTGTCCCAAGACTCGGGGGAGGGTACATGAATGTGTCATTGAATGATTGCATCATGTACTAAGTGTTCTTGCTGTTCCAAAACTGAAAAGTCAAACCAGTTTGAAAGTCAAACGCTAAAACAGAAACTGTGGGAAACAAGCAAGAGGAGGTTGAACCAACTTGGAGGAGGAGTCCCTCTCCTCCAAGCCGGCCAGCCTAGGCCGAGTTGGGAGGGACTCCTCCCCTCCACAGCGCCAGCCCTCCACCTATAAAAGGAGGGGGCCTCCTCCTCTAGACACACAAGTTCCTATCCTCTAATCTCGGTTTAGAGCCGCTTTGGTTTAGAGCTTCTAATTGCTTTAGCTCATGGTTTAGAGCCTTCTAATTGGTGTGTCTAATCTCTAGACCACTAATAGCCCTCTCTCATACTCCACCATACTCGCTCCGGCTTAAGGCGAAGCCTCGGATTTCCCTCTACTTAGGTACCACCGTTGTCTTGCGGAATCGCGAGAGTGCTACAACCTCCATTTTCTTTGGAACAAGGGAGAGGAAGGTCTTCACGAGTACCGAACGCAGACCGATCATGAAGCGCCGAACGCAGCGCCGTAAGGATCGTCTACATGATCTTGAGATCGGAAAGAGTACGACTACATCACCCACGAGAATCCGCTCTCGTTAAACACTTTGGAATCTTCGAGGGTAAGTTATTCCATCGACTCGTTGCTACCATCTAGTAGATAGATATTAGCTTGTTTGTTTGTATGCGATAGAAAATTTTTGTTTTCCATGCTACGAAACCCTACATTTTATACTTGCTTAATTAAAGTCGATCTCAAGTCAACTTCGTAGTTAAGTTTAATATGGATTTTAAGTCCTATGGAGAGAAAGAATCCTTATGGTTGCATCTATTGGGGTTGCACGCCTAAAAACAATAATTTTTCCTACGCAAGCAACCCTAATGCCAGGATCTATCTATTAGTAATGGAGTAATGAGAGGGGATTTTTGAAAACTTACTGTTACAAAAAGCTTTGTCACTCTAGGGAGTGATGATGATGTAGTCATACCGATGCCGACCTCAGGGTCATTCTGAACTCTGGCGGCTCCGAAAATTCCTAGCGCCAAAGTGCAGCACCTCTGAGGGAGTCGCACATGTTTGGTGCTTGACGATGACTCTCGCTCCTCCAATCCAACAGAGATTGTGGAAGTAGATATTTTGGATCCCGAACCCCGTAGCGCGATGGCGCTCCACGGTGAAGAAGTCCCCCGTACGTGCAGTCTAGACGTGGGACCATGGTCTCGGGAGAGAGAGGGGAGGGAGATAGGTGGTTGGAAGCTTTTTCCAAAGTTAGAAAGCGTTTTATTACCTTCTGATGCTTTAATTGCATCTATATGCCTTTTATTATATAGGAGGAAGGGGACTCCAAAACCCTTGGACCTATCCATGTGGGACTAAACAAAGGAGGGGAGGGGGGAGAGGCTTGGTCGGCCGGCCAAGGCCCCTATGGGCCTCGCGCGGTGCCCTAGGGCCTAGCCGGCCACCTCCTCCCTCTCCTCCCTTTTGGTTTTTCTCCTCATGGTCCCTTCCCCTTAGGGAGTTGGCCTAATAGGTAATCTAACCATTTTAATTTCTTTTTATTTTATGAAATAAATATAAATATTTAATTAAATTAATATTTAATATCTATTTATATATTATTTAATTCCTATGGCTATGGAACTCCTTCTATTCCACTCTGGACATCCTCCGGACCTTCTTGGAACCCTTTCGGTGCGTAGCTCATGGATATAACTTCTCCCAGTGGGCCTAAAGTATCTTTTCCATGACCTAGTCACATGCTGCGCAACTCATGGATATAACTTCTCCCAGTGAGCCCAGAGTATCTTCCGTCACACGGATGGATAAATCCCGCTCTTGACACATACACCTCTACCTGTCCCTTTGATGTACCTAAACACACCTTTGTGATCACCATTTTACAGAGTGACGTTTGATGCGAACAAGACACCCTTAGATGCTAGTGATTAAATATGCTCTCACGGTATGAGGAACAAGTGACCTAGTCACCATGTTTCTTAATTATCGCAACTTGAACTTGTGGCATGATCGTATTACGATGCTTAGATTGGGCATGTTTACCATCTCATTCTCCCAATGAGGTGACTCCAATGTCAACTAGCATGAATGCCACATGATCAGGAAACCTTGATCATCTATTGACCAATGAACCAGTGACTAGAGATTCACTTGGAACTCATTATTGTTTACATATCTGATACGTCGGAAATGTATCTATAATTTTTGATGTTCCATGCTTGTTTAGTATCTACTTTCCTTTGCTTTGTCCACACATTGAGGTGTTTTTTATTTTTTCTGGTACTAAACTATTAACAAGTTGCCACAGTGCTAGTTGTCTGTTTTCTGTTGTTTTTAGTTCCAGAAAAGCTAGTAAGGAAATATTCTCGGAATTGGACAGGACAAAAGCCAAAGTCAATATTTCACCGAGGAGAACACGGAGTCCATAGGAGAGACGGAGGGGCGCCATAGGGCGGTCGCACCCTCCCAGGCGTGGGCCCACTCTGGGCCGCACCTGGGCAGGGTGTGGGCCCCCTGGCCGCCTCCCAGCCTCGCCTCTTTGCCTATAATAAGCCCCCGATGCCCAAACCCTAAGTACCCGATCAATATTCCACGAAACCATCTGTAGCCGCCGCCACCATCGTCCCTAGATCGGGGGGAGGGATCTGAAGCTCTTCCCGGCACCCTGCTGGAGGGGAGATCATCCCGGAGGTCTTCTTCTTCATCATGCCAGCCTCCAGTATGTAGTGAGTAGTTCCACCTTGGACTACGGGTCCATGTAGTAGCTAGATGGTTGTATCTCCTCCTTTGTGCTTTCATGTCTAGATCTTGTGACCTCCATTCATGATCAAGATCTCATCTATTTGTAATCATGCTTGTTGTGTTTGCGGGGATCCGATGGATATTGAAATTACTATGTCAGATTGATTAATGGTTTTGTCTTATTGATTATATCGTGTTTGTGTTGTTTGTGATCTTGCATGCTCTCCATTGTTAGTACCTATCTTGGCCAAGTAGTTGCTAGTGACTCCAAGAGGGGGTATTTATGCTCGATAGTGGGTTCATGCCTCTAGTTTTCAAGGGAAGTAATAGAAATCTTTTTGATGGTAGATGTGTTGTTGCCACTAGGGAGAAAACAACGGTCTATTATTCATGGAACAAGTGGATTGTTTACCTTACACACTTTGCTTAAAGCAGTTGTCTGTTGCTTGCAACTTAATACTGAAGGGGGTTCGGATGATAACCCAAAGGTGGACTTCTAGTCATAGATGCAGTTGGATGGCGGTCTATGTATCTTGTTGTATTGCACAATCGAATCTCATAGAATCTTTATGTCTAGTATTGTATTGTTATGCCTTGCTTAGTCCTGTCAATTGCCCTGCTGTAATTTTTTTACCCTGCATGCCATGTTTGTTTATCTAAGGAGAGCACCTCTAGTGAACTATGGACCCCGGTCCAATCTTTACCATTGATACACCTTCCACTATTACTATTTACTTGCTGCAAACCATCATCACCTTCCACACCATATAGTTAATCCTTTGTTACAGCAATCTGTGAGATTGACAACCTCACTGTTAGTTGGGGCAAAGTCTTGAGTTTGTGTTGTGCAGGTTTCTACGTTGCTTGCAACACCTTTGAGACATTTCCTTCCTCCTACTGGTTCGATAACCTCGGTTTCTTACTGAGAGAAGACTTGCTGCTGTGCTGCATCATACCTTGCTATTGGGGTTTCTCGATGAAGCGCTCCACGTTGACGCAGCGCCATCAATATCACACGTGTATTGATATTTCCTTTCGGTACAGTTATAGCATGATATAAATCTAATTATAAACTTTGTGAAATATGATAATAATCCATATTATTATCTGTCTCTAGGACATATTTCCAACAACATCATCATTTGTAAAATGTTAATCATCATCATTTTGTAAGTTAACTAAAGTTCATTTGAGATTGAATTTAATTAAACAGGTGCAAAACATGAGATATGATTAGCAACTGATTTAAGCATCAAAACTAACTATACAAAAAACTAAGATGTCCAACGCTCTCTAAATTTTCAAGGTGGGACTAAACATCGATAAAAAGGGCATTGTTTAAAGCCAATGACAATGCATTAGTTTTGAGGCGTCCCATCAAGGATATCACTTTCAGGGTCCCACCTATTAGCGCAGTAATGGTCAAAGGGCTTGACTCGGCGGAAACGCTCTGTCTGGGTATTCACGAGGCTGGGCTACAACAAAGAGGGAAAAAATGAGGAGAGTTTCGAGGGGTGGGAAAAAATGAGAAGCACAATTCATAGTGGTGCATAGAACTAGTGAAAGTTTTTTTTGAGGAGTGATGCGCTCTCATATAGTCTTTTGTGTCTAGGGGTAGTGTTGTTAAAGTAAATGATGATACTGGCAAATACTTCCAGACCGGACTGAGACAGGGGGTCCATTATCGCCTATACTATTTAATATAGTGGCTGATATGTTGGCTATCCTTATTGAGAGAGCAAAGGCTGATGGTAAAATTGAAGGATTAGTTCCACATCTCGTTGATGGTAGACTTTCTATTCTTCAATACGCTGACGACACAATATTTTTTATGGAACATGATCTGGAGAAGGCTAAGAATGTAAAATTAATATTATTATTATTTGAGTAGTTAACTGGACTTAAAATAAACTTTTATAAGAGTGATATGTATTGCTTTGGCAAGGCCCAAAACGAGGCCCACCTATATGCTGAACTTTTCGGCTGTGGTCAGGGGCACTTTCCAATTAACTATTTGGGAATACCGATTCACTATCGGCATCTCACGATAGTTGAATGGAATCTCGTTGAGGAAAGACTCCAAAAACGCCTTAATAGTTGGAAATGTAAATTGTTATCCCTTGACGGAAGACTTATACTCATAAATTCAGTACTCACCAACATGGTATTGTATATGATCTCGTTTTTCTATTTACCAAAAGGTGTCTTGAACAAAATGGATTATTTCCGGTCAAGATTCTTTTGGCAACGGGATAATGAAAAAAAGAAGTATCGACTGGCCAGATGGAATGTGGTTTGCCGACCAAAGGAATATGATGGACAGGGCATACATGATTTGCAAGTCAAAAACACCACACTTCTAGATAAATGGCTTTTCAAACTACTTATATAAGATGGCATCTGGCAAGCCATTTTATGGAGAAAATGTGTGGGGTCCAAAGCTGTGGCTCAAGTGGTTTGGAAACCCGGTGACTCACATTTTTGGGCGGGCCTAATCACGATCAAAAAACATTTCTTCTGTTTTGGTGCTTTCAATATTAAGGATGGATCACAGATTAGATTTTGGGAAGATAAGTGGCTCGGTCAAACTTCTCTTCGCGAACAATAACCAACTCTATATTCAATTGTTAGACATAAAGGGGATACGATTTCCACAGTTATGGAAGATAATCCTCCTAATGTGTCTTTCAGAAGAAATCTCATAGGTCGTCGACTGGTATCCTTTAAACAATCTATTATTACGATTATCCACGATACAATTGTCGGACCGTGTGGGCGAGTTCAAATGGAAATTACTAAAAAGTGGTAAATTTTCAGTTGGCTCACTATATAGAGCATTGGTTCAACCTGATATACCGGTCGATGACAATAGTAAAATTTGGAAATTGAAAATATCCTTTAAGACGAAGATATTCGCTTGGTATATATGTAAAGGTGTAATTCTAATAAAAGATAATCTTGTAAAGAGGAATTGGCATGGAAGTACACAATACGTTTTTTGTCATCATTATGAGACAATTCGTCATCTATTCTTCCGTTGTAAATTTGCTCGTTTTATATGGTCTTACATCCAAATAGCTTCTGGTTTATCTCCTCCACGTTCAGCGACTAATGTTTTTGGTAATTGGTTGCATGGAATTGATGATAAATACATGAGTTTGTTTAGGGTGGGAGCGCTTGCCATTATTTAGTCGCTATGGCTTTGTAGAAATGACAAGATTTTTAATAACATCGTGTCTTCTCCTTTGCAGGTTATATATCGAGCCACAGCTATCCTCCGATTATAGACTTCTCTACAACGTATGGAGTTTCGCTCTTTATTTATGGATGGTGTACGCGGTTGGAGGACACAGCGAGGGATATTTTCCCCCGACATGAATGGCCGCGTGTCTTGCGGATTGATCAGCCATAGCTTGAGGGCGTTTATTTTGTTTGCGTTATTTGTAATGCTACTATACTTTCTTTACTCGCTGGCTGTGTAGTTTGTGCGGATGTGTGCATCTTAGTTGTGCAGAGGCCGGGTGTAAACATTACTTAAAGTAATAAAAACGTCCATTTCCAAAAAAAAAAATCTAAAAATAGCACCTCGGATCCAATGCACGCTTCACACTTCTAAAATTATTAGTCAATATTTTACTGTTAGTAGCCGAAGGTATGGCCCTAGAGTTATTCATTTGACCACCATCCTGTCCACACATTCTCTTGATCCTCATATTATCATAATCAAGCTGAAATTTCTTTGCTATGATCACATTTGTTTGCGTGCAACTTTGTAGCAATATTTCTTACTTTAGCAATTATTTAAGCTTCGTACAATATAAGTATATATAGTATCCCTATCCATAGCATGTGAATGACTTTGATATACTCCCTTCGATCCAAATTAGTTTACTTAAATTTATCAAGATACAGATGAATTTAATACTAAATTATGTCTAGATACAGTTAAATATAGATAAATCTAAGTCAACTAATTTGGATCGAAGGGAGTATTTTTTCCTCCTCGTCAAATACATTTTTCTCAGCTCAGCATCTGTCCAATCTTTCCAGGGTACAATTAACGAGAGGTGGACTTGTGCTAAAAAAAATAGTCGACAGACATGTGCAAAACAATGTTCCAGATCTGCCACGTCAAAAGAAAAGGTCAGAAATCTGTAATTTGGATTCCTTTTTGACCGACTGTTTGTTAGGATCTT
Organism: Avena longiglumis; assembly: GCA_030063025.1. Classification (NCBI taxonomy): domain Eukaryota; kingdom Viridiplantae; phylum Streptophyta; class Magnoliopsida; order Poales; family Poaceae; genus Avena; species Avena longiglumis. The sequence continues at coordinate 11,927,333 of CP125974.1, forward strand.
GCTTGTTTGAATAGATAAGCTAGTTGTGCAGGTGATCTGACTGAACAAACTAACAAGTCCACCTACGGATCCCTTTGATTGATCACAAATAGAGATGCTCACTTTCTCAGAACAAGCGGTACATCATCCTAAAGAGAAGTGCTTGTTTGTTAATTAAGGCGCCGATTCCAGTTGTGTGCGTGTCCTGGTCGATCAGCTTATTCACCATTGTGCGCAGGCATGAGGATCATCTCAAAAAAAAAAAAAAAAACATTGTGTGCAGGCATGAGGATCGTCTCATAGATGCGAGCATGCAACCAATTCTACAAACAATGCCTATTTTTTACTCCCTCTGTATGGAAATATAAGATATTTTAAATTTGTGAATCAAGTGTACCTAGACATCTTGTAATGTGTAGATTTACTTGAACCTATACACTAAAAGATGTTTAGATACATTAGCTTTACAAACCTAAAACATTTTATATTTCTGAACGGAGAGAGTAGAATATTAGATACCTTTAGAGTTCAGAATACTCTTCCAAACGTAGCTCATTCAGGTGCCTGAGCACATAAGGATTCAGGTGCATGGAAAAAATCGCCACCCCTTGTTGTTCAAACATAGCAAGGTTGAAAGAATGGAGATCACCAAAGCCTAAACGACATTTCCCAGGCAAAAATAATATGAGTGCAACTTACAATAATGGAATTCGCGTAAAGCACGATGAGAACAATTCCATAAGTTCTCACAACATCACTACGTTCAACATGTCGGCTCAAAACTTGTGAAAATTTCCGTACAACTGCGACAATGCAACTTGATCTATCTATGTCTAGCGCTGGACTGCTCCCTCCTACAGTAGTACTAGTATATGATAATCTACCTCTCAGAATGGTGTACCCTATGGTTTGAATCACGTCTCAGGGCGACTCAACAAACTTGGCAGCACACAGTCCGTCCCGCCAGGGCCACTATTTCGGCAAAAAAGCAAAGTAAAAGATGTGGAAAAAAAAAACAGCCAAAACTTCGTCCGATACTAGCCTAGGACGCGTCTGACGACCGGTTTGCGTACTCTTGAACCAATGCTCCAAACAGGGATGGCCTCTCGATCAGGTTGACAGGCCGGTCAAACTCCTTGGATAGTCCTGATAAGTATCACAACAATCGTTCAGATCATTAAGTAGCGGATGACTAAACGCATTGAGCAACAGATAAGATGAATCGGGTTCTGAAATTTCAGTCTGCTAATTTGTTACCAGCATCTATAACCAGGACTCTGTCGCAATCCATGACCGTCGGTATCCTGTGCGCGATGGTGATGACCGTGCATGCTGCGAAGTCTTCCCGGATGACCCTCTGAATCACGGCATCCGTTTGGGAGTCCACCGAGGCCGTGGCCTCATCCATGAACAGTATCCTGCTGCGTTTCAGCATTACCCTACCCAGACAAAGCAGCTGACGTTGCCCCATGCTCCAGTTTTCGCCGTTATCGACAACTATGGTATATAGACATGGCAATGATACCAGAATATTAGTAATATATATGCAGGTGCAACGAATTTTAGTAATATATATATATATATATATATATATATACATATTTCACTAAAATAAGCTTATGACTAATGCACAAAGATTAAGCGATTTCAGTGAATTTGTTCATTCATGTAATGGAGCTACAATTACACCAAAAGTTGTATTAGCTCGTGTGCATGCTCTGAAGCAGAACCAGTATCTCGAGTCAAAATAGTGAATATTATTAAGATAATAATTGTAGCTAGTACCTGATGCCTCAAGCTTTTCAGGTTTCGAAACCACGGCTTCTTTGAGCTGACAACGATCCAAGGCCTAAAATGAAACAAGTTTAGGATGCAAAAAAAGTCATATAACCTCCGATCTGATTTAATTGTCGCAGGTTTAGGAAAGCTTTAGGCAAAACTTTGTCTAAACCTGCGAAAATTAAATTGGATCCGAGGGAGTAGCACATTTTGTACAAGACGTGAACTTTTGACTTGTTGCTGGTTAAATACCTGCCAAATTTCTTCATCGGAGTACTTCTCGAGCGGGTCAATGTTGCTACGAATCGTGCCTTCAAAAAGGACAGGATCTTGTGGGATGATACCAAACCGAGACCTCAAATCGTGGAGTCCTAAAGTACAGATGTCAACACCGTCGACATTATCTTCCCTCGAAGGCTCGACCATTCGGAAAAAGGCTTGGATCAGCGTTGATTTCCCACTGCCTGTTCTACCGACGACACCGACCTTCTCTCCTCCGAGTATACTTATTGTGATTCCCTTCAACACTAGTGGAGTGTTATGCCGATACCTAACCTGCATATATACAGTATACACGCACATAAATTTGTTTTTCATTTCATATGTTTCTGTGTCAAGAGAAGATCAAGAAGCTATTAGCTATCAGAAGATGTCACTAATCAATGTACTTTAGCATCTTAAAGATATTATGCCATATGTACTGTTAAATGAAAAGTACCAACAAGAAGAGTTACCTTGAGATCAATGATATTGATATCTCCTTTTGTTGGCCAGTTTGTATCAGGTAAACGATCCTTGATCCTCCATTCTGTCTCAGATGGGATGCTTGTGAACTGCTTTATCCTCTCGATTGAGATCATTTTGTTTTCGACGAGGCAACTCATCCATATGGTATAGAAAACACTGCGTTGAGGGATATACCATAGGAGAGCGATAAACCCACGAATTCTGCATCATAAGCAACAACAGTATCGCATAAGCATGACTGCAGCTCTCGAATGACGCTTGTGAGCAGCTATTATTTGAAATATTTGTTCTGTAATTATTTAGTCTTGAGAGTTGAGAGCAATACATTAATCATGAATTTGCAGAAAGGTTTCTATTCGTGTAACTTCGTTGAAGTTAAAAATTCATCACCATAAGTCATTTATCAACTAGACATCGGAAAAAAAAAGAATGTGAAAACGTTAAGAAGAGAAGAATACCTTGCTTGATGAAGTTTCTGGGCAATGTGACCATGAGCAAGGCGGTAACGCAAAGGGCAAAGCTTCCCATGACCTCTAACCGGAAGCCAAGCCACTCACTGGCGCCATTGTTGTGGAAGTCCATTTTTAAGCTAGAATTCAGGCGGTTCAGGTTCTCCTGGAAGAAGCTATCTCCCTTTCTGAAGCATCTGATGGTGATTACACCCTGAACGGTCTCGGAGAAGTGGTTGATCACCGGAGCCTTGGTGATCGACTCCAGACGAGTCAGCTCCCTAGACGTCGACAAGTAGTAACCCTGCAAGTGTAGTTGGTAATTAGCCAAGTATCTGGATCAAAACACACACACAAAAAACTATGCAGTGAAATAGTATTCTTCCATTTGCAGGTGCAGATAGTCGTAATTAAGTAACTTACCCGGTACCATAGGTTGAGTATCACCAGCGGGATGACAGCAATGACCGATGGCCATGCCACTTGGCATGTGACAAAAACCACGGAGATCATCCAGATGTACATGGACAAGATCATCCAGAATAAGAACGGCAGCATGAGATCAACAGTCATCTGGTCCGATGATGCCTGTAAACCATGTCACACACACATTCAAAACATCAACTATACTTGAATTTTAAGATGCAGTGTGTATATGTACCCTGGTGAGGATCCTGCCGGAGGGCGTGGTGTCAAAGAAGGACATGGGAGCATGGAGGATGCTATGGAGGATCTGCTTGAAGAACCGGTTGGCGGTCTGGAGGCTAATGAAGGCCACAAGAAAAAACCGAACTATGGCAACTACCACTGAGGCAGCGGCAATGATGACATACACCTGGATGAGCAAAGATGGCTGGAACTCGCCGGAGGTCTCATACGAGAGCCAGTAGTCGCTGGCCATCACAGACACTTGCCACAGCACGGACAGGAAGATCACCGCTGCCAGGCCCCACCACCCCCAAGTCTTTGTCATGTACTGCTTGTACACATCGAATCCAATGTGGCTGCTCTCACGCTCCTCGTCCTTGGTCAGCCGTGCTGACGCCTTCTCAGACTTGACCACAGCCGTGACGGAGGCACCAGCATCGCCATTAGAGGATGTGCTGCTCTTTCCTGATGACTGGTAGGAGATGGGCAGCTGGCGGTCGCCATTCTGAGTCGCTGGTGTTGTGCTCTCCACGAGTTCCATGGAGCTGTCGTGCGCGGCAACAAGCGCTGTGAAGTTGGTGCCTGCCTTGAGGAGCTCACTGTACTTGCCAGATTGCACTATCATGCCATCCTTCATTACCTGCAAGTATATCACATAAATGTAAAACATAAAAAGTCAAGAAAACAATAATCTCTCAACAAAATTAAAGAAACAGGTTGTATACCTATCGTTCATAAGTTTGATCTTTCTATTAATTTTTTCCAAGAATTGAACAGTGAAACCGATAATGTCAGGTTGAACCAAGGATGATTAAGACTACATATGCAATGTACTTACATATATGACACTGGCATTGTGCAAAAAATCGACTTGGTGAGTCACAAGCACTACAGTCTTGTTCTTGAGAGCACCTCTCACACATTCCTGCACAAAAAGAATTCAGTCTGCTGCTAATGTATTACTACTTAATATTCTAAAACCAGATACAGCATGATGTGGTACCCTGAAGATCTCACTGCCGGTGTGTGCATCAACTGCACTGAAGACGTCATCGAGTAGGTAGACGTCGCAGTCCTGGTAGACGGCGCGCGCCAGCTGGATGCGCTGCTGCCCGCCGCTGAGGTTGATCCCGCCGATCTCCGTCTGGTCGCCGAACTCCATCATCTCCAAGTCCGTCTCCAGGCAGCACACCCTGATCGCCTCCCTGTACCTCTCCCTGTGCATCGGCTGCCCAAACAGGATGTTCTCCTCTATGGTGCCACTCTGAATCCATGCCGTCTGCGCAACGTAAGCCGTACTGCCGCACACCTTGACCTGCAAACAGATGCAGAATTTATTCCATGTCAAAGTGCACTCCTCTGAAAAATATGTGAAATGTTCTTCTTCCTCTGCAAATGCACAGTAACACACAATGGATTTTATACTCAAAAGAAGTACCATACAACATTTTAAGGAAATGAATGGATGTATACATCTATAATTAGATCATCAAATTAGTGAAATGCCATACTCTAGTGTGTTCCTGAAAAACGCCGAAGTTGGCTGGTAAGAGTGGTAAACGTCTACTGGACTAAGATTCGATTTAACATTGACAAAAATGTTTTGCATTACTTTCTTCCAGACCATTTTCTTGGTCTGGTATAGTCATCCACTATGGGGGTCTGGTAAGGAGGTAACCAAAATTACCACACGCCCACACTGAAACAACTGATCTATTACACTGTGGACTAGTGTGTTATTGATTTGTTTCGGGAGACGATGTACAGTAATTGTGATATCATTCAGGGACACAATGCAGAAAGCTATATCCAAAAGGATTGCGATGCAGATTTGTGCTCAGAACACCAAATAGAACAACCGGAACGAACCCGTGAGCTCCGAGGCGCCCCGTTCTGCTTGTCGGCGACCCTCGACGCACCGCCGGGCAGTTCGCCGGTGCTGCCCGTGCTGCAGCAATCTATCTAGGTGCGGAGAGGCTGGTGGTAGCCTGACGAGGAGTGGCGAAACCACCGCGCCGACTGGTGCCGTCGGAGCTGCGCAGCTGAGGGACTCTGCACGGACGAGCAGCGGCAGCAGCACCGCAGCAAGCACGAGCCTTGGGCACAGCGGCTGCTCACCTGCAAGTGGCTCCCTCTCGATCTCCCATCTCCGACGGGACTGGGCACGAGGAGCTGCTCTCTCGCAGCAGCGTCCGGCCTTGAGCCGTCCGCCTGGCTCCGGGAAGATGGAGATTTAGGTGGAGGTCGCCTTAATCGGAAGAGAAGGGACGAGCAATTTGGTAGTCGCAACGGCTGAAGACGGGATGTTTTGGGGAGAAAATTAGGAAGGAAGTCTAAATCTCCTCAGTTTGTACACAGTTTTGCTAAATCTAAATCTCCTCAGTTTGTACACAGTTTTGCTAAATCTAAATCTCCTAATTGGTGGTTAGGATGAGATGATGCATCTAGATCCGTCCGAGTTCAAATCTCTTAGTACGAACAGTCACTTCTGATAAGATCAAGCGTTTTGGATTTCTTCCCCTTACAATCAATATTTTTCATTGGGTAAAAAAAAACCAATCATTTTTTAAATCTCTAAATTACGTCCGGTTGAAACTATTTTGTAACCCTCCGTTTCAAAATATAAAATATTTTAGTCTTTTCTAAAAGAATGTAACTAGACTCTTTTTAGTGTATATTCGAAAAAATGAGGCATGAAAGCAGAAAAAAGTTGGTGGGTCGAAAAGAAAAGAGAGTAAATAATACATGCTTGAAATGCTCGATACATGTAAAGGACAAGGAATTATGTATTTTGAGACGTGAATACAATGATTGAATATTACATTGATATGGTCTATGTGTGTCTATAATATATATATTTAGCTGGTCATAGTGGGAATGGGAAGTATCATATATCAGAATAAACTATCTCTATAATGCATAAGTGTCTTCTATTTAATTATTCGTAGAATCTAATACAAATTAGTGTGTAAGATCTATTTATCATTAAATAATATAGTTTTGCACAAGACACCTTATTTTTTCTCGTTTGTTATTAAATATTCCGTACCACATTAAAAAATATGTCCCTCTTTCCTCGTCTTATTTTCCCTCCATTTGTCTCATTTTCCCTCCATTTAATGTGAACAATATGATTTTCGACTCCTTCTTTTGCATATTGTTTGTTTCAAATATCTCTAGTAGCGGTAATTTTCTTCAAACTTTCTACAAGATTTGAAAATCTCGTCACAAGAGATGACATGGAAAGTACTTACTACTAATTACTATATAAAACTATGATCATTTGGATTTCAACATATAGGTGGTTAATGCCAAAAAAAAAACTGTATTCACCATTCCGCATTATGTTTTCACCATTTTGGATTTAGTTCAAATCGTTATCTAGTAGTACTAATAAATAAAATACTAATTTGTCAGATTTTTTTCGCATTGAAAGCAGTGTTGGGCAGTACTAGTTACCTTGCCGGAGAGCTTGGTCGTCTCCCCGAGGATGCAACCGAGCAGCGAGGACTTGCCAGACCCAACCATGCCCACGACGGCCGCCAGTGAACCGCTCTGTATGTCGAGGTTGATCCCACGCAGCACCTCCTTGTCGTCCCATGCAAACACCCCATCTTTCACCTGCACGGCAACACCCCCATCACACGGGATCGCCACCTCCCTCTCTACCGCGCCATCATCCAGCTCTGCACTTGCTAAGTACCTAATGAAATATTAAAAACAAAAACCTCACCTAGGTTAACTATTCATGTTCTCACCAACTGCATGCATGAAATGACAGAGGTTTTAAATTTCAGTAGTCACATTACATAATATGTCTAGTAAAATTTAAGACTCATGGATTTGCACTTTTTATGAAACAGTGGTGTGTGATTAGTTAGAAAGGCATAGTCATGCAGATTTGCGTATGTGGTGCTTTGTGTTCACATATATGGGCAGCATAGGGTATCCACATACTCCTTCCTTCTTATAAGGTGTACTATTAGTTTTCTAAAAAGTCAAGCTACTAAGTTTAACCGAGTTTCTAGAAAAGATAGTTAACCTCCATAACACCATATGTATCATTACATTCACGATTCATCGTGAAGTATGTCTACATACTTTATGCGATGTTTTACAGTACACATCGATGCAACCTGGTCCATCCAATCGGCTTGATCCTACGGTTCAGATCTGATACACCACCACAAATTTTTGGTAGAATATCTCATCCCGAGGGGCATTTTGCGGTATAATACTATTTAAATCATGCATCCACTTCTCCAGTCAAAGGGTAACGGTTGTATTTTCATTTATAAGTAAAGCTATAATTTTACCCCTGCAAAACATGACAGAAATTACCAAATTAACTAATGGCTCAAAGTTGAGTTAATTCTTTTGGACCGTTGGATCGGGCCATGTACTATAAACATAGATGTGTAGTCCAATGCACCATAAAATCTACCTACTACTTTATTTATTTAGTAGTGTGAACATTGGTAATATGGAACAAAGGGAGTAAAAAAGAACCAGTTAATCTGAGATGCGAGATCGAGGATACTTAACGTGTCGAGGCGCTGTAGCGAGATTACGGCCTGAGACGCCTGGATCAAGGATTGGGGGAAGTTCCTCATGGGCTCCTCGAGGATCCTGAGGAAGGAAGTGGCGGTGAAGACAAGGCCAGCGTCGAGCCTCACACCGACGAGGATGCATGTCCCAAAGACGAGCGCGGAGGTGACGATCGGGGCGCACGACAGCGCGATCATGTTGCACGTGTTGGAGTAGAGGAAGCGGGAGAGCCAGCCAAACTCAAGGGATCGGAAGCGGGCAATGCGTGCGTGGAAGTGCTCCTCCCACCCCTGGAGCTTGATCACCCGCATGTAGCTTAGCGTCTCGCTCGTCGCCTTCACCCGCTGGTCGCGCTCCCCCATCATCTTGAACTGGTACTGGTTGTTCCGGCGGTTCCCGAGCATGATGAAAGCCATGACCCCGAGGAGGCCGGCTAGCGCCGACATCACCGAAGGCCCTAGGTACAGGTACAGCAACCCAAGGGCCACAAGGACCTGCAAAAAACCATCATATCTCTTTTATTACATCTGTTACACGGATGGAAAATCGAACTCAACTTAAATAGTAAGAGTTTAAGTAAATATTTTTTTTTGAATAACAGCAGGAGAACTGCTATATTCATTACGATAGTAGAATAGTTTTTACAGATAGTTAAGTCTCTGCCCATTTGGCAGAAACAAAAGAGCATCCCTTACATGCATTCAACCAGGGTCAAAAGGTGTACCCATCCTGCATTATTAACGGAATTGGTGCCCCAGCTAGCCTCCAGGTAGTAGCCTCTGCTTTTATCCTTTATAAGTAAATATCACTAGTTTCGTTCTCTATATACATGTGCCCGAGTGACGCTGGTTTCCCCATATTGGGAGAGTTACCATTTTTGAAAAAGATTTCTTCTCAACTATTACCGTACTGGTACATAACATCGAACACCAATTTTTGCTTGGCAGCTAATACTAGTAGTAGAATATACTGATGCTACGACAAACAATCAACGGTAGCACTTAATTAACCTTACATCGAGATCCCAAAATGCTACTAGAGTAGTATTTTTGTTTCTTTTGTATCGAGTGCTACGGGCTTGAACACGTGAGCATGCATCGTAACAGGAGTAAGCTAGTTTGACCCGACAAAATTAGTAGCGGCACACCCAGTATGGAAGCATCTAACCTTGTGTGTCAGAGTAGAGTTAGTAAATCAAAAGGCACGATCTGTTTTGTTTGACCAATCGAGAGGCATAGGATCTTGCAAATAGGCAGAAGCAATGGAAACAAATCACAATAGTAAATGCGTGCCAGTGAGTTTAATACTCCTTTCATTCTGGATTTATATGCCCAAATTAGCAAAATGTTGGGATGTAGATGCGCATAATTAATAACATATTCACACCTTTTTCTAAGCACCTAACCTTGTGTGTCAAAGTTTGAAATTTACTAATTACTCCCTCTGTTCTAATAAATAAGGGTTATATTTTTTTGTAAAGTAAATCTATGCAAAGTTTGAACATATTTTTTAAAAACTATTAACAATTTTAGTACTATATGGATATAATATTAAAATATGTATCATAATGTATCTAACTATATTGATTTTGTATTGTACTTGTTAATGATTAATTCTAAAAACTTGGTCAAAGTTCGCACAGTTTGACTTTTACAAAAAATAAGTCTTATTCTTTGAAATGAAGGTAGTACGTTGTACTATCTTATGTGAATAAATCAAACTCGGTCTGCCTCGTTTGACCAATCGACAGAGGATATGATCTCGCGGACAGGCAAGACCAATGGAAACATATCACATTAGTAAATGCGTGTCAGTGAGTTTAATACTCCTTCCATTCACAATAGTGTATCCTATGCCTTTCACAATAGAGTGTATCCTAGCATGTTACCATAGGAATTATAAATACCTAAGAGACAATCTCTTCAATGTATTAATTTAATGTTTTCCTCTCATGCATGTAGTTGATTGGGCTATCAATTTTTTGTTGTCTATGATTACGTGCAAGAAATGTATCTTAGCTAAGATACAATAACCCTCCCTCTATTCCTTAAGTGGCATGCCATATGTGCATTTTGCCTAGAATGTGGCCCTAAGAGTCTCCTATTGTAAACTGCATTAGCAAAACGCTGGAATCTAGGTGGTTAAGCATTGGACATGAAAAAGAGAGAAACATAAGAATTTAGCTTTGATAGATACTCAGGGCTAGTTTGATTCAGAGGAATTTTAAAGGATTTGTGAAGGATTTTATCCATAGAAAGTATTTCTACGGTTGCTTGTTTTAAAGGATTAAAATCGTTATGAATTATTTCAAAGGATTCTTTTGCTCTCTATTTTATAGAAAAAAATTCATCCACTCCAACCTTATATCGGAATTCCTCTACTTCCCCTGTGATTCAAACACATACTTGAAACAAATTCCTGTATTTTTTGTTTCTGTGGAATTCAAGAGATCATGTCATCCTAATCCTATGATTTTTCTATTACTATGTTTTAAGAATCCTGCAAATCAAACGATTAATTAATAACCTACGCGGCCATTAATAACCTTGTGTGTTAGAGTATGCTATTTAAGTGAATAAATCAACGATCTCGATCTGCCTCGTTTGACCGATTGAAATATGCATAGGATCTCGCGGAGGACCAATGGAAACGGGATCGTATGCGCGTGCCAGTGAGTTTAGTGTACCTGGAGCGGCATGATCCAGAGGTTGTTCATCTGGAGCATCATGTCGGCGAGCTGCTGCGCGTCCACGGCCATGTAGTTGACGATCACGCCCAGCCCATGCTTGTGCCGCGACGCGCACGACAGGCGGAGGCCTTTGCGGTAGAGCGCCGTGATGAGCGCGCCCCGGACCTGCATCCCCAGCTTCTGGCACTGGAAGTTGTACTGGTGGCTCGACAGCGCCTCCGCCGCCTTGCCCGCCAGCAGCGCCAGCACCAGCCGCACGCCCTCCCACAGCGGCCGCCGGTCGGTCTCCGGCGCCGAGGTGAAGTCCACGAAGCTCTGGATCAGCGTCGGGCCCACGTACATGACAGCGAGGCGGAGCAGCGCCAGGGCTCCGTTCGCCAGGACCATCGGCCAGAAGCACCGGAGCAGGGTGCGCGCGCAGCCTGAGCCTGGCGAGCTGCTGGAGGAGGAGCCCGGAGACGACCAGTGGGTGACGAAGAGCTCGTGCATGCGCTCCGGCCGGTGCTGCGGCGCCAGGCTCGGCACGTCGGACACGTTCAGCGTGGCGCGGTACCCCAGCTGGATCAGCGGGTTCATCCACGCGAATGACGCGCGCGACGCCCACGACGCCGCAGCGTACGGCGCCACGTTCTCCAATTCCCTTGTATGATCGTCGTCGTCATCGACGACGGCGGTGATGCCAGTGGCTCCGGAGACTGCGAGGAATGGGAGGGGCAGGGACAGAACAAGCGCGGCGATGGAAAGAGCGTCGTGGGGGAGCGTGGTGGCCTCGGAGGTGAGGCGCGCGATGACCGTGACCGTGAACAGCGCGGTGAGGACGGAAGAAGCGAGCCAGAATACCCTGAGTGTGAGCGGGTGCCGCACAGCACGCGACCGCCTCTCGCTGGCCACGATCGCCGTGGTGGCGAGGTGCGCCGCGCACGGCAACGCCAGGAACACCGCCTCCTGGATAGGACTCCTCGCCACGACGGACAGCACGAGGAGCACGGCGTAGAACGTGGCGAGGATCGTGGACGCCGCCAGCGCCACGACGTGGCGGGCGCCGACCGTTACCGCCGGCTGCGGCTCGTCCGCCCTGTCGAGCAGCGGCTTGTCGGTGTTTCCGTTGAGGGTGCCATGGAACCTCTCCCTTTGGCGGGACACAAAGAAACTACGGAGCGCGAGGCAGAGGAGAACGGCGAGGAACCCCGCGGACGCCACCGAGAGGAGTGCCTGCAGCGAGCACGTGGAGAGGAAGAAGAAGGCGGCCCATTCGAGAAACCCACCGGAAGGGAGGTCGCACGAGCTTGTGGTGAGCCACCACGGCGGCGGCGGAGATGCAGTCTCCATCCGGGGGAAGCTGCTCAGGGTGGGCGGAGGTGAAGCACCGCGGGCAGAGGAGTGTGTGCGTCTCGCTGGTTTTAGCTAGCAGCGGAGGGTTTAAGTCTGGACGCTCTGGTTCCTAAAGTAGGAGTATATATAGGAGCCTCCTGATCAGTAGGTTCGTAACCAGCAGTGGGAGAAAACCCCCACTCCCTTCCCAAAATCGACCTCCACCGTGTCACCACTACATCGCAACGCCGCAGCCGGCCTCTGCCGCTGTCTTGTCATCCACCTAGCACCTGTTGAGCTAGCTGTGGTTCTTCACCGTCATAGGCAGCCTCGTGCCCGGTATTGGTATGCGTCGGCATCATCGGAGTAGCTTGGCATCCCCGACCTCCAGCCGAGTCTCCGGCGTGCCAGAGACCAGGACGTCGCCGGTTTATTGTTCTACACGGGCTTCCTACCGGGGAGCCATCCACGTCAGCCCCATTTCGCCTGCCTTTGGCCCCGTGTTGTAACCTGCCCGCAGTGCCCATCACATGTTCGGCCATTTGCATGGCGAAGCAATGTCAACTACCTCCAACTCAATCAAGTTCTTCCATGACAATTTTTTGTACACGTCGTCCGACGACGACTCTGGCAATGATACCGAGTTCATGATGGTGGCGACGACCCTCATCGCCGATCATATGCCAAGAGCATGCAACCCATCCACCGGGGCTCGATAAGGAGACGTGTGGCGAACTTGCCACGTGATTGAGTAGGTGGGCACATATTTCGGCGCCGGTTTCGCCTGTCAAGGAAATTGTTGAGACAATTGTTGATAGCGTCGCGGACTACGGCACCTACTTCGAATGTAAGAACGACTGCACTGGTAACACCAGTACTAAAACCTTACTTAGAGGCGGTTATGCGCCATAGGCCTCATCCGGTTTTTCATTCTGGCTCAAGCACATATTCTCTAAGAGCGCACTAACGTGAGCAGGTTTCATGTTTCAGCTCTAAGTGTTGGGAATATGCCCTAGAGGTAATCATGTATGATGTGATTCTCATTGTATTTATAAAGTTATTAAGTTGTCCTTGCATGAACATCTAATGTCTAATGTATATCATTGAACATGTAATTCAGTTATGAAACTATATATTCATGTTATTCATATTAAATATGCCTCCTGGATAGGACTCCTCGCCACGACGGACAGCACGAGGAGCACGGCGTAGAACGTGGCGAGGATCGTGGACGCCGCCAGCGCCACGACGTGGCGGGCGCCGATCACACGGCCATGCTCGTCGCCCGCCCTATCGAGCAGCGGCTTGTCGGCATTTCCGTTGAGGGTTCCATGGAACCTCTCCCCTTGGCGGGACACAAAGAACCTACGGAGCGCGAGGCAGAGGAGAACGGCGAGGAACCCCGCGGACGCCACCTAGAGGAGCGCCTGCAGCGAGCACGTGGAGAGGAAGAGGAAGGTGGTCCATTCGAGAAACCCACCGGAGGGGAGGTCGCACGAGCTTGTGGTGAGCCACCACGACGGCGGAGGAGATGCAGTCTCCATCGGGGGGAAGCTGCTCAGGGTGGGCGGAGGTGAAGCACCGCGGGCAGAGGAGTGCGTGTGTCTCGCTGGTTTTAGCTAGCAGCGGAGGGTTTAAGTCTGGACCGTCTGGTTGGTAAAGTAGGAGTATTTATAGGAGCCTCCTCACACCATCTCTAGCTCCAAACAGCAAAATAATTGTTAGTTTGCGGTATGAGTCTACAAAAATTGTATTTTCTCGATGCTGCATATTCGTATCGCATCCAAAAAAAATTCCGGCTTCCGCATATCAACCTCCGTATTTTGCATATTTTTGGTTTCTCCTCTTACTTTTGCCACTTCCCGCAAATGCTGGCCAGTGGAGGCCCGCTGAAGATTCACGACTCCAGTCTAGGAATCTTCCTCCGCCGTTTTGCCGCTTCCCGCAAGCTAACTAATGCGATAACACCGAGAGAGCCCAGAGTATATATCTCCGTCATCTGGATGAACAAATTCTACTCTTAATCCATGAGCCTCAACATAACACATGTGTATCACTGAACCCATCTTTATAGTCATCATGTTACGGTGTAATGTTTGATGTTATCAAAATAATCTTCTAGTGTTAGTGATTGACATGATCTCATGGTCTAAGGATTAGGATTACTTCGTATCATGTTATAGCAATATAAACACAATAAATTCGATCTTAATGTTATACTCACATGAATGTTCATCACACCATTCCAATAATGTTGTGACCTTGTTATTAACAACATCCATTGTCCATGATCAGGAAATCTTTAATCATCTTGTTAATTAACGAGCTATTTTATAAGAGAGGCATAACTAGGAACTTTCTATTTGTTTATTAAACACACATGTATTAATATTTCCGTATTAATACAATTATAGCATGCAAAATAAACATTTATCATAAAATTGGAATATACATAATAACAACTTTATTATTGCCTCTGAGGACATATTTCCTTCGGTCTCCAACTTGCAATAGAGTCAATAATCTAGTTTGAAAACTTTGCGTATTGAATACCTATGGCTTTCTGATGTTGCATATATGCGATTGCTAGTGGTTAACATAATATTCGGATCTGGCACTTTTAGGTCCGTTTGTATTTGCATGTCTTTGCGTCTTTACGCATCACTCATTCTCTAATAAGATGGCATTGTATGAATTTGGTCTTTTGGTGTAACCTTTAGTTCCTTGGGATTAAAACATGTCTATACTATTGTCGTACAATATATCTTTATAGTGTTATCCCGTTGTGAACCACACCTTAGTTTGATAACAAACTACTTGACACAAATTCCCTCCTTTGCTGCTACAATAGCAGTCATATACTTAGCCTTTTGTTGTACTATTCGTCATAATGTCTTAACTTTGAAATTTATCCAAATCTGTATTGGAAACTTCTTTCCATTATATTGTGCCACCCATAGTTTAAATTGAGATCAACTTAATTTGTATCTTGTGACAAGACTAGTATTAATGTAACACTTTACAATAAACTATTTGTAATTGTTTGTCACCTTTACACAAATATATTCTTAGTTCTTCCAAAAGATCATAAGAATATCCTCACTATCGTCTAATGATCATCTTATGATTCATTCTGGTATATGCTCATAACATTTAGAGCATAGGACATATCTAGATGTTTACATATCACACTATGATTGATCAAAACATTTTGTGATTCACTCACCAAGTGTCAAAGCACTTGAATCTTGTTTCACTTATCAAGTGTCAATACACTTGAATCTTGATTCAATTATTTTCCATGTGACAAGAAATTTTTCTCGTTGTTTCCATATTGAACTCCTTCAATGTCTCATATATGTACGTTTGGCACAACCATATTAGCGTCATAATATATCCATATAGACATTCATGCCTAATATTCGGGTTTTGCCTAAGTCTTTCATCGAAATGAAATTCTTAACTCGTGTCAATAAAAGATACATCATTTCCAATCAACAATATGTCCTCCATATAATGTATTAGAAATGTGTCTCGACACTCCCACTTAATTTCTTGCAAATGCAAGCATCTTCATCGTCTTCGATAAAATTAAACATCTTTAATAGTTTCATCACGGTGAAGATTCCAACTCCGCGATGCTTACTTCAACCATTGAAGTTTGCATGCCCTTTTTAGCATCCTTTGAATTAACAAAAACCTTTGGACCGTGTCATGTGCATGTCCTAGGTAGCCATTCTATTAGAATAACTTTGTTTTATTTGTTCAACTATCATATACCAAATTATATGTATTCGTTGCTACATTAATCCGTCCAGACTAAATATCGCTATGAAAGATCAAATCTTGTCATAGTCAACTCCTTAAACATTATCGTAAAAATTTTACCGACATGTGGACTATTTCATAGATGTGAAACATCCATGTCTGTTTCTTTATATATCCAAGTATGACCGATAGGTTTTTACACCTTTCCGGAGGGTCTTCCAAGTTTAAAAACTTGATTTCTCGTGCATGGAACTATCACGAATTTTATCGCTTCAAGCCATTTGACGGAGTCGGAGCCCATCATCGCTTCTTTGCATGTAGTCGGATCATAATTGTCAAACAACAATGATTTACTCTTTATCTCTAGTCTTCACTTGAACTTTAAAGGTGCCTTGGTATTTATATTGTGCTCTACAAACAAAGGAAAGAGAGATACCACTCTATCATACCTTATTATGAGCATTGCAATGTTGCTTATGTTTATGTTTTATGCTACTTATTATTATTGAGTTGGTTTCTCTTCATAGCTTGCAATGAGTATTTAGTAGACTTAGTTGCATACTCTTTATTATGAATGGTTTAAGCATCTACTCCTGTGCTGAGAATATATACATCATATGAAGCAAATGTGTTCGTGAAAGTTCTTTTATCGCACTCAGTTTTCAACTGAATTGCTTGAGGACAAGCAATAAGCTAAGCTCTAGGGGACTTGATACGTTCAAAACGTATCTACTTTCTCGAACACTTTTGCTATTGTTTCTCCTCTAAACTTGTGTGATTTGGATACAACTAACACGGACTGACGCTGTTTCCAGCAGAATTACCTTGGTGTCTAGTTTTAGTGCAGAAAATAAACTATCGGGAAAAATCCAGGAAAATATGCCAAAAATCCTATTTCACCAGAAGATCCACGGAGCCAGAATACGAGATGGAGTGGATGCCTGGGGGGCCCACACCCCTGCCAGGCGCGGGTGGGCCCAGCCCGTGCCTAGGGGGTGCGGCCACCCCAGGCACCCCCTCGGGTTCCCTCTGCGCCTATAAGTTACCCCTTGACCTAAAAACCGAGGGGGTCGACGTTTTTCAGAAAAGAGTTCCGCTGCGCCGCCACCACCAGAGACAAGATTCGAAACCAGAAACTCCGTTCTGACACCCTACCGGGGCAGGGGATTTGGGAGGATCATCACCATCGTTATCACCAACGCCTCTCCATCAACCATCGATGTTTCCCTCCATCTATGAGTGATTAATCCCCCGCTGTAGGCTATGGGGATGGTAGGGATTGGATGAGTTATATCATGTAATCGAATAAGATTGTTAGGGCATAGTGCCTAGTATCTCTATTAGTGCTATTTGACTTTGTTCAACTTGTTGTGCTTAATGCTTGTCACTAGGGCCCGAGTGCCATGATCTCAGATCTGAACGTATTATTGAATCATTATGATAGTATTGTTTGTGATCTTATCTGCAAGTTGTGTACACATATCATTGTCCGGATCCAAAGGCCCCGAAGTGACAGAAATTGGGACTACCGGAGAGGATGGTTGTAGTGTGAGGATCACATGTGTTCACGGAGTGTTAATGTTTTGCTTCGGTGCTCTATTAAAAGGAGCACCTTAATTGCTAGTAGTTCCCTAGAGGCCCCGCTGCCACGGGCTGGCTGGACAGAAGATGTTGTGCAAGTTCTCATTGCGAGCACGTATGACTATATATGGAGCATATGCCTAGGATTGTTTAGTACTTGGATGCTTATTATTATTTATCTGCAATGCCCTAGATCTTGAAGTTACATGTTTAGACTTGTCCATGCAACGCCCGTCCATCCATCCCTATGTCTACCGCATTAGAATCCCATTGTTTACTGTTACTATTACTATTGCTCCTATTTCACTATTGTTGTTGCTACTACAAACTGTTGCTACTGGTAAACTTCTGTGAGCAAGGACTATTTCCAGGTGCAGCTGAATTGACAACTCAATTGTTAGGGCTTGCAAGTATTCTTTGGATCCCCTTGTGTCGAATCAATAAATTAGGTAATACTACCCGCGAAGACTATTGCGATCCCCTACACTTGTGGGTCATCAAGACTATTTTCTGCCGCCGTTGTCGAGGAGCATAACTTTATTTGTAAGTTCAATTGGATTTATTATTGTTCACTGCTAATCCTTTCATCATGGGGAAGTCTCATGATGGAAAGTTCCTTATTTTACCATCCACTACAAGGAAAGGTACAGTCCTAAACACCTCTGCTGCTCTTGATTCACCGTCTGTTATAAGTAAGATTGTTACACCACCACCACATACACATGCTACTACTGCTGAGTCTGAAACTGCTTTTGATACTCATGATGTTACTTCTACTATGCTTGATGCGAGTGGTTCATTAGGTCCTTTCCTAGATGATACTATGGCTAGTCTAGGAAATACCGAAACTCCTAGTGAAGACACTGTTACACCTGTTATCTCACCTGAGTCTAGAGAGAGTTATGATATTAATGATGGCTACATTGAGTTTACTGATCATTTTGTTGAAGAGTGCCGAAACACACATGGTACTAGTGCTATTAAGAGTCTCCTTGCAAGACACACCATTATTTCTAATTTATCCTCTGATCCTAAGTTTGCCACTTCTCCCATAGATATTAAAGATAAAGATTATGATTTCTCTCTTGATTTATCCTATTTAGACATTGTTGAGTAAGAACCTTTTTGTGAGACTAAAAATGAGAGTGTTGTGGCTCATATGAATGAGCTTTCTACTATGAGTGCTTTATTCTCTGATGATTTTAAGATGCACAAGTACTTTGTTACAAAGATATTCCCTTTTTCACTAAAAGGAGAAGCTAGGGCTTGGTTTAATAGATTACCTCCTGGTTCCATTGATAGCCCTGATTGTTTGATTGCTTCTTTCTTCCAAAAATATTTTCCTCCTAGTGCTAGCCATGCTGCTTTGCAGAGACTTTTTGATTTTAATCAGGGAGAAGAAGAGAAATTGCCCGAGTCATGGACAAGGTTCCGTGCCTTCATTCATGCACATCCTAGATGTACATTCCCTAAAAATGAGCTTCTTGATATTTATTATAATGGACTAACTGATGATTCTAGGACATACCTAGATAGCTTTGCTGATTGTGTTTTAAGGAAAAGAACTCCTACAGATGCTAAAGAATTAATGGCTAAAATAAGCAAGAATTATGATGATTGGACTTCAACTGAGCTAAATACACCTGAGCCTATTACTCATGAACCAGTTGTGCCTGAACCAGATCCAATTCCAACACCAAAGAAGAGGGGAGTTATTGCATTAAATGATGAAGTGATGAAGGAAGCTAAGAAGTGTCTAAAGGAGAAAGGTATTAGAGCTAAAGATGTGAAGAATCTACCTCCTATATAAGAATTATGTAGCCAATTCCCCACTCATCTACTATTGAGGTACACTCTCTCCAACACTCTGATGAAGGTGATATTCCTTATGGTAAGCCTCCCGATCAATGTTTAGAGGAACTTGACATTTTTATTGTTAAACAAGGTAATTTTAATAAACAAGTTCAAAATCATTTATTGGAAAACTCTAGAGCTATTAATGAGTTAAAAGATATTGTAGAAAGAACTTCTTATGATATTAAAATGCTTTTTAAACACTTTCAAATGGTTCAAACCCAACTTGATCAACTTGCTAAGGTACAAAAGGATATGCTAGTTAATGCCTCAGGAAATAAACATGCTTGTGGAATTAGAACTAGGAGTGGTATAGCTACTCAAGATCGTTTATATCCTGAAGAACACCCTAAAATTATTGAGCAGGATTCTCAACAAGGTGAAAGTAGTGGTATTCCTCGTAAGAGAAAGAAAAAGAAACATAGAATTGTTGAGGAACCCCTTGAACCTGCTATATATTTGTTTATGATGCTGAAACTGAGAGTGGTAATGATAAAAATGATGCTCCTGATAAGGAGGAAGTTGAGGAAGAACCTGAGAAGAACACTAAGAACACTAGGTACACTAAGGAAGATTTTATTGCTAATAAACATGGTAAAGAGAGAGAACCTTGGGTGCAGAAACCTATGCCTTTTCCAGGTAAGAAACACAAGTCAAAGGAGGAAGAACACTACAACAAGTTTTATGAGTGGATGAAACCTTTATTTTTGCAAATTACTTTAACTGATGCTATCATGTTGCCTCCTTATTCAAAGTATATGAAGGATATTGTCTCAGATAAAAGGAAGATTCCTAATGAGGAGATTTCTACTCTGCTTGCTAATTATTCCTTCAATGGTAAGGTTCCAAAGAAACTTGGTGATCCAGGTATACAACCTATTCCTTGATCTATTAAGAATAATTATGTGTTGCGACCTTGGATCAATAAAGATCCTAAGTCCCTGTGATTTACATGCTAGTCCCTGGATCAATAGCTAGCACTCATAGTCTATGAATATCATGTAAAACACAAAGTAATTATTACACGAGGAATCCAGAGTATGAAATTATTACAAATTTTCTTAGTATTAAGCTAGCTCAAATAACAGCGGAAACATAAAACAACTTGAGTCCATCAACGCCCAGGCTTGTTGAGTGTAGACTCGCGATCAAGGCAAGTTACACCACTTGTTCATATTTTTGTCCCAGATTTGTTCTATGCATGTGATCCTCAAGATTCTGTAGTATGCATGTGTAGGATGTTCTAGTAGAATTTTTCCTTAGTATTATTTTTCAAGTGCGATTATTTTGTAGTATGCCATGAGTAGCTCTATACTTAGTATTTACCCTTCCTAGTAGGTTCCCCTGTTTTTGCTAAGTCCTTGCTATGCTATATATATAAAGTATCGTTGGGGGGTTTGGAAGACAATAAATTTTCTAAGTATAAAGGATCTTTTGAGCGATCTTTTCTTCTCAAATCCACTTCAAAATAAAACTAAGTTTTCTTCTAGGCGGAATGGTTGTCGGGTCAACGAGTGAGAATTTGGTGGAGGACGGCCGCCCAGGAATCAAAGAAGTCTACCATGTTTCAGAATTCAGAAACTTCCAGTGCAACCACAATACATATGGGCTCTGTCTTGGCCTAGTACTTAGTGGAAAACCTCACCTGGGTACCAACATTTGGAGGTTCTTGGCACGGTTGGATCCAGAAGGTAGAGGGGCTACTAAGGGAAAGCCTCGCCATGGTCTTGTCTGTAAAAGGACTTGATCGTGGATTGTGGGTAAAGTGCACAAACTCTTGAGAGTATTGCAATCTGATCGATCAGCCGTGTTCACGGAAACAGAACAACATTGAGCATCTGAAGGATGGAGCCTCTGAAGGATCTTCCTCTCTCTCTTTCAAAACTTAAAGTTTTCTAAAAACCCAAGGCGTGAGTCATATCGCTATTGGGTGGGTTTTGGGAACTTGGTGAGTAATATCCAAGTGTTAGGTTGTTTGGACACTTGGTGAGTAATATCCTTGTGTGCTATTCAACGATACATTACTTAATCAAATGTTTACAAAGTAGGGAAATTCTCTCTCCTTTTACATACTTAAGAAAATTAGCTTTGAGCAAATAAACTCCACAGCCTAAACTAGCCTTGCATGTAAAGTTAGTCTTTTTCTTTCCTTGGTGTAATTTGCCAATACATTCAAAGTATTGACCCAACTTGTTGGCTGCACGTCTTATGTGCAAAATCCGAAGATTGAAAGGTGCGTAGGGATCGCGAGTATACACTCAATAAGCCTGGGGCGTTAATGGACTCAAGCTGTTTAATGTTTCCACTGTTATTTGAGCTAGCTTAATGCTAAGCAAATTTGTAATAATTTCATACTCTGGATTCCTCGTGTAATAATGACTTTGTGTTTTACATGATATTCATCGACTGTGAGTGCTAGCTATTGATCTAGGGACTAGCATGTAAATCACACGGACTTAGGAGCTTTATTGATCCAAGGTCGCAACAGATGGTATCAGAGCACAACGTTGTCTGTAGGACGTGACCCTAGGATTGGAACCACCTTTAACTTATGTGCCTTACTTGCTTTTCTTCTAAGTTATTTTTTTCCACACACTTCTAGTACCTGCTTTTCCTCTACGTGTTTAAGTATCTAATTTTCATTCCTCTAACTTAAAGATGACAAGCTTCCTCTACGACACCGTCACGAACATCGAGCCCCTTCGCTTTGGTGGATGCCTCATGGACCTCCTCACACGTTTGGAACTTCCCCTGCCAACAATCCAGGGAAGCGCAATGAAGAAACTCCACAAGGACGGCTGCTGGGGAGTCAAAGTCATCCAGCCAGGACGAGACCGAGGCGAGCTCCCGGAGGAGGACATAGCAATCCACATCGTTAGCGACTCCAAGGAGAAGGCCCTTAGCATCAACTTGTAGCAGCTCATTGGTCGCCTAGGTGGACGCCATCAAGAATATATCCAAGGACACTGCGGCGGCCTTTTTGGAAGGCAAGATGAGGAAGGGATTCCCATGGAGTTAACCTTTGAGGAAAGGTATTCTACCAAGCGCCGAAGGACGCAATATCAAGACTTGGAGTGCCACATCCATGACCTTGAAAAAGGTAGCTTCCTCGAGATGCTAAGGAACGATGAGCTATGCGCTCTCATCAAGGAGAAGGAGGAAATCATCAAGCAGCAGGAGGAGGCAATGAAGGCCCAAGAGATGAAGTTCCAGGACCAAGAGAAGAAGCTCACTAACCAAGATAAGAGGGTGATAAATAAAAACAAGAGGATTAGGGAACTCAAGCAGGAAATCGAGGGAATTGAAGTGCAAACCGAGGGCCTTTGCAAGATAATTAATGATGTGCGTGCTTCCAAGAGGGACTTGGCAAAGCAACTTGAAGCCGCGAAGAAGTCAAGCCTAGTGGAAGAACTGCAAGGCGAGCAGGAGGGACTTCAGGAGCAGCTAGAAGCCACTATCAAGAAGCTGCAAGATGAAATAAAGGACCTCCAAGAGAATATTGAAGCCACCACAAAGGAGATGGAGCTGTACAAATCAAACCTAGAGCAGGAGGGCTACTCGTTCGAGGACGAGGAAGAGGAAGGCGTGGAAGATGGGTAGTAGTTGGACCACCTTTAAATTCTATAGTTGAACGTTATTCGCGATTGTAATAAATACCAAGACATGTTTGGTTTAGTTAAACTTGGATGATTTATGTATCATACTTGTGCTTCTTGTGTCTTGTGTTCCTTGTGTGTTTTCATAAGGGTAGGAGTTTACTACTTAGTCTTTCTGTCTATTTCTTAACTTGTTGCTCAAACCCCACAGATGCCGCCAAGACGTGTGAACACCGAAATTCCTCCAGATATTGCACAACTTTTGGCCACTCAGAACCAGTTGATCCAACTTCTCACTCGGAACATGCAAAACAATAACAACAACGCGCCACCTTTGCCACCCCCACCTCCACCACCACCTCAACAGGATCGCTTGACTCGGTTTTTGAGGTTGAACCCACCTACCTTCACTAGCAGCGTTGAACCAAGCATTGCAGATGACTGGCTCCGCACAAATAACAAGAAGTTAGACACTGTGAAAGCTGTCGGAGCCGACAGGGTGCATTATGCCACACACCAACTTGAAGGACCTGCTACAGAATGGTGGGATAACTACCAAGTCACCCACCCGGATATTGATGCTATCACTTGGAATCAGTTCGAGATAGCTTTCCGCACTCATCACGTGGCTGCATGTGTCATGACTCTGAAAAGGCACGAATTTCGCGACTTACACCAACTACACCGTTCTGTCACCGAGTATGGTGAGCTTTTCAACAAGCTCGCCCGTTATGCACCCGATGATGTCTCCACTGATGCCAAGAGGCAGGAGGAATTCTTAAGAGGACTCAATGATGAGATATCTATTCAGCTTGTGGCACAGAAGTTTGACAACTTTGAGGAGCTCTTGGACAGGTCCATTGTGGTTGAATCCAAGAGGAAGAGCATAGAGAACCGCAAGAGGAAGTCTAACCCTCACAAGCACTCTGTTCCGTATCAGAAGAAGTGCACTTCATCACCACCACCTTATAACAGTAATGGCCACAACCATAACGGTCATCACCATGGCGGTCACAAACACAATGGGCATAAACACCGCATTGGAAATGGCAACAATGGAAAGGATCTCAGTGAGGTGACATTCTTTAAGTGCATCAAGACAGGACACTATGCAACCACTTGCCCCGAGAAAAAGAATGGGATTGGCAATGGCGATGGGAATGGCAATGGACATGACCATGGTAATGGAAACGGGAAGAAGTCGGATCCATTTGTTAAAGCCACAGTGAATCATGTCTCCATGGAGGATGCTTGTGACGCACCGGACTCAGTGATTGGTAAGTTCAAGCTCAATTCCATTCCCGCAGTTGTTCTTTTTGATACTTGTGCATCGCATTCATTCATATCAAGGGTATTTGTGGATAAAGGCAATATACCTACGAAGACTATAGGTTCTCCCCTAAGGGTAAGTTCTCCTGGAGGAGAAATAGTGGCAAACTCCGGTTGCCGGGGGTTAGAACTAAGGATTGGGACGCACATCTTTCCCACAAGTCTAGTAGTTCTGGAGTCACAAGGATTAGACATAATCTTGGGCATGAATTGGATGACCGAATATGAGGGAGCCATAGATTGTGCTAAAAGGACTGTCACGCTCACAACACCGGAAGGGAAAAGGATTCGTATCAAGTCAAATTTTGCACTTAAGGAAGTTATGGTCAATTCTATTAAGGGCTTTAGCTTGGAGGATGTACCCATTGTGAAGGAATACCCAGATGTCTTTCCGGAAGAGCTACCCGGGATGCCTCCCGACCGTGATATTGAGTTTCTCATTGACTTGATGCCAGGCGTAGGGCCGATAGCCAAGAGACCATACAAGATGGATGTGGACAAGTTGAAGGAACTCAAGAAACAGCTTAGGGAACAATTGGACATGGGATTCATTCAACCCAGCGCGTCATCTTGGGGAGCACCTGTCTTATTCGTGGAAAAGAAGGATAAAACCAAGAGGCTAGTTGTGGACTACCGCTCGTTGAATGAAGTGACGATCAAGAACAAGTACCATCTGCCTAACATCAATGACTTGTTCGATCAGTTAAAAGGAGCCAGCATGTTCTCAAAGATCGATCTGCGATCAGGTTACTTTTAGCTAAAGATTTGAGAACAGGATGTGCCCAAAACAGTCTTCACCACAAGATATGGGTTGTATGAATACACTGTGATGTTGTTTGGTCTAACCAATGCCCTGGCATACTTCATGACCATGATGAACAAGGTGTTCATGGAACATTTGTACAAGTTTATCGTGGTATTCATAGATGATATACTTATATACTCCAAGGATGAGAAGGAACATGAGAAGCATATGCGCCTAATTATGGAGAAGATAAGGGAACACAAGTTGTATGCCAAGTTCAGCAAGTGCGAGTTCTGGTTAAAAGAAGTGGGTTTCCTTGGTCATGTTGTGTCGGCAAAAGGAGTTGCCATAGACCCTAGTAAGGTAGCTTCCGTAACTAAGTGGGAGTCGCCCAAGAATGTGGGAGATATTAGGAGTTTCTTGGGCCTCGCAGGATATTACCGGAGGTTCATTGAAAACTTTTCCAAAATAGCAAAACCCATGACAGAACTGTTGAAGAAGGAAAAGAAATTCCTATGGACCTCATGTGGAGGGAGCTCCACTCACATAAAGATGACCCTCCATTTCTCCACTCAAAAACCCACTCATATTCCCATTAAATTTCCACCAAATATAATGTAATCTCTCTTTAAATAAAACTTCTCTTATTTATTTATTCAGAATTTTGTCAATTATATTAATTAACAAACATTCACATAAAACCCCTTGCTAGTAATCCATTTCACATGCAGAAACACTTTCGATAATTTCACCCAAAATAATTCCGGTGTCTAGTGAAATAATTCCTGCGCTTTGTAAATATTTTCGTCTAGAAACTATTTGTTTCAAATGGTATCGGTGTCTCTTAAGTGTGTCACCCTACGATTCGCGGATAATGTGGACATGATCGACACCCCTCTCAGATCAATAATCAGAAGCGGGACTTGGAGATCCATACCGACTCCCACACATTCAACGATGAATTTTTATGATCGTGAGAACCTTATACGCCAGTAACTTAAATCTCTTTGTCTCGCGATATATTACATGTCCGAGATTCGATCATCGGTATCTTCATACCTAGTTTGATCTCGTTACCGACATGTACTCTTTTCTCGTTCCCGTGATATAACATTCTAGTGATCAAATCACTTGCTTGCAAGCTAACTAATGTGATATCACCGAGAGGGCACAAAGTATATCTCTCCGTCATCGGGATGGACAAATTCCACTCTTGATCCATGAGCCTCAACATAACACCTTTGTAGCACTTGACCCATCTTTATAGTCACTCTGTTACGGTGTGACGTTTGATGTTATCAAGATCTTCTTCTAGTGTTAGTGATTGACATGATCTCATGGTCTAAGGATTAGGATTACTTCGTATGATGTTATACCAATATAAACGTAATGACTTTGATCGTATTGCTATACTTCGGGTGAATGTTCATCACACCATTCCAATAATGTTGATCAGGAAACATTTAATCATCTTGTTAATCAACGAGCTAGTTTATAAGAGATGCATAACTAGGAACTTTCTATTTGTTTATTAAACGCACATGTATTAACGTTTTCGTAGTAATACAATTATAGCATGCAAAATAAAAATTTATCATAAACTTGAAATATACATAATAACAACTTTATTATTGCCCCTCAGGACATATTCCCTTCATCGACATGTGTTTAATCTATAGAGAAAGTACTACTTGTTAAATCTAGCCTAGTTGATCCTAGAAAGTCAACAGGGCCCTTGTACGTGTGTGGCCTTCATTTGCTTTGTGTTATTGGTTGGTCGATTACCAGCGAACAGAGAGATAGAGAGCGAGGGTGTGAAGGGAGAGAGAGAGATACAGAGAGGAAGATGGAGAGATGAGGAGAGGCGATCCTAGTGGCGGTGAGGCTTAGAGTGCTCATGGCTCGCCATCCAGACCGCTCCAGCCGGTAAACCGCAACTCTCTCGCCAGATTTTTTCCCCCTGCTTCTTCTCCCTGGGATCCCCTTTGATGTTTGTGTGTGTATGGTTTAAGTGTGGACGCTCTGGTTGATAAATTATTTTCAAGTCGTGATCATAAGGGCATCTCCAACGACAGTACGGGACCGCCCGTGTCCAAATCAGTCTGACTGGATGGAGGGAACGTCCCAATGGACATCCGCAAACGGAAGGAGCGCACCGGACCTGTCCGTTTTGGTGCAATCATGGCCAAAAATTGGGCCTGGAATGCGGTGGAACAGACAACTGCCGTGTCCAGACGTGTCGTCTCGATGCTTCTGCCGGTCCCACCCATCAATGATGCAGGGGAACTGTCGTCGTGCCCTTTTTAACAGGACTACAATCCTCCTGGCAAACCCTCCCAAACTCTAACTCGAGAGTTTGCAACCATCCATCTTCAACTCTAACTCAAAGTCTTACCTAAAAACGTTTATAAAAAGGTCTTTCGACATGATCTCAGAGAGGAGGCGGAGAAAACAAAGGAACACCAAAACAAAGCAGAACCAGCGCAGATTAGATAGGAAAACGCCACCGGAGCCATCCTCGGTTGGATCTCCATCCTCTCCAACATCATCAACACCGTCTTCGTAATGAAGAGTAGTAGTCCACCTCTAGACTATGAGTTTATGGCAGTAGCTTGATCTCTCTCTCTCTCTCTCTCATACTATCATTGTTTAGTACCATATTAGTTGTCCAACATGATTATGGTCATGTATGTAATTTCTATGTGGTAGATATTTGTTTTATGAGATGATATTTGAGATTGAAATTCTATCATATGTAAGATGTATTGGTAAATGCATATTATGTATCATGTTCTTAAGTTCTTGTTTTGATCATACTTGTATGCAAGAGCATGTGTAGGAGAACCTTCAGCATACTCATCCAAACTTGGCTCATTCCATTCACAGGTTCGGCCAAAAGGATAGCACCATTGGAGAAGTAAGAGCACATAAGGATTCAAGTGCATGGATAAATCGGTATCCTTGTGCAAGCATAGCAAGGTTGAAAGAATGGAGAACACGAAGTCTAAACATAGTGCTGTGGCCAAGGTGTGGCAGGCCTACGATATTTCCCAGGCAAAAATAATGCAAGTTCAACTTTTTTTTGAGGGAATAATGCAAGTGCAACTTACAAGAATAGAATTCGCCTAAAGTACAATGAGAACAATTCCATAAGTTCTCTCAACATCAACGTGCCAGCTCAAAATTCCCACCGCCCGATCTAATGCAAGCTCCAGGTCCTTCGGGACGATTCCTAAGTTGCTCAGAATAAGCGGTACATCATCCTGATGAAAACTGCTTGCATGTTAATCAATTCATTCACCATTATGTCGGGCATGAGTCTTGAGGATAGTCCCATATGCGAACACGCAAACCATCGCCGGTTCTACAAACAATGCCTTCTTTTAGAACAGCAAGTCCCTACAGAATACTCATCCAAATGTAGCTCATTCCATTCACAGGTTCACTTTGCACGTAACCGCCTGAGCACATAAGGATTCAGGTGCATGGATAAATCGCCATCCTTGGTGTGATCACTGAGAGCCTAAACAAAGTGTGGCCGGCCAACGATATTTACCCAGGCAAAAATAATACAAGTGCAACTTACAAGCATGGAATTCGCCTAAAGTGTCCGATGAGAACAATTACATAAGTTCTCACAACATCATAACATTCAACATGTCAGCTCAAAATTTGTCAAAAATTCCGTACAACTGTGACAATGCAACTTGCTCTATCTATGTCTAGTGCTGGACTGCTCCTTGCTAGTACAGTATATGGTAGCATATGGTAACTTCCAGGTGGGACATACCTCTGAGAATGGTGTACCCTATGGTTTGAATCACTTCTCAGGGCGACTCAATAAAACTTGGCAGCACACAGCCCCTCCCGCCAGGGCCACCATTTCGGCAAAAAAGCAAAGTAAAAAAAAAAAAGTGGACAAAACCCAGCCAAAATTTCTTCAGATGCTAGCCTAGGACGCGTCCGATGACCGGTTTGCGTACTCTTGAACCAATGCTCCAAACAGCGATGGCCTCTCGATCAGGTTGACAGGCCGGTCAAACTCCTTAGATAGTCCTGATAAGTATCACAACAATCGTTCAGATCATTAGGTAGCGGATGACTAAACTCATTGAGCAACAGATGGATGAATTGGGTTCTGAATTTTCAGTGTATGAACTTAGAGAACAAAGTGATAAAACTTCAGGCTGTTAATTTGTTACCAGCATCGATAACCAGAACTCTGTCGCAGTCCATGACCGTCGGTATCCTGTGCGCGATGGTGATGACCGTGCATGCTGCGAAGTCTTCCCGAATGATCCTCTGAATCACGGCGTCGGTTTGGGAGTCCACCGAGGCTGTGGCCTCGTCCATGAACAGTACCCTGCTGCGTTTCAGCATTACCCTACCCAGACAAAGCAGCTGACGTTGCCCCATGCTCCAGTTCTCACCGTTATCGACAACTAAGGTATATAGACATGGCAATGGTACCAGAATATTAGTATATATATGCAGGTGCCACGAATGTTGAGTTCTAGCAACATGTTGTACTTAAAGAAGTTTATGACTAATGCACAAAGATTAAGAGATTATGGTGAATTTGTTCATTCAAGTAATGGAGCTACTATTACACCAATCTGTATTAGCTCATATGCATGCTCTGAGGTAGAACCAGTATCTAGAGTCAAAATAGTGAACAATATTAAGATAGTAATTGGAGTTAGTACCTGATGCCTCAAGCTTTTCAGGTTTCGAAACCACGGATTCTTTGAGCTGACAACGATCCAAGGCCTAAAATGAACCAAGTTTAGGATGCAAAAAAGTGATATAACATCCAATCTGATTTAACTGTCACAGGTTTAGGCAAAACTTTTCCTAACATTAAATTGGATCTGAGGGAGTAGCACATTTTATACAAGAGGCAAACTTTAGACTTGTTGCTGGTTAAATACCTGCCAAATTTCCTCATCGGAGTACTTCTCAAGCGGGTCAATGTTGCTACGAATCGTTCCCTCAAAAAGGACAGGCTCTTGTGGGATGATACCAAACCGAGACCTCAAATCGTGGAGTCCTAAAGTACAGATGTCAACACCGTCAATTACTATCTTCCCCTCGGAAGGCTCGACCATTCGGAAAAAGGCTTGGATCAGCGTCGATTTCCCACTGCCTGTTCTACCGACGACTCCGACCTTCTCTCCTCCGAGTATACTTATTGTGATTCCCTTCAACACTAGTGGAGTGTTATGCCGATACCTAACCTGCATATATACAGTATACACGCACATAAATTTGTTGTTCAGTTTGTATGTTTCTGTGTCAAGAGAAGATCAAGAAGCTATTAGCTATCATAAGATGCCGCTAATCGATGCAGTTTAGCATCTTAAAGATATTATGCCATATGTATTGTCAAATAAAAAGTACCAACAAGAAGTTACCTTGAGATCAATGATATTGATATCTCCTTTTGTTGGCCAGTTTGCATCAGGTAAACAATCCTTGATCCTCCATTCTGTCTCAGATGGGATGTTTGTGAACTGCTTTATCCGCTCGACTGAGACCATTCTGTTTTCAATGATGCAACTCATCCATATGGTATAGAAGAACACGGCATTGAGGGATAGACCATAGGAGAGTGATAAACCCACGAATTCTGCATCATAAGCAACAACAGTATGGCATAAGCATGACTGCAGCTCTCCAAAGACGCTTGTGAGCAGCTATTATTTGACAGATTTGCTCTGTACTTATTTAGACTTGAGAGTTGAGAGCAATACAGTAATCATGAATTTGCAGAAAGGTTTCTATTCCGTAACTTCTTTGAAGTTCAAAATTCATCAGCATAAGTCATTAATCAACTAGACATCTGGAAAAAAAATAGAATGTGAAAACTGTAAGAAGAGAAGCATACCTTGCTTGATGAAGTTTCTGGGCAACGTGACCATGAGCAAGGCAGTTATGCAAAGGGCAAAGCTTCCCATGACCTCTAAGCGGAAGCCAAGCCACTCATTGGCGCCATTGTTGTGGAAGTCCATCTTTAAGCTAGAATTCAGGCGATTCAGGTTCTCCTGGAAGAAGCTATCTCCCTTTCTGAAGCATCTGATGGTGATAACACCCTGAACGGTCTCGGAGAAGTGGTTGATCACTGGAGCCTTGGTGATGGACTCCAGACGGGTCAGCTCCCTAGATGTCGACAGGTAGTAACCCTGCAAGTGTAGTTGGTAATTAGCCAAGTAGCTAGATCAAAACACACAAAAAAACTATGCAGTGAGATAGTATTCTTGCATTGCAGGTGCAGATTGTCGTAATTAAGTAACTTACCCGGTACCATAGGTTGAGTATCACTAGCGGGATGATAGCAATGACCGACGGCCATGCCACTTGGCATGTGACAATAACCACGCAGATCATCGAGATGTACATGGACAAGATCATCCAGAATAAGAACGGGAGCATGAGATCAACAGTCATCTGGTCCGATGATGCCTGCAAAACCATGCCACACACACATTCAGGACATCAACTATGCTTGATTTCTAAGATGCAGTGTGTATATGTACCCTGGTGAGGATCCTGCCGGAGGGCGTGGTGTCAAAGAAGGACATGGGAGCATGGAGGATGCTATGGAGGATCTGCTTGAAGAACCGGTTGGCGGTCTGGAGGCTAATGAAGGCCACAAGAAACAACCGAACTGCCACAAGTACCACCGAGGCAGCTGCAATGATGACATACACCTGGATGAGCAGCGATGGCTGGAACTCGCCGGAGGTCTCGTATGAGAGCCAGTAGTCGCCGGCAACCACACATACTTGCCACAGCACGGATATGAAGATCACCACCGCCAGGCCCCACCACCCCCAAGTCTTTGTCATGTACTGCTTGTACACATCGAAGCTAACGTGGCTCTTCGCACGCTCCTCGTCCTTGGTTAGCCGTGCTGAGGCCTTCTCAGACTTGACCACAGCCGTGACGGAGGCACCAGCATCGCCATTAGAGGATGTGCTGCTTTTTCCTGATGGCTGGCGGGAGATGGGCAGCTGGCGGTCGCCTATCTGAGTCGCTGGTGTTGCACTCTCCACGAGTTCCATGGAGCTATCGTGCGCGGCAACGAGCGCTGTGAAGTCGGTGCCGGCCTTGAGGAGCTCGCTGTACTTGCCAGATTGGACTATCATGCCATCCTTCATTACCTGCAAGTACAACTCATAAATGTAAAAGACGTGTCCCCATCACCAAGAAAACAATAGTCTATCAACAAAGGTCAAGGAAAAGTTGTATATCGATCATTCATAAGTTTGATTTTTCTATTGATTATTTTAGAAGAATTGAACAGTGAAACCAATAGTGACACGTTGAACCAAGGTCCAAGGATGATTAAGACTATATATGCAATGTACTTACATATATGACATTGGCATTGTGCAAAAAGTCAACTTGGTGGGTCACAAGCACTACAGTCTTGTTCTTCAGAGCACCTCTCACACATTCCTGCAAAAATGGAATTCAGTCTGCTGCTAATGTATCACTTATACCATTCTAAAACGAGATGCATCATGTCGTGGTACCCTGAAGATCTCACTGCCGGTGTGTGCGTCAACTGCACTGAAGATGTCATCAAGGAGGTAGACGTCGCAGTCCTGGTAGACGGCGCGCGCAAGCTGGATGCGCTGCTGCTGCCCGCCGCTGAGGTTGATGCCCCGCTCGCCGATTTCAGTCTGGTCGCCGAACTCCATCATCTCCAAGTCCTTCTCCAGGCAGCACACCCTGATCGCCTCCTTGTATCTCTCCCTGTGCATCGGCTGCCCAAACAGGATGTTCTCCTCGATGGTGCCACTCTGAATCCATGCCGTCTGCGCAACATAAGCCGTACTGCCACACACCTTGACCTGCAACAGATGCAGAATTTTATTCAATGTCAATAAGGGTGGGCAAAAACTGGAACCGGACAAACCCTCCGAACCGGTTGATAAGGTGCTAGTTAATTTTCTTTCACAGACTAAATCCTAACTTCCAACTTAGTTCAGAAAAACGAATTAACCCAAACCGGTGAAACCACTCAAACCGGTTTTGCCCACCCCTACATGTCAAAGTGCACTCCTCTGAAAATATGTGGAATATTCTTCTTCCTCTCCAAACCGCGCAGTACACGCAATGGATCTTATACTCAGATAGAAGTACTGTACAACATTTTAAGAAAATGAATGGAAGAACATCTATAATCATCAAATTACTGAAATGCCTTACTCTGGTGTGTTCCTGAAAAACACCGGAGTTAGCTGGTAAGGGTGCCAGGGTGGTAAGCATCTACCGAACTAAGATTCGACTGAAATTTGCATAACGGTGAGAAAATGCTTTGCATAATGTTCTTCCAGACCATTTTCTTAGTCCGGTATAGTCATCCACTATGGGGGTCTGGTAAGGCCATAACCAAAATTACTGGTTGATTACCAGAGCCCTGGGTGCCACACGCCCACACTTAAAGAGTAGGATGCAGATTTGTGAGTCCTGGTGCGCTCAGAACACCAAAGAGGACAACCGGAACGAACCCGTCAGCCCCAAGGCGCCCCATTCTGCTCGTGGGCGACCCTGGATGCACCGCCGTGCTGCAGCGATCTAGGTGCGGAGAGGGTGGTGGTAGCCTGAAGAGGAGTGGCCACCGCGCCGACTGCTGCCGTCGGAGCTGCCAAGCGGAGGGACTCTGCGCAGACGAGCAGCACCGCAGCAAGCACGAGCCATGGGCACAGCGGCTGCTCGCCCGCAAGTGGCTCCCTCTCGATCTCCCATCTCCGACCAGGCACGAGGAGCTGCTCTCGCGCGGCAGTGTCCGGCCCTGAGCCGTTGCCTTCCCAGCGCCCCCTTCCGCCTGGCTCCGGGGAGATGGAGATTTAGATGGAGGTCGCTTTAATCGGAAGAGAAGGGACGAGCAATTTGGTACCCCTTTTTCTTTAAAGAAAAGAAACAAGGGGACGGAGCTTTCATTAATTCTCAAGATTTTATCACTTAACACTAACATAACCATAACTTGAGTATTTTGTTTTACAAAACATCAACTTTTATGATAATCTTTTTTACATAACAGAAAATATGATTAGATGTTTGACAGCGTCATTAGATGTTTGACAACTAATTAGTACTACGTCTGACTGAACACAACCGTGGAGACATGGACAGACCCGCTGTAGCATGCCTAAATTGATACAGGTAGCTGCCCAGATCGGTTCTTTAAT
Organism: Avena longiglumis; assembly: GCA_030063025.1. Classification (NCBI taxonomy): domain Eukaryota; kingdom Viridiplantae; phylum Streptophyta; class Magnoliopsida; order Poales; family Poaceae; genus Avena; species Avena longiglumis. The sequence goes on from CP125974.1 coordinate 11,961,556, forward strand.
CTAACTATCACACACACACACACAATATCTAACAATTTTTAACCAAAAGTTGAATCCCGCAAAAAAAAAACAGAAGTTTAACCACATATCTAACAATTTTAACCAAAAACAGAAGTTTAACCACATATCTAACAATTTTAACCAGACTAGTGTTCGCAAACATATTCAAATTTAGTGTCTCACAACACATACTCCCACCGATCCAAACTAATGGGCTCATATTTATCTAAATTTAGATGTATTTAGTACTACAAAATGACAGCATGGCTACATACATCCGAATCTAGACAAATCCAAGTGTATTAATTTGGATCAAAGGAAGTACAAAATAAGAGTCTAGAATTTTTGCAATCATGTAATCTGGACAGCTACGCCTTGTCAGTCTAGGCGGGCTACAACAAGTCTCGGTAGCCATGGTGGTGTTTATGTCATGTAAGTCCGATGCACTAATCAGTTATCAAACATCTAATGACGTTTTTTGTGTTCTGTGAAAAAATTACCACAAAAGTTGGTATTTTGTGAAACAAAATACTCAAGTTGTGGTTATGTGATAAAAAAAACCCAACATATGGTGTTAAGTGGTAAAATCTCATAATTCTTAGTACATTTTATAGAAATGGACTCCAAGAAATTAGGGATTACAAACAAGTCCTTACAATTTGCACAAAGGACCTCGGCAAGAAATCTGAAAACGCAATCGTGCCTAGATCCTTCTCCACCACGAACCACTTGGTCGGTTGGAGGGGGGGGGGGGGAATGTTGCACTGTCCGCAAAGGGCCTCCACAACGACATTAAGGCATAGAGGTTGAGGATGATCATCTGGTGCCAGTCGGAGACAACCGTCATCAACGCGAGAGGAGGTAGTGGCCGACATTAAGCCATAGGGTACGCCGACGACACCATTGCCTGCATTAGGAAACTTTCGCGAGAAGCCAAGCTTCTTCCCTAGTACACAATCGACCTTGAACTGCCGCCACCCGCTAGATTCGCTCCCCTCATCGCCTCCATGGTGAGTAGGAGAAAGCAGATCAGGAGCAGTCGAGCAGTCAAGCTGTCATTGACACGGCCAAAATCCAACAGATCTAGTGGACCACTGAACTTATTTAGATGAGATCTTTTTTCCTCCCCTCCTGTCGCCTATGACTCCCACCATGGGAGCACCACGGCCAAGAAGAAGAGGGCCACTCCCCATCTACAGCTCGCGAGTGCCAAGAACACCACAAACCACGTCACAAGGCCGTTAACAACTAATCTTATACTACTACTACCTCTAGCTACATCGGTGTTGCCCCTCCGCCAACTTTGGCTTATAACTTCGCCGGAACCAGCTCGAGTTTGGCCTAGACATGCTCAGGACACTCTCAAACAGAGGAGGAGAGCCAGGAGAAGAGAGAGGAGCTAGATAGTGGTTGGTCTGATTAGCTAGTCTGGTTAGCAATTTGGTACTCGGACAGTTGAAGGCGGAATGTTTGGGAGTAGAAAATTAGGTTTTGATGAATCTAAATCTACGGTGGTTGTAGCTGAATTCCGTCCCAAAAATTAGGTTTTGATGAATCTAAATGTAAGGTGGTTGTAGCTGGATTACGTCCCATGAACCTAATCTGCTGTACAAGAAAAGGGTGCGCGGAAACAAAAAAAGTTGGTAGGTGAAATTATGTATTTTGAGACGTGAATACGACAATTTAATACGCATAAAAGTTATGTTGATGTGGTCTATGTGGACTTGTCTACTAAATTAGAATAAAATATTGGTGATGTCGATATTATGTTGTAAATGCTTTAAAATTTGTGTATATTGGGCTGCCAACTCCGTGAAAATACTAAATCGTGGGATGCTCGGTGATTAACTGCTAAAACCATAAACATGGGATGCTCGGTGATTAACTGCTAAAACCATAAACATGCAAATGATGTTGGGCGTTCCTCCATTGCCAATGTGTCACAACACAAATTAAGGTACGGGCTAAGTGGGCACGGGTTGTCCACGACACTTCCAGCCCATCTGGTTTAATCAAGTAAGCGGAGCTCTACGACATGAACTTCCCCAACAGTGAGTCTCGGGTTGAAGCGGAGATGTTAGCTCCGCGGCCTCTCCTTCTGTCGCGCGGGGGCGGGGACGAGTTGCGACACCATTGAGCACAACAGCAGCTTGCCATGGCCGAGTATGTTTATCTAGTATGTTGATGATGTAGAGTGTGTTGTATTGTACTAGTGTCGGATATGTAGTGTGTGTTGTTAAACTAGTGTCTAATATCTAGTGTGTGTTGGATGAACTAGTATTGATTTATCTAGTGTGTTTTGTATGAACTAGTATCGTGAAAAAGTTACAGCCAGCTGCGTGTCCTACTTTAGGATATCTGAAAATGCCGATTTCGTGTTGAATACCGCTAATTAAATGCCCAAAACCAAAAAATGAAACCCATCTACCGGAGTTTCTCTAAGTGCTATGGGGCATCCCGTATGACACATCCAGAGACATTCCATCAGCTAGCTGGTGGGCAGCTGTAGGCGTGACCACTTACAGCCCGACAATAGTGAGAGAATTATACTAGCAACAATCTACTAATTGTCTCGTTTCCTATGTTGGTTTCTACTGTGTCGATGTGACATGTTTTGGAAGATGAATTGGCAGAGTTGAAACATGTGAATCGATTTGTTTTTATATCGATGGATAATTTACTGGATAGCTCAACAGAAATATATTTTTAGGACATTCAAATTTCCTAAAAATAAATACCCATAAATTTTGTAACTCTCGAGTTTCTCTTGCAATTTTCTGAAATATTTTTCTCGAATTACTAAAAGCTTGCGGAAACTGCTAAAAGCTGGGTTTTATTTCTTTTTTGTGCCTTTTCAAAGATGATCTTGAAAAGTGAAGAACCATAGCATGTGCATGGCGAGTTGGACTATGTGCTCGTCCAGATTGGGGAGGGGGAATCTAATTAAGATCGGTGCTTCTTGTTATGCACAAGACACCTGGCCACATTCAAAAAAATGTGTCCCTCTTTTACTTGTCTCATTCTCCCTCCATATACCGTGAACAATATGCTTTATGACTCTTTCTTTTGCATCCTTTTTTGTTTCAAACAGCTATAGCCATTGTAATTTTCCTGAAACTTTCTTCAAGATTTGAACATCTCGTCACAGAAAGATCACATGGACAGTACTTGCTACTATTTTTTTACTATAGTGATCGTTTGGGTTTCAACATAGGTGGTTCAAGCAAAAAATGTACTAGTATTCAACATTCCGCATTATTGTTACTTCCTTCGTTTCGGTTTATAAGTTGCGCGTATATATCTAGGTCATCAATTTGACTACTAAAATATTAATTTTATAGCACAAAAAGACTTGTAAGGCTGGTCATAGTGGGGTAACTACACTAGTAACTAAGAATTTAAGTCAATATTTTTGCTTACGTGACAATGATTTAATGAAGAGAGATATTTCAGTGCCACATAAGCTAAAAATATTACTAGCTATGTTACTGTAACATCATACATACTAAGACAAAGCATGCATACAATTTAACTAATGTGACGTTACATGTTATCACACATAAGTTATTTTCCACTATAAAGATAGTAACTTAGACTAGTAACAGTCTAAGTTACTTTTCACCGTGACCAGCCTAGGATTTCAGCATTTTGGATTTAGTTCAAAGTACTCCTAGCTAGTAGTTCTAATAAATGAGGGGCTCGCATTGAAAGCAGATAAGGTTGAGGTAGGTGGTGGATGCACGATGCATGCGAGCAGTCTCTCTCATTGAACACCGCGAGGAATAAATACCTTGGAGTACTATCCTCCTCTACATGCATACTCCGTACTCCCTCTGTTTGGGATTATAGGTCCTACGCGCATACCTAGGTTATTAATTTGACTAACAAAACATAACTTATATATTACAAAAATTATACTCCCTCCATCTCACAGCTTAGGGCGTAAAAAAAAATTTAAATTTTCGTCAGAGCTTAAGGCGTACATATGGGAGACTCGCTAGCATTCCAGTTTTATCCCTCCGATCCTCTTCCCTCGTTAGCATGCGCGGTTATTAAAGAGCGACGGCGCGCGCGCATACAGGAGTAGAGAGAGTACACGGTAGCCGTGCGCGAGAGAAACGAGGAGCCAGGGAATCGTTCGAGAGAGAATTAAGGAGATTTCCTTCCGTGCATGCAGGGGTAAATTAGGAAACTTTAGGTAGTTTTTTCCTAGCAGACCGTTCCTTAATAAATGTGCCAAAAAATATACGCCCTGAGCTGTGGAACGGAGGGAGTACCATTAGAAAATATAACCTCTAAAGTTTCTAATGGTATACTTTTTGTACTATACTATTTATATTTTGTTGTTCAAATTGGCAACCTAGTTATCCGCGCGGGACTTATAATCCCAAACAGAGGGAGTACGTACTTAGTACGCCGCGAGGAATAAATACCTTGGAGTATGTTTCTTAATTAAGCAGTGTCGGCGGGGCAGTACATACCTTGCCGGCGACCTTGGTCGTCTCCCCGAGGATGCAGCCGAGCAGCGAGGACTTGCCAGACCCAACCACGCCCACCACCGCCGCCAGCGCACCGCCCTCTATCTCCAGGTTGATCCCGCGCAGCACCACCTCATCGTCGTCCCACGTGAACACCCCGTCTTCCACATGCACGGCAACCCCTCCACCGCACGGGACCGCCTGCAGCTCCCTCTCTACGGCGCCATCATCCAGCTCCGCGCTTGTCAAGTACCTATAATAAGACATTAAAAACAAAACCCCAGCTAGGTTAACTATTGCTCCATCTTACCAAATGAATGTATGAAATGGGCCAAGGTTTCAAATTTAACATATAGTTCTTGTTGTGGTTTTAGTTAAATTCAAACTAAAACCAAGACTAGAATTATGGAAAGGAGGAAGTAGAAGTTTAACATTCATGCAAGACGTGGTCATGTCGATTTGTGTAAGTGGTGGTTTTTGTTCATACGTATAAAAAAAGAACCAGTTAAAAATTAAGAGAGAGATCGACGAGACTTAACGAGTCGAGGCGTCGTAGCGAGATCATGGCCTGGGACACCTGGATGAGGGACTGGGGGAAGTTCCTCATGGGCTCCTCGAGGATCCTGAGGAAGGAAGTGGCGGTGAAGACGAGGCCGGCGTCGAGCCTCACGCCCACGAGGATGCACGTCCCGAACACGAGCGCGGAGATGAGGATCGGGGCGCTCCACAGCGCCACCATGTTGCACGAGTTGGAGTAGAGGAAGCGCGAGAGCCACCCGAACTCGAGGGACCGGAAGCGGGCGATGCGCTCCAGGAAGTGCTCCTCCCACGCCTGCAGCTTGATCACCCGCATGTAGCTCAGCGTCTCGCTCGTCGCCTTCACCCGCCGGTCGCGCTCCCCCATCAGCCTCGACTGGTACCGGTTGTTGCGGCGGTTCCCGACCATCACGAAAGCCATGATCCCGAGGAGGCCCGCTAGCGCCGACAACACGGAGCCCTAGGTAGAGGTACAACATCCAAGCGCCACAATGACCTGCAAAATCAGCGTTTATACGACTGTTGCTCATGGAAAATCGAACTCGCTTAATTTATATAGAGGCCGTGAGATTTTTTATCGATGCTACGCGATCTTGGCCGTTCGTTTTCGGTCCGACGACCTGGATGACAACTTTTAAATATTTCCAAAAACATCCAAGTAAAAAAGGAAAAAGTTGCCGGGTCCAGGTATCCTTTTTGGCTGGAACTTTTTATGAGACTGCCGACGTGATTGCTCTATTAGTAAGTATAAGTACTTCTTGTGGTTGTCTACATGTGCCACTGGTTTCCCCACATTATTGGGACCGAGAGAGTTACGGTAGTACCATTTTGGAAAAAGATTTCTTCTCAACAATTTACCCTACTACATAACGTCGAACACCATTTTGCTTGGCAGCTACAGTATTAATAGTACTAAAATCTGATGCCACGACAAACCATCTACGGTACTTAACCTCAGATCGAGATCTCAAAATCTACGGTATATTTGTTTCTTTTGTATCGGGTGCTACTGAACACGTGAGCATGCATCGTAACCGGAGTAAAGCAGGTACGTAGTAGCTAGCGTGACAGGACAAAATTACTAGCGGCAGGCAGTGAGTTTAATTTACTACAGTATGGTTTTTCTATTCCTATGTTTTGAGAATCCTGCAAATCAAGCAAGTAGTAATAACCTACGCGGCCATTAATAACCTTGTGTGTTAGAGTATACTACTATTTAAGTGAATAAATCAACGATCTCGATCTGCCTCGTTTGACCGATTGAAATATGCATAGGATCTCGCGGAGGACCAATGGAAACGGGATCGTATGCGCGTGCCAGTGAGTTTAGTGTACCTGGAGCGGCATGAGCCAGAGGTTGTGCATCTGCAGCATCATGTCGGAGAGCTGCTGCGCGTCGACGGCCATGTAGTTGACGATGACGCCGAGGCCGTGCTCGTGCCGCGACGCGCACGACAGCCGGAGGCCCTTGCGGTAGAGCGCCGAGATGAGCGCGCCCCGGACCTGCATCCCCAGCTTCTGGCACTGGAAGTTGTACTGGTGGCTCGACAGCGCCTCCGCCGCCTTGCCCGCCAGCAGCGCCAGCACCAGCCGCACGCCCTCCCACAGCGGCCGCCGCTCCGCCTCCGGCGCCGCCGTGAAGTCCACGAAGCCCTGCACCAGCGTCGGGCCCACGTACATGACCGCGAGCCGGATCATCGCCAGGGCCCCGTTGGCCAGGACCAGCGGCCAGAAGCACCGGAGCAGGGTGCGCGCGCAGCCTGCGGAGGGTGATGATGTGCCGCCGCTGCTGGAGGAGGATGAAGACCAGTGGGAGACGAAGAGCTCGTGCATGCGCTCCGGCCGGTGCCGGGGCGCCAGCAACGGCACGTCGGACACGTTCAGCGCGGCGCGGTGCCCCAGCTGGATCAGCGGGTTCATCCACGCGAACGACGCGCGAGACGCCCACGACGCCGACTCGTACGGCGTCACGTTCTCGTGTTCCTCACCCCTGGCGTGATCGGCGGTGATGCCCGTGGCTCCGGAGACGGCGAGGAACGGGAGGGGCAGGGACAGGACGAGCGCGGCGATCGAGAGGGGGTCCTCGGGGAGCGCGGCGGCCTCGGAGGCGAGGCGCGCGACGACCGTGACCGCGGAGAGCGCGGCGAGGGCGGAAGAGGCGAGCCAGAAGAGGCGGAGCGCGAGCGGGTGCCGCGCGGCACGCGACCGCCTCTCGCCGGCCACGATCGCCGCGGAGGCGAGGTGCGCCGCGCACGGCAACGCCAGGATGACGGACTCCCGGATAGGGCTCGTCGCCGCGACGGACAGCACGAGGAGCACGGCGTAGAAGGCGGCGAGGATCGCGGACGCCGCCAGCGCCACGACGTGGCGGGCGCCGACCCGCACCGGCGGCCGCGGCTCGTCCGCCCTGTCGAGCAGCGGCTTGTCGGCGTTCCCGTTGAGGGTACTGCCATGATGGGACCTCTCCCCTCGGCGGGACGTGAGTAACCTGCGGAGCCCGAGGCAGAGGAGGAAGGCCGCGGACGCCACGGAGAGGAGCGCCTGCAGGGAGCACGTGGAGAGGAAGAGGAAGGCGGTCCATTCGAGAAACCCACCGGAGGGGAGGCCGCACGATGTCGTGGTGAGCCACCAGTGCGGCGGAGGAGAGGCGGTCTCCATTATCGGGGGGAAGCTGGTGAGGGCGGGCAGAGGAGCGCGTGCGTGCGTCGCTGGTTTTAGCTAGCGCAGCAGGTGAGGGTTATCAAGTCCTGATCTACGTCGGTCGAGGTCATAACTGACCACATGTTGCACGCAGTCGGTCTCGCCCGCCAGGACCAAGCGTTCGCCGGAGGTCGGCCGGCCGTGTAAACATGGCCGTGCCCATGCGTCGCAAAATGAGAAAAGAATTTTTGTAGCGGCGCGTCTTTTAATGAATCCATGACACGTTGTCACTGCTAGCTAGCTGACTCACTTTGCCAAGGTCTTTGCCTCCATCATATTGAGTCATTGTAGGAGAGTAGAGGCAGCAGAGAAAAACAAATATGTATTGGAAAAAAAACGCAAAAACAAATATATTGTTGGAAAGAGTTGGTTCCCGGATGATCGAATCACCAAATCGAACTGAATGCCCATTGTATCGCCTTTTTTGGGATCTTGTCCCTCATTTTATCTAAAAATACCTAATTGTAAGTACTGTTAGAAGGGTATAGAAGCTACAGATCAGATACATACCTGCGGCAATGCAATCCCCCCTGTAAGTTGGACCCCCTGCATCATCTTTGCCCTTTATTTTTTGGAGATTCGTGCTACCATTTTTACAGAACAACCCTCCCACCTCACTTCTCAAATCCATTGCTGTTTTGCTTATTAGCCCCTAGCTTTTCATGTTTTATACATTTTCGTCACTGTCTTCAAGGAAAGAACGTGATTCACAGATACATCTTTATTTTATTTAATTAACCAGTTTAATTAGCTAATCTAATTAATATAATTTAATTAACAATTTCTTACATAATTATTTTTTCAATAATATTTAACAATATTTCATATAATTTTTTTTAAGAATTTTTCTAGAAATATCCGTACAAGTTTTATATTTTTTTCAACAATTAATATAATTTGTTTTTTCAACGATCTCTTTTGATAATTTTTATTTTTCTATTTTTTATTTAACAATTTTTAGACTCTCTTACTTTGTTTCATCTTAGATTCGAAGTTTCATACAAGATTCACATTTTATAAACTTGTCGTACAAGTTTTATATTTTTTCAACAATTAATATAATTTGTTTTTTCAATGATCTCTTTTGATAATTTTTATTTTTCTACTTTTTATTTAACAATATTTAGAAACTCTTACTTTGTTTCATCTTAGATTCAGAATTCTCATACAAGATTCACATGTTTTACAAACTTGTTTCTGGCAAGAGATATTCATATAATGTAATCAACAATTTCTTATATAACTATTTTTTTTAATAATACTCAACAATATTTCATAGAATATTTTTTTAAGAACTTTTCTAGAAATATTGTACGAGTTTCATACTTTTTTCAAGATAATTTTTTTAAGATACATGGGCAACACCGAAACTCAAATGACTCTTCAATAGAACTTTTTTAAAACTACTAACAACAATCAAACTTGATTATTATTTTTTGTAAGAACGTTTGTTATCACTAATAACAACAATCTGCATCAACCAAGATTAATACCAAGAACGTTTCATACAAGATTCACACAAGATTCACGAGATTTGGATAAAACTATGTTTCATCTTGACTAATTCATACAAGATAATTTAGGTACCAATATTTTCGGTAGCAATATTCAACCAATATTTTTGGTAACAAATAAACATTTATTTCATACATGATAAAATATTTTCAACAAAAAAGTCATGAAATTTTTCTTACATATTATTTTTCACAGAATTTTCATGTAATAATTTTTCACACAAGATGTGAAATGGGAGGAGACCCTTGAACAGTTTCACACAAGATTCATGAGATATTCATATAATTTTTTCAAGAGATATTCATATATTTTATTTCACAGAATATTGTTAGAATGTCTACATATGTTTCTGCCAAGAATCATACATGATTCATATAGTTTTTTCAAAGATTATCAAATCTGGTAGGTTTTATAGGATTTATACATCACAGACATTGATACAAATTCATAGAAGATTCATACAATAATAACTCATGATTCAGAACAAAATCATATGAATTGGTCAAACAAAGAAGCAGAGGGAGACAAATCGGGTAGAGGTGGGGCGGGAGCTCGAGATGCAGGAAGAGGAAATTACATGTTTCATAGGTCAAACAAATCTACAAGATCTAGAACAAAAACATTCAACATGAACTTAGATCCGTTCCTCTCAAACCGAATAAGAAAATAAATAAGAAAAAGGAGCCCCCAGATCCGGCCACTCCTAGCCAAGAACAAGAGCTCCATGGACAAATCAGGGGCGTCGTCAGTGTTGGGGAAGAGCATGGTCATCCTGCTCCAACGAGGCGACGCATGGGGAATAGGCAGGAGGGGGGGAGCACGGGGGAGGAGGGGTGGGGGAGGCGACGAGGTGGGGTGACGAGGTGGGGGCGGCGAGTTGGAGGAGGGGCGGGGGAGGCGTCGAGGTGGCAGGCTCCATGGCTGGACCTCCATGGTTGTTATCCCCAAACCTGTATGTCTGTGGGGTCTTGGTGGTTATCCTCTCCCTAGACCGGATTGTGATATAGAAATAATACGAGGGCCAAAATGTAAAAATATTTTAGACAAAGACTAGTTGACTTCTGCACGAATCTCCAGGAAATTGATGGCATAGATGATGCCGGGGGCCCCTCCTAGGAGCGGTAAATCCGCTCTCTACATACCTGGCTGAACGGGGACGAGAAAAGACAAGGATGGGGCGCTCCCAAGGCGGCGGGTTTTAGATTGGGCGTTCCCAAGGCGGCGGCTAAAACCCCTCCCGGCGCGTCCCGTCTTTCTAAGTCTTACTATACGGGTTGAGTAACTCTTTGTGTACCGTAGTATTTAGATTTTTTTCAGTGTTTTTTCACGATGTCAAGATAGCTACGTCCTGAAGTCGGAATATGGCTCTCGCCATCCTACCTCGTTTTGGTAGTGTGTTTAACATCGATAGAGAGAACACGTGGAATCATGTGTACAGATCATAGGAGCGTTTAGCATCGATCGATTTTTGTATTTGTCGGTATAGTTTGAGATCAGTCTCTTGTGATAAGCATATTTATCATCCTTGACGATGGTTGCCGGTGATTGGTCCTTCGGTTTGAGGTCGCGTGATCCTGTATTGAGTTGAGCCACCACGGCGGCGGAGGAGAGGCAGTCTCCATGGCGGAGGAGCGCCGTGGGCGGGCAGAGAGGAGCGCGTGCGTCTGGCTGGTTTTAGTAGGTAGCAGGTGAGAGAGGGTTTAATTGTGTGGTCGGTCTGGTTGGTAAATACTTTCAAGTCCTGATCAGCACGTCGAGGTCATAAGTGCCACACGTTCCACGCGGTTGCTCCACTGGACCAATCACTGCCCGAGGTCAGCCGATATAGTACGTCGCAAGGTGAGGAAACAATATTTATAGCGGCTCTGTCTCCCTCACGCATGTGCACACCCGACGGTGACGTGAAGAAACAAAATAAAGGGAAAAAAAGAATAATTAAAATGATTATACATATGCATTTAACTTAACATTGTTCAACGCCCAAATACACAATGAAAAAGAAAAGAAACCTTATTCTTGTGGGTGGTCGTAGCTTGATATTGGTGATGCGGTGGAAGACAAAGTGAAAAAACGGAACCCGCCTGGCGTGACGAACGGGCCATTGCCGCCGTCGCGGCAATCTTCTCCCTTCGCCTTCCCACGCCGCGCTAGCCGCCCGGCGGCGCCGGCTGAGGATCTCGCACTCGCATGGCGGTGTGGCCGCCGCCATTCTGGCTCTGCGGCGTGGGTCGATGGCCGTGTCTTCTTGCCGCTGACGGCATGTGGTGCGCGGTGGGTGGCTGGCTCTGGTGGATCTTCTGGATGGGCCAGCGGTGTGGTGCGACGTTGCTTCTCGACCTTGTCCTGGCGGTGGTGGCCGATCATGGCGGTGGCGCGGGCGAAGCGAAGCACGGGAGCGGCGGCGGTGTACACTTGTGGTCGGGTGACGCGGATCTGGTCGGGAGGCTAGATCTAGGCAGTGAGGGCGATCACGGCCTTGCAGGCCCCTGCCATGTCACGGCTCGCCGGATCTGCTGCACCACCTTGGCGATGTGCAGGCTAGATCCGGACAGTGGGTCTAGATCTGGAGGCTGCTCGTGGGCTCCGACTTGCAAGAAGTCCGACTGGGACTATGTTGCTTGTTGTCCATGTGATAGTTCACGTGGTCCCCCACATCATGTCGTCAGTCTCGGTTCGGTGATTGGTTCTGCCCCGTTGGTGCGAGATCGTGGTTTTGCTCAGACCGTTAATTGACCGGCAAGCCCGGGTGACCATGGTGGCGACGTCGCTGCTCCTTGGTGGTGGGGATCTGCGGTGGCAGTAGATTCGCTGGTGGATGGAGGAGTAGGGACTAAGGCTAGGTTTGGCGTCGACGGTGATACCCTTGCTGCAGTGTGGCGGCGGGGCTTCACGAATTCTTTTGGGCTCGGCCAAGCCAGAGAGGGTCGGGTTTGCGTCTTCTTTGCATCCGTCGGCTATCGCCTCGGTGGTGGAGGTAGTTCCTCTCAGGTGTGCCATCAGACGCCAATTCCCGTCGGAGTGTCTTCTTTTCGGTCCTACCAGCCTCGCATCGTGGGTCACGGTGAGACGGCGATGGTGACTACAAAACCGTGGTGGCCTGTGGTGGTGGGCGATGTGTTTGGTGAGACGGCGATGGTGACTACAAAGCGTCCGGGAGTGTGGTTTTTTGAGGGGTCGGGAGAAATCCTTGTCGCCTGAACAGAAGCGTGGTGGCGCTGCAGTGTCGCCGTCCTTCCAAGAGGCGTTGGGTGAATCTCTTCCCGCCGTAGCGTATCGGAAACCCTAGAACCACCGGGCGAGCATCGTTGTCGTCGTTTCCTTCTTGGAGGTCTTTGATACTGTGATTCTTTGGGCGCTTAGGCGGGGTGGTATTTCTTCGGAGGGCGCACCGGTTGTGGGTCTTCGTCGTTTTTGTAAAGCCACTGTTGTCGGTTTATTTTCTCTGTTGTTTCTTTTGGCGTTGTGCTGTCTGACCCAGCAGCTGTCTCAACCATTGCTATATTAATATAGCTGGGTGTATGCCTGTTTCGAGAGTCGTAGCTTGATATGTGGTCGGCGGGGCATTATCGGTTCCGGTCGTGTTGCCAACAACGGGCCTAGAGGTCTAATAGTCGTCGTCCTCGACCTTGATGGAAATCAGGGCTGATGGCGGTGAAGCGCCTGCGGCTGCTTAAGCAGCCATCCACGAGTCGTGGAGGGCCTGGTCCATGTCGTCCCACCTTCGCTCCTCCTCTAGCTTGGAGGCCAATATGGCTGTCTAGATCTCCTCCTCCGTCATCGGTGTTCCTCCAGCTCGACCTTGACGGAGACCGATGGAGGAAAAACTTTGGCCTGCACGGTCGCGGTGTCCCCGTAACGGGATACCACGACAAGTCCGACAAGCCTTACTGGAGCAGCCCAAAGAAGTCATAGTCCTCCTCTTCCTCCGTCATGGAGTCCTCGTAGTAGTCGTTATCATCGCCGCCGAGGTTCTCGATATGGGCCTATGGCCTCGAACCACGTATCCCATAGTTGTGAATGTATGGAATATGTGGAATCCTCTGCGTAGATCTGGCTAAAGGAATGCTCATGAGCGGTATATCTCCCACTAGCGCGCATGCCCCGATGCCGGGATGGCTGGCACATGGACGCGGGTCTGGTTGAGGTGTCGGACAGTCGGCAGGTACACGTCCGGCCATAGGCACGACATGCCCGCCTCCGCCGGTGCGCGAGCCGCCTCAAGACTCACATTCACCCGTCGCTCTCAGCGGGGGCGTGGCATCGCGTGGGGGATACATGTCGATGGGGAGCCTGTGACGGAGTGGCGGCCACTACCGGATGAAGACCTAGCCATGTGTTTACTATGGTCGGGCTTCAACCACCATGACTTCATCATCGTTGGTTGTCAATGGCGAGGGAGCTGGCTAGGGCTATGGCTAGGGTTTGACCAAATGGGGAAGTGGACGTGATGAGAACGACGCGGTCCGCATTAAAAAGGATCAGCGAGGTGGGGAACAGTGACGACAACACTTCCTTTTGCCATTGACAAGGGGACCGTGAGAATGCATAGGAGGACATGCACGGATGGGCAAGCTATCCGTCCTGCCGCAAACCCAACCCAATTTTAGGCCTGGTTTGCACCCAACGGACGACGCACACGGCGTTTACGGGTCGGCATTGGATCATGACCTCGGTTTGGTCGAACGCAGACGGTCCATTCGTGAGGCGTCATTAGAGATGCCCTCATAGCAACAGAGTAGAGGGATTAGAGAAAAACAAATATATATCATTGCGAGAGGTTGGGGCGCGGATGACCAAATCACCAAATCGAATGTCCATGGCATGTTTCACTTTTGGGAGTTTGGTCCCTCACTTCATCTACCCCTTTGTTTAAAAGGATGTACTGGAAGATGGCATACATATTTCCTTTCTAGAAAGGTTACGTTGTGGAAAAGAGGCGGTACAGGATTGTGGACCTCCTCCCGGTTGCGCGCGGCTTGTCGGCAGAGATGTGTTTCCATGAGGTTGATCAATGGGTGACGTGGTCAGGATTTGCCGGTTCACACCAGCAAAAAAAATTCATTTTTTTGCCAGGTCGAACATGCAAATTTCAACCGATTATACGAGTTAATGTTTACTTGATTATTTAAATCATATAGTATTACCATGCAAGGCAGCTCATGATCCTTGTTCAATTACAGTCCCAACTATCGTCATCTAGAGCTTCCTTTGAGGATGCAGCACCACGTGCAGTGCAGTGCAGTAGGCTGGGCCATCGATCCGTCTCGTTTAGTGAGCATGTGCATCATTGAAAAATGAAGAGAATCTTTCTCTCCACCTAGGTCTAAATACTGAAGAGAGAGTGAGTCTACGTAAATTTTTCTGGACCTAAGTCTAGTACAGACTCATGTCTAAGAGGATTAAACAGTAGATAAACCCGCTTGTTAGTGTTTAGTAGTAGCATATTTTCTTTATTTTTTTCTTTCTACGCAGCTGAGAGCTTCTATCTGATCTAAATGGTGGAGAATATTTTATTTTTCTAGACGCGAGTTTAGTAATTTTTTTAGCCATGTTTAGCAATGGCTGACGGTGCACACGCTTCAACTACTCACAATAGGGGTATTATAGGTGGCATTATGCAAGACATGCATGGAAAAAGCTGATATGTCATTGTACTTAACGATGAGAGATCATATGGTACTTAATGATGAGTATCATAGTTGATATCGTATCATAGCACACTAAAAATTAATGTCAATTACATCTTGAACAAAGTGGCACTAAGATTTTACAAATCAATAAATATAATAAGATTATGGTAGTATATGATACCATGCAATGTAGAGATAGCTAGTACCCATTGTATCATATGATAATATCGTATGCATGATACTACCGTGGGATACTACCCATTATGACCGGTAGTATTAGCTTAAGCCCACAGTTCCTTCCTTTTATTTTAATTAGTTCACAACCACATGGAGGTTAATTGATTCCTGAGTCACTCAATGTATCTCTAGCGCAGCTCACACTTTGCTAGTTATTGGTGAGCATGCATGTGCTGCGCCACGACCTACTCCCTCCGTTTGGGATTATAAGTCCCGCGCGGATAACTAGGTTGCCAATTTGAAAAAAAAAACATAATTAGAAAATATAACCTCTAAAGTTTCTAATGGTATAATTTTTGTGATATATAAGTTATGTTTTATTAGTCAAATTAACAACCTAGGTATACACGTAGGACCTATAATCCCGAACGGAGGGAGTACTTGACATGCTTGTCTACCGTCAGGCATAGGTTCTATTTAATGTGGTAGATCTTGTTAGATGTATATATATGTATATTGTATTTCCCCCATATGTTAGGGGGCTTCCTGCATATTTGCCTTGTCATCGATTATATATTGGCCTTTGGCCCCAGGAGAATACAAGTTGCATATTCCTGACATGGTATCAGAGCTAGGTTAGCCTCCTCCTACTTGCAACTTCGTCATACCACCACCGTCCACATCGCCGACGGCCTTGATCTCGACGCCACGATCGTCGCCGTTGCCTGTTCTGCCAGATCGGTTCCTGATTCAGATCTCCTCCAGATCGGTTCCTGATTCAGATCGATCGGGACTGCTCCACCCGACGTGCTCAAGGCCTGCACGCGGGTCTGCACGCGATCGATCTCCTCCCGTGCGATCTCCTGGACGTCGACGGGACTGCCCCCAACGCCCTGTCCGACGGGACTGCCCGCCAGCCCTCCACGCGATTCCCCTCCGCCTCCTGACGCCCTGTCCTCCTGCTCCCGTCAGGACTACTGCTGCAAGCAATCTACTCCGCCAGATCGCCCCCTCCGCGCCAGCTACTCCGTGCGGGGCGTCGGATCGCCCACCCGCCTCGACGCCTGTCCTCCTGCCGCCCGTGCATACCTCGGTAGCGCCTCGCTTAGCGCCCGCCAGCCCTCCAGCGCACCACGTACGGCATCGCAGCGGCGCCAAGCTCCGTGCCACGCGATTCCCACCTCCTGAAGCTTCCACGTGTGGCCCCCTCCTGCCTGCCTGGCCCGCCGCTGCCGGCTGATCTGGCCCGCCGCCGGCTGTCTCCCGATCTGTGATTAAAAAAAAAAAAAAAGATGTCTTCTGCATCGGGCTACGTTGCGATTCCTCGCTGCCCGGTGATTTTCGATGGCGTGAATTATTCTGATTTTGCTGCCTTTATGCGCGTTCACATGCGCGGTCTTCGTCTTTGGGGTGTGCTCTCTGGCGAGGTTCCCTGTCCGCCATGCCCCCTCTGTGGCTCCTCCCTCGGCCGATTGTGCTTCTTCGATGCTTCTCGGGAGGCCAAGGATCTGCTTTCAGTCTTGATGATATTCTTTATTCTTGCCTATGACTGAAGTTCAAGCAATATTCACGATCTCGAGTCCTATCGCCACGCTTTGACCGCCTACACTCGGTGGGTCGATGAGGATGCCCGTCTTCTTCATTCTCACCTCCAAGTTACGCGATGTCTTTGAGTTCATGAGTCTCCCTCTTTGCTTTCGGTGGGCCCATCTTCGTCGGCGTTATCGGCCGTCTGGGATGCTCTTTACATGTCGTGGTTCGCCAGAGCATGCTCTTGAGGTGATTCCACTATTGATGAGTTTTATACTCAGTCTTGCTATCTGGCGGCCTTGATTCTCTGTCTTCTTGTTTGTGGCACATGCTCGTCTTTGCCAGTTGTCTTCCGGACTTGGAGTTTCACCGCATCTATGAGTTTCGTCTCGGCCGCCAGAGTTTGAGCCCCGCGTGCTTTCCTGAATGCTCGTGGTCGTGTTCCTCTCGAGGTGTTGTGCGAGCTTAGGCTGAGGAGACCCGTCTCCGTGGTCTGGTCTTCTTGCGGTTCCATCTGCGCTTGCTACTCGTGGTGCTCCTTTGCCGTCGCTCCCTCGACCAGCGGTCTCTGCCACCGCCGATACTACCCACTCCTTCGGTCGTGGTCAGATTCGACCCGGCATCCTCGTGGTCCGAGTCCGCACTGCACGGCTCGTGGTCGGTCGCCGTGGTTCTCTTCGTCCGCTCTTCTCGCAACAGGATGGTCACACTTGGGCCACCTGTTATACAGGACCCCGTTTCGTCGGCCAGCACGAGTTCGTGCGATCGGCTCCTTCCGGGTCTTCATGATCGCTCTCTCGATCGGGATATTATCGAGAGTCTTCGCGGTCTTCTTCTTTTCTGAGGCTCTTCTTCGACGGGCACGCTAGTTACGTGGACTCTTTAGGCCTTTGCACTCCACCACCTTCTACGGCCAGTGCGTCTCCGTGGTATCTGGATTCTGGAGCTTCTTTTCATATGACATTTGAGTCTTCTTCTCTGTCTGCTCTTCGTTCTCTCCCTTCTCCTATCCGTGTGTTTCGTGCTGATTCTGCTGGTGAGTATATCTCCCAGATGTTGCGAGGTGTTCTTGCTGAGCAGGGCACTCTTGCTCAATTCTCTGTCTGCGCACATGCCGTAATGGCGTTCTTGGCGTAAGCATCGCCATCTTCTTGAGACCACTCGCGCTATGATGATTGCTTCTTCTCTCCCGCCGCATTTCTGGGCTGAGGCTGTCGCTACGTCGGCTTACCTCATCAATATTCAGCCTTCTGCGGCCTTGCAGGGTGGTATCCCTCTTGAGCGCCTCTCTGGCCGGTCTCCCGATTACTCCATGCTTCGCTTGTTTGGTTGTGTTTGTTATGTTCTCCTTGCTCCTCGCGAACGCACCAAACTGACCGCTCAGTCTGTTGAGTGTGTCTTCCTCGGATACAGTGATGAGCATAAGGGCTATCGCTGTTGGGACCCTGTTACTCGTCGGATGCGTATCTCTCGTGATGTTACTTTTGATGAGACGCGTCCTTTCTATCCTCGTCCCACCGCTGGTACTTACCCGGTGGAAGATATCTCTTTTCTTCTCTTTCCAGACACACCTCCTTCTACTCCTATTGTGTCTTCTTCAGGATATCCTCCCCCTGCTGTCTCTTCTTCGACACCGTCTTCTTCTGCTCCATCTAGTTCTCCTAGTTCTCCTCGTTCTCCAGAGTCTTCCTCTACTATTCCCTCTTCTTCATCATCGTCTCCTGTGTCGTCTTCCTCCGATGATCTTCCCTCTACTCGTCCTGTTCGTCAACGTCGTGCTCCCGACCGTTACTCTCCTAGTCAGTATGGTCTTTCTGTTGCCTCTGAGCCGACTTCTTATCGGGATGCTGCGCATCATCCTGAATGGCAGCTAGCCATGGCTGAGGAGATTGCTGCGCTTGAGCGCACTGGCACCTGGGATCTTGTTTCTCCCCCTCCCGGTGTTCGTCCTATCACGTGTAAGTGGGTCTATAAGATTAAGACCCGCTCTGATGGATCTCTTGAGCGCTATAAGGCGCGTCTTGTGGCTCGTGGTTTTCAGCAGGAGCATGGTCGTGACTACGATGAGACCTTTGCTCGTAGAGCCCATATGACCACTGTCGCGTACTCTTCTTCTTTGCTTCTGCTCGTCATTGGTGCGTGTCTCAGCTTGATGTTCGTAACGCCTTTCTCAATGGTGAGTTGAGTGAGGAGGTTTATATGCCTCCTCCGGGTATTCTGCTCCCGGGATGGTTTGTCGTCTCGACGTCTCTTTATGGCCTCAAACAGGCTCCTCGTGTTCGGTTTGAGCGCTTTTCGTAATGACCGCGCTGGTTTCTCCCTAGTGCTCATGATCCAAATTTGTTTGTTCACACTTCTCCTCGTGGACGCACTCTTCTTCTTCTCTATGTTGATGACATGATTATTACTGGTGATGATCCCGAGTATATCGCCTTTGTTAAGGATCTTCGTGCTCGATTTCTTATGGTGATCTTGGTCCTCTTTGATACTTTCTTGGGATTGAGGTTTCCTCCACCGATGGCTTTTACATCTCTCGGAAAAGTATATTAGGGATCTTCTTGCTCGTCTTGCTCTTGGGGATGAGCGCCTTGATACCTATGGAGCTTAATGTTAAGCTTCAACCCATCGATGGTGATCCCTCTCGATCCGACGCCGTTATCGCCATCTTGTTGGGAGTCTAGTTTATCTTGTTGTCACCGTCGACATCTCTTATCCTGCTCATATTCGAGTCGGTTTGTCTCGCTCCACCACTGCTCACTATAGTCATCTTCTCCGTGTTCTTCGTTATCTTCGTGGTACGATCACTCGCCTTTTCTTTCCTCGTTCGGCTCTCTCCGGCTCGGTGCTATTCGGACGCCATTGGGCGAGTGATCCTCGGATCGTTGTTCACTTTCGCCATCTGTGTTTCTTGGTGGTTCGCTTATTGCTTGGAAGACGAAGAAAGCAGGCGGTTCCGTTCGAGTGTCGAGGCTGAGTTGCGTGCTATGGCCTTGTTGATTCCGAGGTGACCTGGTTACGGTGGTTACTTGGATTTTGGGGTCTCTATTACCACACCCACTCGATTTTGTCGGCGACAAAGTGCTATTAGTGTTGCGTGATCCGGTCAAGCATGAGCTTACAAACATATTGGTGTTGATGCTTTCTATACACGTGCTCAGTGCGCTCAGTTGTTGCGCTCAAGATGTGCCTTCGACTTCTGATTGGCGGATTTCTTTCTGAACGGACTGCAGGCGCAAAGATGATTTCTTACTCTCCAAACTCGTGTTGTGGATCCACCACGAGTTTGAGGGGGGTGTTAGATGTATATATGTATATTTTATTTCCCCATATGTTAGGGGCTTCTGCATATTTGCCTGTGCAGCATTATATATTGTGGCCTTTGGCCCCCAGAGGAATACAAGTTGCATATTCCTGACAGATCTCTTCTATTTTAGAATATGTGGTGCTCCCTTTATTTTATATTAATAATATTAATTTTATATATAATTATATACATCTAGTTAAATATTTAGACTAATGCATTTGTACCAAGCCATGGGCACTAGCCAAGTTCGATTGGCGTAGGCCGTGCATGCATAGAATTAGCTAAAACAATTGGAAAAAATCACCACAATTCAAGATCAAGAATTTTGGCTGATACCGTAACGGGAAAATTAGCTAGACTAATTGTTATTATGACCGGTTTGGCCCACTGGCAACCGTGACATGGCGGGACTCACTAGTGCAGACTCCCCCCTCTAACACCGGTTGGGAGGGCCCTCTAACAGCGGTTGTAGAACCGAACCGGTGTTAAATGGTGGCACACGTGGGGCTGCCGCAGGGCTCAGCCCCCCCCCCTTTAACACCGGTGTTTAAGGTTCTCTGCCGCAGCAGGAAAACGGCCTAAATCTGCCCATGGCGGAAACGGCCTAAATCTGTCTCGTGAGTTCGCCTCTGCTTCGGGCGATTGCGGGAGGGTGAAGGGAATCGATCGGGAGCGGTATACACATACATCGTCATCGGTACATACGAGTACATGAATAATTAAGCAACTATTATTATACACAAACATCGTCATCGGCACATACATAATCGCCGGCACATACATCGTCATCGTTCATTTTGGTGGATATCTAAAGAGTTCTCCGCCAGCGTGATTTACTTCATCAAGTATGAACCCGCCATTCCTCTTGAATGGCTCGTATGCGGTCAAATGGTAGGAGTTGGTCCCAGATCCGCTCGATATGAATATATATGAAGAATGGGGTCAATATATATATAAGAATAAAACTCAACACAATTGATGATAATAAAATAATGTTGTGTACTTTGTTTACTTACTCTAAGTTGTTCTAGTGCGGCTTGGCCCGCACATATCGTGTTGAATGAACTCGCATAAACATAGTACCCACATAAGTTATTGCGGGTCCATGATGCGCGCTTACGAGAATAGAGAGTTCAATCAAAATAATAATCAATAAAGCATGATATAATGGAATTGGAAGCAGAATCAAAGAGATACGCAGACCTAGCTAGCTAGTATTACTTACATTTTGGTCTACAAATTTTAGTTCTTTCTCGACCATTCACCCACGGCCCTGCCGTGAACCTTTTCAAATCTCGTCCGCAAAGAAAATGGATAAAGGAGTAATTAATTACTTGTTGTCACGAAAGTTGCCGATCTAGTGCGATAATATGATTGAAATTACCTCTAGAGCATCTCTCTAAAGTCTGGCCATATCTCTTTTTCTTTTCGTAACGAGTCCATGACAAGGACTTTTCGTGAGTCGGGTTGAATGACTAGCAGAATAAAGTGGAACCTACGCACGCATAACTCATCATCAGTTACACTTAACATCGAGTAAGCCGAAACAAAATATGTACAAGAGAGAGGGTAACAATACTCACGAGAAGTTGTAAGGCAATAGTATTTCCCTTTTGGTTTGTTGTCTCAGTAAAGACTTTAGCAAGTAATCTTCTGTTTGCCCGGGTTTGGTTCTTACCACTTCTTCATGAACTCTATTTGGGTCAACGAACCCAATGTCAAAAGGGCCTCCTTTCATGCATTCCATAACCTTTTTCCTGCATAATAGTATATACATATATGGTGAGCATATATATATACATGCAATTAATGAAGTGAATGAGATGAGATATAAATTACAGAAATAGTACTTACACACAATAAAGGCTGATGGCAGCTTTGTCGAGTTCCTTCTGATTGAATAGAAAATGCAAGTCTTGAATGTTGAAGTCGAACGCGTCGTCTCCGCATAAGAAAATCTGATCTCTTTGTTAGTAGATTCTTGAGCTCCTCTTTCTTGACGAGATTCTTCCCATACTTCCATGGCTGTATGGGGTTGGCATCGTATTTGGGCAAGTTGTCTCCCATGAGGTTCAAGTATGCAATGTAAGTCATCCCCATCTCATTGGCCTTTCTTTGTAGCTCTGCCTCGTAATCATTTACGGGAGGAGCGTCCCGTGTGTCGAACACTTGGAGCGGGGCGCATGATTGGTTTCCCGCTCTCCGAGCATGGGAACTTTTCTGGGGTGCCACGACTACTACTTTCAGTCTCCCTACGCGCCTTGCATTCCCTTCAAAATCTGGCGTAGTCCCAAGACAAGTGGGGTTTCAGGTTTCAAAAGATTATTGTAAAACTTCTCCACCACCGCCGGATCTATTTTCTCCTTTGGCTCAGCCCGTCTAGGTGCAAAGAATTTTTTGACCTCTTCTTTCGAGATCCTATTGGTCTCCTCGTCGCTGTGATTCCACGGTAAAACCGGCAATGGCTTGGCGGAAGGCTGCGGGACGTAATTTCTTGAACTCTTTGGCGTACGGTTTCCTACGGATTTCTTTGTGGCAGTGCTAGTGATGCTCTTCGTGGTGCTCTTCCGCTTCTGTTGAGGAGATGGGAAGCACCGGAGATGGCCGACGGCAGGAGATGGTGGCGTCAAGATGGCTACCGGACAGAGATGGTCAAGCGCCGAGATGGCTGCCACAGAGATAGTCAAGCGGCTCGGGGCCGACAGCTGAGACGGCAGGGGATGCTGATGGCCTCCAATTTGGAAGCACGATGTGTTCCTTCTTCCAAAGAATGGTTGTTTTTACTGTAAATTTGAGTTGAGTTTCCCCTTCACCTGTAGCATGGTCAAGCTGTGCTTTCTCATATTCCTTCATAACCTCATCCACCTCGACAATAGCATAGCCATCTGGAATCGGTCGGCAGTGGTAAGTTCCACCGCCATGAGGTAAGGCATAGCCGATGTACCACCTTAATGGATAAGCCCATTAATCTCACATGCACTCGGCGTGTTCGCTCTCCGTGATCTCATCCACGGGTATCGAGACCCGCCATTTCAAGCGTGGTGCGCGTTCTCCGTGGAAGCCACGCTGCTTTTCAGCCTGATGCAGGCAGCGACTTCCAATGCGTGCTCTTCGTGTCATTGAGATGGGCGGTAGCTTGATGGCTCTGTTGTGCATTCACTTGCGCCTGCAGCGCCACAAGTGCATGTTCTATCTGTGTCATCCGCTCTGTACGCTCTTTTTCTTTTTAGCCGCACCATCTGTAAGAGTCGCTCCACTCGGCAAACCCATCCTTCCACGTCATACACCCTGTGCCTCGTGCATGTCCAGGGTGTTCTTTTTTACCGATGGCGCGTGTGAGCTGGTCATTCTCTCTGTCTGGATGGAAGGTCCTGGCGGCTGTTTCCTCGTATGCCGTGATGAGTTTAGTGACCGGTTTGGCAAGGAGGGTTGGGAAGATACACAATCATGTTTTTGGGTCCAACCTTGCCCCGATTCCGTAGAACCAAGTCTTTGCACGTAGGTCCCACGCATCTGTCTGGGGTGTGATCCCTCTAGCGCGCAGGGCCTTCTCAACTTCCTCCCACTTAGGCCTCTTATATATGTAGCCACCTGACCCCGTCCTCTGGTGATATTCCTTCTTCTGGGCATTAAGCGTATTGGTTTCTGACCTCTTTTTAGCTATAACACCTTTTTTATATGTCACAAATTCGGGCCAGTGAGGTCTTATCTTCGCATAATATGCGTCTTGAAATTTGAGTCTCGACTTTGACAAATTTGTTCAATTTTGTCTTCCAGTATGGAAAGCGCCAGCCATCTTCTTTAGAGTCCACTCTTTGACCTTTTCCTTTATAACGGGTTGTTTTCATCCTCCTCTGGCGGAAGGGTGAAATTTACCAACAACGAATTCAAAGCGTTTCTTTGGATCTTTCATCGACAAAGGCACCGCCGCCTTCTTTGGCTTATTTCAATATTCAATTATGATTGGGATTTGGTCCCTAACAACAACTCGACTGACGTACAAATTTGTCTGCGGCCTTCTTGGGCTCCATCGGCTGCCATCAACACGGATCGCTCGATCGTGAACTTTGCACGATCTTTCAGCGATGGCTCGCGCCTCGCTTGCTCTTTTCGTAGAAGAAGATGGTTTGGCTGGTCGATCCAGAGGGCTAAAAGAAGAAAGAAGCGTTAATTAATACATGTAGAAGAAGATTGTTGGTGGAAGTCAGCAGAGGCTTAATCAATGCATATACCTCGCCGGACTTTGTAATCACTAAATTGCGTTCACCGGAGTCTTCATCTTCTCCATGACTACTTGAGTTGTCATCATGTCCCTCCAAGTTCAGATATTGTGAGGTGTCCTCATCAATAATGTTCTCCATTATTTCTTCTTCTTCTTCAAGGTTTCTACTAAGTGGATCCATAGTTTCTAAAACAATAATATTATCTAGAGTAAGAGAGTAAACATTCAAGTGGACTTGGATTCATACACAAATATACATATTATTCATACAGAAATACACAAATAAAATTAAAACCCTAAGGATGCTTGATCATTTTAAACGAGTTTCGAGGGGTCCAAACCCTAATTCGGAGAAATCCCGGATGCATATGAGAGGGGCTAGCTACAATGGCTGACCGGAGGCTGGCGGCGTTGGAGAGCGACCTAGGGCGCGCGAGGTAGCGTGATTCGGCCTACCTAAAACGGGCGTTGTTCCAAAGAGGAGGCCGAGGCAAGCATTATAGTGTCGGTACCTCAAGATGGTCACCCTGAGCGGCAATGACAAGAAACAACTTGGCAGAATCGGCGGCCCCAGAGACCTATGGTAAAGGGTTTTCCCTATCTTCTGCCCCGCCCGTTGTCCCCAAGATGGCCCCAGACCGAGGGGAGAAGACACGACGCTCGCCAAAGAGCTGCCCGCGCAGTCCACCTTCTTCTAAGGTCGCCATAGCACTGATCTAGTTTTGACGCGGTTCTAACGATGAATCTGACCGGTGGGACCCGGTGGTCAGGCCGACTTGGCCGCGTTTATTTACCAAAACACCTCCACATATTATAAATTATAATCTTAGGTCCTTTTTTTCTATTTTTCAATTCCTTTTTTATTTATCTATTTTTTTCTAATCATTGAGCAGCCACGGGGAGAAGCTGTCCGCCGGCGAGCTCTAGCTACCCGGCGCCACCCCCGCCCGCGCCCGCAGCCACGGGGAGAAGCAGAGGAAGAGCAGCGAGGAGGGCGGCTCGGCGCCACCCCGCCCGCCACGTGAGAAGCAGAGAAGAAACGAGGCGGCTCTGCCTCCGGCGCCCGCGCCGCCCGCGCGCCAGGCGCTCATAGAAGTCGATGGAGAAGAGCGAGACAGGGAGAAGCGTCTGATGCCAGGCGTGCGAAAGCGAGGCTGGCGGCGGGCGGCGAAGGGCGGCAGGCTGTTGGAGCTTGCCGCCCCTGTTGGCTAGAGGAGAGGAGGGGCAGGCGGGCGAGCTAGGTCTCAGCGGGTGGGCCGAGAAGCAGCGGCGTGACAGCGGGAGCTTCCGGCGAGGCGATAGTGGCGGCAGCGGAAAGGCGGCGGACGAGGCGATGGAGGATGCGACGGCGAGAGCTCCTCTGCTTGTTCCTGTTCGATCGATCTGGCTCTGGGGGAAGAAAGGAAGGGGAAGGCGCATTTAATACCTCCCCCCCTTTAACACCGGTTCGGGGCTGGAACCGGTGTTAAAGGGAATCGCGCATTAATACCTTTAACACCGGTTCCACCACGAACCGGTGTTAAAGGGTGGATCTTGAAACGAAATAATGCGCTTTAACACGGTTCGTCCGAACCGGTGTTAAAGGGGGGGCATTTATTTCATGCATTAAAGGGGCATTTTTAATTCAAAAAATAGGATATGAATTTAGAAAATTCATATCCTTTTCATTTCAACTCAGAAAAATATGAATAATATATCATAATTTTCAGAAAAATAATATCTATCCATTCATGTAAAAACATTTTATATTTACTTTAGATGAAATTTTTCAAAATGATTAAAACACTTACATATAAATTTTGATTATTCAATTCAAACAAAAATAAATTGTCAAATCCTAAAACTTTGAACATAAGAAATATTAAGCATCTAAAAAGGAATCTAACCCTATTTTATTAGAGCAAATCATATTTTAATGCCGCATCTTTTGTATTAACATTTTTGAATTGATTGGATATTTAAATGCAGCATCCTTTGTATACACTTGAATCTGACCAAGCCTCGCTCAACTTGCATTGGTTTCTTGATAAAATAGCATATTGTGAACTTAAAAATGATTTTTCTAAAAAATCATGAGCATCGTATCATGTACCTGTAGTTCATATCTGACCCACTTCCCTCGATTCGGAGAATTTGTCTTTTCACCGGTGGACGGAAGGTTTGATCCCTGTCAGTACATTGTCCATATAAGGTGGTCTATTATTTTTGTAAAATGTGTTGGTGGTTTTTTGAATTAGCCATTTGGTGGTTGCTTCACAAAACCGTCCGTTTTTTATGCTCGGAAAATGGAAAATGCCTTTTTGGTGCGATAAAAAGGAAAACTTCCTCTTGCAACATTGTTTGCCACGCCATTATGCACATGTATGCACAATATGGCCATATTATCACAAACTATGCCTTTATTCTAGCCATAACATTGGTCATTTGACCCGAAAGCCAAGAAACCTCGAATTACATAGGTCATTTTGTGAAGATTTTTTTGAGACATAATCAATATACCAAGTTTGAGATTTTTCCTTATAACTATGTCACATAATATAACACCACGCGAAGGTTTCGCACTGTTTCGATCTTTTTTATTTTTTATCCCCGTCTTAAACTATCGACAAACTTTGTCGAACAACGGGCATGAAGATTCTTAGCTCGGGGCCAATCCTCGCTCAACTTGCATTGGTTTTTTTATAAAATAGAATATTGTGAACCTAAAAATGATTTTTGTAAAAAATCATGAGCATCGTATCATGTACCTGTAGTTCATATCTGACCCACTTCCTACCGATTCGGCAGGAATTTGTCTTTTTCACCAGAGGTGGACGGAAAGGTTTCAGATCCCCCTGTTGGTACATTGTCCATATAAGGTGGTCTAGTATTTTTGTAAAATGTGTTGGTGGTTTTTTTAATTATCCATTTGGTGGTTGCTTCACAAAACCGTCCGTTTTTAATGCTCGGAAAATGGAAAATGCCTTTTTGGTGCGATAAAAAGGAAAACTTTCTCTTGCAACATTGTTTGACATGCCATGATGCACATGTATGCATAATATGGACATATTATCATAAACTATGTCTTGATTCTAGCCATAACATTGGTCATTTGACCCGAAAGCCAAGAAACCTCGAATGAGATAGGTCATTTTGTGAAGGTTTTTTTGAGACATAATCAATATACCAAGTTTGAGATTTTTCCTTCTAACTATGTCACATAATATAACACCACGGGAAGGTTTCTCACTGTTTCGATCTTTTTTTATATTTATCCCCGTTTTAAACTATCGACAAACTTTGTCGAACAACGGGCATGAAGATTCTTAGCTCGAGGCCAAGCCTCGCTCAACTTGCATTGGTTTTTTGATAAAATAGCATATTGTGAACCTAAAAATGATTTTTGTAAAAAATTATGAGCATCGTATCATGTACCTGTAGTTCATATCTGACCCACTTCCTCCGATTAGTAGGAATTTGTCTTTACACAGAGGTGGGCGGAAGGTTTGAGATCCCCTGTTTGTACATTGTCCATATAAGGTGATCTAGTATTTTTGTAAAATGTGTTGGTGGTTTTTTGAATTAGCCATTTGGTGGTTGCTTCACAAAACCGTCCGTTTTTTATGCTCGGAAAATGGAAAATGCCTTTTTGGTGCGATAAAAAGGAAAACTTCCTCTTGCAACATTGTTTGCCATGCCATGATGCACATGTATGCATAATATGGACATATTATCACAAAGTATGCCTTGATTCTAGCCATAACATTGATCATTTGACCCGAAAGCCAAGAAACCTCGAATGAGATAGGTCATTTTGTGAAGGAGATAGAACTGGAATTAAAATACAGAATGCAAATAATAGTAAGTTACATAAAGCCGAACTGGAACTGAAAATTAAGATACATAAAAGAACTGAAAATTAAGATACATGGCCAGATTAAGTAACAATCGGCCGAACTTCTTTCGGAATGTTGGAGTGATTCAGTCATGCTCCTGCCTACACCTGTAATACTCGCCACTGTAGTCATCGTACTCGTTGTCGCCGTCATCGCTGTCGTCGTCGGGGTCTCCATAATTGAACCTTCAAGGCTGAGTACGCGTGGGCTGGACTTGAGGGTAGCGCAGACGAGGGTTAGAGTCGGCGGAAGTGTCATAGGCCATGACGCTCTGGAGAGTCCGACCGCTCCACCATAGCCGACGGCCGGCCTCGTTGAAGTTAGGAGGAGGTGGGACGTCCTCCTCGTGCTCAGCGGCGCCTCACGCTGATCCACGAAGAAGGCTTACCAAGTAGGGAAATAGTCGGGATGCCATCAGGATTCCTCCATTGCTCGGCGTGAGCTCAAGTAGTAGTGGTTAGTGATGTCCATCTGGCGCCACACCTAGAGGGCGGAGGAATCGGCACGCCTCGGCGCTCGGCATCCGGTGACGGGGACACGAGTGGCCCGGGCGAGGGGGTATGAAACAGCGCCTCCGCCTCCAGGGGTTAGTGCTACGGTGGAAGCCATGTGAAAGAGTGATGAGGTTGCAGATATGAGTCTAGAGATGTGCAATGACAATGGAGGCCAACCCTACATATATATATATAGTGAACTGGCGGGAAGAACTGGTGGGAAAAAATGGCGGGAATAAAAATGGCGGGAAGAAAAATGGCGGGAAAAAATGGCGGGAAAAATATGGAGGGAAGAAATAGAAGGAAGAATAATGGCTCATTTAATACATATACTGTTAACAGAAGAAATATGACATTGTTCTAAAAATGGGACGGTTGGAGGGATTTCAGGCTGGGCCAGGCAACACTAATGATAAGGGTGAGTGTCGACATTATGTCGTGCGGCGTGTACCTTGTCCCGGATGGTGTCACCAACCGGGACTAAAGATGAACCTTTAGTCCCGGTTGGAGACACCAACCGAGACTAAAGATGAACCTTTAGTCCCGGTTGGAGAAACCAACCGGGACAAAACACGAGTCAGCACTAATAATAGGGGTGAGTGTCGACATTATTTCGTAAGTGTCGACACTATGTCGAGCTGCTTGTACTATAAATATGCATCCTTGTGAGTCTAGTCCTCCAGCCAGTTTGAGGCATCTCCAAGATGGTTTTCAGGCGAGGACACCACTACGGCGGTTCAGGGAGATGCCGACGAGCCTAGTCCTCGGCATCTCCGAGAAACTGGTCATAGAGGCACTCTAATATGTGAAATTAGTTAGCTCGGTGTATTGATCTAGTTAGAGTTACAAGCAGCAATATGGTTTCGAGAGCGGACACCACTACAGCCAGTTTCGGGAGATGCCGTGAGCCTAGTCCTCGGCATCTCAAGAAACCGGGTCATAGAGGCACTCCCTAATATGTGACCATGGCGTTTGAGATCGAGATCTTAATGGTAAGTACGAATCAGACAACTTCTTCTCATAGTCGGTCCATCCACAAAACAAGACTAACACTCAAGACATGTATTAATATTAAAAACATGAAGTAGAGTTACATAATATGATCATGAACTTCTTGGCATATGTCCTTCCTTATGATCGCTTCAGACGTAACCATAGAGCATCTTCTTTACTTAACGGAATGCTTGGGTCAGTTTTCACTGTGAAGGGCGGAATTTCATCAAACTTATTATAATCTTCTGACATGTATGTCTTGTCCTCGATTCCCATGATGTTTCTTTTCCCTGAAAGAACTATGTGACGCTTTGGCTCATCATATGATGTATTCGTTTGCATATTTTTTCTTTTCTTTTGGTCTGGAGGACATGTCCTTCACATAGAAAACCCGAGCCACATCATTGGCTAGGACGAATGGTTCGTCTAAGTTCTTGTCTACCTTCATAAGATTGTTGAGATCCACCGTTGTTATTTCGTACTTCTTGTCTACCTTAACCCCTCCTCCTGTTAGATTGACCCATTTGCATCGAAACAAGGGGACCTTAAAATTAGGTCCATAGTCAAGTTCCCATATCTCCTATATGAACCCATAATACGTGGTCTTCTGCCCATTGTCTTCTGCTGCATCGAAGCGGACACCACTATTTTGGTTGGTGCTCTTTTTATCTTGGCCTATCGTGTAAAATGTATTCCCATTTATCTCGTATCCTTGGAAAGTACATACAGTCGAAGATGGTGTCCTGGCCAACAAGTATAGCTGATCCCCAACAGTGGTGTTATTCGTGAGAAGTCTTTGCAGCCAACCGCCAAAACTCGCCATGTGTTCACTTATAATCCATTCATCGAACTGGGTGTTTGAGGCGTATTAAATTCTTGTGTTCATTGATATACGGGCAACCAATATAGATCTTTGTAAAAAGTGTGTTTGATTGAGAGAATGCCCCTATCACATATCATTTCTTTACATCCTAGGGTGCCTTTTCCACGCACCCTCATGTCGATTACGGAACACCAATCGCCTTAAGGTCGAATAAAATCAACACAGAACTCAATGACCTCCTCTGTTACATAGCCCTTGGAGATGCTTCCTTTTGTCCTAGCACTATTATGAACATATTTCTTTAAGACTCCCATGTACCTCTCAAAGGGGAACATATTGTGTAGAAATACAGAGAAGAATGGCAATCTCTTCTACTAGGTGAACCCGGGAGATGCGTCATAATATTGAAGAAGGATGGTGGGAACACCAACTCAAAGCTGACAAGACATTGGGCCACATCTGTTTGTAACCCTGGTAGGCTTTCTGGATCGATTACCTTCTGATATATTGCATTGAGGAATGCACATAGCTTCACAATGGGTACTCGAACATTTTCAGGTTAGACCCTCAATGAAATCGGAAGCAATTGTGTCATAATCACGTGGCAGTCATGAGACTTCAGGTTTTGGAATTTTTTCTCTGCCATATTTATTATTCCCTTTATATTCGACGATAAGCCAGACGGGACCTTGATACTGCTCAGACATTCAAAAAATATTTCCTTCTCTGCTTTGGTAAGAGCGTAGCTGGAAGGAGTTAAGTGGCATCGTTTACCCTTCTCGTTCTCAGGATGCATAGGCTCTTCAGAGGCTTTCATACGTTGATGGTCCTGCCGTGCTTCCGGTGTATCTTTTGTCTTTCCATACACTCCTAGAAAGCCTAGCAGGTTCACGCAAACATTCTTCGTCACGTGCATCACGTCGATTGAAGAGCGGACCTCTAAGAATTTCCAATAGGGTAGGTCCCAAAATATAGATTGCTTCTTCCACATGGGCGCGTCCGGCATCGTCATTCGAATGATAGACCGCCAGACCTTTTCCAAAGATTACTTCTAGGTCCTTGACCATACCAAATACCTCCTCACCGATGGAGGATAGGCTTCCTCGGGGTTACGCCAGACGTTTGAAATGCTTGCCTTTCTTTCTTCTTTGGATCACGAGTTCAAAAGATATCAGCGATACCCTAGGTACACAATCTTCTTACATTTATCCAAATATACACTTTCGGTCTCATCTAAGCAGTGTGTGCATGCATTGTATCCCTTGTTTATGCATACGAAATGTTACTAAGAGCGAGCCAATCATTGATGGTTCTGAAAAGCAATGCTCGTAGGTCAAATGGCTCTCCTTTGTGCTCATCCCACATACGTACATCTGGTTTGGTCCACATTGTAAAAGTTCTTCAACTAATGGCCTTAGGTACACATCAATGTCGTTGCGGGTTGCCTCGGGCCTTGGATGAGCACGCATCATAATGAACTTCCTCTTCATACACAACCAAGGAGGAAGGTTATAGATACATAGAGTCACGGGCAGTCTTTGTGGACTGCGCTAACTCACCAAAAGGATTCATCTTGCGTACTTAGACCAAACCTTAAGTTCCTTGCGTCACGTGCGAAGTCCGGGTACTCTCGCTCGACTTTCTCCACTGTGACCCATCAGCGGGGTGTCTCAACATCGCGTCTTTCTTACGGTCTTCCATGTGCCATCGCAACAACTTGGCATGCTCTTTATTTCGAAGAGACGTTTTAACCGTGGTATTATAGGAGCATACCACATAACCTTGGCGGGAACCTTCTTCCTAGGGCCTCCTCAACATCGAGGATCGATCCTCTCTCGATCTTATACCGCACGGTGCATGAGGCATGCATCCAAATTCTCGTACTTCTCACGGTAGAGGATGCGATCATTAATGCGAGCATGTATATTCTCACGTCTAATCCTAGAGGCGTACAACCTTCTTTGCTTGGTATGTCTGGCAACTCATTATTTCTTGAAGAAGATTCTTCATTTTACCAACAACTTTGAAAGCGCGATGTCGGTCACACCATTCTGCCTTCCATTGCGGCAAATCCGGTGTGGTACCTAGCTTTTTGTGGCCATCTTCGCAAGTTGGATACAACAATGTTTTGTGATCCTTTAACATCTACTCGACTTCTCCTTCAACTTTTCGGTTTCACATTCTTCCTTTGCATCAAGTAATGGCGACCAAGATCGTCATCGGCGGGCCCATCTGCCGCCTCTTGATCTTCATTATCTACCCCGTTGCGGTATCATCATATTCGGGATACATATTATGATAGTTGTCATCATCCTTCTTCTTCGTTGTCTTCCATCACAACCCCTTTTCTCGTGCTTGGTCCAACAATTATAGTGGGCATGAAACCGGATTGAAGCGGTGGGTGAATGGTTACGGTATTTGAGTAGTCTTTCTTGTTACGACGGTGAACACACGGACAACACATAAAACCATTGTGACCACGGTTTGCATTAGCCACAACGATGAAATTTTGGAGGCCGTAATGTACTCGGAGTCTGGTCACCGTACATCCATTCTAGGTTCATCTGCATTAATATGTAGTATATATCAAAAATTAATAGGAGATGAATTTATATATAGTACATCAATGACACATGAAAGGATAGATTCTTGAGCCTCGTGAGAAGGAAATAGCAACGAGAAAACTTATTTTGAGCTCTCGGGCATTTCACCGAACAACTCTTGTGCATATGAAAAAAACACAAACTAGCACTCTTCACACCCTCTTGCTAGGCTCCAAAATGAGATAGTGAAAAAATGGAAGAGTGGGGTGCGGGCTGTGGTGTCTTATATAGCCCCCCTTTAACACCGGTTCAAGCCACGAACCGGTGTTAAAGGGGGGGCTGCGCGGGGGGCTCCTTTTTTGCCACATGGGCCACGCTGGTACGACCCCCCTTTAACACCGGTTCGTAGAGGAACCGGTGTTAAAGGCCTTTTCCAGGATCAACGAAAAGCCTCGTTTCCACTAGTGACTTGACGAGTAGTCTGCTGCCCGTCATTAACCCATGTTAGGGCTCGTTTGATTCAAAAGATTTGTAAAACAAAAGGTACATGAATAGAATGACATGACACGTCATATCCTACAAGAATGAAAAATGCAGATATCAGTAAGATAAGCTATTTGATTGCAGCGCAGGAAAAACGCAGAAAATTGTATATAGAATTTAGGTACATGTCATTGTTGTCATAGACACATAGGAATATTTCCAAGAGGTCTCACCTCTTGTTAAAAATCCTATAGGTTATAGTGTAAGAAAATAATGCATAATTTTTTTGTAGGATTTATTCTTTTAAAACAAGCACACTCTATTGGAAAATTTTCCATGGATTGGAATCTTATAGAATTTCTTTAAATCAAACATGCCCTTAATTCTTTTTGTATTCCTTTTGTTTCTTTTTTCCTACTATTCCTATTTTTTTCTACATGGAGCCCGCGTTGACTAAGATGGCCAGAGCTCGAGCATGATAGCGCGGGGGGGGGGGGGTAGGACTCGCCAATGCCGCCCATAATCCGCCACCATCCATTCCGGCGCGAGGGAAGGCGGGCACACTCATACCGGCATAAGGGAACACTAGCTACGGGAGGCGCTCCTCGTGCCACCCGTCCATGGATCGCGTTTTTGCGGTCTTTTTTAGTTTGTACTTTGTAAAAATGCAGGGCCTCATTGTAATTTTCTTACTTTGTAGGGTCCTTTCTGTAAGTGCTTTTATGTTCAGAAAAAATAGGCTTTAATTGTTTTCTAGGAATCGTACGCAACAGGGCATTTGCTGTTCTTTTGTTTTTGTAGTTGGGTTGAGCCCTTGTACGTGTCTGGCCTTCATTTGCTTTTTGTTGTCCGGTGGTCATTACTAGCGACGAGAGATATAGAGAGCGCGAGTGTGCTGGCAGAGAGAGACAGAGACAGATAGGAAGATGGAGACAGGAGGATGAGAGGCGATCCCAGTGGCGTGGTGAGGCTGAGAGTGCTCATAGCTAGTCGGCCAGACCCAGACAGCTCCAGCCGGTAAACTACAACTCTCTCACCGGATCTTTGCCCCCTGTTTCTTTCTCCCTGGGAGCCCCTATTTTTGTTTTGGTAGTTTACCACATATTCCATGTGGTCCGGGAGCCCCTTTGATGTGTGTGTGTTTGGCAGCTTCTACATAATTATTCTTCCCCGGGAAGCCAGTAAATTAAGACGACTCCAGTGGGCCAATTCATTTTAGACATGGCATATGTTTATATTGGACGAATAGCTCATGTGCGACGTATTTGCGACGAATTAAAAGATGAACGACGTCGTTGCAAAAAATAGCTCGCATGCGACGTTTCTTCGATTGCAAATAGCTCAGGCCACACAGACCATAAATCGGTCGCTAGTGACACGGTTAGATTAGTTCATGTTTACGTAAGACAAATTAGCACCTGACGGCAGACGAATCAAACCAACCGCTTTTGTTTTCTAAAAAAATACCGACCGCTTCGGACAAAGCGCGCGCGTCAGTTGCTGTAGCTCCCGGCGGCG
This sequence comes from Avena longiglumis, assembly GCA_030063025.1. NCBI lineage: Eukaryota > Viridiplantae > Streptophyta > Magnoliopsida > Poales > Poaceae > Avena > Avena longiglumis. The sequence goes on from CP125974.1 coordinate 11,996,378, forward strand.
GCAGAGCTCACCCGTCCTTCACAGAGGCGGCGGCGATCCTGACGTGGTGAGGCTGACAGTGGTCATAGCTAGTCGGCCAGACCCAGACCGCTCCGTCCGGTAAACTACAACTCTCTCTGCCTTTCTCCCTGGGAGCCGGAGCCGGTAAACTACAACTCTCCCACACCAGATCTTTGCCCCCATGTTTCTTTCTCCCTGGGAACCCCTGTGATGTGTGTGTTTGGCCGCTTGTACATAATTATTAGTGTTCTTCTCCCTGGGAGCCGGTAAATTACAACTCGCTCGACCGACAGGGAAGGAATCGCTATTTTTTTTAAATAATATATTTTTTTATTGAATTTCACAAATAATACGTAAAACAAGCAAATTGCAAATCTGTTGGTCGGTCGGCCGTTCGACAGACGACAGACAGGGTTCGTCTGTTGAACAAACGACAGACCGGTCGACTTTTATCAAATAGCCGACAACGTTGTCTTTTTTTTCCGAAAAGACGACCACGTTGCCTTCTTTATTTCAAAAGACGACAGAGCATCACGCTGTCGGCCGACAGGGGTTTGCAGGGTGATTCGTCCGTTGAACGAACGGCGAGGTTCGTCTGGATTGGCCGACGCCACCCAACATATAACTTCCGACCCGTCGTCGTCCTCCTCTCGCTAGCCCTCTCTCTCGGTTCTTCCTCTTTCTCGCTGGCTTCGCTCGTTTTGCGATTCTTTGCGATTTCTAGCCTGGTTTCGACCCAAACTCGCTCTAACACATTAGCAAGCTAGTAGAGTCCCGATCTACTAATGGAATAGCACGTGTAGTGATTTGAGTCGTTTTGGTGGAGGGATGGTGGTGTTCTTGTTGAGCAATGGCCATGGTGGAGGCGGTCTTTGGGACTTGAGGAAGGTGCATGGTGAAGGTCTTGATCGTTGACTGAGGTACTGCGGCAGCACGACTTCACACGCTTCAAGGGTAAACCCTAATTTCTTGCTAATTGCAGTCATGTGTGTATGTTTATAGGTAGCCTTTGATGGGGTTTAGATGCACGATATTTGTAGAGTATTATGTGTCAATGTACCTGTTTTTGACTATTTTTGGTATTTTTAGGTCGAAAATCATGTCAAATAATGTAGTGTTTAGGTTCTTGTATGGTCCTGGTTCCGTCGGAATAAACCAAAGACGGAGTTGATTTGAGCGACTTTAGTTTTTGGATGAAGTGCTTGAATCCTCAAGCGATGCCGTTACAGTTGAAGGATTGGTTATGTGTTAGTTTAGGGATCCCTCCTACCCATCTTGCCGATTGTGCATGCTTTATGGACTAAGTCAAGGCAAACCCCTAATTTTTATTTAAGGCCAATAGAAGCGCAACAGAAATGAGTCAAATTTGTGCAAGCTTCGCTCTCTACTATCTAGGACCAAGGTGCATCAAACCGCTCCTTCATGTAAGTTTCACTCTTGAAGGTGAGCTTGTCCCACCTTGCCTGGATCCTGAGAAGCTCTGCTCGTACCTGATTTGGGGTCTTCAGTTTTCACCCTCTTTGATGAAGTGACTTACCAAGCAGAACGAGAGCATCATGGTTCGTTACCAACGTATCCTAGGTGCCTGGTTCATCGCCTATCATAACAGTTATGGCTATTTGGAGAAGCCCAATGGACATATCTAGAGGCCAGGGAGACACGTCGGTCATAGTGGAGAGGAGTGGAGGGAAATGCGAGAGCAAGAGGAGAGGAGGGAAATGAGAGAGTAAGAGGAGGAAGAGATGAACTGGGTTAAATGATACATCTCGTTGCCTGGATTTATAGAGGCACCGAACCGAATAGGCGGGAAAAAAGGGCGGGAAGTAGTGGCGGGAAAAAGGGCGGGAAGTAGTGGCGGGAATAAAGGGCGGGAAGTACTGGTGGGAAAAATCGGCAGGGAGTACTGGCGGAAAAAATCGGCGGGAAGGATTGGCGAGGAAAATAGCGGCGGACGATTATTTAGCGGCAGTACTGCCGATCAATGCAACCTTGCATGAGCAATGCACCCTTCGTCCTTCCAATAGACGAACAGTACCTTATGCATTGAGCTGAACTGTCTGAATCAAAGTCGTCGCCCCAATAGACGCAGATACTTCCGATACATTGAGCAATGAACATCTGGGCCGTCGTCCTCCCAAAAGACGAAACAGTATGTCGTCTGTTGAAAAGACGAAACGAGTCTGTCGTCTGTCGAACGGCCGACCGACCAACAGATTTGCAATTTGTCCGTTTTGTGTATTATTTATACAATTCAATAAAAAATGTATTATTTAAAAAAATTAGCGGAGGAATCGGATGAGTGCTGGTCGGCGCCCGCTACGTCCTGACGCTGGCGGCGTACACGATCCTCGAGGGGGGAAGCTGCTCAGGGCGGGCGGAGGTGAAGCGCCGCTCGCAGAGGACGCTCTAGTCCCTTTGCCCCAGGGCCGGTCGCTCGCCAGGATCAACCACTCGCCGAGGCCAGCCGTGTGCGTGTCGAACATGGCCGTGCGCCGCAACAGGAGGAAAAGCAAATAGCGGCGTTTCTTCATCGAGTCCATGACACGCTATCAGCTGTCACCAAATCACCAAATTTAAACCGAATATCTACGGTATCGACCTTTTTGGATTTGGTCCCTCGTGCAAACCAACATGTGGTTGAATGGTTAGGAGGGTGGTTGTATCCCTAGCCCACCAGAGTTTAAACCCCAGATTTGACACTGTGTGTTGCATAAAAGGCGGAATATTCTTTCAGTGGGAGGCGACGTTTCCGTCTACAACGAGGCGCCTGTGGTGACTTCGTCAATCTCAAGACCCGATCCGCCGGTTCAGTTTCTCGGAGGTGCTCATAGAGGTAGGGTGTGCGTGTGGTGTTCATAGGGGTGGGTGCATGTATGTGTTGTGAGCGTCTTCGATTGTACTGTGTGTCTCAAAAAAAAAAAAGATTTGGTCCCTCGTTTTATCTATACCTAATTGTAATATTTGTTAAAAGGGATTGTATACACATTTTACAAGTCCATGTATAACAGTTAGAAATGTTTACATTAGGAATAGAAGCAGTATACTTTTTTTTACTACATGCAACATCGTTTTATTCCATTAGCGGGCCAGTGTTGTGCACATCCTCCCGGTTGCGTGTAGCTTGTCTTGTCGGTGTTAGATGTATGTATATATATATATTGTATTTCCCCCGTATGTTAAGGGGCTGCCTGCATATTTGCCCTGTACATGTACTATATATTGTGGCCTTTGGCCCCCAGAGGAATATAACTTGTCTATTCCTAACATGGTATCAGAGCCTTAGGGTTCGCTCCTCTCCTCTCGTTGTCACCGTCGTCCCGGTTCTCACCGCCGCGTCGGCCTGCTGCCGCTCTCCGATCGGATCAAATCTTCTGGCCGTCCTCCGCGTCGTAACCTCCCTGACGCCTGTCGTCCTCCGCACAGCCTCCACGCGCGCGGGACCTCCCAGACGCGCGGGCCTGCCCACGTGCGCGGTACTCCACCTGCCGACCTCCAACCCGCCCCGGTTCCTTCCACGTGCGCGGTCCTCCAATCCGCCCCGGTTCCCAACTCCCAGACGCGCGGCTCCCCTAGACGCGCGGGCCTCCACTGGCTCCCGAGACGTCGTCTCCGCCTGACCTCCACGCTTGGGACCTCCCAGACGCGGGCACCTTGCGTCAGTACCCCTGCCTGCCGGCCGGGCCCCGCTCTGCCTCGCCACGCGGCGCCCAGACGCCAGCCTTCTGCTCCCTCTGCACAGTCTGCGGTTCTCCAATCGGTGGTTACTGCACAGTGCATTTGTTTACGTGCATTTCGTCCGGACCAATTAGATCTGGATCTAGATTTGATCGAGAAAAAAAAGATGTCTTCTTCGGGTTATGTTGCGATTCCTCTGCCGGTGGTCTTTGATGGCACGAATTATCTGATTTATGCCTTTATGCACGTTCACATGCGCGGTCTCCGTCTTTGGGGTGTGCTCTCCGTGAGTCTCCTGTCCGTAGTGCCCTCCTGCTCTGTGGCTCCTCCTCCAAGCCGGGTTGTGCTTCTGCGATGCTTCTCGGGAGGCCAAGGATCTGCTCAGGCAGTGATGATATTCTTTGCGCCTATGACTGAAGTTCAAGCAATATTAGCGATCTCGAGTCCTATCGCCACGCCTGCCTACACTCGGTGGGTCGATGAGGATGCTCGTCTTCTTCTTTGTTCTCACCTCCGATGTTACGGATATCTTGTTGAGTTCATGAGTCTCCCCTCTTACGCTTTCGGTGGGCCCATCTTCGTCGGCGCTATCACCGTCTGGAGATGCTCTTTACTGTCGTGGTTCGTCAGAGCATGCTCTTCAGCGGGATTCCACTATTGATGAGTTTTATACTCGAGTCTTTGCTATCGCGTCGCCTTGATTCTCTCCGTCTTGTTGTTTGTGGCACATGCTCGTCTTTGCCAGTTGTCTTTCCGGACTTGGAGTTTCACGCATCTATGAGTTTACATCTCGGCCGCCAGAGTTTGAGCCCCGTGCTCGGTGAATGCTCGTGGTCGTGTTCCGCTTCGAGGTGTTATCGAGCTTGGTGAGGAGACCCGTCTCCGTGGTCTTTGGTCTTCTTGCGGTTCCATCTGCGCTTGCTACTCGTGGTGCTCCTTTGTAAATACGCTCCCTCGACTCACCACGGTCTCTGTCCCGCCGCCGCCATACTACCGCTCCTCGATTCGGGGTCGGTCGGCTCAAAGACCTCGGGGTCCGATTCGACCTGGATTCGTGTCGAGGTCGCCGTGGTTCTCTTAAATCCTTTGCTTTCGTCTTTATGAGGATGGTCACACTTGGGCCACCTGTTATACAGGACCCGGTTACGTCCCGGCACACCAGGCTCGTGGGCGATCGGCTCCTTAGGGTCTTGAGCGGTGGCTCTCTCGATCAGGACATTATCGAGTCTTGGCGTGCGCTTGCTTTCTGAGCTCTTCTTGACACGCTGGCGGTTACGTTTGTGACTCTTGACCTTTGTCACCACCTTCTACCGCGATCAGTGCGTCTCGTGGTATCTGGATTACGGAGCTTCTTTTCATATGACATTTGAGTCTTCTTCTCTCAGCCTTCGTTCTCTCCCTTCTCCTCTCCGTGTTTTTACGGCTGATGGTACCTCTCTCCCTTTTTCTCGTCGGGGCTCCCTTTCTACTTCTTCTTTTTTTGTTCCTGATATCTCTCATGTCCCTCTTCTTAAGATGAATACATTTCTCTGCTAGCGACTTCTGACTACGGTTGTCGCGTCATTCTTGATCTTTGATTCTTGTGTTGTTCAGACCGTCGCACCTGAATACTGGTTGGAGCCCTCGCCGTGATTCTTGAGGACTTTGGGAGTTAGGCGGCCGTGTTCCTTCCGCTGCCACTTCACACCGCAGTTCTTCTCCGGTTGTCGCTGTACTACCGGCTCTTTTCAGTGATGGCATCATCGTCTTGGTCACCTCTGTGACTCTCGCCTCTCGTCATTAGTTCATCGTGGTCTTAAAGTACATCTCGGAGATGGGTCTTTGCATTATCGGCATGTAGGTTGGGTATGATTGACTTCCTATCCTACTAGCGTCGTATCTCGTGAACTTTTGATTTAGTTCATTACGATGTTTGGGGTCCGGCTCCTTTCGCGAAAGGGGCCATCGCTTCTATATTTTATTCATCGATGATTTTCTCGGTACACTTGGTTGTATTTTATGCGCTCTCGTGAGGTGCTCTCCATATATCAGCGTTTTGCGGCTATGGTTCGTACTCAATATTCTACCCCCATCCGTGTGTTTCGTCTGATTCTTTGGTGAGTATATCTCCCGGATGTTGCGAGGTGTTCTTCTTTGCGGGGCACTCTTGCTCGATTCTCTTGTCCTGGCGCCCATTCGAGAATGGTGTTCTTTGGCGTAAGCATCGCCATCTTCTTGAGACCACTGGCGCTATGATGATTGCTTCTTCTCTCGCCGCATTTTACGGGCTGAGGTGTCGCTTCGTCGGCTTACCTCATCAATATTCACCTTCTGCGCCTTGCGGTGGCATCCCTCTTGGCGCCTCTCGGGCCGGTCTCAGTTACTCCATGCTTCGTTTGTTTGGTTGTGTTTGCTATGTTTTACTTGCTCTCATGACGCACCAAACCCCGCTTCGATCTGTTGAGTGTGTTTTCCTCGGATACGATGATGAGCATAAGGGCTATCATTGTTGGGATCTGTTGGTCGTCGGATCGTATCTCTCGTGATGTTACTTTTGATGAGGCAGCGTCCTTTTTATCCCGTCCACCGGTACTTACCCGGTGGAAGATATCTTTTCTTCTTTTCTGACACACCTTCTACCCCTATTGTGTCTTATTCGCATCTCCTCCCCCTGATGTCTCTTCTTCGACACCGTCCTCTTCTTCTCCGTCTAGTTCTCCTAGTTCTCCTCGTTCTCCGGAGTCTTTCTCTTCTATTCCCTCTTCTTCATTGTCGTCTCCTGCGTCATCTTCCTCTGATGATCTTCCCTCTACCCGTCATTCGTGCGTCGTGGTACAAACCGTTACTCTCCCGGTCGGTATGGTCTTTGTTGCCTCGAGCCAACTTCTTATCGGGATCTTTGAGCATCATCACGAATAGCGGTAGCCATGGTGAGAGCTTGCCGCGCTTGAGCCTTTGGGATCTTGTTTCTCCTCCTCGGTGTTCGTCCTATCACGTGTAAGTGGGTCTATAAGATTAAGACCGCTCGATGGATCTCTTGGCGCTATAGGCGCGTCTTGTAGCTCGTGGTTTCGGCAGGGAGCATGGTAGTGACTATGATGAGACCTTTGCTCTGTGGCTCATATGACCCTTTGTGCGTACTCTTCTTCTTGCTTGTTCGTCACATTGATGCGTGTCTGACTTGATGTTGAGCGCCTTTCTCAATGGTGAGTTGCGTGAGGAGGTTTATATGCAGCCTCCTCTGGGTATTCCGTTCTGAGGGATGGTTTGTCGTCTTGACGTTCTCTTTATGGCCTCAAACAGGCCCTCGTACTGGTTTGGCGCTTTATTCTAGTGACTGCTGGTTTCTCTCCTAGTGCTCATGATCCAGCGTTGTTTGTTCATACTTCTCCTCGTGGACGCACTCTTCTTCTTCTTTATGTTGATGATATGATCATTACTGGTGATGATTCTGAGTATATCGCCTTTGTTAAGGCTCGTCTTCGTGATCGTTTCTTATGGTGATCTTGGTCCTCTTCGATACTTTCTTGGGATTGAGGTTTCCTCCACTTCTGATGGCTTTTACATCTCCCAAGAGAAGTATATTCAGGATCTTCTTGCTCGTGCTGCTCTTGGGGATGAGCGCACTGTTGAGACCCCTATGGAGCTTAATGTTAAGCTTCAACCTACTGATGGTGATTCTCTTCCTGATCCGACGCGTTATCGTCATCTTGTTGGGAGCCTTGTTTATCTTCGTCACTCGTCGACATCTCTTATCCTGTTCATATTACGAGTCGGTTTGTTTACTCCTACCACTTCACTATAGCCATCTTCTCCGTGTTCTTCGTTATCTTCGTGATACGATCACTGTCGCCTTTTCTTTCCTCGCTCGGCTCCCTCGGCTCCGGTGCTATTCGGATGCTACGTGGGCGAGTGATCCTTCGGATCGCCGTTCACTACGCTTCTGTGTGTTTCTTGGTGGTTCGCTCATTGCTTGGAAGGCGAAGAAAGCAGCCGGTTTCCGTTCAGTGTTGAGGCTGAGTTGCGTGCGATGGCCTTGTTGATCGCTGAGGTGACAGTTACGGTGGTTACTTGCGGATTTTGGGGTCTCTATTTCCACACCCGATCTGGTTTTGTCGACAAGATGCAGTGCTATTAGTGTTGCGTGATCCGGTCAAGCATGAGCTTACCAAGCATATTGGTGTTGATGCTTTCTATACGTGCTCGAGTGCGAGCTCAGGTTGTTGCGCTTGAAGATGTGCCTTGATTCTGATTGGCGGATTTCTTCACAAAGGCACAGACCAGAGCGCAGCATGATTTCTTACTCTCCAAACTCAGTGTTGTGGATCCACCATGAGTTTGAGGGGGGGTGTTAGATGTATGTATATATATATATTGTATTTCCCCCGTATGTTAAGGGGCTGCCTGCATATTTGCCCTGTACATGTACTATATATTGTGGCCTTTGGCCCCCAGAGGAATATAACTTGTTTATTCCTAACAGTCGGCAGAGATGAGTTTCCGTGTGGTTGATCAATCGGTGATATGTGTTAGGAATATGCAACTTGTATTTCTCAGGGGGGCCAAAGTCCACAATATATAGTACATGTATAGGTGGAAATATGCAGGAAAGCCCCCTAACAAGTGGGGACATACAATATACAAATATATATCTAACACCTCTCCTCAAACTCATGGTGGCTCCACAACACTGAGTTAGGAGAGAAAGAAAGTATGCTACGCAATGGTTTGTGACTTCGTAAAGAAATCCGCCAACTGTAACTCTGAAAGCACATACTGAAACGCAACAACCTGAGTCTGCACCTAAGCACGTGTATAGAAAGCATCAACACCAATATGCTTGGTAAGCTCATGCTTAACCGGATCACGTGCAATACTAATAGCACATGTACTGTCAGACAAAACCAGAGTGGGTGTAGTAATAGGGACCTCAAAATCCGTAAGCAACCACCGTAACCAGGTCACCTCAGCAGTCAATAAGGCCATAGCACGCAACTCAACCTCACTCGAACGAGAAACCGTTGTCTGTTTCTTCGTCTTCCAGGCAATGAGCGAAGTAAGCAGAAAGTAAACGGCGATCCGTAGGATCACTCACCCATGTAGCATCCGAATAACACTAGAGCTGGAGGGAGCTGGAACGAGGAAAGAAAAGGCGACGAGTGATCGTGCCACGAAGATAACGAAGAACACGGAGAAGATGACTATAGTGAACAGTGGTAGGAGCAGAAACAAACTGACTCGGCATATGAACAGGATAAGATATGTCAGGACGAGTGACAGCAAGATAAACAAGACTACCAACAATATGACGATAACGCGTCGGATCAGAAAGAAGATCACCATCAGTAGGACGAAGCTTGACATTAAGCTCCATAGGGGTCTCAACAGTGCGCTCATCCTCAAGAGCAGCACAAGCAAGAAGATCCTAAATATACTTTTCCTGCGAGATTAAAAATCCATCAGAAGTGGAGGAAACCTCAATCCCAAGAAAGTATCAAAGAGGACCAAGATCAGTCATAAGAAACTGATCACGAAGATGAGCCTTAACAAAGGCGATATACTCAGGGTCATCGCCAGTAATGATCATATCATCAACATAGAGAAGAAGAAGAGTGCGTCCACGAGGAGAAGTGTGAATAAACAACGCTGGATCATGAGCACTAGGGGAGAAACCAGCAGCAGTCACCACAGAGGCAAAGCACTCAAACCAGGCACGAGAGGCCTATTTCAGGCCATAAAGAGAACGCCAAAGACGACAAACCATCCCGGTGACAGAATGTATCACCCAGGAGGAGATAAACCTCACTCAACTCGCCATTGAGGAATGCTTCAATATCAGGCGGGACTGACGCAATGGCGACAAAGAAGAAGAGTACGACAATGGTCATATGAGCCGTGAGCAAAGGTTTCATCATAGTCACGACCGTGCTCTCGCTGAAAACCACGAGCCACAAGACGCTTTATAGCTCAAGAGATCCATCGGCGGGTCTTAATTTTAGACCCACTTACACGTGATAGGACGAACACGGAGGGAGGAGAAACAAGATCCCAAGTGCCGTGTGCTCAAGCGCGGAATCCTCAACCATGGCTAGCGCCATTCGAGATGATGCTCAAAGATCCCGATAAGAAGTCGGTCAGAGGCAACAGAAGACCATACCGACTAGGAGAGTAACGGTTGGGGCATGACGGCGTCGAGGGAAGCTCATCAGAGGAAGACGACTCATGAGACGACGATGAAGAAGAAGGAATAGCAGAGGAAGGCTCCGGAGAACAAGGAGAACTAGGGGAACTAGACGGAGCAGAGGAGGATGGTGTCGAAGAAGAGACATCAGGAAGAGTGGGTCCTGAAGAAGACGCAATAGGAGTAGAAGGAGGTGTGTCAGGAAAAATAAGAAGACATATCTTCCACCGGATAGGTACCAGTGGTGGGACAAGGATAGAAATGGCGCGTCTCATCAAAAATAATGTCGCGAGAGATACGCATCGGCGATAGCACGGGTCCCAAATGATAGCCCTTATGCTCATCAATGATCCAAGGAAGACACACTCAGCGTGATTTGGTGCGTTCGCGAGGGGCAAGAAGAACATAGCAAACACAACCAAACAAGCGAAGCATGGAGTAGCCTGGAGAATGACCAGATAGGCGCTCAAGAGGGATACCACCCTGTAGAGCAGCAGGAGGCTGAATATTGATGAGGTAAGCCGACGTAGCGACTGACCTCGAAAATGCGAAGAAGGAAGAAGCAATCATCATGGCACGAGTGGTCTCAAGAAGATGGCGGTGCACTCAACAAATCCATTCGGGCATGTGCACCGGGACAGAGAAGCGGGTACCTTTGCTCAAGAGAACACCTCGCAACATCCGGGAGATATACTCACCAATGTAATCAAGACGAACACACGAATGAGTGTGTAGAATATTGAGTATGGACCATGGCCAGCAGCTGATATATGGAGAGCACTTCATCGCGAGAGCGCATAAAATACAACCAAGTGTACCGAGAAAAATCATCTATGAATAAAATATAGTAGCCATGGCCCTTTCAAAGTGAAAGGAGTGGACCCAAACATCTAATGAACTAAATCAAAAGGTCAGAGATACAAATGCGCTAGTAGGATATGGAAGATCTGTTGCCCAACCTTGACCGATAATGTAAAGACCCATCTCGAGAGAAGACCACGATGAACTAATGACGACATGCGAGAGTCACAAAGGTGACCAAGACGATGATGCCACTACTGAAAAGAGATGGTAGCAGAGGCGGCGACCGGAGAAGAACTGGTAGATAAAGTGGCAGCGGAAGGAACACGAAGCCAGTCTAACTCCCAAAGTCCTGAAGAGTCACGGCTGCGAGGGCCAGCTCCAACCAGGGCCTATGTGCGACGATCCTGGACAACACAAGAATCAGCATCAAGAATGACGCGCAAACCGTGTAGTCGATGGTAGCGAGAACAGATTCATCTTAAGACGAGGAACATGAGAAATATCAAGGACAGAAAAAGAAGAAGTAGAAAGGGTGCCCCTACTAGAAACAGGAAGAGAGATACCATCGACTGTGAGAACACGGACAGGAGAAGTGAGAAAACGAATAGCGGACAGAAGAGAAGATTCAGAGGTCATGTGAAAATAAGCTCCAGAATCCAGATACCACGGGGACGTACCTGACTGTGTAGAAGGTGGTGGTCGCGCAGTGCCTAAAGAATCAATCACAGAAGCGGTGGTCAAGAAGAGCCTGAGCTGCATCGCCAAGACTCAGATAATGCGTCCGAGAGAGCAATCCCGATGATCAGGAGCATCGCACATGAGTCTGGTGCTGCTAACGTAAACTGGGATCCCGTGTATAACAGGTGACCCAAGTATGGACATCCCTGCTATAGTAAGTGTAGTGACAAAGAGATCCACGGCGACCCTGACCACGTAGACTCGGTCTTGACTCGACATCGGTGTCGACTCGACCACGACACGGAGGTGGGTAGTATCGGCAATACGTAGGGCCACGGCTGAGTCGAGGGAGCAGACGAAAGAGAAGGGCCACAAGTAGCAAGCATATATGGAACCTCAAGAAGACAAGCACCACGGAGACGAGTCTCCTTAGCCCGAAGCTCAGACATCACCTCAGAGAGTGGAACACGACCACGGGCATTCAACTGAGCATGGCGGGGCTCGAACTCTTTGTGGAGCCAAGACAGAAACTCACAGATGCGATGGAACTCCAAATCTGAGCGCACAATCTGGCAGCACGGGCATGTGCCACAAACAGCAACATGGAGAGAATCAAGCTGACGCTAGATGGCAACACTCTGAGTATAGAACTCATCAATAGTGGAATCACCCTGCTGAAGAGCATGCTCCTGACGAACCATAGACAGGTAAAGAGCATCCCAAGACGGCTGATAGCGCTGACGAAGATGTGCCCACTGAGCAGCAACAGTAGGAAGACTCATGAACTCAACAGCAAACTGGGGCAGAACACTGGAGGTGAGAACAACAACAGCACGAGCATCCTCATCGACCCACTGAGTGTAGGCGGTCAGATCGAGACGATAGGTCTCGAGATCAGCAGAGTATTATTTGAGCTTCAACTCATATGCAGCAACAACACTATCATCGGCACTCTGAGCAGCATCCTTTGCCTCCTGGAAAGCATCAGCGCCGAGAACAATCGGCGGCGGCGGAAGAGGAGCCATAGGAGAAGTGGGGCACGACGGACAGGAGACCTCGCCGAAGAGCACACCCCATAAACGGAGACCGTGCATGTGAACGCGCATAAAGTCAGCGAAATCAGGATAATTCGCGCCATCGAAGATCACCGGTCAGCGAGGAATCGCAACATAGCCCGATGCAGAAGACATCTCTCTCTCACTTTTTTTTGCAATTGAATCTAGATCTGGCTGCTGAAAGTCAACGCTCGCGAGCAGCAAACTCCGGCCAATTCCACCTAGAACAAGGCACCGCTGGTGATCTGAGCACTGGGACAAGCTAGATCGGGGCAGCGCGAACCTATTACGGGGTAAATCGAGACCGGAACGGAAGGCGCCGAGACGGGCCCGCCGAGGCCGGGCGGAGACTGAAGGGTTCGCAGCATAGAAAACAAATTTTTTCCTACGATGTGAACTATATCCCAAGATCTATATACTAGATACAAACAACGGGCGGATGTATATCCGTAGAGAACATACCTTTGAAGACCGACAAAGCTTAACAAGTTCAACTCGTGGTTGATGTAGACGATCTCTTGCCAATCTCAAGATCGAGAGGAAGTCCTAGCGCCGCAAATCAGCAGCGCATCCGTGCTCGCACACATGTTCGAGGCACCGAGCAACCTCCGCCTCCTCGCTCCAGCGATGCAGCGGAAGCACAACTCTTTCTTGCCGAATAGCCACCGGGAACATGTATCTCGCTAGTCCGAGACCATGGGGGATAAATTCTAGAGGAGGAGAGAGATCCTTCGCGAGGAGGTGTGAGAGACAAGTGAGGAGGGGGGCTCCTTTTATAGGAGGAGGGGGGAACCCCAAGTGAAGGGAATATGCCCGAGAGGCAATAATAAAGTGGTTATTATCGTATTCCTTATTTATGATAAATGTTTATTTTACATGCTATAATTGTATTAATACGGAAACGTTAATACATGTGTGTTTAATAAACAAATAGAAAGTTCCTAGTTATGCCTCTCTTATAAACTAGCTCGTTGATTAACAAGATGATCAAGGTTTCCTGATCATGGACATTGGATGTTGTTAATAACGGGATCACAACATTAGTGTAATGGTGTGATGAACATTCATCCGAAGTATAGCATTATGATCAAAGTCATTGAGTTTATATTGCTATAACAACTTACGAAGTGATCCTAATCCTTAGACCATGAGATCATGTCAATCACTAACACGGAAGAGTTTCTTGATAACATCAAACGTCACACCGTAGCAGGGTGATTATAAAGATGGATTGAACTAATAAAGTGTTATGTTGAGGCTCATGGATCAAGAGTGGAATTTGTTCATCCCGATGACGGATAGATATACTCGGGGCCCTCTCGGTGATATCACATTGATTAGCTTGCAAGCAAGTGATTTGATCACTAGAATGTTATATCACGGGAGCGAGAAAAGAGTGCATGTCGATGTGAGATCAAACTAGGTATGGAGATACCGATGATCGAATCTCGGACATGTAATATATCGCGAAACAAAAGGATTAAGATACTAGCGTAAAGGTTCGACGATCACAAGAAAGTCATCGTTGAATGTGTGGAGTCGATATGGGTCTCGGATCCGCTCGATTATTGATTCGAGAGAGGGTCTCGATCATGTCCGCATTATTCACGAACCGTAGGGTGACACACTTAAGAGACACCGACATCCAATTGGAGCAAAAGTTTCATGCCGAAAAGAAAAGGAAAGCGCGAGAATTTATTTCACTAGACAATCAAACTGCTTGGTTGAAATTCTGGCAAAGTTACGCATGTGAAATGGAATACTAGCAAGGGTTTTATGTGAATGTTTGTTAATTAAAGTAATTAACAAAATTCTGAATAAATAAATAAAAGAGTTTTATTTAAATGAGAGCTTGCATTAAATTTGGTGGAAATTTAATGCATGTGAGTGGATTTTGAGTGGAGGCTTTTTAATGGGAGTGGAGGCTTTTCATTTTGAGTGGAGCTCCACCCACATGAATGTGGAAGAGGTGGGGCAGCCCCATGGCTGGGCGCCATGCCCCTTGGGTGCCCCCTCTCCCTATAAAGGCCCCCTCTCCTCCTCTCACATCACACCTCCTCGTGAAGGATCTCTCTCCCCTCTAGAATTTATCCCCATGGTCTCGGACTAGCGAGATACATGTTCAGTGGCTTTTCGGCAAGAAAGAGTTGTGCTTCCGCTGCATCGCTGGGCGAGGCGGAGGTTGCTCGGTGCCTCGAACGTGTGTGCGGATGGATCATTGCTTTTGCGGCGCTAGGACTTCCTCTCGATCTTGAGATCGGCAAGAGATCGTCTACATCAACCACGAGTTTGGACTCGTTAAGCTTTGTCGGTCTTCAAGGGTATGTTCTCTACGGATATACATCCGCCCGTTGTTTGTATCTAGTAGATAGATCTTGGTACATAGTTGTTCCCATCGTAGGAAAATTTTTGTTTTCTATGCTGCGAACCCTTCAGTGGTATCAGAGCCGGATCTATGCGTAGATACTTTGCACGGGTAGTACACATATGAGTATGTGGGCGATGATGATCATTTTATTGCTTCTTAGTTGTACTTTGGATATTGGTGGCATAGTGGGATGAAGCGGCCCGGACAAACTTTACATGTCCTCGCACATGAGACCTGTTCCACGCTTGACATGCAACTAGTTTTGCATAAGTGGCTAGCGGGTGTCTGTCTCTCCTACTATAGTCAATATCTAATTTGCAACGAGTTGTCAAAAATTTGGTTATCCTCGTTGTGGTTCATGTTCGTAGGTAAGAACGGTTCTATCTTCGAAAGCCCTAAGCCACGTAAAATTTGCAATGGATAAATTAGAGGCGTCTAGTTTAGATTATTCTGGGCTAGTGTTATGATATGGTGATGTTGTAAGTAGAAGTATGAGATGATACTCTTACAACATACATAACGTAAACTCCATAGACCTTGGATTTACACATAAAGGTATGATAGTGATCATACCACGATGCACATGATAGAGATCATGTCGAGAACCATATCATTCCACTAATAAACATGTGATGTTTGATAGCATCTTATATTGCTTGTTTGGCGTTTTATTAGCATAATAAGATGATCCCTCATTTAGATATCAAGATAAAATGTGTTCTTCCTTAAGTATGCACCGACAATGTTTCGTCGCTTCAAGACATCACGTGATGATCGGGTGTACTTGAATCACGAGCATATCTCGGGTGTAAGACAGATTACTGCCGAATACTAAGGTTCTTACTTGGCGAGCCTAGCATGTATGGACATGGCCTCGGAACACGGACGAAAGGTTAAGCATGAGTCATATGTTTTGATATGATGACCATATGGATGCTCGCCTTTGAAGCTATAGACTCACGTGATGATCGGACTTGGTGTAGTGGATTTGGTTCATGTAATCACCAAAAAAGACACGAGGGATGTCGTTTTTGGGAGTTCATTTCTAATTTGGATTAGTAGAACTCAATTTATCATAAATTAAATCAAAGTGAATTTGCATAATTTGTTGTAGTCATTGGCATTCGCTCACCACCTTATGCATAGTTGTAATTGAGATAATAGAACTATAGAATTACGGATATTTACTTTACGAATCGGTATCGTATTGTTGAGTGTCAATCAAAGTTTAAAGTCCTATTGCAAACTTTCAAAGAAACTCTATTTACTCCGTGAAATTTAATAATTGGTATTAAATTGAGAGTAACAATTACAGTGTTAGTATCTTAAGTATCATGTTTGCCTCCACGATTCTTGATTGTTTTAATATCAAGTTTATCTAGGAGCTGAAAGAATTGTTTTAAACCATCATGTGTGGCAGATATAACGATATCTGAAACAATGTTTTGGTTGCAATATGATAGAGTATAATATATGTTCTCATATTGGATGAGAATTTACGAAGGTTGGAGATGCTAGACATCCTAATCATCCAAAAGGGTTTTGGAAAGTAATGTTATACTCATGATTCGCCTTTATAAGCTACAATGGCTTGATCATGAAAGTCGTCATGATAAGGATGAATAGAAGATGTATGTAAAGTGTTTACTACACTAAGAGATTACTAAAGAATGGATTTTGAAAGAATACCGATCATTTTGATGATGGTGATCTACTTCAAAGTGCAAGTCCAAAGGTATTATTATTTGAATATACACGCTTTGGAATATGTGTCATGTGTATGGCGCCACTGTTGATGTTGATAGTTTCTTTTAAAAAGGAAAAGGAAATGCTGAAAGAGAATCTATAAAATATATTTGGCAGAAAAGAAAAGATTGGAAATATCCAATTTAGGTATATATATGATATACATGTTATGGTTGTATTCTTTGCTTGTTAAACAATGTGGTTCTTGGGTATTGGATACCGAATTGGTTGGTATGAAATTTCATACGGAATGACGCAATTCATGAACCACAGTGGCCTAAGTAACTAGCAAGAGAATATGTGATGATGTTCATCGAAAAACAAACAAACCGTTGTTTGTATTTCTCGTTGACATCAAAGCTTGACTTCAAGATTTGTTTTAATAATTGTTATTTGAATCAGGTATTATAAGACCAAAGGTTGTTCAAATAATTACCGTATTCCATATAAGATGGATGATTTACAAATCTAGTTGGAGAAATCACATCCATAAAACCTAATGCTAAAATGTCGCAAGACAAATGATTGAAAGATCACTTACGAAGTGACATCGCTATTTAAATTATATTGGAAAGAGAACATGAAGAATCTCCATATTCATGGATTTTTTGGAGTCTTTGATTTGATCAAGTGACGCTTGTGAGACTTTCCACGTGATAATTAAAACTTCGTTCAAAGGCCAAAGAAGAACGAATGACTAAAATATTGGAATTTATACATATCGATGTATGTATTCCATTATGTGTAGTCGTAAGCGATGGGTTTCAACTTCATATGCTTTCTCCGGAAATTTGAATGAATGTTCACTTAATGAGAAAGAAGTATGAAATATTTGAAAATGTTTCAAAGATTTTCAAGATGAAGTGAAAAATCATTGTAACAAGAAAAATAAATGGTTTATGATTTTATCATAAGGGATTTATTTGAGTTACAAGTGTAACAAGAAAAATAAATGATTTATGATTTTATCATAAGGGATTTATTTGAGTTACAAGTGTAACAAGAAAAATAAATGAATTATGATTTTATCATAAAAGGGATTTATTTGAGTTACAAGTTTAGCAAAACACCTAGATTTACATCTCCCGAAACACCATAGGAATATGGAGTGTTTGAGATTTGTAATGAAACCTTGTTTGACATGGTTGGATCAAAGGTGTTATTTATAAAACTGCCATTATGTTTTAAAAGATTAAAGCTTTAGAGACTACCGCTTACATCGAAAAGAGCTCCATCTTGATCCGGTGAAATGACACCATGGAAGTTATGGTTTGGGGTAAAACCCAAGTTATCATTTCTTAAATTTTGGTATGCTAAACATAAGTAAGATGTTTACAACCGAAATCGGATGAGCATGTCTTTGTACGTTATTTCGAATAACAATTGGTTATTCCTCCATAACACCAAGGACAAAAGGGTTTGTCGCTTGAAACGTGAAGTTTCTTGAAAAAGGAATTTTTTCGTAAAAGTTAAGTGGGAGGACAATAGAACTTTGGTAAGGTTAACGAACCTTAAATATGCTGAGTTGCGCAGCGCCGGAAAATGTTCCGGAGGCAGCCATAATGCTCATAGCTTATGTGCCTCAAAGGTTGTGGTCACGGAGATCTAAGTTCCTATTGAACCAAGTAGGTCGGTTAAACAATCAAATACTAAGATTTGAGAGTAAATCATTATTGTTTGACAATGATGAACCGACTATATGCAAAGAAGCGATGATGGGCCCTCGACTCAAATGGCTTGAAGCCATAAAATCCGTGATAGTTCCATACACGAAATCAAGTTTTGAACTTGGAAGACCCTCCGTAAAGGTGTAAAACCTATCGGTATTTGGATCTATAAAGAAATGACATGGATGTTTCACATCTATGAAATAGTCGACATGTCGTAAAGTATTTTACGACAATGTTCAAGGAGTTGACTATGACAAGATTTGATCTTTCATAGCGATATTTAGTCCGAACGGATTAAAGTAGCAACCACTACAAATAATTTGGTATATGGTAGATGAATAAACAAAACAAAGTTCTTCTAATAGAATGGTTACCTAGGGCGTGTACATGACACGGTCCAAAGGGTTTTGTTAAATTCAAAGGATGCTAAAAGGGCATGCAAACTTCAATGGTTGAAGTAAGCATCGGAGTTGGAATCTTCACCATGATGAAAATGAGTTTTCATCCGAGACGATGAAGATGCTTGCATTTGCAAGAAATTAAGTGGGAATGAGACATATTTCTAATACATTATGTGAAGGACATCTTGTTGATTAGAAATGATGTATCTTTTATTGACAAAGGTTAAGAATTTCATTTCGATGAAAGACTTAGGCAAAACCGAATATTTAGCATGAATGTCTATAGTGGATGGTATCAACGCTAATATGTTTATGCCAAACGTACATATATGAGATATTGAAGGAGTTCAATATAGAAATGACAAGAAATAGTTCTTGTCACATGGAAAGGAATTGAATCAAGATTCAAGTGTATCGACACTTGATAAGTGAAACAAGATTCAAGTGCTTTGACACTTGATGAGTGCAATCACGAGAATGTTTTGATCAATCATACCATGATATGTACACATCCAGATATGTCATATGCTCTAAGTGTTATGAGCATATACCAGAATGAATCATAAAATGATCATTGGACGATAGTGAGGATATTCTTATGATCTTTTGGAAGAACTAAGAATATATTTGTGTAGAGGTGACAAACAATTACAAATAGTTCATTGTAAAGCGTTACATTGATACTAGTTTTGTCACAAGATACAAATTAAGTTTATCTCAATTTAAACTATGAGTGGCACAATGTAATGGAAAGGAGATTCCATGATGGATTTGGAAGAGTTCCAAAGTTAAGACATTGTGACGAATACTACAACAAAAGGCTAAGTATATATACGCTATAGTAGCGACAAAGGAGGAATTTGTGTCAAGTAGTTTGTTATCAAACTAAGGTGTGGTTCGCAACGGGCTAACACTAAAGATATATTGTATGACAATAGTATCGATGTGTTTTAACCCCAAGGAACTAAAGGTCTCACCAAAAGACCAAATTTATACAATGCCATCTCATTGGAGAATGAGTGATGCGTGGAGACGCAAAGACATGCAAATACACACGGACTGAGCGCCGATCCGTAGATTATGTTAACCACTTGCAATTGCGTATATGGAACACCAGAAAGCCATAGGTGTTCAATACGCAGAGTTTTCAAACTAGATTATTGTCTCTAGTGCAAGTGGGAGACTGAAGGGAATATGCCCGAGAGGCAATAATAAAGTGGTTATTATCGTATTCCTTCTTTATGATAAATGTTTATTTTACATGCTATAATTATTAATACGGAAACGTTAATACATGTGTGTTTAATAAACAAATAGAAAGTTCCTAGTTATGCCTCTCTTATAAACTAGCTCGTTGATTAACAAGATGATCAAGGTTTCCTGATCATGGACATTGGATGTTGTTAATAACGGGATCACAACATTAGTGTAATGGTGTGATGAACATTCATCCGAAGTATAGCATTACGATCAAAGTCATTGAGTTTATATTGCTATAACAACTTACGAAGTGATCATAATCCTTAGACCATGAGATCATGTCAATCACTAACACCGGAAGAGTTTCTTGATAACATCAAACGTCACACCGTATCAGGTGATTATAAAGATGGATTCGAACTAATAAAGTGTTATGTTGAGGCTCATGGATCAAGAGTGGAATTTTTTCATCCCGATGACGGATAGATATACCGGCCCTCTCGGTGATATCACATTGATTAGCTTGCAAGCAAGTGATTTGATCACTAGAATGTTATATCACGAACGAAAAAGAGTGCATGTCGAACGAGATCAAACTAGGTATGGAGATACCGATGATCGAATCTCGGACATGTAATATATCGCTAAACAAAGGATTAAGATACTAGCGTAAAGGTTGACGATCACAAGAAAGTCATCGTTGAATGTGTGGGAGTCGATGGGTCTCGGATCCCGCTTCGATTATTGATTCGAGAGGGTCTCGATCATGTACGCATTATTCACGAACCGTAGGGTGACACACTTAAGAGACACCGACATCCAATTGGAGCAAAAGTTTCATGTCAAAAAGAAAAGGAAAGCGCGAGAATTTATTTCACTAGAATCAAACTGCTTTGGTTGAAATTGTCAAAGGTTCGCATGTGAAATGGAATACTAGCAAGGGTTTTATGTGAATGTTTGTTAATTAAAGTAATTAACAAAATTCTGAATAAATAAATAAAAGAGTTTTATTTAATGAGAGCTTGCATTAAATTTGGTGGAAATTTAATGCATGTGAGTGGATTTTGAGTGGAGGCTTTTTAATGGGAGTGGAGGCTTTTCATTTTGAGTGGGAGCTCCACCCACATGAATGTGGAAGAGGTGGGGGCAGCCCCCATGGCTGGGCGCCATGCCCTTGGTGCCCCCTCTCCCTATAAAGGCCCCCTCTCCTCCTCTCACATCACACCTCCTCGTGAAGGATCTCTCTCCCCTCTAGAATTTATCCCCATGGTCTCGACTAGCGAGATACATGTTCCGTGGCTTTTCGCAAGAAAGAGTTGTGCTTCCTGCATCGCTGGAGCGAGGAGGCGGAGGTTGCTCGGTGCCTCGAACGTGTGCGAGCACGCGCCTTGCTTGTTTGCGCGCTAGGACTTCCTCTCGATCTTGAGATCGCAAGAGATCGTCTACATCAACCACGAGTTTGGACTCGTTAAGCTTTGTCGGTCTTCAAGGGTATGTTCTCTACGGATATACATCCTGTTGTTTGTATCTAGTAGATAGATCTTGGTACATAGTTGTTCCCATCGAGGAAAATTTTTGTTTTCTATGTCGCGAACCCTTCACCAAGGGGTGGGTGGCATGGGGGCTGCCCTTGCCCTCCCTTCATGTGGGTGGACACTCACCACAAAACTCTAAATTCCTCCACTCAAAAGTCCACTCAAAATTCCCATTAAATTTCCACCAAATTTAATGCAAACTCTCATTAAATAAAACTCTTTATTTTATTCAGAATTTTGTCAATTACTTTAATGACAAACATTCACAAATAACCCTTGCTAGAATTCTATTTCACATGCATAACCACTTTATGCAATTTCACCCAAAACCTGCTTTGGGTATCTAGTGAAATAAATTCCTGCGCTTGTTCATTCTTTTCGGCATGAAACATTTGCTCCAATTGGATGTCGGTGTCTCTTAAGTGTGTCACCCTACGGTTCGTGAATAATGCGGACATGATCGAGACCCTCTCGGATCAATAATCGAAGCGGATCCGAGACCCATACGACTCCCACATTCAACGATGACTTTCTTGTGATCGTCGGAACCTTTACGCTAGTATCTTAATCCCTTTGTTTCACGATATATTACATGTCCGAGATTCGATCATCGGTATCTCCATACCTAGTTTGATCTCATCGACATGCACTCTTTTCGCTCGTGATATAACATTCTAGTGATCAAATCACTTGCTTGCAAGCTAATCAATGTGATATCACCGAGAGGGCCCAGAGTATATCTATCCGTCATGGATGAACAAATTCCAATCTCGATCCATGAGCCTCAACATAACACTTTATTAGTTCGAATCCATCTTTATAATCACCCCGTTACGGTGTGACGTTTGATGTTATCAAGAAACTCTTCCGTGTTAGTGATTGACATGATCTCATGGTCTAAGGATTAGGATCACTCGTAAGTTGTTATAGCAATATAAACACAATGACTTTGATCGTAATGCTATACTTCAGATGAATGTTCATCACATCATTACACTAATGTTGTGATCCCGCTATTAACAACATCCAATGTCCATGATCGTGAAACCTTGATCATCTTGTTAATCAACGAGCTAGTTTATGAGAGAGGCATAACTAGGAACTTTCTGCTTGTTTATTAAACACACATGTATTAACGCTTCCGTATTAATACAATTATAGCATGCAAAATAAACATCTATCATATACTTGGAATACACATAATAAACACTTTATTATTGCCTCTCGTGGCATATTCCTTCGCCTCCCACTTGCACTAGAGACAATAATCTAGTTACATAGTGATAAATCTAACACCCATTGAGTTCGTGTTGATCATGTTTTGCTCTAGGGAGAGTTTTAGTCAACGGATCCGCTATATTGAGATCCGTATGTACTTTACAATCTTTATATCTCCATCCTTGACATGCTCATGGATGGAGTGAAACCGCGCTTAATATGCTTGGAATGCTTGTGAGACCTTGGCTCTTTGGCATTGGCAATGGCACCATTGTTGTCACAATAGATCACCATTGGGTCCAACGCTTGCCACAACTCCTAGTTCGGATATGAACTCCTTCATCCAAATCGCTTCTCGAGCCGCTCAAGCAAAGAACATATTCGCCTCCGTTGTTGATCCCGCTACCACAGTTGTTTGGAGCTCCTCCAACTAACCGCCTCCGCCATTCATGAGAAATACGATCCGGATTGAGACTTAGAGTCATCCGGATCGGTGTCAAAGCTAGCGACATAACACTTAGCGACGAGCTCTTCTTCACCTCAGATACAAGAAACATATCCTTAGTTCTTCGTAAGTACTTAAGGATATTCTTGACCGCTATCCATGTTCAACTCGATCGATTGGTACCTACTAGTCAAACTAATAGCATGTGCCACATCCGTCTTGTACATAGCATGGCATACATTATAGAGCCTATGGTCAAGCATAGGGACTTTGTCCATTATCTCTTTCTTCCGCGAAGCCGGACTTTGAGTCTTACTCAATGTCTTTCCTTGCAACATAGGTAAGAACCCTTCTTACTTCCGTCCATTTTAAACTTCTTTAAAATCTTATCAAGGTATGTACTTATGATAGCCCTATTAGGCGCCTAGATCTATCTCTATAGATCTTTATGCCTAATATGTAAGACGCTTCACCTAGGTCCTTCATTGAAAATTTGCTGTTTAGATAACTTTTAACACTGCTTAAAAGTTCTATATCATTTCCGATCAATAATATGTCATCCACATATAGTATCAGAAATGCCACATTGCTCCCACTCACTTTCTTGTAAATACAAGCTTCTCCATAAGTTTGGACAAATCCAAACTCTTTGATCACCTCATCAAAGCGGAGATTCCAACTTCGTGATGCTTGCTTCAATCCATAGATGGATCGCTGAAGCTTGCACACCTTGTTAGCATCCTTAGGATCGACAAAACCCTTTGGTTGTATCATATACAACTCTTCTTCAATATTACCATTGAGAAACGCATCCATCTGCCATATTTCATAATCGAAATATGCAGCAATTGCTAACATAATCCTAATCGACTTTAGCATCGCTACGGAGAGAAAGTCTCATCGTAGTCAACTCCTTGAATTTGTCGAAACCCCTTTATGCATAAGTCGAGCTTTATAGATGGTCACATTACCATCAAGATCGCTTTTCCTTTGAAAATCCATTTGTTCTCCACGGCCTTTCGGCCGTGAGGTAATTCCACCAAGTTCCAAACTTGATTTTCATACATGGATTCCATCTCGGATTTCATGGCTTCTAACCATTTGTTGGAACTGGCTCATCATCGCTTCTTCATACGTCGCAGGTCATTATTTTCATCAACCATGAAATTCATGACAGATTTCCGACAAATACCGAGCTGACGCTACTGCTTGACTCGCGAGGTTCGGTAGTACTCTCTTCGAGTTTCATGATCATTATCATTAGTTCCTCTTCAACAGTGGAGCCAACTCCGAACAACTTCCGGCCAAGGCTACTCGCCATACTTTGAAGAGAAGGTTCCACAACCTCTTCGAGTTCTACCTTCCGACTACTCACACCTTCGCGAGAAACTCTTTCTCTAGAAAGGATCCATTCTTGGCAACAAAAACCTTGCCCTCGGATCGTGATAGAAGGAATACCCAATAGTTTCTTTAGGGTATCCTATGAAGACGCATTTTTCCGCTTTGGGTTCGAGTTTATCCGTTGAAGTTTCTTCACATAAACATCGCATCCCCAAACTTTAAGAAATGACACTTAGGTTTGTTTCCAAACCACAATTCATACGGTGTCTTTTCAACGGATTTAGATGGTGCCCGATTTAAAGTGAATGCAGCAGTTTCTAGTGCATAACCCCAAAATGACAACGGCAATTCCAGCAGAGACATCATAGATCGAACCATATCTAATAAAGTACGACACGACGTTCCGACGCACCATTTCATTTGTGGTGTTCCAGCGGTGTGAGTTGTGAAACAATTCCACACTCTTTCATGTGAGTGCTAAACTCAGAACTTAGATACTCACCTCCACGGTCGGGACCGTAGAAATTTGATCTTTTATTACGATGATTTTCCACTTCATTCGAAATTCCTTGAACTTTTCAAAGGTTTCAGACTTGTGTTTCATCAAGTAGATATAACCGTATCTACTCAAATCATCCGTGAAAGTAACAAAATAACGATATTCACCTCAATTGACACACTCATTGGACCACATACATCGAATGTATGATTTCCAATAAATCACGCCTGCTCCATTGAACCGAAAACGGCGTTCTAGTCATCTTGCCCATAAGGCATGGCTCACATGTATCAAATGATTCATAATCAAGTGATTCCAAAAGTCCATCCAATGGAGCTTCTTCATGCTTAATGCCAATATGACCTAGACGGAAGTGCCACATATATGCGGATATATCATCATTAAGTTTAATCCTTTTAGCATCAACATTATGAATATGTGTAACATTATCATTGAGATCTAATAGAAATAAACCATTCATCATCGGCATGACCATAAAAGATTTCATTCATATAAATGGAACAACCATTGTTCTCGATTTAAATGAATAACCACTTTGCATCAAACACGATCCAGATACAATGTTCATGCTCAAAGGCACCGATAACATTTATTCAAGTTTATAACTAATCCCGACGGTAAGTGGAGAGGCGTTCGACGGCGATTACATCAACGCTTGATCCATTGTCGACACGCATCTTGACCTCACCCCTTGCTAGCGCTTGTTCCGACCCCGATTCGAAAGTTACAAATATTAGCAATGAACCGGTATCAAATACCTGTGCATCATGAGCACTAGTCAAGTACACATCAATAACATGTATATCATATATACCTTTGTTTGCCTTGCCGGCCTTCTTGTCCGCCAGATACTTGGGGCTTCGATGCCCAAAGTACCCCTTACAATAGTAGCACTCGAATCGACTTAGGTCCAACTCGGGTTTTTTCAGCGCAACAAAGCTTGCCGCCTTACTTCCCTTCCGCTTTCCTTCTTGTCTTTCTTGAAACCAGTGTTCCTATTGATCATCAACACTTGATGTTCCTTTTGATCTCCACTTCAGCTTTTAAGCATCGATGCTTCGGGAGAGACTTCTTCATGCCTTGCATATTATAGTTCATCACGAAGCTCTTATAGCTAGGTGGCGAGACCAGAACACGATGGATGCCTAAGTCAATGGGAATCGATATTCCCAAGGACACAAGCTTATCGGGCGAATCCGACATCTTGAGTACATGCTCACTAACTGAGCTGTTCTTCCATCATGCACTAAAGAACTTTTTCAAGCATTGTAGCTCTCACAGCATGTGTGTCGAAAATCATTTTCAACTCACCCATTGTATCAAATGCATTGCTGCTTTAAACGCTTTCAAGTTCCGCTCTAGCCCATACAATATGCCGCAATGAACTAAGTTGTGGTCCTCCGACGAGTCCGATAGACATTCTTCTCCTCGTCGGGGCATCATCAAAAGGTGGGGGCTAACGCGCTTCTAGCACATATTGCTTTTGTGCAGAGAGGAGAATCCTCAAATTCATGGCCCATTCAAGAAAGTTGCTACCGCTCGTTGCTAGTTTCTCTTTCTCCATGAACACATTGAAATTAAAAGGTGGTGCCATCTACAACAGAATTTGTAAAGTTTAGACTAAGTGTATGATAGATCGAGTTCAACTAATCTATATTAATGAACTCCCACTCAAAAGCGACATCCCTCGTGTCCTTTTGGTGATTACATGAACCAAATCCACTACACCAAGTCCGATCATCACGTGAGTCAGATAGCTTCAAAGGCGAGCATCAAATGGGCATCATATCAACTATATGACTCATGCTTAACCTTTCGGTTCCGTGTTCCGAGGCCATGTCTGTACATGCTAGGCTCGCCAAGTTAGAACCTTAGTATTTGCGTGTGTAACTGCTTTTACACCAAATATGGTCGTGGATCCAAGAACACCCGATCATCACGTGATGTCTTGGAGCGAAAAACATAATCGGTGCATACTAAAGGAAGAACACATTCTTATCTTGATATTTAAATGAGGGATCATCTTATTATGCTAATAAAGCGCTAAACAAGCAATATAAGATGTAATCAAACATCATATGTTTATTAGTGAAATTATATGGTTCCCGCAGATGATCTCTATCATGTGCATCGTGGTATGATCACTATCATACCTTTATGTGTAAGTCCAAGGTCTATGGATTTTACGCTATGTGTGTTGTAAGAGTATCAACTCATACTTCTACTTACAACACTACCATATCATAACACTAGCCCAAAGAACAATCTAAACTAGACGCCTCTAATTTATCCATTGCAAGTTTTACGTGGCTTAGGGCTTTCGAGATAGAACCGTTTACCTACGAACATGAACCACAACGAGGATAATCAAATTGTTGACAACTCGCTTGCAAAATAGATATTGACTATAGTAGGAGAGACAGACACCCGCTAGCCACTTATGCAAACTAGTTGCATGTCAAGCGTGGAACAGTCTCATGTGCGAGGACATGTAAAGTTTGTCCGGGCCGCTTCATCCCACTATGCCACCAATATCCAAAATCACAACAAAGGAGCAACAACATGATCATCATCGCCCACATACTCATATGTGTACTACGGTGTAAAGTATCTACGCATAGATCCGCTCGATACAATCAAGGGTTCGCAACATAGAAAACAAAAAATTTTCCTACGATGTGAACTATATCCCAAGATCTATATACTAGATACAAACAACGGGCGGATGTATATCCGTAGAGAACATACCCTTGAAGACCGACAAAGCTTAACGAGTTCAACTCGTGGTTGATGTAGACGATCTCTTGCCGATCTCAAGATCGAGAGGAAGTCCTAGCGCCAAGAAATCAGCAGCAGATCCGTGTCGCACACACACGCTCGAGGCACCGAGCAACCTTCGCCTCCTCGCCCAGCGATGCAGCGGAAGCACAACTCTTTCTTACCGAATAGCCACCGGAACATGTATCTCGCTAGTCCGAGACCATGGGGATAAATTCTAGAGGGGAGAGATCCTTCATGAGGAGGTGTGAGAGACAAGTGAGGAGGGGGCCTTTATAGGAGGAGGGGGAACCCCAAGGGGTGGCAGCGCATGGGGCTGCCCCTGCCCTCCCATCTTCATGTGGGTGGACACTCCACTCACAAAACTCCTCTAAATTCCCTCCACTCAAAAGTCCACTCAAATTCCCATTAAATTTCCACCAAATTTAATGCAAACTCTCATTAAATAAAACTCTTTTATTTTATTCAGAATTTTGTCAATTACTTTAATGACAAACATTCACAATAACCCTTGCTAGAATTCTATTTCACATGCATAACCACTTTATGCAATTTCACCAAAAACTTTTCAGATTCAGTGAAATAAATTCCCGCGCTTGTTCATTCTTTTTCGGCATGAAACATTTGCTCCAATTGGATGTCGGTGTCTTAAGTGTGTCACCCTACGGTTCGTGAATAATGCGGACATGATCGAGACCCTCTCGATCAATAATCGAAGCGGATCCGAGACCCATATCGACTCCCACACATTCAACGATGACTTTCTTGTGATCGCTTAACCTTTTACGCTAGTATCTTAATCCCCTTGTTTCACGATATATTACATGTCCGAGATTCGATCATCGGTATTCCATACCTAGTTTGATCTCGCATCGACATGCACTCTTTTCTCGTTCTGTGATATAACATTCTAGTGATCAAATCACTTGCTTGCAAGCTAATCAATGTGATATCACCGAGAGGGCCCAGAGTATATCTATCCGTCATCGGATGAACAAATTCAATCTCGATCCATGAGCCTCAACATAACACTTTATTAGTTCTGAATCCATCTTTATAATCACCCTGTTACGGTGTGACGTTTGATGTTATCAAGAAACTCTTCCGGTGTTAGTGATTGACATGATCTCATGGTCTAAGGATTAGGATCACTTCGTAAGTTGTTATAGCAATATAAACACAATGACTTTGATCGTAATGCTATACTTCGGATGGATGTTCATCACATCATTACACTAATGTTGTGATCCCGTTATTAACAACATCCAATGTCCATGATCAGGAAACCTTGATCATCTTGTTAATCAACGAGCTAGTTTATGAGAGAGAGGCATAACTAGGAACTTTCTGTTTGTTTATTAAACACACATGTATTAACGTTTCCGTATTAATACAATTATAGCATGCAAAATAAACATCTATAATATACTTGGAATACACATAATAAACACTTTATTATTGCCTCTCAGGGCATATTCCCTTCAGAGACGAGGCCGAGCGAGGCCGAGAGAGGACGACGGGGCAGGCGGGCTCGAGTGGCGGAGTGGCCCCGGTCCTCGATCGAGCAGCTCGGGCGGCGGAGTGGCCCCGTCGAGACCGGGCGGGACCGGACCGGGCGGGGCGGGCGGAGCAGCTCGCTCGGGCAGGTGAGTGGTGGCGGCGGGAGGATGGCGGGGCGGGCTGACTGGATCGATCAAAGACGGGCTGGATCGATCAAAAACAATATCAACCGGCGAGGCTCGGGCAGGAGATCCCAGGCGAGCGGAGGCGGCCGGTTTAGAAAAACAAAACAGACGGAGTTGCTACGTGCGGGAGGAGAAGATGCTAAACCTAAGCTCTGATACCAAGTTAGGAATATGCAACTTGTATTCCTCACGGGGCCAAAGGCTACAATATATAGTATATGTACCGGTGGAAATATGCAAGAAAAACCCCTAATAAGTGGGGACATACAATATACAAATATATATCTAACAATATGGTCAACTTTTGGCGGTTCAAACATGCAAATTTCAACTGATAAGTCATCTTTTACTCGTTTTCTTTTTAAAATATAAGATGTTTTTCATATTTTTTTAAATATATGTATATAAGACATCTTTTAGGGAGTAGATTCACTTATTTTCTTTCGAACCTACCTACGTTTGAGACAGACAGGCCCTGGAGACAGAGGGAGCACTTGATTATTTTAATCATGTATTGCCATGCAAAGCAAATCATGGTCCTGCTTAATTACAGCCTCAACTATGATCATAGGAGTATAGAGCTTACTTTAAGGATGCACCACGTGCAGCAGTCTGGACCACCGATCCCTCTCGTTTAGTTATAAGTACTACTAGCTCAAGCCCACAGATCCTTCCTTTTAATTATTGATGACAACCACATGAAGGTCAACTGATTCCCCAATCATTTGACTCAATGTATCTCTAGTGGCGCCGCAGTCGTAGCTTAAGCATCGTGGTTCAGAGGGCAAGGGAAGGACGTCGTCTTGGTTCACATCACATGGTGGTGTGGCCACACGACATGCATGGAGCTCTCGAACTCAACAGCAAATGGTAGATGTGGACGGCGATTGCGAAGTCTGGACGTTGAAGACTACTACTCCGTTCACAAATAGAGTATACTAGATAGATATGCGCGCTTCGCCGCGCCATTTACAATGTATTTGAACATTGTGTGGTAGGCGTGGTGATTTATTTGGGCATTGTGTGGTAGGCGTGGTGATTTATTTGGGCATTGTATGGTAGACGCGGTGTTCCGGCGACATCACTCTAAGTACCACGTCTAGTTTTTCTGCTTTGTTACGCTGTGCCAGGAATAAATGCCACTAATACTTTCGAGTACTTACATGTTTTTACGTTAGCTGATTTGCCTTAGTTTAGGTGTGTGAATTAGTGTCCAGAAAACCAAAAAGACCAGTAATAATCAAATTATCTATACATACTATACTAATCCTATGCATTTTCTTTAAATAAATACCTCTTCCGTTCTAAAATAAGTGACCTCACTTTCTCTAGATACACATGTATCTAACACTAAAACATCCCTATATACATGTGTATCTAGATAAAATGAAATCGGAGGAGTATTTATACATAATGTATTATTCATATATTATTCACCGGTTCAATAAAACACACAAGAAATGATTCATGCTCCTGGCACACACATGTATGAATTATTTTTACGTCTCTCTATCAATGGGAGGCTTACATAATATGAATGTAATCGCCCAAAAAAGTTTTTTATGCCAGGAGCAATGGATCAATCCTAATATAATGGGTGACCTAGGATATCCATCGATACATTAGTTGTGGTAATAAAGAAACATAAGGATAACCTTTTTTGAACAAACATAACTTCAAATGTGAAACTCATATTCTCTATTTGACTACACATCATTTTCACCAGGACTGGACTTATCATTTGATTGGCCAAAATAGATAGTAAGCTTAAAAGCAAGTTTAAAACTACAAACATGTGCATGGAACTAAAAAGCAATAATATTAATTGTTCATGCATGGCAATTATAACCCCTTTCTACGCAATCAACACTAAGAGACATGCAGCTGAAAACAAATGGTTTAGGCATAGATATGCCTTAAATAAGACTTAACACATTGACACACTACTCTGCACTTCCGAGTACTGATTACTAAATTCTGGTGAAGAGCCAAAACGAATCCTCCAAGATCGATCTCAGGCCATTGTTGTCATCATCTGCTTCACAACTCCATTCTCCGCAACAACTCCTAGAGATCTTGCTTCAGTGTATCATCCAATAAAACATGATTCAGGCTGCAAGTGGAACTCAATTGAGATCAATAGAATTCACACCAATGCTTAGCATGGTGATATCGCGTGTATACATAAGTATGAAAATAATGAAATAGCTCAAGAATGCCCTACTTCTGTGGCAACATGAAGCATAATTGCTTGAGTAGACAACTCTAGTGGAAACCCAAGGTTCCCACTCAGACCAAGGGGTTTGTTTCCTAGCCATGACACAACAAAAATACTCGATGTAGTACTGTCAGCTATCCTACTGCATGGGGCAACCATAACTGAAAAGAACACTACATAGACATTATTTGTTCTCTTCCCGTAGCACGGCTTAAAATGGCAGGGAAATTTGAGTACATGAGTTTCTTTGCTACATGGCTACATATGAATGAAAAGATCGACTGAAAAGGTCAATCCCATGTCATATTTGGTAAACAAATATAGGACTACAACTTAGCATAGGCAGATAGCCCTCACTACCACAAAAATTTTTTGAACAGAAAGTAGCGGAGCGCAATTTACCAAACAAAAAAGGCACTAATCTAGGAATGGGAACCGGCAGGCTTGCAACTTAAATTAGTTCTTGGTTAAGTGGACTGATCGCATCGCTCTATCCTAGTATTTATAGATGGACATTTACACACAACAGGGCATGAGCCAAACCTAACCTACATCAATGGACTAATAATTAATAAACAGGTATATTCAAATATGTAAAGTCCATCTAGAAAGATAAAAATCTTTGAGGCCATGTCTAATCATCAGGGAAGGCTAAAGAAAGGGAATCGAAACTAAGATATTAGGAAGGAGCTAATCAAGGAAAGAAGAAAGGAACTACAACTACACTTCAGGCTTATCTTCATAGTAACAAACCATAAACACAAAGAATAAGTATATAAGGTTGCACAATCCTCACCTTTGATCATCCAAGGACAATGAATCATGATGTATGTGAATGCATCATAGTATTAGTAGGACTTGTCCTCTTCATGTCTCTTAATCAGCTAGCTTGGAAAAGAACTTCCTATCTCCTAAGATCAAAATTCTAAGTGTTATTTGAGAACTGCAATACGATCTCCTAACACTATGGGTAGTGATGAAGTAATTGTACCATTGGTAGATGCAATAGTTGATCCTTGAAATGTTCAGCTGTATCGGCCAAAGGTTGTTGGCACAGATTAGGCACACCTAAAAAAGTCATCCAATCATCATGGGGACAAATCCAAACAAAATCAAATAATAGCTATTGCTCACCACTCATGATGTTTCTTAATGCATCATGCATTCTCTTTAATTCATTGGCAACCCAACCTAACACATGGTTTTTGTTGAAACCATCAATGCACCAGAATATGTTAATTGGCACCCAAAACCTTATATTTTCTCCAAGAACTTTTCAGCAAGTAGTAATTCTTGCTTTTCGCATGCTAACACTGGGAATTTCGATGTAGCTTTATTTATTCTAAATACTCATGGTATAATTTATAAATCCTTTTCATGCAATTGATTATGAGAATGCCCAACAAAACAATTCACACATGTGTTAAGTACTGAAACATATGTTATGTCTTATGTGTAATCAAACAAACAGTACAAAGAGTAATTAATATGGTATATGTTCATTATAGAACAAATATATATTTTATTTAACCAGTTGCAAATACTTTTCACTTGGAGTAAAGAGCAGAATATATTGAGGTATATCTCCTACTCCCTCCGTCCCAAAATAGATGTCTCAGATTTATCAAAATTTGAATAAATCTAGACACTATTTAGTATATAGGTTCATTCAAATTTTGACAAATCTAAGACATCTATTTTAGGACGGAGGGAGTATTAAATCGTGCAAAGACAGGGCTTTTATGTATAGTGACAGATGGCTGAGCACACTGGCCAAAACTACTCACCATGGTATCAAATTCTGATCTTTGAGTCGCCCTCTCATCGACATGCAATTCAAACTATTGTACTTCAGTAAGAGGTATCCGCTCCTTCTTTGGTAGAGGAATAGGATCCCTGAAACAAAATTAGAAGGCTATTATTAACCTTCCTCCCAGATAATCAAGAGGTCTTAGAAGAAGGAATTGCATATGCTACGTACTCCTTAAGTATAGGTTGTGCCTTGACAGTTCTCTTTTGAGCCTCTTTCTTCACAATCCTCTCTGTTTCTTCCATCAACCTTTGCTGCTCTATTTCATGTTTCACCAAGCTCTCCAGCTGAAAACCTTCTGGCCTCGTGCATGGTTTCGATTCAGACTTCGGTGGCACCTAAAAGTGGAAAATATAGCCGTACTCAGCATATATCACTTTGCACATACAACTGGATAGCCTGTGGTGTAGGGGTAGGGATTAGCCTTGAATTTTCTAGCCTTCTCTTGTGCCTCTAGTTGTCTCTCCTTGTCATGCACTTTTTCCTGTAACATGTGTATACCAATCTTATTTCCTTGCAGTAAAGATGGGGAAGAATGCTAAAGTTATTAAGTGCAAACACATTTCACACACATCTATATGTAGATTGAAAGGGTTGGGTATCGTTAGTCTTAGCACATCTTCCTTGTCATCTACGAAGAAGATTTAGAGTACAGACAAAGCTGCAAAATAGACGATACATTGAAAAAGGTAAGAAAATCCCTAAGAAGGCTACGTCACTTTTATGATTTGCACCTATCTTATCAAAAATATCCGCAATTACAGGAGAACCCAAGCGGTCATCAGTATGGAAATGGAACTCCTTGGGCATTGTTGCCTGAGACTTTGAATGGGAAAAAACACCAATATCGCCCTTGCTCTCAAGAATCTGCAAGGCATGATGTTTATCAGACTGATGCTCCAGAGAATAATACAGTTATGTATAAGCTCTGAATGTGATTAAAACCTTTGGAGGCTTGGCCTTGAACTTGGGGGCATTCTCCAATTCCCTGAGTTCCAATTCCTGAGAATTTTTTGTCATGTCATTTAATTTTCTGCAGCTCTTGGAAGAATTCAGTTTAGTTACTGCAACATTTATTTGCATGAAGCAGGTGCCTTGAATCGACGACAAAAAAATTATAGCCCATGCCTCCCAAATTGAATAGGAAGTGGCAACCATCATCGATTGCTTCTTAAACTTGCTGAATATCCCTCCGTTGTATCTCTAAATATCCTTCAAGAAGCGTGCATATCCCTCTATTTTTACCTTCTTACACAGGGAATGGAGCAACTCAAAGTGAATCAGTTCCTCAACAAAATCATGATGACAAAATAAAACAAATATACAGTTTAGTATTTTTTTTTAAATGATAAATGTGTTTCATTTCATTGCAAAGATAGAGTGTTCAGATATACAAGCCTCCTAGGAGGTGGAGTCGGCATAGTGGCAGCATGAAATAAGAACAAAAAGGGGAAATCAAAACATGGTCGTTAGTGTGGCCAACTAATCATACATAGAAGACCATTTAAAAATCGTGAACTAAATAAACCATTTGTTTTCTATATGCAGTCAATGTCGGGGCTTTACAATCATATTAGAAATCCATGTGGGGGAATTGAAGAAATGTCTATATATGTGAATGCATTCACGAGAAATTTAGATATCACAGTTGCAGGGTGAAAATGGAGGGCTTCCATGGAGATTACGCCCTCTCCTTGATATGTGAAGAGGAGCATGACGAGGTGCACCATTTTCAGAAGAAGATAACATAGGGATATTCAGAAAGTTTAAGTGCAAGAACCAAAGTTTAATATACATGAGCAAACCTGGGAATCCTCTACGTGCTAGCACACCGGCCTCCTTCCCTAGATTCAGATGAAGATGCTCTCACCAGCAGGCTCGGCCTCGCCCCGAGGAAAATCTTGGTGAAGATGGGAAGGCGAGGTGGGGCTCGGGTTCGGCCTCCATCCCCAAAGACGTGTCGCCGCTCCCCATCTACCGGATGAGAGAGAGGCGGGAGCGCGTTATGCCCTAGGACGGGAATGAAGCAAGGGAGGGCCGATGAAGCACGGGAGGGAACGGATGTGGGCGGGTAGCAGTTCCGGGAGGGTGCCATCTACGACCGGGTGAAGCACCAGAGGGCGCCGGCGAGGCAGGATAGGCGGCGTGGGGGCGATGGGGAAGAGAAGAGATGGCGGCGATGGGCGAGGGGAGGTAGCACGTTTCCTATCCACCGATGACAATGCTGTCCGCCCCGTTTCCCAGCCTTAGCATTGCTAGGGCCGCTCCAGCCTCGCCACCGGCCCCGCGCACGCGTCCTGCCGATGGAGAGAAAAAAGAGGAGGGGGAAAGAAGGAACTGGAAGAAAACGCGTGTCGAAACCCACCGTCCAGGCCAGCGAGACTGCGAGAGGCGACGCAGGGACGAAATATCGCCTCACCAGGCCCACATCCAGCGACAGCACAGACGGCCTCACGGCTACCGTGAAAAGCCTTCCTTTCTCTCAGGCTTAAGCAATTAGATAAAGACATTTTAGCTCTATAAATAAATATATCTATAAATATAAAACATTTTAGCTTTATAAAATAAATATACGTAGACGTATTTTAGTGTATAGATTTATTTCGAACCTATACACTAAAGAATGTATAGAGACGTCGATTCATAAAGCTAAAACTTCTTATATTTCTAAACGAAGGGAGTAGCAGTGAACTGCATGCACCCACCACACACTTCCGTAGATACTTTTTTTTTTGTTTTCTTAGGACATGTACAACCGGAGGCGCTAATGAGGACGCTAGGATAAGATTCCCTGCCAAAACAACAGTTATGTCTGAAATCCCAGGGTAAAACGTAGCGTCGACGCTTAGCCTTGCGGCGGGCACTTGAGGAAGCGGGAATGCCCACAGCGAGCGGTTATGCCTCCTTGATTAGCGCCCCGCGTTAAAGAGTACGGCGCTTACGAATTTCTTAATTTAATCGTATTTGTTTTTTATCTCTAACGCCTAGCATTAAACATGTCCTTAGAATCACATCCTTGAAGACCGTTACGCTCATGCAGAAGCGTGGTTGATGCAGAAGCGTTACGCTTCATGAAAGCGTTGCTTGGTATTTGACGGTTCGGTGCTAGAAGCGTGGTGGTACTCGTATGGAGAGTGCAGTGGTTGTGGGTCTCTCTTGTTTAGTTGATCTGTTTATGTCTCTATTTTGTTTCATCTTTGTTTCTTTCGGCGTGTGTTGGTTGCTGTTCCAGCATCTTGTATCGTGTTGACTCTTCTTTTGGGTGTTATGATGTCTGGATCAACAACGATTTCACATGTACAATTTATTTATAAAACAGAACGAAAGACTGGTTAAAAGATAAGTGACCATACGTTCCACACTGTCTCCTTCGTCCCACGGCCCGTCGCTCGTAGGAATCAAACACTCGCCGAGGTCACCGAGAGTTCTAGCATACTCCATCCGTCCGCAAATAAGTGTACTTCTAGCTTTGTCCTAAGTCAAAGTTAGTAAAGTTTGACTAATTTTATAGAAAAATATAGAAATATTTATGACACCAAATTGATACCACTAGATATGTTTTTAAATTTAGTTTTATAATATGTAAATTTGATATAATATATATTGTTATATTTATCTATAAAGTTGGTCAAATTTGATAAAGTTTGACTTAGGCAAAAACTAGATGTACACTTATTTACGGACGGAGGGAGTATGCATATTATCTAGCCGTGCATGTCCCACCTCCTCTCTCTTCCACACTTTAAGGAATATTATGTAGGCTATCTTCTCTCTTCTTTCATGCATACTAACACTAAAACAGAAAATTTGGATAACTTCTCCATAAGGAGTCCAATTTATGAAACGTTTGAATACTTGAGTTCCTCATTAAAAGATCTTCAAAACTAGACTAATATTGAATATATTTTGAGAATATTTAAAAACTACCTCGTAAAACTTATTGATACTTTGAAAAGGTTTATGAAACAAGGTGAAATATATCTGAAAAACATGCGCAAGGTAAAATAGTACACCATACCACAATAATGAGTTGTGTTGTATATTTTAGCTTTTTTATCGTGATTTGTCAAGGTCTAGTGTGGATTTGCTTTTCCAAACCTAGTTGATCATAATTTTAAAATAATTGGCAATTTCTTTAAAGTTCAAAACATAAAACATATTCATGAAAAATAAGATAAAAAAATCCAAAATCGAGATTTAAATCCAAAGGGAAACACATAATGGGGTTTTATCTGCTTTAATGTTATTTTTGGTTTTCAAAATCCATTTCAATATGCTACAAACATGTGTCTCATACTGGCGCTCAAGAATTTGCCGAGAAAGTTCATTTTGCATGCATACAGAGAGTTTCACTAGGTTGCATAGAGTTTCATCATGTTTCAATTTTCAATTTTTAAAACTTGTCAGAACATATAAAAAAGTCTTGTCTGAATGTCCTAGTTATTTGGAACACAAATATGCAACTAAAACATAAATCGGACATTTGGTTCTAAAGATAAAATATAAATAAATTTTGAAATCTTGTGAAAAAGCATGGGTCGATGAGACGATGATAGTTCTAGGAAAAAAGGTCGTGAGCTATGCTTGATGTGACATAAAGAGAGGAGAGAAAATATAATGAGATTCCAGGTATCGTGCGGTGCATCATGCACACTGATTAGCGTGCACGCTAGCACACCATTGCTCGTTGGCCGTGTCAAACATGGCTGTCCGTCGGAATAGAAAAAAAAAATAGTGGCGTGTCTTTATTGAGTCTATGACACACTGTTAGCCGTCACCAAATCACTAAATTGAACCGAACATCTATGGTATCGACCTTATTGTAATACATTGTTAAACGGGTGCAGAAGATGGTACATACATTTTACAAATTACAAGTCCATGCATAACTGTTAGAAAGGTTTACATTATGGAATAGAAGCAGTACTCTTTTTTTATACTTGGAAGATCGTTTATTCCATTAGCCAGCAGTATACTCTTCTTAAATGCACCTCCTCCCGGTTGCGTGCGGTTTGTCGGCAGAGATGCGTTTTCTGTTGGAATTAGACAAATTCTGAAATTCTCGCCCACTTATGCATTGCAGCATATGGCTGTGCTAGTGGTGCTAAAGTTTAGTCCCACATTGCTAGTTGAAGGGGAGTTGGACCACCTTATATAGTAGAGTGTTGCACCACTCACTAAGGTGTGACAAGAGTAGCCTCGCATTCTCCTCCGACGCCGCCTACCGCCACGCCTCGTCACGACGCCGCTTGGGTTGCGGTTATGGTTGCGAATCTCGAGCCGAGCTTTATTTTGCTTGTTGGGAAACTGATTATGAGTCATTAACTAATTACAGCCGTTTCCAATTTTTTATGGACATGGACTGTTACCGACTCGGACATATAAAGCGCCTACCTCCAGAACCTTGCGCCGCCGCTTTCGTATCGCCGAGCCGAGCTTTATTTTGCTTGTTGGGAAAACTGATTATGAGTCATTAACTAATTACAGCCGTTTCCAATTTTTTATGGACATGGACTGTTACCGACTCGGACATATAAAGCGCCTACCTCCAGAACCTTGCGCCGCCGCTTTCGTCTTCTCCATCCCGGCTTGCGGCGTGCACCGCCAGATCGGGACAAGATTCCTAACCCCACTCTCGTGAACTCAGACGCGGGTGAGGCGATCAGGTTTTAGGGAGCGCTCAAAGCCGATCATCGGCAACCACGACGTCGTCCGACGGCGAGTTCCCGAACGACTTCTTTTCCGGACGTCGTGACCTCTTCGACAACCTCAACATGCGGCACAGAATCGCTGCTGCTGCTATTCAGCCTACATCGTAATAGTCAATCGTTTTTCAGATTATGCTAGAGTTCTTTATTCTAGCGTTTGGTGTAGATGTGATAGGTTTATCTCCTATAGATGTAATCTGTTCATCTACTTTGTTGATCTGCATAATTGGTTTTAGTACCGTTTGTATGATCATGTTTTATCAGTTTATTATTCGGATTAAATCATATGGATTATTGCTTATATTTCCAACATTTTCATGTGGTTGATCAATCAGTGAATATGGTCAACATTTGCCGGTTTGAACATGCAAATTTCAACCGATGAGTCATTTTTTACTCGCTCCGTTTTAAAAATATAATATATTTTAATATTTTTTTAGGACACGTATATATAGACGTTCTTTATTTTCTTTCAAACCTACTTACAATTTGAAAAATGCTAAAACATCCTATATTTTAAAACAAAGTGAGTACTTGGTTATTTTAATCATGTACTCCATGCAAAGCAAATCATGATCCTGCTTAATTACAGCCCCAACTATGGTCAAGGAGTATAGAGCTTACTTTAAGGACGCACCACGTGCAGCAGGCTGGGCCACCGATCCCTCTCGTTTAGTTAGCTCAAGCCCACAGATCCTTCCTTTTAATTATTGATGACAACCACAGCATGGAGGTCAACTGATTCCCCAATCATTGACCCAATGTATATCTCTAGCGGCGCCGCAGTCGTAGCTTGAGCATCAGCGTTGAGGCAAAGGAAGGACGTCGTCTTGGGTTCACATCATGGTGGTGTGGCCAGACTACATGCATGGAGCTCTCGAACAGCAAATGGCAGATGTGGACGGCGATTGCGAAGTCTGGACGTTGAAGACTACTGCTCCCTCAGTTCACAAATATATGACATTTTAGTTTTCTTTTCTGAAATAAATATATATAAACGTCTTTTAGTATATAGATTTATTCCAAATTTCTATAAACCAATACACTAAAAGATGTTTAAATATATCCGATTTACGAAATTAAAACGTTTTATAATTTTAAACGAAGGAAGTAGTAGTGAACTACTACACGCCCACCACACACTTCCATAGGTACTTATTTTTTGTTTTTTGAGAATCACATCGTAGATACTTTGGCACCACTGTGTATGGTTTTTCTTTGCAACAGTTGAGGGTTGCTTGTTTTGGCTCTTTCGAATCAGGCTTTTATTCCACTATATTAATATAATAACCACACGGTACAACGGACATGCTAGGCTAGAGCGCAACCAGCCCAATAGAAAAGAAAGAGAACAAAAGAAAAACAAATGCCAACATTGACAGTTCGATAAAACGGAGAAGTCCCTCTACCGTACGTTCCCCGGAAAGGTACCACCGTGCTCCTGGCATTCCGAACCACCGTGTACCAAGCATCACCTTCAGCAAGGAATGCGTCGATGGCGCCGTTGCCGCCCGGTCTAGTCCTAGGATTTCCCCTGGTACACTGGGGGAAGGTGAGAAGGAGGTACCCAACACCCTTCAGGAAGGAATGCCGACACCCACAGGCGTCACCGCGTCAGTGTCGGATGGGGCCGACATGGATTTCTCCTACCCTCAAAGAACGACCACCCCAGACGGTCCGAAAATGCTCCACCCAACCCGCCGCCAACCAGCACGCGCCACCATGGAATAGGTGCCATATTCGTCATCTCACCGTGGGAATCAGCATGAGGCCTCGAGTCCCGAGCAAGGGACAACGGTAACGGGGGTAATAACATCGCATCCGGGTGGGAGGAACTACCTCCACCATCATGGCAGTAACCGACCAGACGCAACAATAGGGATACACCAGGGCTGACCCAACTAGACATAGATGGGCCAAAAAGCCCCCGCCGCCATGTTGTAGCAAGGGCGTCCGCAAGCGCAGCCACCATCCGAGACCCTCCGTCACCCCTCCTCCACCTCCAGGGAGCTGCAAAGGATCGCGCCAAAGAAGGCCTGTCCCAACCCAGATGGGGCCCAAACGGGCCCAGATGGGCTGAGGGCACGCCTAGCCACCACCCCCATCCCAAGATGCCTCTATCCGTGCTCACCGCTAGCTCCTCGCGCCGCACGCTTCCTCTGTCAGGCGTGTATGTCTTCATTGACTTCGACGACGATAGTGCGGCCATGGAGGACGACGACATCCGCGAGGCGAAGTTCAATTCACTCGGGATGATCATCTCCGATGGGTGGGACCACGCCAAGCGTCATCGCGTCGAGCGGGACGCGGTGTAGCGCTAGCTCCTCTTGAGCACAAAGCGCCTCGGCTTCGTCGGACACCTCCGACGACGGCGGTAAAGCCTGACCGCGACAGCTCCGGTGAGTAGGTATCGCCGTTAGGGGTAGAAACACTATAGGGTTTGCATCGATGTCGCAACGGCATCGATTTGCTGTGTAAATATGATGATCTATAATAGATCGAATTGTCCACTGTGTATGAACTTGTGATCGTTCTGGCGCCAAAATAAAATTTTCGAATATGCAGTTTTTGATTCGGTACCTGTTCTGTGCCGATGATTTTCGTACGGCAAAAGTGGTTTGTGGTAAACTACAAACCATTTTTACAGTACGAGTGTTTAGGGTATCTGCTATAGATGCTCTAAGATGGCCGGAGCTCGAGCACGAGAGGAGGGGAGGCATGACTTGCCAAATATGCCGCCCATAATCCGCCACCTTCCATCCCAGCGCGAGGGGAGGCGGGAACGACTCATACCGGCATAAGGAAACACGAGCTACTAGAGGCGCTCCTCGTGCCGCCCGTCCATACCCGCACGGAGGACGGAGGAGCAGGGTACCGGTCGAGTTTGCATGGCCTCATCCATGCTACAGCTCACGTGCTCGCACGGCGGCGCCCTTCCATCTCTCCTGCATCCGGCAATTGAGCTCCACACACGCGCGCGCACGCCGGCTTCAGCTCCACTTGGGGCATGTGGGCGGGGGCACTTCGCGATGGCTACGCGGCCTTGTCGCTCGTCGGTCGAATTCGATGTACAGTACTAGCAGAGGTCGATTGCGTCTACTACGAGCATCCCTACCCGGTTCCTTGCGCCAGGAGGTCTACGGCGGCAGGGCGGAACTTCTGCACCGATTTTGTTGACACGGCAGGAGCTGGAAGAGGTGG
Source organism: Avena longiglumis (assembly GCA_030063025.1). Classification (NCBI taxonomy): domain Eukaryota; kingdom Viridiplantae; phylum Streptophyta; class Magnoliopsida; order Poales; family Poaceae; genus Avena; species Avena longiglumis. The sequence goes on from CP125974.1 coordinate 12,038,594, forward strand.
CGCCAGGAGGTGTTTAGCAAGGCATTCGATCGTGTTTTCTTTGCGGTCTTTTCTATAGTTTGTACTACCTCCGTCCCAAGGTTTAAGTCCTTTATTTTTTTTGAAAAGTCAAACTACCTCAAGTTTGATCAAGATTTTAGAAAAAATATTAATATTTATAATACGTAATCCATACATTTTCATATATCATGAGACATATTTTCATATGATATCTATATAATATAATAGTTTTTGATAGATCTTTTAAAAGTTTGGTCAGACTTTCGTGACTTAACTTTTCAAAAAAATATAAGCCTTTAGTGGAGGGAGTACTTTGTAAAAATGTAGGGCTCTATTGTAATTTTGTACTTGTAGGGTCCTTTCTGTAAGTGTTCATCCACGGCATAAGTAATACGAGCTCCTGGTCCTCACGGACCTCTTTTTGTTGTCCTTTCTAGGAATCGTATGCGACACGAGTTTTGCTGTTATTTTCTGGGAATCGTATGCAACAGGGCATTTGCTGTTCTTTTGTTCTTGTAGTTGGGTTGAGCCCTTGTACGTGTGTGGCTGTGGCCTTCATTTGCATTTTGTTGTGTGTTGGTCAGTTACTAGCGACGACAGATATAGAGCGCGCGAGTGCGCTGGCAGCGAGAGAGGATTTTTTTTATAAATATGACCCTTTGTAATTCGTCATCGCCAAAAATACCCTCCTCGCGCCGCAAAAGCCAAAAGTGTCCTGGCGGGAGGTTGAAAAGGCGACACGTGTCACCTCCCGCCACGGGGGATGGCGGGATGTTCCTCCCGCCACAGGGGGTGGCGGGATGTTCCTTCCGCCATGGGGAACGGGGATGAGCGGGCCCCAGACGAAGCCAAGGAGGTTCGACTTGGCTCAAGGAGGTTCGACTTCGTGCTCGCACTGGTAGGCCCCACGGCGTCATTCCGCCACCGCCAAAGGCGGAAGGAACATCCCGCCACCCCCTGTGGCGGGAGGAACATCCCGCCATCCCCCGTGGCGGGAGGTGACACGTGTCGCCTTTTCAACCTCCCGCCAGGGCATTTTTGGCTTTTGCGGTGCGAGGAGGGTATTTTTGGCGATGACGATGACAGAGAGGAAGATGGAGACAGGAGGATGAGAGGCTATCCCAGTGGCGTGGTGAGGCTGACAGTGGTCATAGCCAGTCGGCCAAACCCAGACAGCTCCAGCTCTCTCACCAGAATATTGCCCCCTGCTGCTTTCTTCCTGGGAGCCCCTTTGATGTGTGTGTGTTTGGCAGCTTCTATATAATTATTCTTTCCCCGTCAGCGGTAAATTAGGGCAACTTCAGTGGGGCGACCCATTTCAGACATGAAATATGTTTAAATCGGTATGTTTGATCGGCATGCGGATAAACTTTTGGACATTTTTCGTGTCCGGGCCAACCGTTAACCGGACAGGCTTATATTTTATATTTTTTTCCTTCTCTCTCTTCTCTCTGGCCTCCACGATGCGCTACCTAGTCGTCGTCGATGCTACTTGAAGCCGTCGAGAACCCTAACGAGTGACAGAGCAGTCCGAGGAGAGAAGCCGTATGTGGAGCGGGTGGGCGAGCATGAGCAGAACCCCCACGGGTGTAGTCGATGCAGAACGGGCAGTTGAGCGCGGCCATCCCGGTTGTCGGGTAGCACCAGCTGTACTGGTCAAGGACCGCCTCCATGGCGAGGTCCGTGGTAGTCGCATGATCTTTGGATGGGCCGCCTGAAGCCGCTCGCCCGCCTCCCACGTGCCGCCGAGCTCATTGTGGTCGATACCTCCCACCCCCAAGCTCACACTGTCCCGGCCGATCCGCTCCCCGTCGCCCAAGCTCGCCCCGACGGCACCGCTCCCCCGCCGTCCAAGCTCGCCACGGCGGCGCGGTCCCTGCGGCACAAGCTCGCCTTGGTGGTGTCGCTCCCCTGTGTTGCTCGTCCCATCTCCGGCCATGGCGGTGTCCATCGAAGAAAAACATACATAACTTGAGTGGGAGAAGAGAGGAGAGAGGGAAAAGGCACATGCGTGACTCCCATATGGGCCCGGAACTCCGGAAGTGGCTGATACGTTGGAAACGTATCTATAATATTTGATGCTCCATGCTTATTTAGTATCTACTTTGCTTTGCTTGTCTACACTTTGAGGTGCTTTTTACATGTTTTCTGGTACTAACCTACTAACAAGTTGCAACAGTGCGAGATGCATGTTTTCTGCTATTTTTTGTTTCAGAAAAGTTAGTAAAGAAATATTGTCGGAATTGGACGGGACAAACGTCAAAGTCAATTACTTTCCGTGGGGAACAAGAAGTCCAGAGGTGAGAAGAGGAGGCGTGCCAGGACGGCTATACCCCCCTAGGCGCGGGTGGGCCCTACCCCACGCCTGGGTAGGGTTTGCCCCCTCTAGCCGCCGCCTCGGCCTCCCCCTTCGCCTATAAGAAGCCCCCGATGCAGAAACCCTAAGCACCCGATCAAATCTCCACGAAACCGTCTGTAGCCGCCGCCACCATCGTCCCTAGATCGGGGGGATCTGAAGTTCTTCCCGACACCCTGCCGAAGGGGAGATCATCCCGGAGGCCTTCTCTCCGGTATGATGCGTGAGTAGTTCCACCTTAGACTATGGGTCCATGTAGTAGCTAGATGGTTGTATCTCATCCTTTGTGCTTTCATGTATAGATCTGGTGATCTCCATTCATGATCAAGATCTAATCTATTTGTAATCATGCATGTTGTATTTGCGGGGATCCGATGGATATTGACATTATTATGTTGGTTTGATTAATGGTTTTGTCTTTATGATTCTATCATGTTTGTGTTGTTTGTGATATTGCATGCTCTCCGTTGTTAGTAGCTATCTTGGCCAAGTAGTTGCTAGTGACTCCAAGAGGGGGTATTTATGCTCGATAGTGGGTTCATGCCTCTAGTTTCGAATGGAAGTGACAGAAATCTCTTGTTGTAGATGTCTTGTGCCACTAGGGAGAAAACAACGCCTCTTGGTTCATGGAATATGTGGACTGTTTTACTTACACTTTGCTTAAAGCGGTTGTCATTGCTTACAACTTATCTTTGGAGGGGTTCGGATGATAACCTGAAGGTGGACTTCTAGTCATAGATGCAGTTGGATGGCGGTCTATGTATCTTGTTATATTGCCCAATCGAATCTCATAAGATCTTTCTGACTAGTAATTGCATTGTTATGTCTTGCTCAGTTCCTGTCAATTGTCCTGCTGTAATTTGTTTACCCTTCATGGCATGTTGTTTATCTAAGGAGAGCACCTCTAGTGAACTATTGATCCCGGTCCAATCTTTACCATTGATACATCTTCTACTGTTACTTGTTTACTTGTTGCAAACCATTACCTTCCACACCATACGTTTAATCCTTTGTTACAACAACCGGTGAGATTGACAACCTCACTGTTAGTTGGGGCAAAATCTTGAGTTTGTGTTGCGCAGGTCTCCGCGTTGCTTGCAACACCTGTGTGACGTTTCCTTTCTCCAACTGGTTCGATAACCTCGGTTTTTTACTGAGGGAAGACTTGCAGCTGTACTGCTTCACACACTGCTCTTGGGGTTCCCAACAGGCTCCACATAAGCCGTGCAAGCCATCAGTGGCCACGGTCGGATAGGACAGTCGTGGGAGTTGTCCGCAAGCTGTCCGGGCCGCCCCATTCCAAGGCCAAATCTACGCCCAGAAAGCTTGCCGAAAGGATATAGAGGGAGCTTTTGGTGCTTTGCAAGCTAGGTTTGTATTATTCGTGGCCCAACTCGTTTCTAGGACAAGAAGAGTCTCATAGACATCATGAAAGCCTGTGTCATTCTTTACAACATGATCATTAAAGATGAGAGGGACATGAACTTGGAATTTTTCTTTGATAATGTTGGAAGCCGAGTGAGGCCGGAAAGGAACCAAGATCGCATCCAAGCATTTCTTGAGACATATCGGCAAATTGAAGACACAACCACGCACACTCAACTCAACCGAGATCTCATAGAGCACCATTGACAGCTTCAAGGGGCAAAATGATGCCCTTATTTATTCATTCATTTTATTTTCTATTGTTGAGACATTCATTTGCATTCAGAACCTTTCATTATTTGTTTGAAATTATTGTTGTAATTTGATTAAAACTATTGTTGTAATTTGATTCGAACTATTGTTGTAATAATCTGGATACTTATTCTATTTGTGTTCTTTTTATTTAATCATATCATTCATACATGTAAAATATCCATATGTGCAAAACCCTAGAATCATAGTTTTATGGGTTCGGTTTGTGTAGCGGCGCAGATCAATGCCCGCAATGAAACCATAAACTGGAATGATCTGCGCCGTGACTTTCGAAACCATAAAATCCGGATATCCGAGGCCCTAAAACTCGTGTTTTATGATTCGTATTTTTATGGACATGGCTAGAGATGCTCTAAGTGTTGTTGGTAAAGTATTTTCAAGTCCTGATGAGTATGTTGGCCCGGTCATAACTGACCACACGTTCCAGGCAGTCTCCTTTTGTCGCACGGCCCATCGCTCGCCAGATCAACCACTCGCCGACGTCAGCCGTGTCGAACATGACCATGCGCCACAATAGGAAAAAACAAATAGTGGCGTGTCTTCATTGAGTCCACGACACGCTGCCAGCTGTCACCGCTGGCTGTCACCAAATCACCAAATTGAACCGAACATCTATGGTGTCGACCTTTTTGGATTTAGTCCCTCATTTTATCTATACCTTACAAGTCCATGTAGAACTGTTAGAAAGTTGTACATCATGGAATAGAAGTAGTAGTACTCCTTTTTTTTAATATGGAACATCGTTTATTCTATTATCCAGTAGTATACTCTTTAAAAGTATAGCATTGTGCACCTCCTCCCGGTTGCGTGCGGCTCATCGACAAAGATGTATTTCCATGTGGTCGATCAATCGGTGATATGGTGACACTCATGGGACACACTCACTCGGGCTCTCCTCCCCACCCCTCTCCTCTGCTCTCCTCCAAGTTCTAGGCCAGCTAGCCCCTCCCCTCTCCCCGCCGATGGTGGCCGGCGGCGAGTAGGGTGAGGACCCCTCCCTTGCATAGCAGTAGATTAGGTCGTTGTCCTGGCGTGATGCCTATGTGCACTCTCATTGTGGAGTTTCCTGTAGATCGAAGAGGAAGAAGAGATCTCGCTGGTTGGATCTCATCTATAGGGTTCCTCCTCCCCATATTCCGCTGGTTGGAATTGGTGGCTCAGGAGTGGGGTGCCGCACTTCCAAATAAAACCAGCAGTGGTCACCATCTCCAGGGTGGAGTAGAGTCGTCGGTGGGCACCTTTCGGTCGGTCGTGGGGGCGAGGCTTGCTCTGATGCGGTTGCTTGGTGGTTGGCTCAAAGGATTGACATGGTTGGTGGTGCTGCCCTTCCTCAGGCCGGCCGTGGCAGCGAGGGAATGGAGTGCGGCGGCCCTGTTCTGTGCAGATCTGGAGGCCAGCGTTTTTTACTTCGCTCTGTTTTAAAATATAAGATGTTTTAGTATTTTTTTCTAAAAACATATGTATAGATACGTCTTTTAGGGTGTAGACTTATTTATTTTTCTTTGGCACCTACGTTTGAGAAAATGCTAAGGGCCTGTTTGGTTCAGCTTAAATCTAGTTTTTGGAGTTTGGCTTATAAGCCATAAAAGCATCGAAATAAGTGCTTTTGGCTTTGTCTTTGGCTTTTAACTGAACATAGTAGTATGATGGTATAAGTCAAAAGCCAAAATAAAAAGCACCTATTTAGGTGCTTTTGTGGCTTATAAGCCAAAAGCAAAAGGCTATAAATAAGCACAACCAAACATCCCCTAAGTCTGGTCATAGTGGTGAGTAACTTGGACTAGTGTCATGTATATGACACTAGTCTAAGTTACCATCTTCATAGTATATAGTAACTAATAGGTAGTGTCATGCATGGCTATATTAATTAGCCTATAGACTCATTTTGTCTAGAAAAGTGTGATGTTATGTTAATATACTCCCTCCGTCACGGTTTGGAGGGCATTTTAGAGAGATTGTTGGAACCTAGGTGGACACTGATTGGGGCCAGATTTGTGTCAAAACATGCGCCCATTAATTATTCTGCGTCCTATTAAACGTAATTACTCAATAAAAATGTGGAGTTTAGACGCATGCATTGGTGGATTTGCATGCAAGAATTAATTCATTGGTTGCATGGAGTAGAAAGTGAGGAGGAAAAATGTGACATTAATTATATAATTAAGTCTAATACGCCTAGCAGGAGAGGAGTTTTGAAAACGCATGTCTTTTGTAAGACGCCCTTCAAACCATGACGGAGGAAGTAGCTAGTTACCATAACCATCTCTCTCCTTATTTAAATGCATGCCATGTCATCAAACTGCCTAGTTGGCATTGAATGTAGTTCTATGTTACTAGTGATGTTACTCTCACTATGACTAGCCTAAATCATCTTACTATATTTTAAAACGAAAGCAATACACTTGATTATTTTGATCATGTATATATTGCCATACAAAGCAAACCATGATCCCACTGCTTAATCACAGCCCCAACTATGGCCATCATATATAGAGCTTACTTTAAGGACGCACCACGTGCACCAGACTGCGGGCCACCGATCATCCAACCCCGTTCAATTGGCAACCACATGGAGTGGTCAACTGATTCCCCAATCATTGACTCGATGATGTATCTGCTTAATTATAGCTTGAGCAATTCGGGGTTGAACAGCAAATGGTGGTGGTGGTGTGGTGTGGTGTGGTGTGGCGAGACGACGACATGCATATGGAGCTCTCCAACTGAACAGCAAATGGCAGATGTGGACGCGCCGGCGATTGCGAAGTCTGGACGACGTTGAAGGGAGTAGTATTATTATTGAACTGCTAAGCCACTTACGTACAGATACTTTTTTTCTTTGGGCACCACCGTCACCGTGTGTGTGGGTTTTTTTCTTTGCAATAGTCGAGGGTTGCTCGCTTGGGCTCTTTGTGGGCTTTACTGTTACCAGGCCTTTTTGCCGTTATAAGTTCGGTCAGTTCAGTGAAATTGGCCCGTCGCAAAGTCGTCATAACCGAAATGACCGTATAAATTTCGTTCTTTCTTACTACCGAATTTTCGGTTTTTTGGTGCTAGTAGTGTGTTAAGTGGGATCCCACTAAAATCCCACTTCTAGTTCATTTGTTAAAATCTAGTGTAAATTTTTTCTCAAAATTTAAACTAGATTTTGGCAAATAAACTAAAGGTGAGACTGTGGTGGGATCTCACTTGACACACTAGGTACTAGTATGTTCGGGTGTGGTCTCGGTGCATCACGATTCTTCTCTCTTCATCTCGCTTCGCCATGGAAATATATATCTCCCCACATAGACATAGACATAGCATCCCTCAGCTCGGATGTCGCGGTCTCCACGGGGGAGGCCGGAGGGAGGTATGCATGCAGAGAGGAGCATGTGCGTGGTTTTAGGTAGCAGAGGGGGGAGGCTAGCTTTAATTCTGGAGGGTCGATCTGCCAGCCACTTCTAGATCAGTACTACTACTACTACTACTCCAGGTCCAGGTCATAATTGCCCGTAATTGCCCACACCACATATTGTCCACGATTGTCCCATCGCTCGCCAGGATCAAGCACTCGCCGATGTCTGCGGTGTTGGTCGGTGATTTTCTCTAACGCTTAGCTTACTAGTAAAAATCAATCTAATTCTTATACTGGAGTACTAGTAAGCTAACCCAACATTTGTTTTTTGTTGTCGGCTGCTCAATTACCAGACAGAGAGAGAGAGAGAGGCAATCCCAGACTCCCAGTGGCGGTGAGGCTCAGAGTGCTCATATAAGTATAGGGTATCGTCGGCCAGACCCAGACCGCTCCAGCCGGTAAACTACGTACCATACAGCTCTCTGCTGCCCCCCCTCGCTGCTTCTTCTTCCCAGTTAGATTCTGAGGGCTGGGGGATATTTTGGTTTGGTAGGTTGCCACTCGTATCTCGACTGCGTGATTCCAGTCCACCGTGCGTTTCGGTTCAGTCCACCGGCCGTGTGTTTTCGAGGCCTGACGATGATCAGTACGCTACCCACACGTTGCACACGCGCTCTGCTGCTCCTTGTCCCACGGCCTGATGATGATCAGTACGCTACCCTTTCCATGGCCAGGACAAAGCGCCCGTCCAGTCCATGTCCGGGACATCTCACTTTTGGTCCATCGGCTGGGTGGCACACATGTGCTCTTCCGCGAGGGGGATTCCGCGAGGGCATCTCCAGCTCCAGCTAGCCATCCCTAGGCCTAGCATAGGTTCTCTGCCGCGATCAGCTTCCACTACTCTCTGCCCAGAAAAGACACCTCTCTTTCTGCCTGCATTGTCGTCTGCAACATCAGAACCAGCAGCACCAAGGATAATGAGTAGTAGTACGAGCTAGGACTGTCAAATCATCTGATAACATAGGTTTACAACTCCACTAGAATGCACACGAAAACAGTGAGTGCCGAGCTAGATTGTTCCATCATTTCTTATAGGAGCTGAATCGATCCTACTAATAAGAGAAGCATAATATATTTTAGTAAGCGCAGGATTTTTTTCTTTTGAATCAGGGACACGAAAGCTTTGCCCATATATATTAGTTAAGCGAGAGAGTTTACAAACAAAGTATTCCCTGCATCCCAAAATAAATAACTTGGTTTTGTGTAGATTCTCGCATGTATCTGTACTTGTTTGTACTTGTTTTAGTGTAAGATGCATCTTGATATAAACAAATACAAGTCACTTATTTTGAAACGGAGGAAGTAATGATTTCACTCGATAGTTTCGCCCCCGCAATGGTCCCAAGTATATAGCTTCTTGCTAGAAGAACCGTAGGAGGAGGTGCATGGCTATTGTTGAAGGCTCTTGCGTTTCGCTCATCCCAGATTTTCCATGGGACGAGTGGAGTGAGGGAGGATGGATCTTTTCGCTCTGTCATGAACTTTCACCGTGTGAAGAGTCGCGACCTGGCGGCCCGAGGTAAACAGTGTTGGTTAATCTAGTTCTCAGGTGTCGAATAAATTCAGTTCGTTTCAGTTAGCGATGGAGTTCACTTAGCTGTCAGGTTTTCAAGTAGTTTTTCAGCTATTTCCTAGGGGCTGTTCAGGATAAAAACCTTCGTCTCTATTCATAATCTCTGCGTATTCGTGAGAGAAATCGGGAGTTTAGGTACCACAAGTGGTATCAGAGCCTGTCCACGATCATGGGCGGTTCAAAGAATCCGACAGGGCCACGTCGGGGGAAAAGAAGAACCCCAATGACGAGTCCAAATCGGAGCCCAAGTCGCCATCGCGCTCCCCCTCATCGTCACGCCTCTCCCTCACTTGTTCGCCATAGTCGGAGCCAACACCGTCGGTTGGGCACTGAAGCAAAAGTGCTAAGTAAGTTGTGCGTCAATTACAGAACACATCGAAGCCAGAGCACGGTCCTGAATTTCTATATCGAGTTTGAGTACTCCCTCCAGTTATTTAGACTAGATGTATTCATATATGAGGTTAATTGGGTATAGAAATACCTGCCGTATATACGTATCATATATACGACTTGTTATTCATATTGTATTGACAACTATAAACATGTAGTATATTATACTGTTAAAATTTTATTCAAATACATGCGTGTGATCTTCATATTTTTATATTGTCACCGACTTATTTTTTGGCTGATTTTGGTGGACCTCACCATGGTACGTATATACGACAGGTATTTCGTCGTATATTGACCGGTATAAGTTGGTTAAGTGGGTGTAATGGCGTTTTTCAAAAGTACACATAATTGGAGTGGTATTTTTCTAAAGTTGAAAGTTGCAGTGGTGTTTCTCAAATACGCGAAAATTGCAATGGCGTCTATCCAATTAACCCTATAAACAAAGATAAGGCTATTAATATGGATCAGAGAAAGTAGTAAAACACCAAAATCAATCAAGGTAATTAATTTATGGTTTAGATTTGACTAGTGAAAATAAGCTTTCTCTAGACAAGATTTGCATCGATACTCGATAGAATCCATGCAAAGCACGTACTAGGTTGGAAGGCAATACTAATTTATGGTTTAGATGTTAATTACTCCTTTCGTCACGGTTTGGAGGGCGTCTTAAACCATGCGTTTTTAAAATTCCTCTTCTTCTAGACGCGTTAGACTTAATCACAGAATTAATGTCTTCCTTTTTCCTCCCCACTTCCTACTCCATGCAGGAATTAATTCTTGCATGCAACTCTATCAATGTATGCGCCTAAACTTCTCATTTTCGTTGAGTAATTACGTTTAATAGGGCGTCAAATAATTAATGGACATATTTTTTTCCAACGAATTTGCATCTTTTTAATACAAATCTGGCCCAATCAGCGTCACCTAGGTCCCAACAATCTCTCTAAAACGTCCTCCAAACCGTGACAGAGGGAGTAGATAATGTATTGTAGTAGAAGCCTCCGTTAGACAAGATTTTGTCGATAGAATCCATGCTAAGCACATACTCCTACACTGGAAGGTAATGCTAGCTTAGAATTTATTAATTGGGATTGTCATTTCAGCACGTATACGTCCACAAGGGAGGGTGCTCCCCCTCCTGCTGTAATAATGGATGATCCGAACTTTTGCATTGGTATTTGGAATGCGCGTGGTTTTAACTCTCCTGCGCGTCGTTTAGCGGTTTCACGGGTCCTCGCCCCAGCGAGGGCTGCGGTGGTATGTCTGCAGGAGACTAAGATGGCGGTCATCACCGATCGCGTGGTTAGGGAGTGCCTTGGCCCCTCCTTTGATAAGTTCTTCTTCCTTCCGGCAAATGGGACCCGTGGTGGCATCCTGCTTGCGTGGCAATCAAACTTAGTCTCCGTCACCCACAACGCACTACTCCAACCACGCGATCACTGCCCGTATCTCGACGGGTGTGGACCATAGCTGGTGGTTCACCGGAGTCTATGGACCCCAGCAAGACGCTGACAAGCTGGCTTTCCTCCAGGAGCTTCAGGACATTCGGGATCTCCACGCAGGCCCCTGGATTGTCACAGGCGACTTCAATCTGATAGTCAACCCGGAAGATAAGAACCAGGGTACCCTTCATCGCCGCATGATGTCCAGATTCCGGCGCACCCTAGCAAGCCTGGAACTTAAGGAGCTGTACCTCAATGGTCGCAGATACACGTGGTCAAATGAACGTGACCAACCAACCCTGGAGAGGCTGGACAGGGTGTTCGTAACGGTGGACTGGGAAGCTCATTACCCTGACGCTTTTCTCTCGGCGTTATCCTCGGGTCCGTCAGACCATTGTCGTCTCCTTATCAGTCTTGCTCCTGACCTAGAGAGGGGGCACAGGTTTCAGTTCCAGTCTTTCTGGACCAAGGTGGATGGCTTCATGGAGGTGGTTGAGGCCTCGCCTCACATCAGTGGGAGCCTAACCCGTTCAAGAGGCTGGAAACGAAGCTGCGAGCTGTGGCTACAGAACTTTCCCGGTGGAGCTCCAAATTCATATGCAGTATCAAACTGCAAATTCTCCTGGCTACAGAGCTGATTCTTCGGTTTGACGTCGCTATGGAAAGTAGGCAGCTCTCGCTTGAAGAGCGTGGACTGCGTCGCCTCCTGAAGAAAAAGCTATTGGGGTTAGCCTCCCTTGAGAGCACACTGGCAAGACAACGATCCCGTATCCTGTGGCTTCGAGAAGGGGACGCATGTACTCGCTTCTTTCACACGCACGCTAGTCATAGGAGGAGAAAGAATTTCATTGGTCACTTGCTGGTGGATAACGCTCGGATCTCGGAACATGCTCAGAAGGCCGAGGCCGTGGACAGTTTCTTCGAGCGCCTCCTCGGGGAAGATGTGGAGCGATCCTTCTCTTTGGATCTGGACTTCCTCGGGCTACCATCCATGGACCTCCATCATATCGACGGGGTCTTCACAGAAATTGAGGTCCTCGCAGCCATTCGGGACATGCCATTGGACAAATGCCCGGGCCCGGATGGTTTCTCCGCACGCTTCTACGTGACCTGCTGGAGCATCATCAAGGATGATATCATGGAGGCTTTCCACTCGCTCTCTCGACTGGACTGCCGTGGATTTGGGGCCGTAAACGGCGCCCTGGTCACGCTTCTGCCTAAGAAGCCGGGAGCCGAGGAGATCAAGGACTTCCGGCCGATCAGTCTCATACATGGGTTTGCCAAATGGGTAGCCAAGGTGATTGCAAACCGCATCACTCCGATCCTCCCGCAGCTGTCGGGAGCGCACCAGACTGCCTTTGTGCGTGGAAGGTGCTTGCACGACAACTTTATGATGGTGCAGGGGACAGCTCGAAAGCTGCATGCCAGTAAGACCCCCGTAGTGCTACTCAAGCTTGACATCACAAAGGCTTTCGATACAGTGGACTGGGCTTTCTTGCTCGAAGTTCTCAGGAAGTTAGGTTTTGGAGAGCGCCTCCTCACCTGCATCTGTGCTCTGCTCTCCTCGGCTTCCACTCGTGTCCTTCTGAATGGCTGCCCTGGGGCGAGGATTGCCAACAGACGGGGCCTCAGACAAGGGGACCCACTCTCGCCGCAGCTTTTCATCCTGCTTATGGAGGTGTTCCACCTGATGGTCGTTGTGGCCGAGGACCAGGGGTTGGTTACCCGGCTTGCGGCTACGGGCCTGCGGCAGCGCACCTCGATCTACGCGAATGATGTGGTCGTCTTCCTTAGGCCGACTTGCGAGCCTGGTTCTTCTCTTCTTGTTGTAGGAGGGAGCGAACCTCCTTGAAGGTGGGGTAGGGCTTGAGCATGGGGATGAAGGACTGCTGCTTCTCGAACTGATCACCGATGCCGACGAGGAGGGCATTGATGAGGGTGTGTTCCTCGACATGATCACCGAGTTCACGGAGTTCGTCGCCGATGGCCTTGATCCACCGGCAGAAGACGGTGACTGGGGCATCTCCCTGGGTGGTCGTGCGTAGTTCGGTGTTGAGCGCGTTGATGCGCACGTCGGAGTTGTCCTGGAACAACTGTTGAAGGGAGGTCCAGAGCTCGGCGGCGGTGGCGTTGTCATAGGATACCAGATTGAAGAGCTCCGTAGAGATGTGTGTGTAAATCCACTGGATGATGGCGAGATCATCTTTCACCCAACGAGGATCGGCGGGCTGCGGAGGATAGGATGGATCTATGTGGTGGCCGAGGCCGCAGCGGCCAAGGTGGATGGTGAAGAGGTGGCGCCAATGGTAGTAGTTATGGGCGTCGAGATCTAACGAGATCGGGATGAAGGGGAAGACGTCAGCAATGGTGTCGGCTAGAGAGATCATTGGGATTTCGGGAGGGGTTGTTTGGGTAGTTGTGGAGGAAGGGGAAGAAGGAGGGGCACCAACAGCGTGGAACTCGTCCAGGGAGAAGAGGGGCTCAGTCGACAGGGGCGGCGGCGCTGGTGGCGGTGCCATGCCAGGTGCGAAAAACCTAGACGTCTGATACCATGATATTTTTGGAACATTGAGAGAATAACAATTGTATTGATTGAGACGTCGAATGGCTGTTTATATAGATTACAAGACTTGGCCTCCAAGAACCAATAGAGATAGATTACAATTCAAAGAGGGAGGAAGGCCGAACCGGCCAGGCCTAACCCTAACCGACCTATACTCTAATATTAACTACGAATCTAAACAAATACTCCCTCCGTTCAGAAATATAAGACGTTTTAGCTTTATAAAGCGAATGTATCTAGACGAATTTTATATATAGATTCGGAGTGAACCTATATATACTAAGAAGTCGTTTGGTATCCATCATTTGGGCCTAGAATCCTGAAATTCATTTTGCAATTCCATCCCTATGCTGTTTGGTTGGCACGGAATTGGGCCGTCATTTCATTTAGCAAATCCATCCAAATATCCCTATGTGTAAACTCAATTCCTATCTCAGACCTGTTATTTCCAAATTCCGGTGGCAGCCAAACATATGGGTGTTTTTGGAATCATAATATAAATGAAATGAATCCATGTATTCATTTCATTTCTACTAAATGAAATGAATACCTGGATGCCAAACGACCTAAAAGACATCTTGATACATTTGTTTTATAAATCTAAAATGTTTTATATTTCTGAACGGATGGAGCATGTGACAACGTAGAGTCCCTAAGTGAGGCTGTGATCAGTGAGTTCTACCATGCAGAGCTGGTGATCCCAGCAGACTTGTACATAAAAAAGATCTTGTTTATTACTGCTGTGCTTTCTGTAAAGCAGGGCCATGATTCTTTCATCTATTTTTTTCCAAGAGTACATTTTCTCTATCCAGACAAAATCTTGGTCTGGGCTGGCTTGAGGAAATACGACGAGTGGCCCCAAAACTGCTTGAAAAACGTTAGCCAGCTTGTAGCATTTCAGACGCCTACAAAGTTCACTGGCACTAAATTGTTTTCTTGATTTGTGGCAGATTCCGAAATGAGAAAGCACATAGGCCAACGCAAATGAATAATGAAGCCCTAACTTGCTAACTTTTCTTGGTTGACATACCGGCCGGTTTGAACAAGAATTAAAACCGTAATAATGCAACTGAAGACATATAAAACAGATCAAAAAATCACATGGTACTGCCAATGAACAATACACCGCCATGAGTTATACACATTGGTAAAAATTAAACACAGCACGAGATTCGGCCTAAACCACTGTACTTGTGATGATGTTGCGTACTTGGTGACACGAACACACTGAATAACTGAAAAGTATCTTTCTGAACACCAAGACGGCGAGCAACGGGTAGCTGATAGTGGTCATCCCCCAGTTCAGAGTTAGCTGCGGCGGCAAGGATGTCTTGTGGGTGTCAACTTGCCATGCCACCGCTGCTCCTGCACTCTGCACTCCCTTATAGAAACCAACATATCTGCAAAAGAGTTGAAATCTTATTTTCAGACAAAGCGTTTTGATTGACCAACACCACCAAATGCAGTCCTAATAGGTGAGTCTCCAATTTCCATTTTGCAAAACTATGTGTTTTCTAAGCCGATTTGTTTGGTCTTGATTTATCTGGCATGTTTTAGAAAAAAAAATAGGGTTGTGTATTTTGCAGAAGCTTAGAGACTCACCCTTCTCCATCATCAAGGAAATAAAAACTAGTATGTGTTTCCGGTGTTCTTCCCACCCCAGCTATCTTTGGTCATCTTATCTGCGTGTGCATATTCTTAGAAGGCACTATGCCTTGTACTTCACAGAATTAAAAAATGCAGGATACAACACACTAAGAATGATGTATGAGGCTCTTCAGAAAATACACCAAAGCTTCTTCTGACGCTCCATACTGGATTTTTTAAGACCAGACTTTTGGAGAGCATATTGTGTAGCTAGTTTGAAAGAAAAGGTTGTTGGATAAGAATCTTTATCCATCAGAACCTATCAAGCATCAGGTTTATTGATCTAGCATATATCTATCAACAAGGGCAACTTTTCCCTTGCATTAGCTTTGGATAAGAATTCATCAGGTTTCACACAGCAAACAAGACCCTTCTATATCCCAAAGGAGGGAAAAAAAAGTGAGACTGAAATGATGTTCCCTTTGTATAATTAGATTTTGAAAGGGGGACAGCACCCAAACTCTAATCATGTGTAGCATATACTGAATATGTAGTCTCAAAAACATCATTTATGTAAACTAGTACTTGCCGTATTGATCTGTTCACAAGCCAAAGAATTCAACTTCCCAGTTCATCAAAAACAATTATGTACTTTACATGGAAAGATCACCGCCTTTCTACGATGAGGATCAGATGTCATGTTACCAGCAATTTAAAATCAAATCTAGCCGTGTAAAGTCAGTGGATATGTTATCCAATTGTGAAACTTTCCTGGGCACAGTCTGCTAGTCAACTTTAGATCATGGAACACAAACAGAATGAGAACCACCAGAACAACATATGTTCTACTACTCCATAAAACAGAGGAACAGTGGCTTATTTCTTTGCCACAGTAGTCAACTTCAGCACTATATGTAGTACGTTCTAGTCAAACAAGCCTATTCATTTCAAATAGTACTAAATTATCATTTATAAGCAGTCCAATAATTTATCTTAAACAAGGTTATAAGATTAGTGTATCCAATATGAGTGGATCGTGATAAATTGTTGCCAAACAAAAACCTGTGAGTAACTAATCACACAAAATGGGTTACCTAGGTTTGTGCCGGCAGGAGAGCTGCCCCTAGGTTCAGTCCATGGTGTAGTGAACTTGTTACCATTTCTTGATTCACATAACAGTCCGAACAAGAATTGAAACCGTATAATGTGACTGAAGTGAACTGAAGACATTTCAAACAGAGGACAAAATCACATGATACTGCCAATACACACTACAGCCGCCATGAGCTACACATTGGTAACAATTAATTAAACACAACACAAGACCGCGCACCACGAGTACCAATTCCCGCGCCACGGCCTAAACCACTGTACTTGGGGAGATGATGTGTACTTGATGAGACGAACACACCGAATAATCGGAAAACATATCATCTCCTCAGTGCAAGCTTGATGGCGCGGACATTTTCATAACTTTCTCTTTGCCATCTTCTTCGACGGAGGAGACCGAGTAGTCCTCATCTTTCACGGCCAAGAACACCAAGACCGCGAGCAACGGGTAGCTGATGGTGGTCAGCCCCCAGTTCACGATCAGCTGCGATAGCAGGGATGTCTTGTGGGTGTCAACCTGCCATGCCACGGCTGCTCCTGCACTCTGCACTCCCTTGTAGAAACCCACATATCTGCAACAAAGTTGAGATGTTATTCAGGCAAAGCGCTTTGATTGAAAACCCACTTATCTTCCTTTATTTCTTTGCTGGAAATTATGTGTTTTACCAGCCAATCGGTTAGGTGTTGATGTATTTGGTTTCTTATGGAAACAAAATTAAGGCTGTGTGAATTGTATCGTGCAGAAGTTGAGACTTATTTTAAACAGGTTTTTTTTTACAGTAAGAAAAAAGGTCCAGACCTTTTTTTTAACAGAGAAACACAAACTGTGGTCTAGCTAAACTGTAAGTATTTGTTGCCCAGGCATGTAAATACTGCAGTTTTAGAATACTTAGGTCTTAGAAAAAAATTCGCTGCAATACTAGGCCTATGTGTTTTGGGTTTTCTTCCCTCCTCGGCCCTCTTTGGTCATCTTATCTGCATGTGCATGTGTAGACACTTTGCCTTGTACTTCAACGAATTAACAAATGCATGATACATTAAGAATGATGTGGGAGTATTCAGAAAATTGTACACACAGTTTTTTTAAGAACGGCCTTTGGAGTTGGGAGTACATATTCTTCTAAGTTATTTTGAAGGAAAAGGGTAGAGGAATAAGAATCTTTATCTATCACAACCTATCAAGTATCAAACTTATTGCTGTAGCATATCTCTGTCAACAGCAGCAACTTTTTCAATGCATTAATTAGCTTGGATAGGAATTCTGAAGCTGAATAACATCATGTTTTAGGCATCAAACAGATGATGTTCCCCTTGTGGACTCTAGGCATGTGGATTGTGAATTAGTACTTGCCGTGTTGGTCATGTCTCATGACTCGGGGGCCAAAGAATTCAACTCCCCAGGTCATCAGACAGTTACGCACTTTAGATGAAAAGATCGCTAGTACCTTTCTGCAATGGCGATTCAGATGGCATGCTACAAGCAGTTTAATATTGAATCTAGCCGTGTAAAGTCAGTGGACTCTCCTGAGTTTATGGAGTATCTTATCCGTTGTTTAACTTTCCTGGGGACAGTCTGCTGGTCCAACTTAAGATCATGGGACTCAAAACAGAGTGAGTGTCAACATACTGTATGTTCTTCTATCAAACAGTGGCTTATCTTTTTTGCTTGTTAGCACTATTTCTATATTCTAATTTATACCCAAATGGTACTAGTCATTTGGAATAGTACTAACTTTCCAATTAACCAGTTCGAAAAATATTATCCTAAGTAAACAAGGTTAAGATTGATCACTGGTCTCTAATACGATTGACTGAGCCTCGAGTGTATCATAATAAATTGTTGCCAAAACGAAAACCGTGACCGTGAGAGTAGATAGTAATTATATACCTGCTGAGGATCTGGGAGTCGTTGGCGAGCGCGCCGATGATCCAGTAGATGAGGCTCTGGAACATGGCGTCGAGCAATCCGTAGCTGAAGTAGAGCAGGAAGGGCCCGGCGTACCTCCTGCTCTGCTTGAAGTCGATCTTGTCATCGAACGTGCCGTCCAGATAGGTGAGCTGGTTGGCGAGTCCGCCTGCCCAGATGGCTGTGCCGAGCACGGCGACGGCGGCGACACCGATGAGTCCCCTCTTCCTCCGGCTGGAGAAGCCGAAGTCGAGGAAGTACCCGATTCCGGCGGAGCCGACCATCTGGGCGCCCCAGTAGAAGACGTTGTTGAGGCCCTTGGTCCTGAGGGTGAAGAGTAGGCCGTTGACGTTGTTGAACTGGTAGGTGTAGAAGAAGTTGCTGGCCCATGCGGCGGGGAGGATGAGCAGCATCCTCCAGTTGGTGAAGAGCTTGAGGATCTCCCATCCCTCGGTGGAGACGGAGGAGTAGGTGACCCTGGTGGCGCGCGTGCCGTCGTCGCGGACGATCTTGGCGGGCGGCAGGACGAGGAAGGTGAGGCCGGAGCCGACGAGCATGAAGGCCATGAAGGCGATGTATGTGGCGTCGTTGACGCTGCCGGCGTCGGTGCGGGTGTAGTTGAAGGAGAAGGGGAGGAGGCCGCCCAGGACGCCGCCGAGGTTGAAGAGGCACCAGAAGAGGGAGATGTAGCTGCCGCGGCGGTTGGGGGGCGGGTAGGAGGTCATGATGGCGCCCTGCGCCGCCCAGAGCAGCCCGGCCCCGGCGCCCAGGAGCGCGCCCGCGGTGACCGGGAACACCTGGGACTTGCGGTGGTTGTAGTAGAGGAAGGAGGCGGCGTAGAGCGGGTAGGTGAGGGACCCGAGGAGCAGCGTGATGCGCGGGCCGAGCAGGTTGTGCGCGGCGCCGCCCAGGATGCCGAAGACGGCGAAGCAGGCGTAGAGCGCCGTGTTGGCGTTGTCGGCCGTGCTGTGGTCGAACTGCCCGCCGCCGCCCAGGCCGGAGAGCGCGTTGAACATGCCGGGGCAGCAGAAGCAGACCAGCCCGATGAGGGACACCTGCACCAGCGGCGAGTTGAACCGCAGGCCACGGCGAGGCGCCGGCGCCGGCGCCTGGGACTCCGTCTCCAGCGTGGACCCCGCCTCCGGAAGCTCCGACGACACGGCCATTTCGTCCTTCCTCCTTGTGCTGGACGGCAGAGAGTGAGAGGACGGCAGCTGGGGGATGGAGTAGTGGTGGCGGGGTGGGAGACTGATTGATGGGAGGTGACGGTATTTATAGATGGGATCTTGGATGGTTTGTTTGTTGGGTTGGGAGGGGGAAGAAGAAGAAGACTGGTCAGACTCAGACTCAGACGTACTGACATTTTCGAAGCATGCAGGAGAGGCTGACATTTGGAGCTTCATCAGTAACCGATGATTTACTCAATATGGAATTTAGGTAGTACTACTCCCTTTACCATAATTAATACGGACGTCCTACAGATATGCAAATTAATACAAATCAATGTGAAATTTCCAAAAAAAAAAGTGTACTCCCTCCTTTCTAAAATAATTGAGTTTGGTAGATTTACATAAGAAAATACGCTGATACACGTGAATCTAGACAAATCAAAATTATTTATTATATGACGGAAAATACCACTTAATTTTATCAATAAATAAAATATGTTTTATTTATAAAACGGGGCAAATGCCTATTTCGCCAGTATTCACATTTTTTGCGCACGGGCGGGCAGCACTGCATGCGCAGCGCCGTTTTCAGATGGATCATGCCTTTTCCCGCCTACATCGCTCCGATCCAACGACCCATCTGGTCTATGCATTTCCAAGAGAGGAGAGGGGCCAGGGTGACATTTGGAGCATCAGTCATCACTAATCAAACACTCATTGGACTCATGCAGATGTTCCAATATTCCTTGGTTGGTTGCCACAACAAGGACACAAGGCTGAGATTCTACACCTTGGAATCTTGGCTGCATGCAATCCTCGTGACTCACCTTCCTTCGTATGTTGTTTGGATCCAGCATAAGACAACACGCAGTTTTTATCTTAAAAAGAATAAATACAACCGGCAGCTATGTAATAGGTGGTCGCAATCCTAGTTCTCATCGTGAGATGTTAGTGTGAGTTAGCTGGGTCTTTTTCATTTCCCATGGGGGCTAACATAAGACACTCCTACGGCTCTAATGGCTTATTTGGCTTACATTTTGCCTTATAAGCCATAAAAGTATTCAAATATGTGTTTTTGATTTTGGCTTTTGGCTTATAACTTCATACAATATGTCCAGTTGAAAGTCAAAGCACCGCTTATAAATCTGCCTCCGCATACTACCGTATGGAGCATTTAAAACGGTCAACTTTGTTGAAATTTTGTGTTGAGTTGCTAACCTATAACCAATTGCCTTATTTATACATGGCAGCACATGGTTGTGCCAGTGGAGTTGAAGTTTAGGCTTATATTGCTAGTTCAGTGAGAGTTACACCTCCTCCTCACGCTAAGGTGTGAGAAAAATAGTAGCTCTTGCGTACTCCTCTCTCCGACGCCACACCCCTCGTCGCGCCTTGTCAAGACGCGACACGCACGGAAATGAGCCAAGCCGGGCGTGTTAATCAATCAACCGTTTCAGGATTTTCTCGATCATGGTTTTTACCGACTCGGGCGTGGGCTGGGCCATGATCTCCCCAACCTACATTATATAAACGCGGACACGGACCCTAGTTGGTACGCGCTATATGTGACTGCCTACTTCCAGAACATTGAACTGCGATGAAAAGGATGAGAATGGGAGGAGAGTTGAAAGGATCGCATGGACACCTAGAGGGGGGGTGAATAGGCGCTACTTCAAATTTTCTTCTTATTCAAATTAGGGTTTGACAAGAAAGGTAAATTCTCTAGATTGTGCAACTAAGGTGAATTTACCTATATGTCAAACAAGCATTAACTAGCACAACACTAAGCAAGAACAAGTAAGAAAAGTGCGGTAAAGGATAGAAGTAACCAAAGTGGTGGACGCGGAGACGCAAGGATTTGTTTCTCGCAGTTCCTTTCTTTTGAGGGGAAGTACGTCTACGTTTGGAGAGGGGGTGGTTTCAAACCACCAACGCCATGAGAGGCTTCCCTTGTTCTCCGATGAACCTCACCCCAAGGGGTTCAATTCACCTTCCACTATATCGGCAACCTTCGAGGTGGAAGTCGACACCTTTACAACAAGTTTGGGGCATACATCCACAACTTAATTGGAGGCTCCCAAATACAAGCAAGGTGTCAAAACAATCAAAGACAAGCTTGTAAGAACCAAATCAAAGCTAGGGTTTCCAAAGAAACACTAGAGCATGGGGGTCCTCAAGTGAATGAGGGGGAAATAAAGATCTCTCTTCGTGAAGCTGTAGATCAAGGCCTCCTCCTTCGATTCTCCAAAGATCAATGACTTGGGATGGTTGGATGAAGAGATCTTGTTGATTTGGTGGCTCAAATGGGGGTAGTGTTCTTCAGTGGGTCGAGCTGCTGGAGGAAGGGGATAAGGGTACCTATTTATAAGCAGCCCCCCTCCACGAACCGTTTTCTAGCCGTTGGAGAAAAGTCAGACCGGAGACTCCGGCCTGCACACTGAAGACTCCGGACTACAACGTAGATTCTGGTCCATTCCGGTCCATTCCGGGCCAGCCTACTGATTGACCAGGCCTTGTCACGAGCCAAGTGGGCCGGAGACTCCGGTCCAGCAGCACCGGAGACTCTGGTCTGAGGCCCACACCGGAGACTCTGGGGTCGTCTCTGGACCTGGCTCGAGACCCCCTCACAGATTGTTCCAGCTAGGATCCTGATGCCTCCACTAGGGACGCCTGCGGAAACTCCGGTCCATATCGGAGACTCCTGTCCAGCCAGACCGGAGACTCCGGTCTGGAATTTCCAGAACCATGTAAAACTTGCAGGAATCTTTCCACAGTGTGAGGGTACTTTTCACTTAGCATTATAACAACCTGTGGATAGTGACAAACTGTAAAATGATCTACTTGTTGTTAACGAACACCAAAAGTGATTATGACAGTAAATGTCCTTTCAATCTCCCCCTTTTTGGTGTTCGATGAGAACAAGTGATTTTGCATGGAATAATTTGTATGAAGCTCCCCCTGACTATGTGCACTGAGGTAAACAAGTAAATCATGCAAGATAGATAGTATCAACGATAACACACATAGTTCTCACATGAGTTACAATGGTAGGTGTACAAGCACATAGTCACACACATAAGTGGCAAATAACACACATGAAGTTCAAATATGGCAAATAAAGGCAAATAAGAGCGAATCCAAAGCCCAAGCCCATGCAAATCGATGAAAATGTCTTCTCCCCCTTTGGCATCGAAACACCGAAAAGGGAAAAGACCTAAGCTAGCGCCCCAGCAACTCAGTAGTCCTCGTCATCCTCATCCTCATCCTGATCCTCACCACCCTCATCATAGTCATCATCATCATCCTCAGGGACTGCAGGCCCTTTGCTGTGAGGGCGAGAAGAGGAGGTACCCTGGTACCCGTATCTAGAGGTGACATCAGCAAAAGTCTTCCAGTCCATCAGGTTATCTTGTTGGGCATTCCATGCCCCAAACGAGAGAGTGTGATCTGACTCTGTGGACTGCTAAGCACCATGCTCATCATTGTACTCGCCCTCTCCTTCCTCATCATCCCCTTCACCCTGTTCCTTAATTTCCTTGAGGAGCTTCTCAATGCGTCGGTTGCTTTGGTAGGAGGCATGTTGTTGCTTACGGATGTCTACATTCATGCAACATAGGGTCTTCTCCCAGAAAGAGGCCTTCTTGACCTTCTCATGTATATAGTCACGAGTCATAGGAGGCATAGGTGCATTGGAGGCATTCTTCCTCCGAGCTCTAGGAGGAGAGGGGGACCTCTCAGTCTCATCCATCTCCTCATCATCATTTCCATAGCGACACCTAGGAGAAGGCCCCATGTGCCCCTTCTGCTGCAGTGAAACCAGGGTGTGCTCAGTGAGATTGGGAGCCATGCCAAGAGGGGAATCATGCTCCTTGGAGTTGATGAGCCTCCTGACCAGTGGTGCATATGGAGGATACTTCCTGAAGAGAATGGCGTGGGACATCTCCTCAAAAATGAAATCCATCACATCAATAGGATCAGCATCTGCCTCTGGGCCAGCATTGTAAATCTGGTGGGTATGATAGAGTAAGTTAACTAGCCCACATCTAATAGCATCGTCATTCCCAGCACTTGGAGAGATGGTATGCCGGAATATCCTCAACATCAGGTTGTAGAGGGGCTTGAGTCCCTTGGACACCCCCCTACAACACCCTCGCTGGCATACAGAGGTGCAAGCTTCATCTTGTTCTCACCAAGTGACGCCGAGTGCATGCGCCGCCCAACAGGAGTGGATACACCATGGAAAGTCTCAAAGATGACATTAGCAAAGTCATGGAAAGTAGTTGAGCAGCGGGTGGTGCCAGTCATCCAAGTCATGGTCCTGTCTTGGTCAGGTCCAAACACTACAGTGGCGTAGAACTGCTGCACAAGTGTGACATTGTAGTCTTCCCGGAGCTCCATCAAGTTGAACAACCCCAACTTCTCACAGATCCACAGTGCATCATGGAAAATAGGGGTTGAGCCTCATCTGCTTAACACTCATGAACTTCTAAGGACACACTGGTGATTTTGTGAGCACACCATATACATCCTTCATGAACATAGCCTGCTCCTTCCTCCAGTAACGGGGATCATCGCTGGTACGAGGCAGGTCATAGAAGTCAATCTTCCTCAGCTCACGAAACTCCTCCTTTGACATGCGGGCCAAAGACTGAAGATTGTCATATTTGGCCTTCTTGGCGCGGTTCTCTTGCTAAGTCCTTTCCTGCTCCTTTCTCATACAGGCTGCATCACGGACCTGCTATCTCCGGTTGGAAGGAGGTACGATAAACGGACCCTGGGATTCATCATAGCGAGGAGTGCCCCTTTTTGACTTGGCCTTGGTGCGAGGAGGACGACGAGAACCATCACATGTGAACAACAGTGAGGGAGATAGCATGGAGATAAGTATATATGTCCCAAGGATGCAGTACAAGAGCGTTGATGCATTACTGAAGCTTTTTGAGTCACCCCACACCGGAGTCTCCGCAGCTCATACCGGAGTCTCCGGCCCAAGTGCCGGAATCTTCGGTCGGGAGGCTCGAGCATGAGCAGGGAAGGTACTGGTGGGGGTGAATCTAATAGATCGGGCAATGCAACAAGGCTAAAGTACTAGAGTGCACGCAAACAAGTGATTCCAATTGACAAAGCAGCACCAATCCTAAAAAACACATCTAGAGATGAACCCTAGGAGAAAAAAGAGGAGGAGAGGTACCAGATCTGTCCGTGCGATCGATTCCTCCGGTGGGAATGACCCAATGGAGGAGAGGAGAAGGTTGGCCGGCGGCACGGCAGATCCCGGGGGCTTCTTGACCTTCGGGGAAGAGTTTTGGAGGAGGGGGAGACGGGTTGGAAGGAGGGGAACGGGGTGGAAGAATGAAACTGTTGTTTCGGTTCACCCCGTCCCCTCCCTTTAAGTGGCAGAAACCGTCTGGACCGGAGACTCCGGTCCTCCTCGACCAAAAACTCCAGGTTTAGGTGTTTGGGGACATATATGAGAGATAGAGAGTTTTAAGATAGGGTATAGGATTGGTTTAAGATATCAATCTGTGAAGAATCAATAAGAGCCATAGAAATTCACAAAAATGTTCAAGAAAGCTCCAAAACGACACGGACCAACAAATGACAAACACGAGTAAGCACCAACCTCTCGAATGTGAGAGGGAGGTGGCCTAGGCCACCATATTTGAGTATACTCGGCTTGGCACCACGAAGATATATCTTGGGTCCATTACCAAAACTCATCATTTAAGCTCACATATCACAAAATGATATTAAGAGAAATGATTTTGATTGCTTTGGGCATAATAGGGGGAGGGATAGTCCAATCAATTAGGACTGCACTCCCCCTATATCCATGCCTACACCTAAACCAAATAAGAATTAAGACATAGGTGAGTATGCAAGGTGATCAAGTCCATCTCCTTGAATCTATGATATTTAGTTCATTCCTCAAATAGCAAAACCTTGCTTCATCAAGTGGCTTCGTGAAGATGTCGGCAAGTTGGTATTTGGTTGACACATAAGATAAATCAATATCACCTCGAGCAACATGATCTCTAATGAAGTGATGGCGAATCTCAATATGCTCTGCCTTGTGTGATCCACCGGGTTGTAGGCAATCTTGATAGCACTTCCATTGTCACATAGAAGAGGCACTTTGTCACAATGGACACAGTATTCCTTTAAAGTTTGCCTCATGCATAGCAATTGAGTGCAAGCACTAGTAGCTGCCACATACTCGGCTTCAGCGGTGGAGAGAGATATACAATTTTGCTTCTTAGAAGACCAACATACCAAGGACCAACCAAGGAATTGGCAAGCCACGGATGTTGATTTTCTATCATCCTTATCACCAGCCCAATCCGAGTCCGTGTATCCACAAAGAGCAAATGTTGACCCTCGAGGATACCAAAGACCATAATGTGGGGTATGAACTAAATATCAAAAGATTCTCTTGACCGCCATCAAATGGCTTTCTTTAGGAGCCGCTTGATATCTTGCACATACACCTACACTCAACACAATATAGGGTCTAGATGCACAAAGGTAAAGCAAAGAACCAATCATAGATCGGTATACCTTTTGATCCACATCTTTACCATTTGGATTTTGTTCTAGATGAGTCTTTGTAGCCATGGGAATAGGATATCCATTTAAATATTGCATTTTGAATCTTTTGAGCATATCTTGAGTATACTTGGCTTGGTTGAAGAATGTCCCTCCTCTAACTTGCTTGATCTCAAAGCCAAGGAATACCCTCAACTCCCCCATCATAGACATCCAGAACCTACTAGTCATAAGCTTTGAGAATTTATCATAAAAAGCTTTGTTAGATGAGCCATAGATAATATCATCAACATATATTTGGCATACAAAAAGCTCCCCATTGACCTTCTTAGTAAAAAGAGTGGGATCGATTTTCCCAACCTCAAGTCCACGGTCAAACAACAACTCTCTAAGGTGCTCATACCACGTGTGTGGGGCTTGCTTGAGCCCATAGAGCGCCTTATCAAGTTTGTAGACATGGTTGAGGAAGTTAGGATCCTCAAATCCTGGGGGTTGCTCTTAGGCGGTAAAGCTCATATACTCTTAGGCGGTAAAGCCCGAATAAAGATCCGAGGCTCTGATGCCAATTGAAAGGATCGTATGGGCACCTAGAGGGGGGGTGAATAGGTGCTACTTCAAATTTTCTTCTTATTCAAATTAGGGTTTGACAAGAAAGGTAAATTCTCTAGATTATGCAACTAAGGTGAATTTACCTATATGTCAAACAAGCATTAACTAGCACAACACTAAGCAAGAACAAGTAAGTAAAGTGCGGTAAAGGATAGAAGTAACCAAAGTGGTGGACGCGGAGACATAAGGATTTGTTTCCCGTAGTTCCTTCCTTTTGAGGGGAAGTACGTCTACGTTTGGAGAGGGGGTGGTTTCAAACCACCAGCGCCACGAGAGGCCTCCCTTGTTCTCCGATGAACCTCACCCCAAGGGGTTCAATTCACCTTCCACTATATCGGCAACCTTCGAGGTGGAATCCGACAACTTTACAACAAGTTTGGGGCATACATCCACAACTTAATTGGAGGCTCCCAAATACAAGCAAGCTGTCAAAACAATCAAAGACAAGCTTGTAAGAACCAAATCAAATCTAGTGTTTCCAAAGAAACACTAGAGCATGGGAGCCTCAAGTGAATGAGGGGGAAATGAAGATCTCTCTTGGTGAAGCTGTAGATCAAGGCCTCCTCCTTCGATTCTCCAAAGATCAATGACTTTGGATGGTTGGATGAAGAGATCTTGTTGATTTGGTGGCTCAAATGGGGGTAGTGTTCTTCAGTGGGCCGAGCTTCTGGAGAAAGGGGATAAGGGTCCCTATTTATAAGCAGACCCCCTCCATGAACCGTTTTCTGACCGTTGGAGAAAAGTCAGACCGGTGACTCTGGCCTGCACACCGGAGACTCCGGTCTACACCCGAGATTCCGGTCCAGCCTCCAGACCAGCCTACTGATTGACCAGGCCCTGTCACGAGCCAAGTGGGCCGGAGACTCCAGTCCAGCAGCACCGGAGACTCCGTTCTGAGGCCCACACCGGAGACTCCCGGGTCGTCTCCGGACCTGGCTCCGGACCCCCTCACAGATTGTCCCAGCCAGGATCCTGATGCCTCCATCGGGGACGCCTGCGGAAACTCCGGTCTAGAATTTCCAGAACCATGTCAAACTTGCAGGAATCTTTCCATAGTGTGAGGGTACTTTTCACTTAGCATTATAACAACCTGTGGACAGTGATAAACTGTAAAATGATCTACTTGTTGTTAACGAACACCAAAAGTGATTATGACAGCAAATGTCCTTTCAAGAGTGTACACACAAGTGAATCTATACTAATCCGAGAAACTTATTTCCAGGCGGAGGAAGTCTTGTCTTTGAAAGATGCATGTTCTTAACCCTGGCTAAGCGGTAAGGCGCGTCGTGTCATGTCTTGATAGGCTCACTTGAATTTTCAAAAAACAAATTACTGATAGTTAATTATCAACGAGTTTACTAATTATGGTAGTCCCTTTGATCCAAATTTATTTGTGGTGGGTTCATTCAGATATATTTTAGGTAACATTTTGTCTAAAATTGTGACGAACAATTTAAATCATAATCGGAGAGAGTACCATCACTCAACTACATATTGCCGCAACGAAATGAAGGGGAATGGGAGGAAGAAGTTGTGGAGGCATGCAATGGAACCGAAGCATGGCGGGGGCAATCTTCAGCTACTTTTGCATATTGTCTCGATGAGGCATTGCTGATTGGTACTGTTTTATTCAAATATTGTCTGAGGGAAGCAAATGGAGTTGCTCACGAGCTTGCTAAGTCCGGCTTCTTAGATAAGATTTCTTATAATTAGGTCGATGAGTCTCCTAGCTTTTTTTTACAAACTCTTCTAGATGATGTAGCAATTGTTTGAGAGAGTGCAAGTTTCAGACGCGCTCTTTTTTTTACCAGGATACGTAAGAGGACTGTAAGATTTTAATAAAATGGCTTGCATTATATATTGTTTTGCCAAAAAAAAAGGAGGGAATGGGAGGAGAGTGTGCGTACTGCATGAGCAGCGCCGTTTTCAGCACCCTTTCCCCCCTACCTCGCTCGGATCCAACGACCCATACTAATAGTTCTATTCACCTTTTTTTTTGGACACGAGGACATTTTGGGTGACACTTGGAGCATCCCAGTCACTAATCAAACACACATTGGACTCTCACAAACTGGCTTGGCAGTGGGCCCATCAGCAAGAGCCGTACTCCCATGCACCCTTTTTTTCCCCTTTCTGAAGGAGGACGTTCCAACATTCCTCGGTTGGTTACCACAAGGACACAAGGCTGAGATTCTAGTACACCTTGGAAATTTGGACTTTGGATCTACTCGCAGCTGCATCCCTGTCCTCCCTAGTGAATCACCTTGGTATCTTGTTTGGAGCATCGATCAGACGATAGGCGGCTAATTACTAGTACTATACAGGTGGTCATAATCCTAGTTCTCACCGCTAGTGTAAGCTAGTTGCTTCTTTTTTTTAAAAGAAAAATCCCATGTGGGTTAACACAAGATACTCCTCAATCAAGTCTAAAATAGATGATTCTACCCCCGTTTAACTACCTTCGTTCTCGCACATGTTTGCACTTCGCAAAGGGTTAATTCGACAAATACTACTTACTACAAAACCTTCGATCTCGATCGATACACCGATAATGTTTTTCTACGAGAAAATATGGCCAATTATGAAAGTATCTAGACGTCAAATTGGAACACGAGCACGTCAATTTTGAAAGATATGTAGCACCGCAATTCAATCATGTCCTTATTTCTTCAGGCTTATCTCTATATATACATGGAAAAATCCCGGTTGGCTTGTGTTCTCCGACAGCACACGATACCGATATGTTGTTGTTCCGATGCAAAGAAGTCTAAGATGACCTCACAACACAGGCTCGTGAGTCGTGATAGCTAGCTAGCTAGCTAGCTAGGTCCAGTCGATGCCGACGTTGCTTGTGACGTATAATCCTCTGCTGCTCCAAACACTCTCATTATTCTCCTAGTAGGATAGGATCGAGACAGTACGTTGTGTCCTGCACAGATCGCCTACCTCGGTCTTGCAAACACCCGGCGTTACCGCAATCGTCTGCCTGGTCTAAGCGATCATATCAAAATCCATGTGGTTTGTACTTTTGTTATTAGAATCAAGAGAGGCTCTTGGAGGAGTTCACCTATCAGTGTGATGGCTGATGATGATGTGCTGATTTATTTTTTTAAGGAATGATGATGTGCTGATTGATCAGAGCCTGCATAAGTCAATAAGAAACACGCCATCGCCGTCATTTTCTCTCTCTCTCTCTTTCTCCTCCCATGAATGGATAGAGGAAATACTCGACATGTACTTGAGATGGAGAATTTTTCAGACTAGACTTGCGACTGCCGGCCTGCGTTTCCGTGGCGATCGCTGAGGATTGATTCACATTACATTAAACGGCCGTCGGCCGGTCCAAGAACTGACAAAACAAGCCGGCTGCAGCAATAATACCCAATATACTACAGTATTTTAATTCCAGAACAACGATTGTTTGTTATCATGCGCCTGCAGTCCTCGTCTCTGGATAATAAAATAAATTTACACAGCAAACCATGACCAGCCGAGCACGGCATGCAGACACCTTATTATCGTAATTTTTGTTCTGGTGACAGCGGACATAAGCTGTAGAGTCTTGGGCATAATTTATCGTGACGGTATCGCCACAAGAAAGTACCGTCCGCGCGACAAGGGCGCGAGGTTAGAAATTTACAGTATAACAACAGCTTGGGTTTCACAAGCCCTCGAGAAATGAGCATCAGAATATGCACCATAATTTAAGCTAAAAGCTGTCAAAAGAAATGGAGAAATTTCCGCCAGGCGTAATCCCCCCTGGCACCCGTGGAAGACAAGATGGCCTCCTCATAGCCTGCAAACAGGGTGAAATTTCAGACGATTTTCCTGGTTTCAATCCAGGCAGATAAGGCTCGCATCTCTCAAAATTTTCTCATGTCATTTTTATTTTTTTTGCACAAAATACTGGTCAAGTGATTACAGGCAAGTCCCTTTTGCACGAGTACTGACAAACCACGTCTTTACTAAGAGTTGGAGCCTGAAAGCACTATTGCTTAGTTAAACAGGCAAAAGGACTGGCTACAAGCAAGAGTGCAACAGGTCAACAAGACAAAGTCAGCCACTTAGCATCATTTGCTTGCGAGTTTGCCTCTTCTTTATTGTGCACAATGAACACAAATGGCATAGGATCAGAAAGTCACGTTTTTGCTAGTTACAAGCAATAGCCTTTTGCTTAGCAAATAGCCCGCCCTAGCTGCAACACTGTCACCTCTTATTGTATTTAAAGTGTGGGCACTACATACTGGGTGGCATTCAATTCAAAGGATTAGGATATGCTAAATATGTGACACCTGGAAAGCCTAATTTGGTACTAGAGAGAATGCTCAGTAATCACTCGGATGATGCAAGACTGCGCCACTTTCAGGAGAGCCGGCATAGTTTGCTCACTAATACAAGTGGACCCACCAAATACATGGTACCCTTTTCTTGGGGAAGAAACACACGACAATATTTCCCGTTCACCTATGAGAGAAATTTCATGTCTCAAACATTAGCATTTACCTTAAGGAGGAAAACAGCTTGCGGACCGCTTCAAAGATTTCATCTGCACTTCCCGTTGCATTTATCTGCATGGAGTTCAACAAGTACTCTTAGACATCCCAAAGGTCAGTCTAAAAAAATACATTCTATTCTGTATTATTGGAGCAGGACCATATGAGCAAGCTCATATTCTAAAAATAATAATACATTTTGGAAATTTTTATTGGAGCAGGAGCATATGAGCTCGAGTTCAGTTGTGTATTTCCGATTCTATAGGTTACTAATATTATATACTGGCCATTTTACAAGGATGTATCCCTGCTTTGTACCCCTTTTGAAGAGATTAGCAATGTCTCCCAAGCGAATGTATTAGTCACTCATGACATCTAATATCAAATCGAAAGACAGCTAACTTCCCCTCCCACAACATAGCAAAAAGGACTTACTGTTAAAATCAGAACATGGGAACTGCATCCTATTCCTATCTCTATCTCTCCATTAAATTTTGACATATATCTTTGATATTTATACATTGGTAACCCATTTGTTTCTGAAATACATATTGGCTTTCATAAAAAGTAAAAAGAATGAGGCGGCTATAGTTCAATTCCATATTAAGAAGCCTTTGGATCGACTTCTAGAACACAATGCAGAAGGCAAGGTAATGAAAAAAGGTTAACAAACTCTGTTTCTTTTTCTAGAAAGAAAATGAAAAACAAAAAGTAAAAATGTAAAGGTACGAGAAGTTCTATGTGGGACGCTCTGCGCAAAATAAATCAATTAATTACCTTGTGAGCCTTTCCCTTTGAGGAGTAGTAGTTAACAACTGGCATGTTCAAACTCTCGAACACTTTTAGACGCTTCTTGATTGTCTCAATGTTATCATCAACTCGTCCCTAAGATGCATACATGAAAGAATCAAAATAATAGAAATAAACAGAGGGATAAATTTAATCCTAATGTGATATAATTTAGAGTAAAACTCCATAAGAGTAAATATATCTAGTGAAAAATTTGCAGTAATCAACCTCCCATTTTGGTAATATGTATACATAAGCTAATGATGTGAATGTTTCTTCTCTTCAATACAAATGACATACAAAGAAGGAAGTTATTTGTGGCAACAGATAAGGAAATAAGCAAAGTCTTACACTATCTTTTAGGAATGTCATCTTTCATGTTACTAGTAAAGAGAAAGGGGGGTAAGCAGATGATTGTCAAAGCCAAAAGTAACGTGTGGGAAATTAAAATCTTAGAGAAGCACAAATGGATCAAACTTAGATAAAGAAGTGGGGAAATACAGCAATTTACACCCTAATATAGTACAACGACCAACCTGGTTACGGCCTAGGAGGCGTTTAACCATCAAATCTTCTGGACAATCAAAGAAAACCACAAGGTCTGGTTCAGTTCCAGTCTGAAATTTATTCATCAACGTGTCAGAACAGGAACCATGCTACCTACATTTATCTGACTAGCAATTAGTGATGGACAACAATGAGCACACCTCTAGCATGCTAGTGCCTTCTTATAACCAGACCACATCATTAACATCACCTTTGATATCAATACTATAGTAGTTGACAAGATGCAACCCTACATCCACCATAGTGGCAGTAACATTAACAGGGGACTATGGCATAAAACTAAAAGTGTATCACTCTAGAGAAGGACATATTTACTGATTAATTACTAAAAGTACATGCATATGAAACTTCTGATTGCATACTAATCAGTTTTAGGCCTGCATATTGATGTAAAAAAGTGAAGACATGTATGTATAAACAAATGGTTACAACAACCAGTGCTATAGAACTGCCATATTCACCCATTATTAGACCTGGACTAGTAATGAATAGAGAAACCTGGACTAGTAATGCAAGCCAAACAGAGAACTTACTAATTTTTCGAATGCTATTCTGTTTTCTTCACACCTTGGAAAACCATCAATAAGAACCCTTTTAGCAGTGGTTGATTCAATTGCTTTTCTGACCAGTTCAACAGTTATCTCTGAAGGAACAATCCTCCCCTCCCTTATTATCTCCAGGATCAACTCCCTGACAAGTGCCACGCAAAACCAACAAATCAATTGACTGGATAATCTGTGTGCGTCATCGTAAGGCTATCCGGGGATTGAATGAAAAAAATATTACCCTTGATCAGTACCAGAAGTTATTTCATTCCGCAGAAGATCGCCAGCACTCACATGAGCAAATCCAAAATCTGAAGCAATCCTACTGCATTGTGTTCCTTTCCCACTCCCAGGCCCCCCTATACACAGGGATCTTAATTAGTCATGTGAACATTTGAAGTTTGAGGAACGTGAAATAAGACTAATTATCATTGGAAGAGGCACCTTAACTTATACTACAGGATATGCATTTGATTTTATAAACGTAAAACCACCCCTGCAACATCTTGGAGTAGAAGTAGGAAATTTACCTAAGATGAAAGCAATGAACGGCCTGCCACCATCACTTCCCTAGATGATAAAAGAAGGGCACAAGGCCAGTTATTCACATGCAAATGTGCAGAGAGGCAGTTGAAACAAAATACAAATGTAGGTTTTGGAACAAACATACAGCTTGGGATGTGAACAGCCTGAGCAGACTCGGAGCAAGTAGTTTCTGCAAGAAAATAATTAGCGAGTACGTCAGCATCAAAGAAACACAGGAATACTGATCCCAATGGAGCAAGAAAGGAAAATACATCGGATTCAGTCCGGCCAGCGGTGTGCGTACGTTGCGTTCGACGAAATGCGCAGGAGAGAAAGAAAGGGGAACCGTGGGGTTACCTCATTGGGGGTGGGGAGGAGGATGTGGCGGTGCTGCTGCTGGTAGGAGGAAGGGGAGGAGGAGGAGCATGGGGATCGGGGAAGAAGGGCGCTCAGCCGCCGCCTCCACATCCCAACGCCGATCGCTCTCGTCTTGTTTGATGTACAGGGCAAGGCAGCAAGAGAGGCGCACACGTCGCTTCACCTGCAAGAGGGGACGAGTGAAGGAGGTCGGGAAGGGCAGCGGCGGGCGGGATGGACGCGGTGGCCGGCGGGCGGCCACGACGCTCGGTGAAGTCGCCGGAGAACGGGGTCACGCTCAGGTGAGTTTGTTGCTTTTCCTTTCCTTTTCGATATCCGCCTCTAGTTGAGGAAACGCCACGTGGGTTGCAGTGTTTTTTTTTGTGTGTTTTTTTTTAAGAGGAAACACTCGAAAGTTCTTTCAGATCTGATTCATCTTTTCTCTTAAGATCTGATTCATCTTTGTGTTTTTTCTTCTAATTTGGTTAGAATTTCTGAAGAATAGAAATGTGCTATAGTTTAGAACGAAGGCTCCAAGAGTTCGATTTATATTAAGAGAAAAAATGTCTTTGTAACCCATCGCAGCTGCCGCTCTGGTGTCATAGGCGGCAGATAGTTTTAGGCGTGGTATGCTTGTAAAAGTTGTTTTAAGATTTGAATAAAGACTTTTACGCGAGCCTTCCTTCACCGTCGTACTTGAATGCGACGATGTTGCCTTTGATTTGGTGTGTGCGAACTCCCCGATCGTTGGCAAGGAACATCTGGCCGAGGTGGTCGAACAACATCTCCATCGGGTACCGGGTGGTATTGACATCAGACTCCCGCAGAATGACAAGATGGGGCGGTGCTTCGACGACCAGCGACGCAAATTTGTGGGAAAGGAGCATCATGTCCCCCGCCATGCCGGAGCGGATGGCCACGGCAAACTAGATGCGGTCGACCAACTCGGCGACGGCGACGATGAGGAGAGCGCGGTAAGGCTGCGTCCTCCGCGCCTCCCTCGATGTCCACGGCCGGGACCTGGTGGTCGTCCTAGACATCCTTCCTTCGATCCAAGGCCGTCGACCATGGCTAGCTACCGGTAGTGGAGGATGGGAAGGAAAATGAGGAGTGTGTGGTGTGGTGTGGGAGAAGATGGCGCGCCGATTAAAAGGCCGACATCGGATGCCGGCGTGGAGGCCGAAGCGACGATATTGAAGTGTCTATGAGGAGACGGCGCGGCGGCGCC
Organism: Avena longiglumis; assembly: GCA_030063025.1. Classification (NCBI taxonomy): domain Eukaryota; kingdom Viridiplantae; phylum Streptophyta; class Magnoliopsida; order Poales; family Poaceae; genus Avena; species Avena longiglumis. Next base: position 12,073,444 of record CP125974.1, read on the forward strand.
CAGCCAGCAGCCGGCATTTGGAGCGAACTTCCATTGATGGCTAGTGGAAAACCGTTGGATCGCTCGTAGGCGGCGTCCAGTCAATCAGGGTGTCATCTTGTCACCATTGATGGCACATGCTGCCGCCGGTCAGTCTTTCGCCGCGCCTCTGAATCTTTGACGTGGTTGCGTCTGAATCGGTGCCACTGAACGCGTCTAAATCAATTCCGTGTTAAGCGGTGCCTGACGGATGGGCCAGTGGCACAAACAGGCAGGACACGCTCTCGGTCCGCCCGTGTTTGGACCGATGAGATTTGTGCACGGATGAATCGAACGCGTCCGTCCGAATGAGTCATGTCATTGGGACGCCGCACGAAAGAGTTCGGACGGGTTGAGTTGACCCGATAGAGATGCCCTAAACCGTGACTCTAGGCTCTGGCTATCTCGCTCTGCGCGTGAGGGCCTGAGGCCAGAAACTTTTACCGTGAAGCCGTGAGTTGTGAGAAGCTGCTATTGTGCTGGGCCACATGGAAGAATCCTGGGCTTGGGTCTCCCAAAAATTAGATTTTCATTTTTTTCACCTTTTATTACTGTATTTGATTTCATAAACCCACCTAATCCATGTTTCCCCTCAACAACAACAAAAAACCTAATCGATGTTGTTATGATTTAGCACTGCAATAATTTGACGAGCATAATAGTGCTATGAATAATCAGAACCCTGGTGCCACATCACTAACTGCAGGAAGAAATTCACAGCCTGTTAGAACACATAAATACGAAATTTCGCAACACAAACATGCTTTATTGCAACAATTATTAAGCTTGTAACATCCGCACAGGTACAGCAGAAAGTGGGATAAACTAGAGTACTGGACTAAAAATTCCAAATGTCCACTAACTTGTAGCTCGATGAACGCATCTGATACACCTACTATGACGAAACAATTTTACATGCATGTTGACGCCGTAGAACCTGAAATACGGCCGCTGCTAGCTTTATCTCGTGGCGTCCAACTACTATCTTGTGGTGTTACAGGGATCTGGCTTGACTTCTATGAGCTCCAGAACAAGTGCCGATGCTCCGCCCCCGCCGTTGCATACACCAGCGACACCGATTTTGCCACCCTTCTCCTTAAGAACCTGTTTAGAAGCAACATGGTCACTGAAGTGAGAAAAGGAAACCGGAGAGAGGAGGAAAGAGGAAGATAAGATGCCCAACACTACTTTTAAGTATAACTAGATTTCATTTACTACAAGAACAGCTTTCTACTAGAAAACAAGATCCATCCTCAAACAACAGACGCTGACACGTGATCACAACAGAAAAAAAAAACCAGGAGAGAACTTACACCAAGAAGAGTAACCAAAATGCGAGCACCGCTGCATCCAAGAGGGTGTCCCAAAGACACAGCTCCTCCATGTACATTAACCTTTTCCTGCAAGCACAGCGTTGTGAGCAATGGCGTAGTAACTACAATCTGTAGTTTACGCTAACAAATATTGCTGGTGAATAAGAAATAGTAACAGATCGAGACGCATTTTCTGAAGGACTTACTGAAGGAATCCCAAGAAGCTTTTGATTTGCAAGTGCAACAGCCTGTATTAAAAAGTGGAAAAGGAATATGATTAACAAAGAAATGCTACTGTATTAGTAAGTATTCCATCAATTCCAAATTAATTGTCGTGGTTTTTTTATAAAATGAGAAAATCTACACACTGAAACGCGTCTCACGTCGTATTTAGACCAAAGCTGTGTCAATTAATTGGAGCGGAAGGAGTAGTAAAACAAATGATCAAGACCATACCGCAAAGGCTTCATTAATTTCGTAAAATCAACAGAAGAAGACTCTAAGCCAGCATGAGTGAGAGCCTTCGGTATGGCAAGTGCTGGGGTAGTGGTGAATAGCTCAGAGCCTGCATAATGAAATGGTAGTTAAAAATATCAGTACCGATTACAAACTTTGGCAGTTTTTTTCTTACAGTACAAATTTTGATAAATAGTAATAACCTCCAGTTATTTACTTACATATAACTATTCCAGAGAATAGATGCAAATTTTGATAGAGAATAACGTGTTTTTATAGCATATAACCTTCAGTAATTGTAGTTACATAGAACTATTCTAGAGAATATGGATTCCTATATCTGTTCTGAACCTTGGTCATTCCTATATCCATCCAGAACCTAAATCATTACACTTGCTCAAAAGAGGTTAACTTTTTCCCAGGTAAGATAAGATTTGGTATTTTGGCTTACTTGAGCTGCATCAGCGAATCCTTTGATCCTTGCAAGGACTTGCAGACCAAGTTCTTGAGCCTTCTGCCCACTCACCAATACTAACGCGGCAGCACCATCACTGCTCCATGTAAACCAAAGAGGTAAGCATAACATATTCAGTGCATAAACAAACAGAAGTACTCCACAAGGTTTGAAATAAATAAATGACAAGCAAGCACCTTATACTAGAAGCATTCCCAGCAGTAACAGTGCCGTCTTTATCCTTGAAACTTGGGGAGCTTCCTCAGTTTCGCTGGGTCAAACTAAGAAACACAATTCTCGTATTACACGGTAGTAGTATCCCACAAAAATACAAATGACATATTATGCATGTTCTAATTAACCATGAGACAAACTACCAGAAAATAGTATGTACAGCCTATTAATGCTTTTTAGCTTAGTGCATATAATATTTTGCTGCAGGATGCGTGAAAGCACCAAATAAAAAGCGGCACAGACAACTTGCTTTAACCAGTTTGGTTGTTTTAGGAAGAAGAAATTTAAAGCTACTGCTAACTAGAACATCGGGTATGGCATATAGTTTATTTTACGAAATATTCTTTGGAAATAATTTACCTTATCTAGGCTCTCGTCTTTCTCAACAAGTACTGGTGGTTTCCCTCTGCCAACAGGAACTTCAATCTGGTTGATAGGACACGTAGCATTAGGGAAACAAATAAAGGAACCATTACTAACTCTGGCAGAGATAGAAAATCACCGGAACAATCTCCCATGCAAAAGCACCACTGTCACGAGCAGCAATTCCACGCTCATTACTTTGAATAGCAAAGGCATCCTACATAAGAACATATAGATTCAGATAATGTATAAATATTATATATGGGTCATAATGTAGAAGAACATTACATCAAATCCTAGAAAGTTTTAAAGATATCTAACAAGTTCAACTCTGATGTGTCCTATTCTTCAACAAAAAAAGGTGACAGAAAAATAAAAATTTGGGAAGCGGTTAAGGTGCAAAAGCATATTGTTCTGTACTGAAGATCTTAGTGCACTCAAAAGACGAAATTGTTAGTGTGCTTCAGTATTTAATATTCACCTCTACTGAATCTCTAGAAGTAACTGAGAAAATACATGCGCTTCTGTGCTGCTAGCAAAATATAAGAACTATAGCTACATTAGAAGGTGGTCACGACAATTGCCGTAAGTTACCTGGTCTTCCCTTGTCAGGGCATGATTGTCAGCACAAAGCTCAGCACACACGCCCATGGCATAATCACCATATACATCCCAAAGGCCATCCTTAAGCATACCATCAATGAGGCTGTCATGTCCGAAACGAGAACCTTTTCTGCATTTGAGGACACAGATCACAATTCACAAAGTTGCCTCAAAGACATAAAATAACCTTAACTAACATATTTTAAATAAATTCCAGCAAAGAACGAAAAGCACAAGATGTCACATAAACCACTTCAATAGATATTTTGGTATCCTAATCTTCCTCATATGCTAGGTTTATTCACCAAGAAAAACAAGATTGTTCTTCAGTCGCATTTGTGCACTACATCCGGATGCAAGCAGAAGAACGATCTACTGACCTAGCCTCAGCGATGTATTTCGGAGCATTCGACATGCTTTCCATGCCACCAGCCACCACAATATCATTGGTGCCCAGTTGAATCGACTGTGCAGCGAACATCGTTGCTGCAGAAAGGGGGGAAACAAAGACCATGGTCAGGAAATATGTCTCACTTCTAGAAGCTGTGAACAAAGATTTATACAAATATTGTCACATGAACCCCAAACCTTTCATGCCAGATGCGCAAACTTTGTTGACAGTGGTACAAACAACCGTGTTCGGTATCCCTGCACCTAAAGCAGCCTGTCTGGCAGGCGCTTGCCCCAAGTTAGCACTCAAGACATTGCCGAAGTAGACCTCCTGCACAAGGGATGGATCCACATTTGCCCTTTTGAGAGCAGCTGATCACGGCAGTCATCACGTTATTACTCTTGGATTAAACAAATCCGACAAATTAGATCTTCAGGGGAATGGAGAGGAGACACTGATCTCACCTTCAATAGCTACGGAGCCAAGTTTAGTGGCAGGCAGTGAAGACAGGGCACCGAGGAAACCACCCATAGGGGTGCGTGCAACCCCAACAACGCAGACATCTGTCAAGTGAGGAAGATGAAGTTACTAATTGCAGCATATCCCACAAGTATCTGGACTAGCTCTCCTAGTATAGCTGTACTTGGCCAAGATCTCATTAGATGGAATTTTTGCTTCCAATTCACAATCTTAGCTCTCGGCACAGATGTCGTTAGTCTTTTACTTTACTTTTTTACTATTCCCTCTGTTCCAAAATAAGTGTAACTTTTTTTTAGATACGGAGGTATCCGCACATTAAAATATGTCTAGATACATACAGAGGTATCTACACACCGTATCTAGACAAAACTGAGCGGGGATTTTAGAACGGAGCTAGTAGTAATACTATTATTATTATGAAGTTTGAACTAGTAACAGCGAGCTCATTGCCAATATTATCGTGCGCAAGCTCGAATCCAGAGCCCACCCGCGGTTCAGTTCAGTCAGAGAACACAAACTGGGAGGGCGATAGGAAACGAGACAAAGCAGTACCTCTCGGGCCGATGTTCTCTGAACCCATGGCGGCCCCGGCTCCGACCTGCAAAATCAGACGAACAAAAGCATCCGGTTCAGTCTCACCCTACTCGGCGCGTAAATCCCACGGAACAACAGGCGTGCGCCACCGCGGCGGGCGGCGGCGGCGGCAAGAAACAGTCCACTGTTATCATAACGAACTTGGAATGCGGAGAGGGGGAGAGAGGGCATGCCTGGGGTTAGATCTGGCGCGCGGCGGCGGCGGAGTGCACGAGGCGCAGGGGTCGCAGCAGCCGAGATCGGTCGGGGCGGTGCCTGCTGGATGCTGGCTGCTCGTGCTTGGGTTGGTTTGGTCTTGTGCTGGACTGCTGGTTATAATGAAGGGGCTCGGGGAGTCAGAGTCAGTGTGGGAGAGGGGCTGCGGTCAGTGCGTGAAAAAAAAAAATACTTTTGCTGCTCGCTGCGCAGCCATGAAGGGTGTCAGCGTAGGACGAGAGCCAGTTAAATACACCCACCCACCGTGAGTTATTTTTTCTAAGAGCAACGACGTATTTCATTGATCGAAAATCGAGTTACATGGAGTAACACACGTAGAAAGTAAAAAAAAATCTGAGATAAAATGATTATTCTAAAAATAATACAGATAAAATCCTAAGAGACCGAGAAATACAAAACGTCCCCAAGGTTTTCCAACCACAAGTCAGCGGCTCCTGCCCAGCTCCAGCGCCGTCGAGACGCACGCTGAAATAGACGTCGAACCTCCAACACCGCAAGATCCAAAAAAAGATCATCATCAACAAGGCTTTGTAAGCCGATGAACAGGCTTGCTGCACGCAGCGAGGTACATGTCAAGGTGGCACATCGACCGGGGACGTCCACATGCTGTTTTGAACCAAGATTCGTTGCCTCTCATCGACAAAGTCAGAGAAGAACGACAGATCCACCCCCTTCGGACCAACATCCTCGCTCCAGAGAAAGCACCTCGCCCCTGCCACCAGCTCCGTCACTGAGAACAACGAACGCTGACAACATACCGAGAAACTGATCTCACTAGATCTGAAGAACGGTGAGAAGACCATGTTGTCGATATGAAGGAACGACTAGCACACCTTGCCATCAACTTTGAGGCGTCGACGTGAAGATCGTCGTCGATGTGGGAGTAGAATTGAGACAGATTTATTGCCGGGACACCGCTCCCACCACCCCAACGACGTCACAGGCCAGACACACCCTAACCCTAACTACTAGGCGGAGAAACGAGGTTCCCCCTCCCTCCTACCGCCAGAGCGATAAGCAGAGGGAGAGAGAACCAGCGCTCTCGCCGGTTGAGATCTGGAGGGAGGGAGCCGCCTCCTATTTCCCTGAGGAGGAGAGACGAGAGTGTACTTAGACTTACTTAGGGCCATCTTCCTTCCAAATACGAAAAACTATATGGTATCTAAACACGACTTACTACCTCCGTGGCAAGGCTTAAAGCCTGTATTTTTTTCAAAAGTCAAACTATCTCAAGTTTGATCAAGTTTTTATAGAAAAATATTAATATTTATAATATGTAATCCATACCCGTTCGTCTATCATGAAACATATTTTCACATGGTATCTATATAATATAATAGTTTTTGATAGTTTTTTTAAGGTTTGATCAAACTTTACGTGGCTTGATTTTTGAAAGAAAACATAGGTCTTAAGCGTTGGGATGGGAGAGTAGTTATTATCTAGTAGTCACCGGCTCACCGTATATAGTAGTATTTAATGACATGGCAATGTGTGGACCCAGTATCCAATCCTATGCCTATGCCACTTACATGAAAATTACCCGCAAAGTGCCATCGAATATATTCCCTAGGCAACCCTTTGGAAAATATTCAGACCTTGCTTGCCCCCCCCCCCCCCCTCATTTCGCTCGTGCTCGACCACTGGGAGGCGCGCTGCCCTAAGTCCCTAACCATAGTCGCCCGCATTGTCCTTTCCCTCCAACACCGGCTAGTTGTAACCGACTGCCACCGTCCCTGTCCTCGCGGCACATCTCTGCCCCTATCGCCGCTAGCCCTCAGATTGCCTTCTCCTCGCAGGCTCCAAGTCCCATTGCATATGGGCGCACGTGCATCTCGACTCCTGTCATCGACCCCTCCTCCTTCGGTGAGCCAGGGCGTCACCGCCCTCCCGTCTCGACTTCCTTCCTCTGCATCTCCTTCCTAGATCGCTGCCCTTTCCTCACAATAGGTACGGCTCATCGACCTTGTCACAGTGCTCTACAAAGCCCTTCCCTCACACTGGTGTTTCCACTCCCCGACGGTTTTTAATGCTACGCAATGTGCAGATTTCTAGCAGTTGCTCATCGACCTTCTTTTGTTGTTGATTGTTGAGTACCCAGCTGCTTCGATCTAATTGTAAGTATGCCAATTTTTTATGTATAACAGAGCCACGAGTGATGTGCAGATTTTGTGTAGTACAGAGCCACGAGAGATGTGCAGATCTCATTCATACGCGTGTATCTTTAGCTGGCGAAAAATCGAGGTTGTAATATCGCATTTTTTAAGAGATAATTCTTTACTTGACACTAGTTGAAAATATGATTCCTTATTTGATATTATATTTTTTTCTACCTTTTTTGACAGTTGATCTAAATCTTTTGCCTTACACTATAGTTCATTTTGAGCATCAACAGTGTTAAAGAGAGTCAAAAAAGATGGTTTTACCCCTAGTGCAAAGAAATACACTTGCATTTTTCTCTTTCACGGCTGTGGCTGCGTGGGCACCATCACGATGGCTGCAGCGGAAAATGGAATCAAGTCGCTCGACCGTGTGGCAGACGGAAGTGGTGCCTGACTGTTTGTACCCTTGGAGCACTAAGTTGCACTAAACAATAAAGAAAAAATTCAGACATTCAGTCATCGAGCCAAAATGGTTAAGACTAAACTAATTTAAAAGCCCCACAAAAGTTTCATACCGTCTTTTTCAGAAAGCTTGGGTAAAGACGTAGAGCAGCTTCTCGGAGAAGCCACCAAAAAAATTAAACCGGCCACCGTTTGCAGTACATAACATGTCAGCTATAGACAACAAAATAGACTGAGTCATACAGCAGATTGTCTTCTCAACTGTCTATAATATGTGAAACTGCTAACAGCACGTAATTACTCGGACATAAACGATGAGAGGACACATAACTGACGCCATCTATACAATGAGACGGGATCACAGTCTGCACAACAATGGCAGATTGTCTTCTCAGCTGTCATAATATCGCATTTAGCCACGAGATCAGATCTAGATAGAAGATGCCACGGAAAGCACGACCTACTGTTATAGTTTCATAGCAACAATAATAATACCCCTAAAAAAGCAACAATATCAATAATAATAAATAAATAAATAAATAACGTGATTTAAAAGGGGTGAAAGTATGTTCAAGGACGACCATACTTTTTTTAATCCTTGGAGCGAGCAAAGGTTCTGTTGGACGAGTAGAAGCATACATCGGACCTTGGACATGGACTTGGACCGAGGTGAGGCACGTGTAACGCGTGGGCCGTGGTAGCATAAATGCAAACTGGCTGCGAGTGCACACTAACCCGAATCCATCTCGATTCCCTCAAGAAAAAATATAGAGAATCCATCTCGAGATCCAACATCCCGATTCCAGATTTTGTGGCGCAGCAGCCGGTTATCACCCTGCCAGATTTCACACGTTTAATCTGGTCCTAGTGGGAGTATCATAATACTACTACTCACTTCGGCCATATTAATTGACTTTGATTTGTTAAATTTTGGATGAACCTATATACTATTTATAGTGTCTAGATTCATTCAAATTTTGATAAATCGAAGTCAATTAATATGGGCCGGAGGGATTTTATCATGTACTACTCTCTCAGTCACGGTTTGGAAGACGTTTTAGAGAGATTGCTGGAACCTAAGTGGATACTGATTGGGGCCAGATTTGTGTCAAAAACATGCGACCATTAATTATTCGGGCCCTATTAAAGTAATTACTCAATGAAAACGAGAAGTTTAGGCGCATGCATTGGTGGAGTTGCATGCAAAAATTAATTTATTGGCTGCATGGAGTAGGAAGTGGGGAGGAAAAAGAGGGCATTAATTCTATAATTAAGTCTAGTGCGCCTAGGAGGAGAGGAGTTTTAGAAACGCATGACTTTTGTAAGACGCCCTCCAAACCGTGACGGAGGGAGTAGTATCATAGTAGTGGCATATTTATTGATTTGTATAATCTTTATATAAAATATGTGTATAAGATTTACTTGCCATTATGATTTCTAGTTTTACGTGTTATGATACGATATCTACCTATGATACTCTAACCATCTCTCTCTTTATTAATTATGACGTCACGTTAGATTTTTGCCAAGTTAGCATGCATGATACACCTTATGATACTAGCACTAGGACCAGCCTTAGAGCAAGTTCAATAAGGCTGCTTATAGTGGGTAGTAACATAGATGCCACATAGACTAAAATGATGATGTAGCAAGCAATTAATAAAGAGAGAGACAAATGGAGTAACATAATATGTTAACATCACATCACACTTTCTAATACAAATGAGTCTATAAAATAATACTCTATGTTACTACACTAAGTTACTTCCACTATGCAGATGCTGGTCATAGTGGGAGTATCATAATACTAGTATCATGCTTATGATATCTAGTGTAGATACTATGTCTCTAGTGCATTGTATCATGTAGTAGTATCATAATAGTGGTATATTTATTTATTTGTAGAATCTCTATGTAAAATGTGTGTACGAGATTTACTTGTCATTATGATTCTTAGTTTTACGTGCTATGATACGGTATCTACATATGATACTCTAACCACATCTCTCTTGATTAATTGTAATGCCACATCAGATTTTTGCTAAGTTGGCATGCATGATACACCTTATGATACTAGCATTAGGACCAGCCTAACAAAGCCTGTTGTTGGCTATAAGTCGTCGCCACGTCATCTATAGCCAATCCAATAGTCAATATATACAATAGTTAGCTATAACTATATACTACTTTATTTGGTTAAGGCATATCTTACATTCACACAAAGTGCCTAGGAGCACGTGCTATAGCTGGCTCTTGCATGAGAGCACACTAATATTCTCTCTCCACTTATCTCCCATCCACATCATCTTAAATATATTATTTAAAGGCTTATAGCATGTTTACATAAGCTTATTGTACTTGCTCTTAAAGAAAGCAGTCGTCTGAACTCTAGTCTGAAACTCCATGCGTTAGCAATTGGAAAACATCCTGTGCACCTTTGTGGAACCGCGGGAGAGCGGTGTTGAGCTGCACTTCCTCCCTTCCCAACTCTCTCTCTCTCCCTTCCCACCGCGTTTGACCGTTCCTCCCTAGATATCGGGGCCCTCCCATGGCCTCTTCGTCAGAATATCCGGTCGGAGTTGGCACGGAGGTGGTGCCAGTGTAGATAGGGTTAGGAGTAGTGGCTTGCTGCCGGTCGTGGGCTCTTTGCCTGGCGATGTGGTACTTCTAGGCGGGTGCGGCCAGAATTTGGAAGTTAGGGTCCGTCCTTGTTGTCTTGATGCTCCTATGGCTGGAGCTAGGGACGACGAGGAGGACAACCGCATCAAATAAAGCCGTTGTTTGCTGTTTTCCTCATCTCGTCGTCGGGGTGCTCGGTTTTCCTCATCTGGCCGGCCTTGGAGGCGGGGGATGGCGATGAAGAGCACGTCGAGGTGTGGCTTGGGGGACGGTGGGAGTTCCTCCTTGTCGGCGTATGCGCGTGACGCCGGCAAGAGGTTACCTGTGCATGCGCCTTCTCTGCTTCTTCCGGCCGGCCGTGGAGGCGAGGAGAAGAAGAGAAGAAGTAGGCGGACGGCCAACTCCCAATGCATCTCGCGCGCGGCCGCTGCGCTGCTGTTGGCGGTCCTTCTGCAGTCCGAGTTCATCTGTCCTGTCGTGGAGGCGAGGAGGTGGGTGCGACCGCACAGTGGATTGCTTCGGCGGTGCAGTGCGATGGGGAGTTTTCGGATCTTCTCCTCCCCGCGACATTCTCCAAGCATCGACGAAGGACCGCCGCCGCTATCCAAGGCCAAAAGGGTGGTCGCACCGTGCTCGACATCGATTGCGCGAGCCTTTGTATCCTTTTCGGGACGATTTCCTCCAGCGGCGGAGCAACACTGAAGCCCCTCCTCCAGCCAAGTGGTTTCGTCCCCGGCTGCTATAGAGGTGGCGCTGGCTCGCCGCTGTTCGTCGTCGGCGGTTGCTTTGGACCTGATCGCGTTTCTGCGATATTTTTAGGGTGTTGCTTGCAAATTGTACGGGTCGAGTTTTATTTTCCTTTTTCTGGTTTGGATCTGATTGTAATTGTTCACCCACCGCTGGAATGAAGCTCCTAGGTCCTTCGTGGCCTTATGTGTGTTAAAAAAAGGGTGCAAACAGTCGTGTAGTGGGTTGCTGTGTTTTTTGTACTAATACAAAGTTCAGAAGGATTTTTCTTTAGCAGTTCGCATCGCACCCAAGGAAATGCCGATCGATCCAAAATACTACTTCCTCCGGTTCATATTACTTGACGACAAGTAATATGGATCGGAGGGAGTACAAAGAACCATCCTCCATCGAAAACAAATTAATCTTCTCCTCCTCCACAAACATTAGGTAACCACCAGGGGAGTTCTTGATGTTTGGTTTCATGCTCTGAGGAGCGCATGGGCTTAGTACGGTTCTTTATCAGATTTGGTAGATTGTTTAGGGCTGATGCTTCGACTTGTGAAGTGTAGTGGTCGGCGGTGCTCGGGAGGGGCGGTTGTGGCGTTTTCACGTATGCGGCTAGCCGATCCGGGTCTCTTCCTCAACGACGTTTGGACTCGGATTTTTGGAGATAAAAGAAGCATGGGGCGTGCCCCAGTTGTGTACTACGGTGAGGTATTATCTCCCATCTTCAGAGATACTGTGGCTCGTCATCGACGAATGGACGTATCTAGATAAGTTTTAGTGTTAGATATATCTATCGATGGTTTTGGGTATGTTTGTGGAAGCATTTGTATCTCTGATTCACCACAGACATCAAGCATGATACGCATAAATTCTCTTTGAACTAGACATATCTGAATGTATACATACCTAAGTTATATATACCTAGGTATCACATACCTAGGAAGCCCATATGAGAATCCATGGTGCCTGGGCACCATACCTGTATTTTATTCAAATTCTTACATATATGATGGTGTACGTACGCAAATTCCGCATACCTAACTTTTACATACCTAAGTTATATGGTGTCCCATATATATATGATGTCCACCGTTGATTCCACAAACACGGGCATAGTTGCGCATAGCCTATCCACCGTTGATTTTCTCCCCTTTTGATATATGGAGCACATATTTCCTGAACCAAAACGTTAGATTCTCATTTGATGGATAGTAACGCCGTTACTTCATGAAAACCGAGAAAACAAAGCTTATCTGATTTCAGGCGTTTTTTAGTCAAACCCTAATGTACTACAGAAGCGGACCCCTAACCCAAATAAGCCTTATTTTCATTTTGTAACCCTAACCCAAATAAGCCTTATTCCTTTTAGGTAGCTATTCCTTTTTTAGTCAAACCTTATTTCGTGTTGTAACGCTAACCCAAATAAGCCTTAGATAAGCCTGATTTCTTTTAGATAGCTATTGCATGCAGAACTTAACACTTTTTCACTTTATGTATTGTTTTACGAGCTGCTGGCCAAGCCTCGCTTATTTATTCTCTCTTTTATAGAGTAGCATAGCACCATGTGGCGGGAAAACACAAAAAATTTCACCCAGGTGCCGCGCGAGAAGTAGCTCTCTCCCGCCAAAAATATAAGACACTAAACCACTTAGATGAAAAGTTAGGGTTTGCATACTACCACAAACTTTCACTAGGGTTTGCATAGTACGAAGAGTTTTGCATGCACCTGCTCCTGTGTTTAGCAATGCCTAGATACTTTAGATGCTACTTTTACTAGGGTTTGGAAACGTTTGCATGCAGAACTCATTTTAAGCCTTGTTCACTTTATCTTTCCATTTTAGATGCTAAAAGTTTCTTTGCCAAACAGCGAACTAAAAAATAGGGTTTGCTCAAGCCCCTAGGCGTTGCATGCATGTACACAATCGGTGTGGTGCAACCGCCGTTAGAAACCGTTAGTCCTTCCAAGAGCCAGCCACTACCATCTAAACTAGCATTGCATGTGTTCTCTTTATCCAACAGACATAAACCTATGCATAGCTACGCCTGTGTTTAGCAAATCCGCGTTGATATATATATATATATATATATATATATATATATATATATATATATATGGGAAATAGCCTGCTAAACACGGTCATAGCTGCGCATAGCCTATCCACCGTTGATTCTATCATCTTTTGATATAGGGAGCACATGTATCCAGACCCAGGATTTGTCTAAGAACTAACGCCGTTAGTGTTCATTTGACATGCATGTATGAAGCTCTAGCAAAACAAACCTTATCTAATTTTGTTTGTATGAGGCAAACCCTAACGAGCAACATGCGGTAAACACTAAACCAAATATACTACATGGTAAACCGTAATATATTACATGCATGAAGCCCTAACAAAACAAAGCTTATCTAATTTCGTTTTGGTTAGGCAAACCCTAATATCAACATGAAGTAAACCCTAACCCTAATATACTACATGCATGAAGCCCTAGCAAAACAAAGTTTGTCTAATTTCGTTTGCATGAGGCAAACCCTAACGAGCAACATGCAAAACAAAGCTTATCTAATTTCATTTAGGTGAGGCAAACCCTAACGGACAACATGCTGAGAAACCCTAACTTATTTAATCCTTGTTCTCAATCCCTTCTCATTTTAGATGCTAAAATTTTTGTAGCCAAAACAGTGTGTTAATTTGGAACTCATGCCAAACCCTAGATTTTTGCATGCATGCACAAACTAACACCGTTAGCTCATCCATGTTCCACCCCACTTCCATCTAGAGGTTGCATGCATTTGATCCCTAAATCCAACGGTGCTCATTTATGCCTACTACCGTGAGTAGCAAATCATCGATATATATATATATATATATATATATATATATATATATATATATATATATATATATATATATATATATATATTCGTCAATCATCGGTGTGTGTTCTCGTTGCATCTTATTATAGACACGTATGTTTTTCACGGAAGATTACAAACGCACAAAGCATTCTGACATAATAAAAACAAGATTTTTGGACCACCTAACGAGTAACGACTATTATCATCATCGTCACAGCGAGCCATCCACCGTCGCTGCTCCAGTCGGGTGGCACCCGCCGGGTATGGAGGCGGGTTTGTGACCTCCCCGCCTCCGCCACCACCACCCGCCTCCATACCAGCCGACGGGTCCTAAACTCCACCAGACCCGCCCTGTGACGGGTACCCGTGACCCGATGGGTACCTTTCAAGGTGAACTAGAGCATACAAATTTAATAGCAAATTGTATATTATGTATAAAATTTCGGCAGCACCTTGTTGCATTTAACAAGTCCATCACAATTAACAATAACAAGTACAAATATTAAAATAAAAAGTACAAGTCCAGAAAGTTTATCACAATTAAAAGGTCTAACAAGCACATAACATGTGGCTCTACCTGTCTATGGCGGGTCTACGGGTTAACGAGTATGGGTTTCATACCTCCATACCCGTCTCCGCCAGACCCGTTGGTCACAAATTTTACCATTAAGAGGCCCATAATTTTTTTTTCCAACCAGACCCTCCTCCATTTGATGCGGGTACCCGGCAGATTAACGGGTGACGGGTACCCGGCTTGACGTTGTGCTATAGACAAGTCAGAGGCTACCTTGTGCTGCCCGGACCAAATCCAACGACTGCTTTCTTTTTAGGAATCAAATCCAACGACTACTGCTTCCCTCCCCTTTCTCAATGCAGTGCAAACAGCCCAGGTGCAGATGTTAGCCCAAATAAGGCCGAGTAAGGCACAGCTCGGGAGTGAAAGCAGTCCAGTTCGGGAGAGAGAAAAAGATAGAAAAATTATAGCCAGCAGCGCTGATTCAGTTCAGAAACGTACATAAACACTCAGTTTTACAGCGGAATTAAACAAGGATTTAGCTCCAGTACACATCCATATAATGAACAGTGTTATGCACCAAATAACCAAAATAAATTTCAACAAGAGGCACTATTATAGCAGTTCGATTTTGTGCATTTAGCACATGCTTCTCAGCTCAGGGCTGCTGGAGCAACACCAAAATGCATCAGTTAGCAAAATAAAATAGCCTCCGGATCTTTTCCAAAAAAAAAGCAAAACAAAAAATATCCCGTCATGTGGCATCAGCTACTAAAATATGAAATACAACAGATTTTGAACTGCCATATCATCAATTCTATTAGGACCCTGCAAAGACAGATGAATATAGTTCAAAGATAGAAATACTGAAACTAGTTAAATGATGTTCAAATAGACCAACTACCATCAGAAAATCTGTGAAACTAGTGAAGGTATGCATGGTTGCACTCCACATTAGCCATTGTTGTCGGTACTTGGCTTTGTACACCATCATTCTCTTGTTGCTGCATAAAGTCGCCAATGATGTTAGTAACCATGTAGTAGAGGTCACATACGGAAAATTGATATAGCTCCCGGCCACCCGTCCTCACTGGAGGACTTTTTAAAAATTTCAAAAAGCATCAAACAAATTCAAAATAAATATATTCGTGTAGACAACAACCCAAAATACAAATCTGCAAATTTTTAAATTAAAATAGTTTGTATTTACAGCACAGCAAAAAAGATAAATATGATAAAATATGGGAAAACAGAAGCCCATTCAAAAATTACACTGTTCATGTCTAGATCTGAACTTTTCTCTTTTTTCTTATGTCTAAAATACAAAGTATTTTCACATAATTTTGTGCATAAGCGTATTATAAAGCATTATTAACATTTTTATATTTTTCAGATTTTTTTGGAATCTTTAAATTTAAAATTTTCAAAAAAATTTAAAGTCCACCATAGTGGACGGGAGCCATATCGACGCACTTAGGTCACATAGGACAAGTGTCGTATAAGAATGCTAAATTGCAAAGGGTGTAAAGTAATATACGCTAGATTTCTTTGGCACTTTCTTTTTGAACTCGCGTGTCTTTTTAAACCAACTTCTAGGTCTCTTTGAACTTAGGCTCTCCCGACCCGCACGTTTCTAGAGGCACCTACCTTTGAGAGTCTTCTAGTGCCTTCCGGGCCGACCTGCCATCCCCTTCGCCAGAATAGCCGGCTGGAGGTGGACATGGGGAGGCGCCGGCGTTAGGACTAGATGTAGGGTGTCTAGC
The DNA here is from genome assembly GCA_030063025.1 of Avena longiglumis. NCBI lineage: Eukaryota > Viridiplantae > Streptophyta > Magnoliopsida > Poales > Poaceae > Avena > Avena longiglumis. The sequence goes on from CP125974.1 coordinate 12,089,615, forward strand.
TATAGGGTTGTGCGGCTTCTTGCCGTAGTTTGGCGTTCTCTCAGGAGCCGGCGTCGAGATCTTCTGCCCAAGATCTGGCGTTTTCTGGTTGATGTTCTCCTTGTTGCGGTGCTCTGGCGGTCAGAGCTGAAGACGATGGTTGGAAGGGCGACCAGCGGCTCCTTGAATAAAGGGTTTCTTAGGAGCCTCTTCAGTTGCAGTGGCAGCATGCAGCTGAGCCCCTCATGGCCGGCAGTGGTGGCGTGGGTGAGAGGCGAAGTGGAGTCAACTGCGGCGCAGTTAGGCCTCTCCTGGCCGGCCGTGGCGGCGAGTAGGAGAGGCAAATCAAGGTGTCGGCATTGTCCTGCTGCTCTGCTTCCTAGAGTTGGTGCGTTAAGCGCGCTGAAAGAACATGTTGGGCCCCCATGTGTGGTTTTGATAATTAATGATAATCTTTATGGACTAATGTATGTATTAAGTTATACTTGTAGGATTTGTCCATTGGCATCGCTTGGAGCATGTGTTGGTTTCAAGGTCGATGAAATGCAAAGAAGATATGTTGTGCAAGCTCAATATGCGAGGTCGATGATGAGGAATTAAGAATGGCGTTCCATCTTGAGAAGGGCAAGACCGTCTACATCGAGCTCAAGTGGAATGCTCAAGGCAAAGGTATAATCTTGATAGGTTTTCCCTTTTGCCGGTCTCACGTTGTGTGTGTGAGACCGGGTTTAGGATAGATAACCGTACTATCAAGAGGGGCTCTCGTATGAATAATTCGGTCACATCGTTCGAAGAGAGCTCAAACCTTTGCATAATTGCATCATCGTATTTGGTTGTTATTTGGTCTTATCCATGTGGGGATATTGAGCTTGTGGTAATATCCATAACAAGCTCGTGTTCATCAAAATCGGACCTCCCATATGTATCTTGTTGCGGTTTTGATTTATGCGGCTTTTCGGTTTCTCACCAAGTGAGGTATCTCATATTATATTAATTGATACACTCCCACTTGGTGATAATCAATATTTCCACTTGTTATTGGGAAGTCCTTGTTGTCCTCTATCCAACACAATTGGAATCGGGTCAATCGGAGTCTCCAATCAAAAGTTATGACCGTGTGTATATTTGCTTTATTTAAATTGAAAAAGAAAAAGGAAAATGTCTTGTCTGGGCCGAGCGGTATTACCACAGCCGAGTACCGCTCGTGCCTGGCTGCGCGCAGCCCATTCCTGTGTGGTCCGGTACCTTCAAACGGTTCTACCGGACCGGAGAATCTGCCCGGGTACTCACCTGGGACTAGACCAGATCTGCATCTCCATTTTGCCTCCACGGTCCATACCTTGCTCCCTTGCACCAGACGCCGCTGACTGCCAAAGACAGCGTGCTGCTGGCCATGGCGCTTTGCCCGCCTAGCCTCAAGATCGCACGCTGTTGGAGATATGCCCTAGAGGCAATAATAAATGTAGTTATTATTATATCTTTGTGTTTATGATAAATGTTTACATTCATGCTTTAACAGTATTAAAAAGGAAACATTAATACTTGTGTGATTTGTAAACTAAATTAGAGTCCCTAGTAAAGCCTTTTTATAATACTAGCTTGTTGGTTAATAAATGATTGTGGTTTCCCTATCATGAACATTGAGATGTTATTAACAAGAAGATCATATCGTTAGGAGAATGGTATGATGGACATACTCCTATAGATAAGCGTAGCATAAATATCAAGTCATTTTAATAGTTTAATTGCTATATGCTTTCTGATACATAGTAACCTAATTCCTTCGACCATGAGATCATGCTTATCACCATCACCGGAAGGATGCTTTGATGACATCAAACACCACACAGTAACTGGGTGGCTATAAAGGTGGCATTGAGTGTTCGGAAAGTATGGGTTGAGACACATGGATCAAGAGTGGGATTTGTCCATCCATATGACGGATAGATATACTCTGGGCCCTCTAGGTGGAATGTCATCCAATTGGCTTGCAAGCATGTGACTGGCTCACAAGGGATCACATATCACGGGAACGAGAAAATAGTACTTATCAGTAATGAGGTTGAACTAGGTATGCAGAGATACCGACGATCAAAACCTCTGATAAGTAAACTATCCTGAGACAAAGGGAAATTGGTATCGTATGTAAGTGGTTCATTCGATCGCAAAGTAATCGTAGAAATATGTGGGAGCCATATGAATTTCCAGATTCCTCTATTGGTTATTGTTCGGAGAAGTGTCTCGATCATGTCCGCATAATTCACGAACCGTAGGGAGACACACTTAAGGATTCGATGTTGATTGAGTAGTTATGGAATGATGAGTAAGAGACTGAATGTTGTTCGGAGTCTCGGATTGGATCCGGGATATCACGAGGAGATCTGGAATGGTCCGTAGAATAAGATTCATATAAGGAAAGTCCTGTTTCGGAGTTGGAGAATGATTCCGATGTTTTCATCGGGAATGTTCTAGTAAGGGTCCGGAAGGTTCGGCACTCTGGAGGGGAAGGGTACATGAATGTGTCATAACAAGTTGGAATTATTGCATCATGTACTAGGTGTCATCGCTGAGCAAAATAAAGTGATAAATCAAATCCTAGTTTGAAAAGTCAAACGCCAATTTGAAAAGTCAAACGGCAAATTTGCTTGGTGGAGGGAGAGTAGGAAACCTACTTAGGGAGGAGTTCCTCTCCCTCCACCCGCCGGCCAAGGAGGCCGACTTGGGGGAGGACTCCCTCCCCTTGGTCGGCGCCCTCCCACCTATAAAAGGAGGGGCAGGGCTGCCCCTCTAGATACACACCTCTCTCCTCTAAACCCTAGCCCTAGCCGCCGGCCCTCCTGCAGCCGTCGCCGGCCTAGGGTTTGCCCTAGCCACCGACTTGGGGCTCTCCCCTTGCCCTAGCCGCCGGCCTAGCCATCTGTCCTTGGTGCCTCTAAACCCTAGATCACCAAGGCCTCTCTCATAGTCCACCATACTCGCTCCGGCTTAAGGCGAAGCCCTGCGAGTTCTCCCCTCTACTTAGACCACGCGCAGTATACCTGGAATCGCGAGGAGAGTGCTACAACCTCCGCTACGTGCTGGAACAAGGGAGAGGAAGGTCTTCATAAAGTACCGAATGTGTTACCGACTGCGGGAGCGCTGCCGGAACGCAGCGCCGGAAGGATCGTCTACACGATCTTGAGATCGGCAAGAGTACGACTACATCACCCACGAGAATCCACTCTTGTTAAACACTTTGGAATCTTCGAGGGTGAGTTATTCTATCGACTCGTTGCTACAATCTAGTAGACAGATATTGGCTTGCTTGTTTGTATGCGGTAGAAAATTTTGTTTTCCATGCTACGAACCCCTACAGTGGTATCAGAGCCGTGTCTATATGTAGATCTGTTGCACGAGTAGAACACAATGGTCATTGTGGGCGGTGGTGCTTTTATTATCAATTGCTTCTTGTGTACTTTGCATCTTGCGGTATGATGGGATGAAGCGGCCCGGGCTAACCTTACATGACATCGTTCATGAGACTTGCTCCACGCTCAACATGAAACTTGTATTGCATAAGTGGCTTTGCGGGTGTCTGTCTCTCCCATTATAGTATAGATCCAATTTACAACGGGCGCTTGATAGTTCAAACATCAACGTTGTGGTTCTTGTTCGTAAGTTAGATCAACACTTATTGAAAGCCCCAATCCACGTAAAATATGCAAAGAAATTAGAGGCGTCTAACTTTGTTTTGCAGGGGTGTGATGTGATGTGATATGGCCATGATTGTGATTATATTTGATGTATGCAATGTTCCTTATTATAAGTTGGCAACCGGCAGGAGCCATATGGTTGTCTTTAATTTCTGTTAAGACCCGCGTGTCTATTCAAAGTAGTTGTAATAGTTGGAGATGGTGGACGACAACCATGGAGCAGCGTCATTGACCTTGATGCAATGCCGGTGATGATGGAGATAATGTTCGTGCTTGAAGATGGAGATCGGAAGCACAAAGAAGAAAGGCCATATCATATCACATATTATGAATTGCATGTGATGTTAATGCTTTATGCATCTTGTATTGCTTAGTTAACGACGGTAGCATTATAAGATGATCCCTCATGCACATAAATTTCAAGTTCTAAAGTGTTCATCCTTAGTAAGCACCGTTGCTAAAGCTTGTTGTTTCGAAGCACCACGTGATGATCGGGTGTGTTAGATTCTGCAAGTGTATACAACGTGAGCAAGCCAGATTTGCTCATGCAGAAACTAAGGTTTGATCTTGACGAGCCTAGCATGTACAGACATGGTCTCGGAACACGGATCACCGAAAGGTAAAGGATGAATCATATAGTAGATATGATGAACATGTCGATTGTTCGCCATTGAAGCTACATCAACTCTCGTGATGATCGGTTTTGATGTGGTGGATTTGGTTCGTGTGATCACTAAAACAATGTGAGGGATATTGTTTTGAGTGGGAGTTCACCTAGATTAATTTAACTATTAATTAGAACTCAATTTGTCATAAACTTAGTCTAAACTATTGCAAATATGTTGTAGATCAATGGCCCCCTACCATCAATTTTAATGCGTTCCTAGAAAGAAAAGTTGAAAAACAATGGAAGCAACTTCACGGATTGGTTCCGCAATTTGAGGATTGTCCTCAATCCGGTAATTTGACCTATGTCTGGATGCACATTGGGTGACTCCTTTGCACCGATGCTACCGATGAAGTAAAGAATGTTTACATCGCTTCTAAGAATCGATACTCCATTCAGTGCTATCTTGTATGGTTTGGAATCGAGCTTGAGAAAAGGTTTGATAATTGGACCCACATGATATTGTCCGTGAACTCAAATTGATATTTGAGACTCACGCGGTTGAGATCTATGAGGCTTGAAAAGTTCTTTAACGCAAGATGGAAGAGGGCAGCAATCGGTGAGCATGTGCGTAAGATGTCTGGGCACGCAAACAAACTTCAAAGCTTGGGTATAGTGATTCCTAATGCTTTGGGGATTTATCGTGTCCTCCAATCACTGCCACCAAGTTACAAGAACTTTGTGATGAACTACAATATGCAAAGCATGAACAAGCAGTTGCCAGAACTCTTCTCCGTGTTAAAATCTGAAGAAGTGGAGATCAAGAAAGAGCACCAAGTGTTGATGGTCAATAAGACCACCAAATTCAAGAAAGGCAAGTCTAAGCAAAGGACACTTCAAGAAGGGTGGTAAGAAAGTTGCCATGACAAAGAAGACCAAGGGACCTAAGCACGACATCGAGTGCTTTACCGCAAGGGAGAAGGTCCTTTGAGTGGAATTGCCCAAAGTACTTGGCGGATTTGAAGAACGGCAACATCAAGAAGAAAGGTATATCCGATATACATGTTATTGATGTGTATCTCACTAGTACTGTAGTAGTGCTCGGTATTCGATCTTGGTTGTTGCTCATATTTGTAACTCGAAACAGGTGATGCAGAATAAACGGAAGCTAGCGAAGAACGAGGTGACGATGCGCGTAGGAAATGGATCAAAGGTTGATGTGATCGCGGTCGGCACGCTACCTATTCATCTACCATCGGGATTAGTTTTATACTTAAATAATTGTTATTTGGTGCCTGCGTTAAGCATGAACATTATATCGGGATCTTGTTTATTGCGAGACGGTTACTTGTTTAAGTCCGAAAATAATGGTTGTTCGATTTATATGAGTAATATGTTTTATGCACATGCACCTTTGATAGATGGTCTATTCTTATTGAATCTCGATAGTGGAAATACACATATTAATAACATTCAAGCTAAACGTTTGAAATTAAGCGATAACTCGACCTATATGTGGCACTATCATCTTGGTCACATTGGAGTGAAGCGTATGAAAAAACTCCATTCCGATGGACTTTTGGAATCACTTGATTTCGAATCACTTGAAAGATGCGAAGCATGCCTGATGGGTAAAATGACTAAGACTCCATTTTCTGGTATGATGGAGTGAGCTAAGGACTTATTGGAAATCATACATATCTATGTGTGTGGTCCGATGAGTGTAGCATCGCGCGGTGGTTATCGTTATGTTCTTACCTTCACGGATGACTTGAGTAGATATGGGTATATCTATTTCATGAAACATAAGTCCGAAACTTTCGAGAAGTTTAAGGAATTTCAAAGTGAGGTGGAGAATCAACATAACAAGAAGATTAAATTTCTGCATTCTGATCGTGAAGGTGAATATCTAAGTTACGAGTTTGGCGAGCATTTGAAGAAATGTGGAATACTTTCACAATTGACACCGCCGGGAACACCACAGCGTAATGGTGTGTCCGAACATCGTAATCGAACTCTCGTAGATATGGTTCGTTCTATGATGTCACTTACAGATTTACCGCTATCATTTTGGGGTTATGCATTAGAAACAACCACATTCACTTTAAATAGGGCACCATCTAAATCCGTTGAAACGACACCGTATGAATTATGGTTTGGTAAGAAACCTAAATTGTTGTTCCTTAAAGTTTAGGGTTGCGAAGCCTATGTAAAGAAGTTACAGCCGGACAAGCTTGAACCCAAAGCGGAAAAATGCGTCTTCATAGGATACCCAAAGGAAACTATTGGGTATACCTTCTATCATAGATCCGAAGGCAAAATCTTTGTTGCCAAGAATGGATCCTTTCTAGAGAAGGAATTTCTCTCGAAAGAAGTGACTGGAAGAAAAGTAGAACTCGACGAGGTTGTCGAACCTTCTCTCGAACTTGCGAGTAGCGCAGCACCGGAAGAAGTTCCTGTGGTGCCTGCACCAATAAGAGAGGAAGCTAATGATGATGATCATGAAACTTCGGTTGAAGTTGCCACAGAACCTCGCAGGTCAACGGGAACTCTTACCACTCCTGATTGGTATGATCCTGTTATGAGTGTCATGTTGGTGGACAACACCGATGACCCTGCGACATGAGGAAGCGATGATGAGCCTAGATTCCAATAAATGGCAAGAAGCCATGAAATCCGAGATTGGATCCATGTACGAAAACCAAGTATGGACTTTGGTGGACTTATCGGATGGCCGGAAGGCTGTCGAGAACAAATGGATTTTCAAGAAGAAAACAGATGTTGATGGTAATGTTATTATCTATAAAGCTCGACTTGTCGCAAAAGGGTTTCAACAAATTCAAGGAGTTGACTACGATGAGACTTTCTCACCAGTAGCGAAGCTAAAGTCTGTGAGGATTTTGTTAGCAATCGCTGCATATTATGATTATGAGATATGGTAGATGGATGTCAAAACAACGTTCCTCAATGGAGACATTGATGAAGAGTTATATATGATGCAACCCAAAGGTTTTGTCGATCCTAAAGATGCTAACAAGGTATGCAAACTTCAACGGTCCATATATGGATTGAAGCAAGCATCCCGAAGTTGGAATCAACGTTTTGATAAAGTAATCAAAAGTTTGGGTTTTATACAAACTTATGGAGAAGCTTGTATTTACAAGAAAGTGAGTGGGAGCTCTGTAGCATTCTTAATACTATATGTAGATGACATATTGTTGATTGGGAATGATGTAGACCTTCTTAATAGTGTCAAGGAATATTTGAATAATAGTTTTTCAATGAAAGATCTTGGCGAAGCAGCTTACATATTAGGCGTAAAGATTTATAGAGATAAACCGAGACGCCTAATATTATTGTCACAAAGTACATATTTGGACAAAGTTCTAAAGAGGTTTGGAATGGAAGATAGCAAGAAAGGGTTCTTGCCCATGTTGCCCAATACGACCTTGAGTAAAACTCAAAGTCCCAAGAATGGCGTAAGATAGAGAAAGGATGAGTTAGACTCGCTATGCCTCGACCATAGGATCTCTAATGTATGCTATGCTATGTACTAGACCCGATATTGCATATCTCGTTAGTTTAACTAGCAGATATCAAAGTGATCCGAGTGGATCATTGGACAATGATCAAAACATCCTTAAGTACTTGAGAAGAACTAAGGATATGGTTCTTTCTTATGGAGGTGATGAACAGCTCGTTGTTAATGGTTACACCGATGCTAGTTGGAACACCGATCCGGATGATTCTAAATCTCAATCTGGATACGTATTTACTTTGAATGGTGCAGCAGTTAGCTGGAGGAGTGCAAAGCAAAGCGTTGTGGCGAGATCTTCAACTAAATCAGAATACATAGCTGCTTCGGAGGCTTCACAAGAAGCGATATGGATGAAGGAGTTCATTACAGAGCTCGATGTGGTTCCAAGTGCGCTAGACCCAATGTCTATCTACTGTGATAACATGGGCACCATAGCCAATGTGCAAGACCCAAGGTCACACAAGAAGCTGAAGCACATCAAGCTAAGTTTTCACGCTATTCGAGAACATGTCCAAGATGGTGACATAAAGATTTGCAAAGTACACATAGATCTGAATGTGGCGGATCCGTTGACTAAACCTCTCCCGAGGGCAAAACATGACCAACACCAAACTGCCATGGGTGTTCGGTATATTACCATGTAATCTAGATTAGTTGACTAGTGCAAGTGGGAGACTGTTGGAGATATGCCCTAGAGGCAATAATAAATGTAGTTATTATTATATCTTTGTGTTTATGATAAATGTTTAAATTCATGCTATAACAGTATTAACAAGGAAACATTAATACTTGTGTGATTTGTAAACTAAAATAGAGTCCCTAGTAAAGCCTCTTTATAATACTAGCTTGTTGGTTAATAAATGATCTGAAGGGAATATGCCCTGAGAGGCAATAATAAAGTGTTTATTATGTGTATTCCAAGTATATGATAGATGTTTATTTTGCATGATATAATTGTATTAATACGGAAACGTTAATACATGTGTGTTTAATAAACAAACAGAAAGTTCCTAGTTATGCCTCTCTCATAAACTAGCTCGTTGATTAACAAGATGATCAAGGTTTCCTGATCATGGACATTGGATGTTGTTAATAACGGGATCACAACATTAGTGTAATGATGTGATGAGCATTCATCCGAAGTATAGCATTACGATCAAAGTCATTGAGTTTATATTGCTATAACAACTTAAGTGATCCTAATCCTTAGACCATGAGATCATGTCAATCACTAACACCGGAAGAGTTTCTTGATAACATCAAACGTCACACCGTAACAGGGTGATTATAAAGATGGATTCAGAACTAATAAAGTGTTATGTTGAGGCTCATGGAACGAGAGTGGAATTTGTTCATCCCGATGACGGATAGATATACTCTGGGCCCTCTCGGTGATATCACATTGATTAGCTTGCAAGCAAGTGATTTGATCACTAGAATGTTATATCACAGGAACGAGAAAAGAGTGCATGTCGGTAACGAGATCAAACTAGGTATGGTGATACCAATGATCGAATCTCGGACATGTAATATATCGTGAAACAAAGGGATTAAGATACTAGCGTAAAAGGCTTCGACGATCACAAGAAAGTCATCGTTGAATGTGTGTGAGTCAGTATGGGTCTCCAGATCCCGCTTCTGATTATTGATCCGAGAGGGGTCTCGATCATGTCCGCATTATTCACGAACCGTAGGGTGACACACTTAAGAGACACCGACATCAAATTGGAGCAAATGTTTCATGCCGAAAGAATGAACAAGCGCGAATTTATTTCACTAGATACCAAAAAGTTTTGGGTGAAATTGCATAAAGTGGTTATGCATGTGAAATAGAATTCTAGCAAGGGGTTATTTGTGAATGTTTGTCATTTAAAGTAATTGACAAAATTCTGAATAAAATAAAAGAGTTTTATTTAATGAGAGTTTGCATTAAATTTGGTGGAAATTTAATGGGAATTTGACTGGACTTTTGAGTGGAGGGAATTTAAAGGAGATTTGTGAGTGGGTGTCCACCCACATGAAGAGGGAGGGCAAGGGCAGCCCCATGCGCCACCCCTTGGGGTTCCCCTCCTCCTATAAAAGGCCCCCCTCCTCACTTGTCTCTCACACCTCCTGAAGGATCTCTCTCCCCTCTAGAATTTATTCCCCATGGTCTCGGACTAGCGAGATACATGTTCCCGTGGCTATTCGGCAAGAAAGAGTTGTGCTTCCGCTGCATCGCTGGGCGAGGAGGCGGAGGTTGCTCGGTGCCTCGAACGTGTGTAAGCAACGGATCTTGGCTGATTTGCGGCGCTAGGACTTCCTCTCGATCTTGAGATCGGCAAGAGATCGTCTACATCAACCACGAGTTGAACTCGTTAAGCTTTGTCGGTCTTCAAGGGTATGTTCTCTACGGATATACATCCGCCCGTTGTTTGTATCTAGTATATAGATCTTGGTATATAGTTCACATCGTAGGAAAATTTTTGTTTTCTATGCTGCGAACCCTACATGATTGTGGTTTACCTATCATGAACATTGAGATGTTATTAACAACAAGATCATATCGTTAGGAGAATGGTATGATGGACATACTCCTATAGATAAGCGTATCATAAAGATCAAGTCATTTTAATAGTTCAATTGCTATATGCTTTCTGATACATAGTAACCTAATTCCTTCGACCATGAGATCATGCTTATCACCATCACCGGAAGGATGCTTTGATGACATCAAACACCACACCGTAAGTGGGTGGCTATAAAGGTGGCATTGAGTGTTCGGAAAGTATGGGCTGAGATACATGGATCAAGAGTGGGATTTGTCCATCCATATGACGGATAGATATACTCTAGGCCCTCTCGGTGGAATGTCATCCAATTGGATTGCAAGCATGTGACTGGCTCACAAGGGATCACATATCACGGAAACGAGAAAAGAGTACTTATCAGTAATAAGGTTGAACTAGGTATGCAGAGATACCGACGATCAAAACCTCTGATAAGTAAACTATCGTGAGACAAAGGGAAATTGGTATCGTATGTAAGTGGTTCATTCGACCGCAAAGTAATCGTAGAAATATGTGGGAGCCATATGAATTTCCAGATTCCTCTATTGGTTATTGTTCGGAGAAGTGTCTCGATCATGTCCGCATAATTCACGAACCGTAGGGAGACACACTTAAGGATTCGATGTTGATTGAGTAGTTATGGAATGATGAGTAAGAGACCGAATGTTGTTCAGAGTCTCGGATGGGATCCGGGACATCACGAGGATATTTGGAATGGTCCGGAGAATAAGATTCATATAAGGAAAGTCCTGTTTCGGAGTTGGAGAATGATTCCGGTGTTTTCATCGGGAATGTTCTAGAAGGGTCCGGAAGGTCCCAAGACTCGGAGGGGAAGGGTACATGAATGTGTCATAACAAGTTGGAATGATTGCATCATGTACTAGGTGTCATCGTTGAGCAAAATAAAGGGATAAATCAAATCCTAGTTTGAAAAGTCAAATGCCAATTTGAAAAGTCAAACGACAAGTTTGCTTGGTGGAGGGAGAGTAGGAAACCTACTTGGGGAGGAGTTCCTCTCCCTCCACCTGCCGGCCAAGGAGGCCGACTTGGGGGAGGACTCCCTCCCCTTTGCCGACACCCTCCCACCTATAAAAGGAGGGGCAGGGCTGCCCCTCTAGATACACACCTCTCTCCTCTAAACCCTAGCCCTAGCCGCCGCCGCCCTAGGGTTTGCCCTAGCCGCCGACTTGGGGCTCTCCCCTTTCCCTTGCTGCCGTCCTAGCCCTCTCTCCTTGGTGCCTCTAAACCCTAGATCACCAAGGCCTCTCTCATAGTCCACCATACTCGCTCCGGCTTAAGGCGAAGCCCTGCGAGATCTCCTCTACTCGGTACCACGTCATGCTGGAATCGCGAGGAGTGCTAAAACCTCCCTTTCTTTGGAACAAGGGAGAGGAAGGTCTTCATCGAAAATCGAACGTGACTGATCGGGAGCGCCGAACGCAGCATGGAAGGATCGTCTACACGATCTTGAGATCAAGAGTATGACTACATCACCCACGAATCCGCTCTCGTTAAACACTTTGGAATCTTCGAGGTGAGTTATTCTATCGATGGTTGCTACAATCTAGTAGATGATCTTGGCTTGCTTGTTTGTATGCGGTGAAAATTTTGTTTTCCATGCTACGAACTCCTACATTGCCATACGCGTCTTGCGCCTGACCTCGCCCAATCCCGCCGCCGCTGCCACATGTGGCCCTTAGCCCAGGCCCGCGAGCCTCGCCCGCTGTTGCTTGTTGGCCCACTGCATCGCTTTGCCGCCTTCTCACGCTTAGCCTTGTCAGAAATGGCCCCACTTGCCTCAAGGCGCATGCCGCCGCTAATCCCTCTTCATTGCTTCTCTCTTTTCACGGTAGGCGGTAGTCTGTTAAAACACCGGTACTACCGGTCCAGGCAGAAAAATGCCCCAAAAGGCTAATTTTTGGGGCCCCTATTTAAGGCTTTGCCCGTTTTCAGTTTAGATTGCTTCTCTCTTATCTATTAGGCTAAGCTTTGTCCATACTTGCTCTAGATCTTAAAGCTTGCCTAATATTTTCCCTCCGATGATTATTGCTCATATTTGAGTGGAAGAGAGAGGAGATCTAGACCCACGTTTTGACCTAACCGATTCATCTCTTTGTGAGTGCATCTTTGGGGATCTAGATTTTGGGGGATTTTGTGTCTCTCTTTGATTCCTCCTCTCTTGTTCCCCCAATAGCTTTAGTAGCTTTGTTGGAACTTGAGAGTGAGGGATTTGAGCACCTTTGTGGTGTTCTTGCCATTTGTATTTGGTGCATCGGTTTGAGTTCTCCTCGGAGGATTTGGTTTGAGTTACTCTTTGGAGCTTGTCCCTCTTGGGTTCTTGGAACCCTAGACGGTTTTGTGGCCTTGGTGGCATTGTGGCCTTGGTGGCATTTTTTGAGGCCTTTTGTGGCGTTTGTTGGGAGCCTCCAATTAAGTTGTGGAGAAGTGCCCCAACCTTGTGAGAGGTTCCGGTTGCCACCGACAAGTGCACCGATAGTGGAAGCATGGATCGATCCCATTGGGGTGAGATTCACCGGAGAATAAGGGAGGCCTTTTGTGGCGTTGGTGGTTTGATACCACCCCCTCTCCAAACGAGACGTACTCCATGTTGGGAGGAACTCGGTAAAATATTGGTGTCCCCGCGTGCCTCGGTTATCTCTATACCCGAGCTCTTTACTTATGCACTTTACATTGTGATAGCCTTCGCTTGAAGTAATATATATCTTGCTATCACTTTGTTGCTTGTATTGCTTAGCATAAGTTGTTGGTGCACATAGGTGAACCTTAGTTGTTCTAGGTTGTTCTTAACAAAGTAAACACTAGTTTTATTCCGTCTTTGTTAAGCCACTCTAGGAAAATTTTTAATCGCCTATTCACCCCCTCTAGGCGACATCCGTATCCTTTCACGCGCGCGGGGAGGGGGTAGCCACGAGTCTAGATCAGTGGAGTTGTCTGCTCCTTGGTCGCCATGGTGACGAGATCGAGCAGATCCTCCTCGTCTGCGACTTCTAGCTATCTGCGCCGCATCATTGGAGGCTTCATCTGGGCCTCCGGGAGCTATTGGATCATGGGCTCCCTGCGGCGGCCTCAGCCCGCCCCCGCTATCCAGGGCCAAGAAGGTGGCCACACTGCGCTCGGCATCGTCGTGTGCTCGAGCCTGTTCAAACTCTGCATGAGGATCTTCCGCAGCTTCAGTGCGACACTTAAGCCCCTAGCCCAACCAAGTGTTTTCGTTCCCGGTTGGTGCTGGGGTGGCGCCGCCTCGGAGCTGCTCGTTGTCGGCGGTCTGCAAGGTCTCGATTGCTTTTGGCAACTTTTTAGGGTGTTCCTTGTAAAATTGAGGGGCCCGGCTGTAATTTCTGCTTTCTTCTTATGCCTCCTTGTAACTGTACACCCACCCCTGGAATGAAATATTCCGGGCCCTTCGAGGCCTTATCCGTTCAAAAAAAATGTTTCTTTGAACTTTTTTGTTGAACCTTATTTTTATTTAAGCGGCCAGAAGTAAGCAAACCCTCATCTTGTTGAACATTAGATTGGACATTATATGAATCACCCAAAATACTTGTAGATGAACTTATTTTTTCTTCTACTTGCTTAGCAACGCATTCGAATGCATTGTCCACCAACAAGCTACCATCCGTATCGTTTGTATTTTTGTATGCAGAATCATGAAATTTGTGAGAAAGAAACTTGCAAGGAAGAGTAGGCCGCACTACTAAAAAACGCCTATTCGTGGCGCACATGAAAAGGCCTTACATGCGGCAACCATGCGCCACGAAGTTTGGGCAAGTCGCCACGCCAGATGAACGATACCCGTGGCGCACTAGTTGTTGTGCGCCACGGATATAAATTTCAAAATTCAAAAAAAAGCAGCAGATCTGGATCTCGTCGTCGGTCTGCGTCGGCTTGGCAGGTCGCCGTCGTGCCCTCCTCGTCGTCTCCTGCCGTAAATCGGAACGCAAGGAGGAGGAGGAGAATAGGAGGAAGAGGAGGAGAAGATGAGGAGGAGGAGGAGGAGGAGAAGAGGAAGAGGAGGAGGAGGAGGAGAGTAAGAGGAGAAGAAGAGAGGAGGAGGAGGAGAAGAAGAGGAGGCCTCGTCATCGTCGGAACTACAAGGAGGAGGAGGAGGAGAAGAAGGAGCCCGCCGTCTCGTCGTCGGAACTGCAAGGAGGAGGCCGCCGCCGCCATCACCATGTTCACTGCAAGGAGGAGGAAGAGGAGGAGAAAGGAGAAGGAGAAGGAAATGAGAAGGGAGGAAAAGGAAAAGGAAATGAGAAGGGAGGAAAAGGAAAAGGAGAGAAGGGGAGGGAAGGTGGGCGGGGTGGGGATTCGGAATTTGAATCCCGCCCAAGCTTATCCGTGGCGCACTAGGTGGTGGTGCCACTGGTAAGTCCTCTATTTTTTTCTGAGGAAAAAGCGGTCTTTTACCGTAACTTTTACTCTTTTCAATTTTGAAAATCTAAAATCGCTAAACGACCATAGGTCGTTGCGATCGATCTTAATCTCGTTCGTCATTTTGGTATATTATACGATTTTTTCGATATCGTATGCAAAATTCTGACCTTTTTAGTGGCATGACTTTTTTTGCAAATAAAGTCAAAACTCATGTTTGTTAATTTTACTAGATGCTATACCACATTACCTACCTAAATATGAAAGGATTTAATTTTTTGAAGTGTTTATCATTTTCGTTTATTTTTTACAAACCCTAAAAAGGCGATCCACGGGGGGGGGGGGGGGGGGGGGGGTGGTGGAGTGCATGCCACTTAGGCGACATCTGTGGCGCACTATGTCATGTGCGCCACAGATGTTTGTGGCCGTTTCACGGCTAGTTACTAGTAGGGCACTGCCTACAGGTGAGCCACGCCTGTTTTAGCCGTGGGGCACTTCAACCATGTGAGCCACGGATGTGCTGATTACCTATAGTTGTTTTCCTAGTAGTGTCGTCCCCTACTTGTGCATAGTTCTAGTAGTAGATGTAGGTTTCGGCTTAGCTTAGACTTGTCCCATGTGGTGACTGGCGTGATGTCGAAGGGGGTTTCGTTGATGGAGCTTGTGAGCTGTGGCCAGCGGCATGTGGTGGTGATGTTGCTCCTCGTGGCGCTCCTGTGGAAGGAGCCGAATACGAGTGGCGACGCTGCTTATCCCCCTTAGAACAAAGCTCTGTAGCGGTTCAGATTTAGAGGATTTGTCCGGCCTTCTTCCAAAGTACGACCATCGAGGTGACTGGGTAGTTCATGTGGATGGCTTTTGGCCTGATCGTCGATCTGGGTTACGGGAACCTTGTGTTGGAGGTGTTCTTAGAAGTTACGTACTTTGCAGGGGACTCGTGACGACGAGCTCTGTATTTCCCTTGCTTGTTCTGGTCGAAAGGCGACCCTCCTCAGCCATGGCTCGATGCTGGCTCTCTTTCTCTAGACGTAAAGCCGTTGTGGATGACCATCATTGTTGTTCTATGGTGGCCTGTTGTAGGTGAGCAATCTTTGATGACAAAGGAATGCACTTGATGGCGCCATGGAAGCATATGTTCAACCTCCACCAGAGGATGCCCTTATTCGATGGTGCGACGACGATTCTTCACACCGTCTTCATTCCAAGTGTTAGTGTCCTCGGTGATAAAATCGGTGGTCGTCGACCATTTCCATATCTCCCTCCTCGGTGATAAGGCGATAGGACTTGACTGTGTTCCCAATTTTTTCTGAGGTCCTCTCTGTATGTTTATAGGACCAGTTTGTAATTTACTTATTCGTGAGGTTCTTATTGTAACCTGTACCACCACTTGGAATTAATGCAGCACCTTCCCGATCCTTCCGGACCGTTCCTTGTTAAAAAATAAAAAATAGATTTAGAGATGTCAGGAGAAACCACTGATCGAACGATTTACCCGCACGTTTTCTCGTCTGCCAAGAACAAACTACAGTCATTTCTGTTGGTGATGAAATTGCATGCGTGATGGGAGGCCATGCCGCCACGCGTGCACGATCAGCCAATCAGCCCCGGCGCGGCGAGGGAGGTGGCAGCGGGGACATATCGCCATCGATCGGCATAAAAACGCTGATGCCGACGGATTGGACCCACGCCATGTCGACCGAGTTTACCCAATTCGTCGTCGTCTACAGATCGATCAGCGTCGGTGCCCCACGTCCCGGCCATGCTCGCGAAAGATCGCTGGCCCATTGTCGTCGTGGACAGAGCTAGCAAATGGCATTGAAGACGGTCTGTCTGCCTTGTCGTGCCCATGCACGCACCGACGAATTGTTCAGGTTGCCATTCACAATTATAAGCAGCAGCAGAGATCATAGTAGATGGTGAAACTGTTTTACAGGTGGTGGTGGTACAGTGGTAATTTAATCCGAGAAGGTCGGCCGGTCCGTACGTACATTGGTGTGTAGCAGCAGCAGCAGCAATGGCGATGGGGAATCAGCTACTGGCGATACAAGAACATTGGCTTTGCTACTACTGGTGGAGTGGGACGCGGCGGCGGGGGCGGGGCGGCTGGAGGCGGTTGACGAGGGCGAGGGCGTTGCTGGTGGCCTGCTCCACGGCGACGACCCTCCTCTTGACGTCGTCGCGCGGCTTGGCGCCGCCGCTGCCGGCGTAGGCAGAAAGGGAGTCGAGGCAGGTGTCGGCGTCGGTGAGCGCGGCGCTGGCCCAGGTCTGCACGTTGCTGAGCCGCCACGCGAACCGCGGGCTGGAGGCGCGGCCCATCCGCCCGGCCAGCTCCGCCGCCGACTGCCGCAGCAGGTCCGCCGCGTCGCGCACCGTCTCCGCACAGTCCCCCATGGCGCCGCGGCCCTTGGAGGAGGAGCTGGAGGAGGAGGTGGAGGGGGGACGGCCGATGTAGGCGGAGCAGTTGCCGGCGGCGTCCGCGGCGACGGCGAGCGCGGCGTGCGCGAGCCGGCGCGGGCTGCGGCCCACGGCGGGCGCCCGCGGCATCAGGCTCCGCTCGCAGGCGCGCGGGAAGCTCGTGGCGCGGCAGGACCGCCGCACGAACTCCGACGCGGCGGCGGAGGAGCCCACGGGCGCGGCCCTGGGCTTCTCCGGCTCCGACGCCGACGCTGAGGCGGCGGCCAGGATGAGGAAGCAGAGCATGATGACGAGGCCGCGTCTCCTCATCTTCTTCGCTTTGAGAGGTTTCTCTCCTGGGGGGGTTTCCTTGTTTGGAGGTGGAGTTGTCAGCTTCGGATTTGGGAGCGAGAGACGTGGTGTGGTGCGGTCAGAGTCAGAGTCGTTCGTCGGCGGCGGCCGGCCAATTAAATCGCCGGAGCGGAGTGGGAAGGGCAAAATAGGAAATACTACAATTGTTAGGCAGCCTGCCAATGGCCAGTGCCGAAGCGGTCGAGTGGCAAGTGACCCAGCCGTGCGGTCGCTCTGCAGATGCAGCGGCTACTTTTTCGTTCACTCGGGCTGCGTGAATGGATGTGATTGATTCACACAAAAGTGAAGGGACGGTTGGGCAGAGTTTGTTAGGCCATGTCGGGTAAAAAGTTTGTTATTACGCCATCAGTTGTACACGAACGGATGGAATGTCTCCCTTACACGCGTGCACCCAACCAACAGGGGTGCACCTGTCCGGCCCTTTCGACCATTTTGCAAATCTCGTCGTTTTATAATCAAACAAAAGGCCACACCTACCATCAAAATAAAAAACAAGCAAAGCTCTTTGGGCATCACAGTTCAACACAAAATTAGAAGGCCACAACATCCATCATATTGTCAATAGGAAACATAGTTCAACACACAATAAAAAAATCGCACCCTTCATCAAAGTCAGTAGGTTCAACATAGTTCAAAACACAACATGAGATAAATATCGAGTGATCACGTGTTTCGTTTGTATATCATCTTCCTCTTCCTCTCAAACCAAGCCCTTTGATCGACGAGTAGCACCTCAACTTCCATTTGCTTGAGCTCATATTCCTTGGCCATTCATTGGGCTTGGAAACATAGTTCAACACACAATAAAAAAGGCACACCCTTCATCGAAATAGGTAGGTTCAACATAGTTCAACACACAAAACGATATAAATATCGAGTGATCACGTGTATCTTTCGTATTTCATCTTACTCTTCCCCTCAAACCAAGCCATTTGATCTGGATCCATGTCGGTCAAGTTGGACATCATAATCTGGTTCTTCTCGACAAGTAGCTTAACCTCAACTTCCTTTCGCTTGAGCTCATATCCATTGGCCATTTGCTGATCTTGGAGCTCAACTTTCCTTTGCTTGATCTCTACTCCTTTGTCCCTCGCAAGGGCATTGAGCTCCACTTTTTTTATGTTAGCCCCGGCTAATTTTAGCTTCCTATTTTGGTGGTCCATGAAGCTCTTCAGTTGGTTCTCCTTTTTCCTTGCGCTTCCTCCCACTTGACACCTCCTTGTTGGCCATCAAAACCTTCAAGATCGCTTGCAATGAGAGAGCATTGGCCTCATGCTTTGCATCTTCGTTGCCACTTTTGTGGCCTCTCGGCCAACCCACATTGTTGCCCTCGTTTGGGGCATCCTCTTCAAGGTCGATGATCGATGAATTATTATCGCACTTCTTTTCCTTAGGGGTTCTCCTTTTGGTAGGCCTCATAGTTTGATTCTCACTTGGGACACTTTTTTGGTTGCTCTCTAGCAATGTGGCAATGTGAAGTTCTTATTGTCATATTGCTCTTTGAAGTAGTCCAAAGCTTGTAGCACCATGTCTTGGACGTCAACGCCACTCACGGTTCTGATTCGCGACATGCTCGTAGGTGCCACAAAACTTGCTACACTCCGCCTGGATGAATGCACCTCTTTTGGAGAGAGATCTCACTCCGATCACTCCAAAAGTTGTAGGGGTGCAAGCATCTATGCTCATGTAAGTATTGCAAAACCCTCCTCCAAAATACCACTCCCTTTTGTTGAGCACCACGAATTGTGTCTTGCCCAATTTCCATCCAAGCTTCGCAAAGAACCTTGTCCTAGTCGGTCGTGAATGCGCCGGTCCTCCTACTCACTCTAAGGCTAGTTGGTGGGAGAGCTCATCTTCAAACAATGGCTCTTGATCAATTTGTACTCTATCTTATTGAGTGTTTGTGTCTTGATCCATTGATCATGTCCTCTATCACATCCTCATAGTATCCCTACACACAATTGCATATATGTCACATAATTTGCGACAAAACTAATCGACGGAGACACAAGGGTTCTAGAACATACCGGGTTGGATGGTGTCACGGCATGCATATCACCAAACAGGTTATGGGGAGTGGGGAAACCGTGAGAGGAGAAGTCCCTTGGGGCCTTCATGTGCACCACCAGCTATTCGCCGACCAACGGTGTACTGTTAAGGTCAAGTCCACCGGGCAACGGGATGGGCGACACCAATTTCCCGACTTCTGGCAAGGTGCGACGCAAGGGAGAGACACATGATGTTAGCGGGGCATGCCTGACCAAGTAGCCACACGTGGGTGACGAGGTTCAATCTCGTCAATGCCCATTGTTATGGACTTGGGTTTTGGAGAAGATGGGAATGCTGGAGATCGCTGAACGGTTAGCAAACAAGCAACACGGGGACACGAAGTTTACCTAGGTTCAGGCCGCCGGAGGTAAAACCCTACTCCTTCTTGTCTACTCTTGATTACGGCGAAACCGAAGGTTAGAGGGGTGCACATATGCAATCTGGCGTGAGGTGTGTATGAGGTGAGTTCAGGTGTAGATCTGTAGATCTGTTGTAGTCTAGCCTATTGTATCGTAATATGTCCTCCTCGCTGGACCCTCCTAGCCTTTATATATGGGGAGGCTAGGTCTCAGGTGCCAATACGATTTGGTTACAAGTTGAATTCAAACTCTAGTCTTGAGGTTTCCTTGTCTTGTGCGCTTGGGAGTTCGTGTCCATATGGGCTTCATATAAGCCAAAACGTCATAGGCGTCATGGACCTTGGC
Organism: Avena longiglumis; assembly: GCA_030063025.1. Taxonomy (NCBI): domain Eukaryota; kingdom Viridiplantae; phylum Streptophyta; class Magnoliopsida; order Poales; family Poaceae; genus Avena; species Avena longiglumis. Next base: position 12,109,891 of record CP125974.1, read on the forward strand.
AGGTCATCAAGTGGGCCTTTCGTCAGCTGGACCAGGTATGCTAACATCAGGTACCCGTAGGGCATATCCATGTCAGTAGCCCCCGAGTGTTCAGTAGAATCATAGATTCAAGTGGAGACTCTTAAGTCTTTCGAGTGCTTTCATCCGAACAAGTTTCGGGTGGAGACTCAGTTGTCTTGAGCGTTCCATTTGGATGTCGGAGTAGAAAGTTATGTCGAGTGCGAAGCACTTCATCCGAAAGTTCATCGGGTCAAATGAATTTGTCCGGTTGTTGTAAAGGAGTCAGCATTATGGACGAGTCAACACAATGGACTATAGGGTGCGCGACTAGCGCTCCCTATGGGAGTAGCCCCCGAGTGTATGTTCGAGTCGTAGACTCGAGCAGAAACTTATAGTCGTCGGTTGCGTGATACAATGATCCGAAAGTTCTTCGGATGAACTTGCAGATGCCCTGAATGCCTTCATTTTTTCGAGTGCGCGACCAGCGCTCCCTATGGGAGTAGCCCCCGAGTCCTCAGTCGAATCATTGATTCGAGTAAGGAATCGAAGCGTGCGCCTCGAAGATCTTCTGTGTGCGTGACCAGTGCTCCAGTTTGGAGTAGCCCCCGAGTGTCTGGCGGAGTCGTAGATTCGGGCAGAGATTCGAGTCTTGTATCGTACAGTTGTAGTCCATAATCTCATGGGTGTACTGCTGACCCCGAAGTACATCGGGTGCGTGACCAGCGCTCCTGATAGGAGTAGCCCCAATGTGTCTAGTCAATTCGTAGACTTGAGTGGAGACTTACGTGAGGAGAAACCACTGACCCGGAAGTGCAACGATTCAACGTCTCATACATAAGGGCACCCACAACGTGTAGCCAAAAGTAGTTCTATATTTGCTTTTTGGCTTTTGGACCTAGTTCCCTACATTGTGGGGATGGTTCCAAATTGAGCAAAAGAGGGAACCGGAGCAAGAGGGTGCTCCGATGCCAAATGTGGTTCCAAATTGATTAGCCAACCTATGTGTGACATGTGTCCTCTGTTGTCATATCTTAGACAAAAAATAAGGCTATTCTTATCGGGAGTGGGACCGCATGGTGCAGGAATTTAGAATGGCTACATTGTGGAGCTGTAGCCAAATTGCACGGTGAAGCCAAATTTAGCTTTTTGTCAGATTTAGCTATAGCAACATTGTGGCTGCCCTAAGGAGCCAAGAATCAACGATGCAATCGGAGTTGACATAGCGGAGTCATGCGACGTCTTAGTCGGGTGAGTCGATGATGCGGATGGAGTCGACATCGTTTCCTCTGTCGGGTACGCGACTAGCGTTGCCTTGTGTAGCATCAAACGATGCAACCATCCGATGAGAGATTCAACTCGGGTCTTGAGTTTATGGCGTATCCAGTTGTTTCGTCGACTCCTGTTGGAGGACCCAATAGAATAGTTTGGCGCAGTCGACATCCTTGTAAACTGCAGAAAACATGCAGAGTTGTGAAGTACTTGTATCTTGTAAATAATAGTTTCCTATCGGCTTATAAAGTAAAATTCTGGTGCCAATCGAGTCGACACGTTTGCACTGTTTGCTAGGCCTTTTTGTTAGTCTGATTACCCTTAGTCTCAGTACCTTGCCGAGGCACTCAGAGTTCATGGATTCGACGATCAGGCAGAATCAGCTACTCGGGTTGTCGCGTTCGATGTGCTCGAGTGCGTGGAGCCGATGGCACATTAGGTTACTCGAAGAGGGCGCAGCCCCCGAGTGTTTCGAGTGCGAGTTTAAAAAGAATGAATTCTAAGTAGAGGGAAACTTAGCTTTATTAGTAGTTGTCGTGGATGAAGTTGATGCGGTAGTGAGTCATGTGGCGGGCGTAGTCGACGCGGCGGAGTCGATGTGATAGCGAGTCGTCGAAGTCGAAAGATGTGGCGAGTCACCTCAGTTGAAGACATGGTGGTTCGCCGCATCCGAAGACCGTGGCGGGTCGTCGAAGTCGAAGAAGACACCGGGCTGCCGCATCCGAAAACCGCGGAGGGTCGCCGAAGCGGAGGAATCCCCCGAGCCCCCGAGTCGTTGGAGCTGAAGATCACAACGGGGTTTTGGAGTCGAGGGATCGCCCGAATCGAGGTTGCTGAAGCCGATGCGGCCAGCCGCTGCAATCAAAGATCACATCGGGTCGCCGCATCCGAAGAATGTGTCGGGTCGCCGCAGCCAAAGGCCGCAACGGGTCGCACGGCGAAGTCGACGCAGCCCCCGGGTGTAGATTTAACGTGGTCAGACGGATATCATGACTTTTGCCATATTATACTCTATCATGTTACAAAAAAAACTTCGTTTCAGATATCACAATATCTTCCACACATCATGGTTTCTGAAACAACTCTTTTAACTCCTAGATTACCTTGATATTGAAACTATCTTTCAAATATCAAGAATCATGGAGACAAACATGATACTTATAAACTAACACTGGAATTGTCACTCTTGTGTTAATACCATTATTAAACTTCATGGAGTAACCGTAACTTACTGAAAGTTTGCAATAGGACTTTTAAACTTTAGATTAACACTTCAAAACAATACGATACCAGTTCGTAAAGTAAGTAACCAGAATTCTATAGTTCTATCATCTCAATTAAAACTAAGCGCAAGGTGGTAAACGAATGCCAATGACTACAACAACTATGCAAATTCACTTTGATTTAATTTATGATAAATAGTGTTCAACTTTTAATCATATTGCTGTTGAACTCCCACTCAAAACAATATCCCTCATATTGTTTTAGTGATCATACGAACCAAATCCACCACATCAAAACCGATCATCACGAGAGTTGATGTAGCTTCAATGGCGAACAATCAACATGTTCATCATATCTACTATATGACTCATGCTTTACCTTTCGGTGATCCGTGTTCCGAGACCATGTCTGTACATGCTAGGCTCGTCAAGATCAAACCTTAGCTTTCGCATGAGCAAATCTGGCTTGTTCACGTTGTATACGCTCGCAGAATCTAACACACCCGATCATCACGTGATGCTTCGAAACAACGAGCTTTAACAACGGTGCTTACTAAGGATGAACACTTTAAAACTTGAAATTGTGTTCTTGAGGGATCATCTTGTAATGCTACCGTCGTGAACTAAGCAATACAAGATGCATAAAAGGATTAACATCACATGCAATTCATAATATGTGATATGATATGGCCTTTCTTCTTATGCTTCTGATCTCCATCTTCAAGCACGAACATGATCTCCATCATCACCGGTGTGGCGTTAAGGTCAATGGCGCCGCTTCATGGTTGTCTTCCACCAGCATCAAATATTACAACTACTTTGATTAATAGACACGCAGGACTTAATGGAAACAACCATATGGCTCCTTCCGGTTGCCAACTTACAATAAGGAACATTGCATACATCATATATAATCACAATCATGGCCATATCACATCACAGCACACCCCTGCAAAACAAAGTTAGACGCCTCTAATTTTCTTTGCATGTTTTACGTGGTTTGGGGCTTTTAATAAGTGTCGTTCTAACTTACGAACAAGAACCACAACATTGATACTAGTATTGTCAATCACCCGTTGTAAATTGAATCTTAACTATGTTGGGAGAAACAAGTACCCGCAAAGCCACTTATGCAATACAAGTTGCATGTCAAGCGTGGAGCAAGTCTCATGAACGATGTCATGTAAGGTTAGCCCGGGCCGCTTCATCCCACCATCCCGCAAGATGCAAAGTACACAAGAAGCAATCGACAACAAAAACATCAATGCCCACAATGACCATTGTGTTCTACTCGTGCAACAGATCTACATATAGACACGGCTCTGATACCACTGTAGGGGTTCGTAGCATGAAAAACAAAAACTTTCTACCGCATGAACACACAATCAAGATCTAATCTATGATCAAGCCAAGATCTATCTACTAGATTGTAGCAACGAGTCGATAGAATACTAACCCTCGAAGATCTAAAGCGGTTAACGAGAGCAGATTCTTGTGGGTGATGTAGTCGTACACTTCTGATCTCAAGATAGCGTAGACGATCCTTCCGACGCTGTGTTCCGGTAGCGCTTCCGCAGTCGGTCACACATTCGGTACTCGATGAAGACCTTCCTCTCCCTTGTTCCAGCAGGTAGCGGAGGTTGTAGCACTCTCCTCGTGATTCCAGCAGCACGACGGCGTGGTGTCGGAAGTAGAGGGGAGATATCGCAGGGCTTCGCCTTAAGCCGGAGCGAGTATGGTGGAGTAAGAGAGGGCCTTGGCGATCTACGGAATAAAGGGCACCAAGGGGGTGGTGTAGCCGGCGGCTAGGGCTTGAGGAAGCCCTAACTCGGCGACTTGGAGGAGCCCTAGGCGGCGGATGCACTTGGGTGGAGGCGCCAGGAGCTAGGGTTTTTAGGTGTAGGGAGAGGGGGCGCCCTACCCCTTCTTTTATAGGTGGGAGGGAGGCGGCTAGGAGGAGGGAGTCCTCCTCCAACTCCTCCTCCTTGGCCGGCGGGTGGAGGGAGTAGGACTTCCTCCCCAAGTAGGTTTCCTACTCTCCCTCCACCAAGCAAACTTGCCATTTGACTTTTTCAAATTGGCGTTTGACTTTCAAACTAGGATTTGATTTCTCCCTTTATTTTGCCCAGCCAAGTGACGTAGTACATGATGCAACCATTCCACATTGTCATGACACATTCATGTACCCTTCCCCTCCGGAGTGCCGGACCTTCCGGACCCTTCTAGAACATTCTCGGTGAAAACACCGGAATCATTCCCCAACTCCGAAACAGGACTTTCCTTATATGAATCTTATTCTCCGGACCATTCCGGATCTCCTCGTGATATCCCGGATCCCATCCAAGACTCCTAACAACATTCGGTCTCTTACTCATCATTCCATAACTACTCAACAACATCGAATCCTTGAGTGTTTCTCCCTACGGTTCGTGAATTATGCTGACATGATCGAGACACTTCTCCGATCAATAACCAATAGAGGAATCTGGAAATTCATATGGCTCCCACATATTTCTACGATTACTTTGCGATCGAATGAACCACTTACATACGATACCAATTTCCCTTTGTCTCACGATAGTTTACTTATCCGAAGTTTTGATCGTCGGTATCTCTACATACCTAGTTCAACCTCGTTATTGATAAGTACTCTTTTCTCGTTCCCGCGGTATGTGATCCCTTGTGAACCAGTCACATGCTTGCAAGCTAATTGGATGACATTCCACCGAGAGGGCCCAGAGTATATCTATCCGTCATATGGATGGACAAATCCTACTCTTGATCCATGTGCCTCAATCCATACTTTCCGAACACTCAATGCCACCTTTATAGCCATCCAATTACGGTGTGGTGTTTGATGTCATCAAAGCATCCTTCCGGTGATGGTGATTAACATGATCTCATGGTCGAAGGAATTAGGTTACTATGTATCAGAAAGCTTATAGCAAATGAACTATATTAAATGACTTGATCTTTATGCTACGCTTAACTATAGGAGTATGTCCATCACATCATTCTCCTAATGATATGACCCTGTTGTTAATAACATCTCTATGTTCATGATCAGGAAACCATGATCATATATTAACCAACAAGCTAGTTTAATAAGAGGCTTTACTAGGGACACTTTTATGTTTACAAATCACACAAGTATTAATGTTTCCGATTAATACAATTATAACATGGTATGTAAACATTTATCATAAGTATGAAGATATGATAATAACCACTTTATTATTGCCTCTTGGGCATATCTCCAACAGTAATCAATGCTTTTGATCGACAATGGTTGACATTTATATGCGGCGAATGTCAATGTTCTTCTTTGAACTTGTCGATGTTTGTCTCTGAATCTTCCGCGAATGCCAGATTTTGAATTTTTACAGTTTGTTTTACCGTGTTTGTTATGCGCGATGAATTTTAAGATTAAAAAAGCCCAAATAGGTAGCCTATGTCCATGTTTTAAAGGCCGGAATTTTTAGGGTATGATGAATGACTTTGTATCTTGGCATTATACGAAAACGGGGGTGTTTTCAGTTTGGTCTGCCTATCATGTAGAGTGGAAGCATCAACACGGCAGTAAATTAAGGCGTACGAGCGGTTTTTGAATCATCATCGGCATTGCCAGCGTGGAGGATGATTTGGTCCCTGAATGTGCCAGCAAATATCAAGATATATTGTTGATGTGCATTGCTCGGTGTAATTCCATGTAATGGTGTTCTCGCAAATAGACACATGCAACATAGCTCCCAATTTCCATTATGCAGATCAGATCATGAGAGTCTTCGTCATGTCCTATTTATGTGTCCAAGAGTAAAAGAGATATGTGCGTTTCTTGGAACGGAGGGCTTTATATCACGTGTGTGCTTAAATGACCGAGGGATCTTTAGTTCTGATCTCATTGTTGCGAGACAAATCAGCGATAGCTCCAAAACATGATGAAATTGATCAGAATGACCTGCTGGCTACAAGTATCTGGTACGTACGTTAGGAACGAAGGTAAGCGACAAGAGGAGAAATGGTACGGTCCATGTACGTTTAGCGCAGTTTATTGCGGTCCTGCCAACAAATTATTCACGGGCAAAGAAGAAGCACCAAGATATTGCCAGGAATTGTTGGATGCGGCCACGACAAGATTTCAATAAGCTTAATGTGGATGCGGGGTTCAACCTCGATTCAGATACAAGAAGTACATGTGCAATCCTACGCGATGCAAAAGGTTTTTTCTTGTCTGGCGGTAGTTGTGCCGTATGTCTCTGATGCATTCACGGTGGAGCCTCGAGCGCTTCGAGATGGTTTGATCTCGGCGGGGCAGATTGGATGCAATAGGCTGGAAGTCAATTCATATTGCCAAGATGTGATCGAGGTGATGCAAAATGGTGGTAGCTCATATGGACCTGCAGCAACAATATATGATGGGTGCTTGTCTCTTTGTCATAGTTTTGTTTCGGTCCTTTTTATGCATCGTCTTTATGCATTGTCCTAGAAAAGTCAATGTAGCGGCAAATAGCTTAGTTAGACATTGAGATGGTATGTCAACTCTTTGGCTGGAGGATCCCCCTATTTCTTAGCTTCTATTCTATCAGATGATGTATTTATTATGCAAGAAATAAAGTATATCCATGTTGGCTTTTTTCCTAAAAAAAGTATGGCCCTATCCAACCGTGAGTAGAGATTTGCTGCAAATAGGCATGAGCATTTGTTTTCTTAAAAAATTACAATCATTTTTATGAGTTTATAAAAATCTGAAAATCCCGATGTGGTCAATGATGAATCCCATAAATACATAAAATATCAATTTCAAATATACTTCATTTTATGAGCCACACAAAAATGAAAACAACGTAAAATTTGGGGTTGAGATTTTTTACATGCCGGTAGGATACACCATTGAATAAGCCCATAAATTATTTCCATAAATTTTAAAATTTTAAATGTGACTTTAATTTTTTAATAAAGGGAGCACTGGAATTTCGGAGCAAAAGACACTTTCCGCCTATCCGTGGAATTGTTTTTGTAGCAGAACTTTACATTGCGTTACGTCTCTTCCTCCTTCCCCACAGGCCAGAGCGCAGAGGCCACTTCGCTCGCTTGCTTTCCTCGTCGGCCCCCTCCCATCCCTCGATTCCTCGGCGTCGCCAGCGATGGGCGGCGCAGCGGCGGCGGGCACCGCCAGGTGGATCCAGCGGCTGAGTGCGGCCAGGATCTCGACGGAAGCGCTGCAGCGGGGCCAGAGCCGCGTCATCGACGCCTCCCTCACCCTCATCCGCGAGCGCGCCAAGCTCAAGGTCGCCCTCCCCTCCCCTCTCCTTTCACCCCCTTTCTATCTGCCGCCGTCGCCACCGGGCCGTTAAATCCATTCTATCTGTATGTTCCATTCCGTTCCACTGGATCCGATTAGAATTCCACGCGTGCCACTGACTGACGAGACACAAAGAGAAAGTGTCTTTTTTTGGGTGGAGAATTAACGTCGGTGTCAGCCCAGATCGAATCGCCTCGTGTCATTTTTAGTATTTTTTCTTTAATTATTATATGTCGACGTCAGCTGATGAGGTTACCAGCCCTTACTCTCTCGCAGCATGTGATCAGTACTACCCCCCAGGCGTATGAGTTGATATCTTCAAGAGTCAAATCCTTAGCCCACCCAGCCATAAAAGAAAAAAAATCGCGGTCTTAAGCCATAAATATCCAAAATGGAATTGAAAAGCTCCAATTTCCATAGTGGTACCTTGGAAATACCCAGGGAAGAATCATTCCTTGAATCATTCAGATCTACTACCTTGTCAGGAACTGTTGGTTACTTATGTCATGATGTAGTCATTTGCGAGACCAAGTAAAATTGGTTTATGAGCCTAGGACTAGGGGTAATATATGGTGAAAGCTAATCACCTGCACACTGGCTTGATCAAGCCTTTTCCTTAAGCTGGAATCTGACACCTTGATAGTTTACACTGGTGTTCCTTCTTTAAAACGGTTACTAAATTAGTATATGCTATGCACCATGCTCCATGTGAAGGAAGCGAGTTGGAAAAACTAATATGCAAACGGTTTCAGTTTTATAACAGCTATGCCAATTCTACCAGTCCTGATTTTACTTATACTTGGATGCAGGGAGAGCTGCTGCGTGCTATGGGCGGCGTCAAAGCTTCTGCATCTCTCTTAGGAGTACCACTCGGGCACAACTCATCCTTCCTGCAGGGGCCGGCATTTGCTCCTCCCCGCATAAGGGAGGCCATTTGGTGTGGAAGCACCAACTCTAGCACTGAAGAAGGTATACTTAACATCATCGAAATGCTTAGTGACTATGTTGGATGTAAGAAACGTTTTTAGAAAATCATGTGTTTTGTGCTATGCAGGCAAGGAATTAAATGATCCAAGAGTGCTAACAGATGTTGGTGATGTCCCTATCCAAGAGATTAGGGACTGTGGTGTTGAAGATGAAAGATTAATGCATGTTATCAGCGAGTCTGTCAAAACAGTGATGGGGGAAGTAAGTATGTTATCCCACAATCATTGATTCAGAAACTTATTTCAGAAACTCCCAAGAAATTTATCTACTGCAGTTAATACAGCTTAAGGATCTTATTTTCGAATCCAGTGAAGTTTGTAGGCTGAAAGCTATTTAAGAAGATTAATGTTTGAAGATTATTTTCACGTATTGAATAACAATGACATACTGTTGTATAGGATCCTCTTCGGCCGTTGGTATTAGGAGGCGATCACTCAATATCTTATCCAGTTGTTAGGGCTGTGTCTGAAATGCTTGGTGGACCTGTTGACATTCTTCATCTTGACGCACATCCAGATATCTATGATTGTTTTGAAGGGAACACTTACTCACATGCTTCCTCATTTGCAAGAATAATGGAAGGAGGTTATGCTAGGAGACTTCTACAGGTAATCCTAAATTTTCAAAATTTTATGAGTTCTGCATTTCAAATGAGCCATTGGGCTACTGCTGAAATAAGTTATTAAGTTGAAGTATAATAGTGTGTAATCCATTATTCATATAAACAAATTATGAGGATTTAGCGTCTATCGGCTGAATGAATGTAGTATTTGCTACACGATATCTTAAAGCTTGTACCGCGTTGGGACTGCTAAAACAACCTGTTGTTTTTCACAATTGCCGAGTGGCCAAATCTGGTTTTATCCGGCTTCCGTGTCTTTACCTTTATCTTGATTCTGATTGATTTCAGGTTGGCCTTCGATCAATTACCAAAGAAGGACGTGAACAAGGAAAGAGATTTGGCGTGGAGCAGTATGAGATGCGTACTTTCTCCAGAGATCGGGAGAAGCTTGAGAACCTGGTAACTTGTAAACCACAGTGTTCTTTATCAGTTATTTATTTTAACAGGAGGACAATTGATACTGATCTGTCCTATGGTGCTATTCTTCCTATGATGTCTTTTGCTTGTAACTTTGTATTGTTAATTTCAGTTGACATTCATAAATGAAAAATGTGTGATTCATCTATTTAACCCTGTTTTTTTTCCTGAACTCGTTTATTTTGCATACTGCTTTATAACCAAAATAATCAAAATTTGCATCTAACATTGTTTATTCTAATTATTTTTGGCAGAAACTTGGGGAAGGTGTAAAGGGCGTGTACGTCTCTATCGACGTGGACTGCCTCGACCCCGCATTTGCTCCTGGCGTCTCCCACATTGAGCCAGGAGGTCTTTCGTTCCGTGACGTGCTCAACATCCTCCAGAATCTGCAAGGCGATGTCGTGGCGGGAGACGTGGTGGAGTTCAACCCGCAGCGCGACACGGTGGATGGGATGACGGCTATGGTCGCCGCGAAGCTGGTCCGGGAGCTCAGCGCCAAGATCGCCAAGTGAGCCCCTGTCGGGCAGCAATAGAATTTTCAGGCCCCTTGGTCGATGATCTTGTTTCATACGGAGTATATATGTATCAGCCGTGCCACATTTTTGTCATGTGACTTGATAATTTCTATAAATAATGGTAAAAGACTTGCTGCAAAATGTTGCAGAACTTGCCTTGATTTGGTGCCGTGTGCTGTCACTGTTCTTGGTAGAATGACCTAGTGAAGGTTACGTATTGGTCTCTTACAAGTTTCAACGAGAGGTTGTAAGTTGTTGAGACAATGGTGTGATGTCAAGTTATTAGGTGTTGTGCTGATTTTTTCTGTTGCTTTCGGGCAGAAGGAAAGAACAACAGAAAGCAGCTGAGAGCAGAACAGCTATGGGATCGGCCGGCGGCGATGCGGCCATCCTCCCGGCCGTCCTCCTCTTCCGCCGGCCGGGCGGGGCCTTCTCTGCCGCGCTGCGCGAACGCTTCGCCGTCCTCGACTTCCGCGCGTCCGGCGAGCCCCTCCCGGCCTTCCTCGCGGCCGCCGCGGCGGCGCCGGACCCCCCGCGCGCCGCGATCGTCGTGGGCGGCGGCTCCGTGGTCGTGGATGCCTCGCTCCTTGACGCCGTCCCTTCCCTCCGCTGCGTCGTCAGCACGGGCGCCGGCGTCGACCACATCGACCTCGCCGAGTGCGCGCGCCGCGGCGTCGCAGTCGCCAACTCCGGGGAGGTATACTCCACCGACGTCGCCGACTACGCCGTCGGCTTGCTGCTCGACGTGCTCCTGCAGGTTTCGGCGGCGGGGCGGTACGTCCGGCGCGGGTCCTGGCCGGTGCAGGGCGACTATCCTCCCGGATCCAAGGTCCGATTCCTGATTTCCTGGATTGCTGTGCGCTTGCTGAGTTGGTTGCCTTCAGTTCAAGTTTGCTGACTGAAGTAAATCCGATTATTTGATCTTCGCTATGAAAAGAACAGATCCGATGAGCTCTTAGGGAGGCAGTATGGTACAATCTCCGATCCGATTTAATTGTCGTATATATAGGCAAAATTTTGTCCATTTTTCTGTTGATATAATTATCTAGGGGCAGCAGAACTATATTGGAAGGGATCCTAATTACCTTATAGTTTTTTAATTTGACAAAATCAACTGTGACTTTGACCTCCCTCTCCTCCATGATTGGGAACACAAAGCAAAGGAATAATGTGCAATTATATCCAGGTCATCTCATGAAAATAACTGTGAAGGGAGCCTATTTTTACAAGATTCTCAAATTGTATCAACCTAACCATGTATCCATGTGGCTGTTCACACGTCTACAATATTTCCCTCCCTTGCTTGTACTCATCTTATCTCAAAACGTATCTCGATCGGCAGGGAATAAAGCAAGCATTACTTTCTGAAGGTTATCATAGTAAACCCAACAGTTAGCTGTCCTGCTTTCCGTTATCTATTAACCCAAACCCACTTCTTCATGCAACTGCATAGATCTGTAGCATATCGTCATCACTCCATAAACCAATATGTCAACAAAGGAAATTCAGTTTTGTAAAATGAACAGCTTCTATCCAAATTTAATGTTTCCAAATGCACTTGTTGCAGCTTCTTAAGTCTCAATAGAATGGTTTCAGAATGCAGTGGCCACAGCATCATTGCTGGTTAACCTCTTCTACCATTCTTCCACTTAAGAAACTCGGGGTGGGAATTGAGGGCAATTACCTGCAGATATAGGAAGAGTCAGGGAACAAGGAATGACTGTCCAGGTTTCATTAGCAACTGTAATGCTGCAAATGTCATAGTACAACTCTACTGGTTGGAGTATGAAATACACAAACTCCTCTTCATATATGAAGGCGTGGAATTAACCAGCAGATCCTTCCTGGCATGAACTGAAGATTGCATTATTCTGTATGTCAGAAATCCTAGTATGTTTTATTATTGGAGGTTTTATTTGTATATATCCTGTACCCATTGATGAGCCACTCCATAACATATGTTCGAGTGATTGCATTAGGAATTTCTGCACATCTTTCAACTGTAGTCATTTGATAATTAGCACCATATTTGCTTATAGCATTGGCAGCAAAAGACTTTTCCCCTTCTTCTTTGCCACTAAAAATGGAAATGAACTGCTGGCGTTATTTTGATGGTCTCAGCTTGGTGGCAAGCATATAGGCATCATCGGCTTGGGGAACATTGGCTCACGGATCGCAAAGAGGCTTGAAGCTTTCGGCTGCGTCATCCACTACAACTCGAGAAAACCAAAGGATTCAGTCCAGGAGCCCTCGCTTGCAGTTAATCCAGGGGCCAGGGATCCCATTCAGCAGAACCGCAGATCGTGACGTGGTCAGAATCAGATCCATCCAGTCACACCATAGATCCGGGAAACCCCTCGCACGCATGATCCTCCGCAGGCTCTTCTAGTTGATGGAGTCAAAAGCCTTGGCGAAGTCAAGTTTCAGCACCAGGGAGGGGGCCTTCCTCTTGAAGCAGCATTGGACAAGCTCAGTAGCGAAGACAAAATTCTCCGATATGCTTCTGCCCGAGAGGAACCCGGACTGGTTGACGTCGATCAGGTCACCAATTCTGGCCTGCAGTCTGGTCGTGAGGGACTTGCAGATGGAATTGATAGAGCAGTTCTGAAGGGAGACGGGCCTGAACGAGCCAGGAGCCAGGACGCCGTCGCCTTTGGGGATCAACACAATGTGAGCACGGTTGATGGCGTCCAGGTCAGCGTGACGGGCATGAACAGCGTTGAACAGACGAAGCATTGCAGGCTCGACAGCAGGCTAGGCAGCTTTGTAGAATGAAGGTCCAAGACCATCGGGCCCAGGGGCACTGTTTCTGTCCATTGCCATCACCGCCGCCTTGATCTCAGCGGGCGCGAAGGGAGCGGTGAGGGCCGGACCATTCACCATCCGCGCAGCACTGTACAGCCTACCCAGGTCAAAACGCCAGCAGACAGCGCGCTTCCGCTCCAAGAGGTTGGTGTAGAAGGCGTGGAGCGCCGCCGCCTTTTCCTGGTGAGAGGCCACCAAGACACCGTCAACGTCGAGAAGCCGAACGTTGTTGCGGTGGAACCACAGAGAGGCGCGTCCGTGGAAGAACTTCGAGTTCGAGTCCCCTTCCATGATAGCCCTGAATTTGCCCCTCTGCTTCCAGTGAGCCGCAGCACGGCGCACGGAGAGAGCCAGCTGATCCCGAGCGTCACGCCTCAGATCACGCTCATCACCTGAAAGAGAGCGGGACTCCTCCACAAAGTCCAGAAGGTTAATAATGAAACGACAGTTGTTGTCGAACTGGGGCACGTACCGGTGTCTCCTCCGCCAAGCTTTGGCAGCCGAGCGGTAGCGCTTGACGCACGCAACAAGATCGAGGGCGGCATCGAAGGAGGGCACCTGGGGGGACCAAGAAGGGAGGGTGGACGGCCGGAAGGAGGGTTCCAGGAGCCAGGAGTTTTCGAATCGGAACTGGGAGGGGACGGGGATGGTGGTAGCAGCGGTGACAAGGAGGGGGTGCTGGTCGGAGGTGGGGCGAGCGAGGGAGGTCAGGGAAGAGTTGGGGAAGGAAGAGTTCCATTCAGAATTGAAGAAGACACGGTCAAGCCTGGCCATGACGGGGCTGGCTTGCTGATTGGTCCAAGTAAAATGGCGATCGGCCAGGGGGAGCTCGAACCAGCCCAGCTGGTGGATCATGGAGTTGAAAGCAGCAGCGAAGTTTCGATCGAAGTTGTCATTATTCTTTTCCTGCGGGTAGCGAATTAGGTTGAAATCTCCCGCGATCATCCAGGGACCCGTGACAGAAGAGGCTACAGCTAACATTTCCGCGACGAAAGCGGAGGTAAGGGAGTGGTCAGACGGAGCGTACACGTTGGTAATGATGAAGGAGGCGTCGGAGGCGGTGGAAAGGACGTGGTGAGGCTGAAAGTTTTGGCAGAGGAGGAGGAAAGGGAGAGGAGCCGCTTGTCCCAAGCAGTGGCAATGCCACTTGCCACCACGCGACCCATCTGCATTGACCGAGCAGAAGCCGGTCAAGTGAACAGGCAGGAAGGACCTAGCCTTCCACAGATCGAGAGAGGCGAGTTTAGATTCCTGAATACAGACAATAGAGGGGTTGACAGGGGTTAGATTATCTCGAACAACAACACATTTGTCGTCATCGCCCAGACCTCGAACATTCCACGAAGCGAGGAGGAGTGGTTTTATAAAATTCTCAAACAAATTCAGTTTTATAAAATGAACAGCTTCTTAAATCTTAATAGAATGGTTTCAGAAGGCGGTGGCCACAGCATCATTGCTGGTTAACCTCTTGTATCATTCTTCCACTTAAGAAACTACAGGTGGAAATTGAGGGCAATTACTTGCAGATATAGGAAGAGTCAGGGAACAAGGAATGACTGTCCAGGGTTTCATTAGCAACTGTAATGCTGCAAATTTCATACAACTCTACTGATTGGAGTATGAAATACACAAACTCTTCTTCATATATGAAAGCGTGGAATTAACCAGCACATACTTCCTGGCATGAATTGAAGGTTGCATTATTCTCTATGTCAGAGATCCTTGTATGTTTTATTATTGAGGGTTTTATTTGTATATATCCTGTACCCATTGATGAGCCACTCCATAACATATGTTCGAGTGATTGCATTAGGAATTTGTGCACATCTTTCAACTGTAGTCATTTGATAACTAGCACCATATTTGCTTATAGCATTGGCAGCAAAAGACTTTTTCCCTTCTTCTTTGCCACTAAAAATGGAAATGATCTGCTGGTGTTATTTTGATGGTCTCAGCTTGGTGGCAAGCGTATCGGCATCGTCGGCTTGGGGAACATTGGCTCTCGGATCGCAAAGAGGCTTGAAGCTTTCGGCTGCGTCATCCACTACAACTCGAGAAAACCAAAGGATTCAGTCTCTTACAAGTACTTCCCAGACGTTCACAATCTTGCTGCTGGATCCGAAGTGCTCATCGTCGCGTGCGCGCTGAACAAGGGGACGCGGCACGTCGTGAACAAGGATGTGATGGAGGCCCTCGGGAAGGACGGTGTGATCATCAACGTCGGGCGAGGAGCGATCATCGATGAGGCGGAACTGGTCGTGGCGCTCAAGGAGGGAAAGATCGCAGGAGCGGGCCTTGATGTGTTCGAGCACGAACCCAAGGTGCCGGCGGAGCTGTTCTCCATGGACAACGTGGTTCTGTCGGCCCACGCGGCGGTGTTTACGGAGGAGTCTAGGTCGGACCTGTGGGCGCACACCATCGGCAATCTCGAAGCCTTCTTCTCCGGTCAGCCATTGCTCTCTCCAGTGCATGCTGATTCTGTAGGTACCTGAATCAGATCTGTTGAAAGTTAGCTAGTAGCATTTGTAATGTTGTTGCTGCCACATTGAATTCCTGAACTCTCGAGAGAACATTGAGATTGTTGTAGAGTACTCCCTCCGTTTCAAAATATAAGATGTTTTAGCTTTGTGAAGCAAATGTATCTAGACTTCTTTTAGTATGTAGGTTCACTCATGTTTGGAATGAATCTATACACTAAAATAAGTCTAGATACATTTTCTTCACAAATCTAAAACATCTTATATTTTAAAACGGAGGGAGTACATCATTAGCATGGTTCTGGTCATGTTCGACAAAAGAAGCGAGCAAGGAACAAAACAATACGAATAAAAATGATTAACGTTACATAAGCTTTTTTTAGGGGGAAGAAATAATATATTGCTCACAGGTACAGAGTTATTTACAGCAAGCGCTTGGATAGCAGTCGGGATGTCCTGAGACCACACATTGCTCAGGCCAGTCCTTTTAGCTAACGAAGCAAGATCATGCGCTAACCTATTGATATTCCTCCCTATTTTCACCACCTTACATTCAGGAATCATCAGAGCACTAGCAGCTGCAATGTTTCTGTAAGTAGCCCAGGACCTGGATTTATTACCAGCTTCACAGTTTACATTCAGCACTGCAATGATTACCGTTACATTCCAAAATTTCCAGAACTAGATCTATGGAAGTGATCCAGGTTCTTATAGAAATATTATTTGTAGCAACTAGTACAGCTCACAGTCTTGGGCAATCAAGAAGCTAGAACAAGTAAAGAGAGTAGTTGAGAGACTGACAAAACCTCATGGCAAAAACCTGTAGCTAGCTAAATTCACTAACTGAAACTAGCACCAGCTAGCTTTGTAGTCGTCCAACTGAACGCCGCAATAATCAAGTTTTTTCTAGGTGCTTGTTACTATTGTGCAGAGGGAAAACAGTCAATTTGACCCTAGAAAATAGAAATGGCTACTTAGGGTCACTTTGATCCCTTAACTTTTAGACCATCGATCCTTTGTTGTTCTCGACCTTTGTACAGTATTTCAGTACAAATCAACTTGTTGAGGTGGAACTTTGTAGCTCCTTCTATGGGTATCGATATATTTTGCATTCAGTCTACTTTTATCAATTATTTTCCTTTTCCGGCATAAGAATACATGATATGGTAAATATGATGCATTCCTTCCCCCAGTTTTGCTAATGCTCTTTGAACCACACTTCAACCACCTGGATGTAGACTGTGAACCCGGTCGATGCAAAAGTCAAACAGACGCAAAACAGGCAAATTGGGAGTGTACTATGTGGGACTGGGACATGAACAAACAATCCGACGTGATGTAGTACAAATTGCCACAAGTCCCCAGCTAAACAAAGCACCGAGATCAGGGGAAAAGACATTCCAAGGAAAAGTACAAATGATTCGGCACCAGCAAACTAAACAAGAAACAAAACTATCTCTGCTTTTGACAGTCCTTGAATTTCTGAATTTTAATTAATTAATTAAGGCTAATACCATTTCCCCACAAACATGCTACTAGTTGCATCTTTCCTGTCGATGATGATGGTGTCACGGGTGCTACATGGCAAATCTGCTCGGCATTTAATTAAGGTTGAAATAATCGGGAGACAAAACGTACTCCCTCCGACCCATATTAATTGATTCAAATTTGTCTAGATTTAAATGACTTTATTTAGTATTTCAAATTTTGACAAATCCAAGTCAAGTAATATGGGTTGGATTAGTGAGTACTCCAAATTTATGGGACGGAAACAGCGCAGAAACAGAGCACACTGATGAGTGAAGTCTTCCACCTCTCGACCATGTCATCCACCGGCGGCTCCGGCAAGCCGCCGGTTCTCCTCTTCCGCAAGGTGGACGCGGCCTTCTCCGCCGAGTTGCGCGAGCGCTTCCGCGTCCTCGACTTCTTCGCGTCCGGCGAGCCCCTCCAGGCTTTCCTGGCCGCGGCCGCGGCCGCGCCGGAGCCCCCGCGCGCCGCGGTCGTCGTGGGCGGCGGCGCCGTGCGCGTCGACGCCTCGTTCCTCGACGCGGTGCCGTCGCTCCTCTGCGTCCTCAGCACGGGCGCCGGCGTCGACCACATCGACCTCGCGGAGTGCGCGCGCCGCGGCGTCGCCGTCGCCAACTCCGGGGAGGTATACTCCACTGACGTCGCCGACTACGCCGTCGGCTTGCTGATCGACGTGCTCCGGCAGGTTTCGGCGGCGGGGCGGTACGTCCGGCGTGGGTCCTGGCCGGTGCAGGGCGACTATCCTCTCGGATCCAAGGTACTACTGTAGTTGACTTCGTGGCTTGATTTGCTGTTTGCTTGCTATTATTAGTACAGTACTAGGTTCCTAGTAGTACATCAAAATAACTCGACGTGATTGTGGTTTTAGCCTAGTTGTTGAGCATGCCTTGAGTTTCTTCTTTTTCTGATTGTTCAACCCTTTTGAGCCAAGATAATATTATTAGGAATATGATTATGATGAATTTAGACACAATATACTCTTTTTGGATGGATTGGTAAATTAATTAATAATCTAGGGGAAGCACATCTGTAACTGCAGGGTTTCCAGATTTAGTAACATTCACCTAATGATTTGCTAATTCCACAAAATCAACTGTGGCATTGGCCTTCTCCTTCTCCATGTGTTGGGGGTACAAAGCACTGTAATAGAAAGTGCAACTGTATCCAGGTCATCTCATAAAATTACCTCTTTGTACCTTCTATTTCTCAAGGATCAATGAAGTTTTTTCTTTGTGGAGTCTACATGTGTTGTTCATAATTCTACAATATTCCCTCTCTTTGCTTGCGCTCATCATATTTCAGTGTGTATTACACCAGTAGAGACTAAAACAAGCATTGCTTTGAGCCTTTGAGCTTGAACTGACCATTTACAAATTAAATTCTGGGTATTCCTCTCAGATGAAGTTCTATTTTGCCACTTTCTGAAGGTTAACGTAACATCACAAACCCAACGGTTAGCTGTCCTGTTGGTATCCTTATATTTCCAGTACGACCTATCTATTCAAATCCATTGCTTCATGCAGTTAGATAGATCTGTAACATATTATCGCCAGTCCATAAATCAACATCTCAACAATGGAATAATTTTGTAGAGTGAACAACTTCTATCAAAATTTACTCTTTGCAAATGCATTTCTTGCAGACTCTGAATATAACTATTTCAGAAGGCGGTGGCAGCAACATCATTGCTGGTTAACCTCTTCTATCATTCATCCATTTAAATAACTCAGGATGGCACTTGAGGGAAATAACCTGCAGATAGAGGAAGGTTCAGGGAAGAGAGAATAACTGTCCAGGTTTAATTAGCAACTTTAATGCTACAAAGCGTCATACAAGTCTATCGATTGGAGTATGAAATACACAAACTCCTCGTCATATATGCAGGTCTGTGATTAACCGGTAGTTCGATCCTGGTACGAATTGAAAGTTGCATTCCTCTCTATCTCAGAAATCCTCTGTTTTTACCCGCAAAAAAGAATCCTCTGTTTTATAGTTGGAGACTTGATTCATCTTATTTTGTTTCCTCTTGTAGTCTATACCTATTTTCAGTGCTACCCCATGATGCATATGTACGAGTGATTGCATCCCCAGTTTGTCACTTCTTTATACTTGCCGTTCAATGATTTACACCATACTTGGTTATGGTACCAAGACATTTCTCTTCTTCCTTTGGCACTAAAAATTAAATTAACTGGCTGTGTTATTTTGATGCTCTCAGCTTGGTGGCAAACGTGTTGGCATCATCGGCTTGGGGAACATTGGCTCACGAATTGCAAAGAGGCTTGAAGCTTTTGGCTGCGTCATCCACTATAACTCGAGAAAACCAAAGGATTCAGTCTCATACAAGTTTTTCCCAAATGTTCACAGTCTTGCTGCTGAATCCGACGTTCTCATTGTCGCGTGTGCGCTGACCAGGGCGACACAACACATCGTGAATAAGAATGTGCTTGAGGCCCTCGGAAAGGACGGAGTGGTCATCAACATAGGACGAGGAGCAAACATCGACGAGGCGGAACTGGTCGTGGCGCTCAAGGAGGGAAAGATCGCAGGCGCAGGCCTTGACGTCTTCGAGCAGGAACCAAAGCCACAGGCGGAGCTGTTCTCCATGGACAATGTGGTCCTGTCGCCCCATGTGGCGGTTTTTACGGAGGAATCCAGGTCTGATTTGCGCGTGCACACCATCGGCAATCTCGAAGCCTTCTTCTCCGGTCAGCCGTTGGTCTCTCCAGTGCATGCTGATTCTCTAGTGCAGTGAATGCAAGTCAGTTCACTCGAATCATATCTGTTGAAACTTGGCCTGGATTTCTAATGTTTGTGCTACCATGTTGCATTCTTGATCTCTTCATGAGAGAACATTGCAATAATATATTGTACTGTACATTATTATCATGTTTCTAGTCATATTCACTTGTAGATATCTAAAACATTGCCGTTACTTTCAGAACTACTACACCCGTTCCTTATTAATTGAAGTTCCAGCTTTGCAGGTCTATAACTTTGACTGAATTTATAGAAAAAATATATATCAATGTCTATCTACAACACCAAATCAGTTTCATTGTATTCACCGTAAAATAAGTTTCTGTACTATATAAACTTGATGTTGTAGATATTAGCACATGTTTCTGTAGACTTGGTCAGATATAGAGAAATTTGACTTAGGACATTAGATAAAACTTTAATTAATTCGGAATGGAGTAGATCTACTGTTGTCATGCTTCCAGTCATGTTCACTTGCAGATATCTAAACCTAAGCAAATGAACCAAATAATACAGATATAGTATGATTATCGTTACACAAGCTTGCCATTAACTTTCAAACCTACTAGATCTATGGAAGTGAACCGGATTCTTAGAAATATTATTTGTGGCAGCTAGCCCAGGAGAGGCCCACTACGCTAGCAAAGCTCGTAGTCTTGGGCAATACAGAAGCTAGAACCAATAAAAGGAGTAGTTGAAGAGTGACAAAACCTCAGGGGGAAAACCTGGAGCTATCTATCTTGTCCAACAGTAGCTAAATTTACTGAATCTAGCAACACCAGATTTTTTGAAGTTATTTTACCAAGTGGCAACACCACATTGACTATTATCCTACAACACTGTCAATTCCTACTCCCTCCGTCCGTAAATAAGTGTACATCTAGGGAGTACTAGATAAATTAGTTCTCTCTCTTCTTTTATGAGGCTTTATCAATTATTAAGAAAAGAGAAGAATGAGGATTGGTGGATAATATGGATAAGAAGAATAGAGATTGGAGGATGAGGTGGGGGAGTGATTACGAGTAGCTAATTGCATTTATTTAGTGCCTTGGTATTGTAGATGTACACTCTTTTTGGGACAAATTTTGAGTACTAGATGTACACGTATTTGCGATAGGAGGGAGTAGTCGCGAAACTGAATACAACAATAATCAAGTTTCTCTATGTACTTGTTATTCTGGGGAGGAAAAGTAGATAATTTGATCCTACACGTTAGCTGCTAAGGTTTCCTTTAGTCCCTTAACTTTTAACTCATTGATCATTTGTTATTCTCAAACTTCGGTATCTTAGAGCATCTCCACCGGCATCCCAAATCCAGCCGCCAATGGGCTTTGGGGGTGCCGGGCAAATAAGAACTCGCATCAGCACCCTCCAACAGTTGGTGACAATTCGGGCAGCCTATTAATCAGTTCGGCTAACGAGGTTCGATCTCGTCAATGCCCATTATTATGGACTTGGGTTTTGGAGAAGATGGGGATGCTGGAGATCACGGAACGGTTAACAGACAAGCAACACGGGGACACGAATTTTATCGAGTTCGAGGAAAACCCTACTCACCTGTATGCGCTCTTGATTCGACGGAAGAAGGTTCTGAGGATACATGCAATCTGTCTGGCGTGAGGTGTGTATGAGGTGAGTATTGAAGACCCTCCTCGCCGTGCTCTCCTAGCCTTTATATAGATAGGCAGGTCCCGGGCATAGGTCGAGTCGGTTACAGATTAGGGTTTGTATCCTTTGAAATTCTATCTATTCTAGTCTTGCTCTCCAAGGATCCAAAGACGTCATGGGCTTGGGCCACCCGAAATCTTCACAGGCCACGTATCTTGTCGTGGGCCTTCCTTGAGCTGGACCAGATATACCAATGTAGTGTACCCGTGGGGTATAACTATGTCAGTAGCCCCCGAGTGTTCAGTCGAATCGTAAATTCGGCTGAGGACTCTTCAATCTTTCGGGTGTAATTGTACCTGTTTTGTAAGAGAAAAATGACTTAGTTCGTAGGGATTGTTGATGCGTGTGCCTAACTCTACTGACGGATCAGGGCCAGTTAACTGTTATAGGACAAAACAACACGATCTTCTTCAGACTCGAGTCCCCGGACTCGAATCCGGAACGAATACTGCGTAATTTGACTTAGGCCGTTGAGGACTTATAGGAGTCGAATCCCAATGGTTTTTAAGTGATGTATCCAATGCGTCCGTTAGGATTTTTGTCGTGCCTGTTGACATGGTTTTTTATTGGCAGAGCACAGTCAGGTGCGTTACCAGGCCATCAGATGATATCTGTAGGTATTATCCTTGCGTCGTAGACACATCATCCGAAATTTTATCACCGCGGATGTGTTTCGGGTGGCCAAGGAGAATGCTTCTCACTTAGCGTTGGTTTGGTCAAAGTTGCCAGAAAGATTTTTACATTTTGATCCGAAGGATCGCACTCGAATATTTCATAGGGTGCGCGACCAGCGTTCCCTATGGGAGTAGCCTCCGAGTGTCTGTTCGAGTCGTAGACTCGAGCAGAGACTTTAGTTCAGTTGTTTTTTGGCTTAAGGTTCGTAGGACACAATTTTTTCATATGCTTGATCAATCGTCCCTATGGGAGTAGCCCCCCGAGTCCTTAGTAGAGTCGTATACTCGGCGTAGGACTCGAAGATAGTCAAGAGGTGCAGTTTTTTAATCATTTCTCAGGTGCGCGGCCAGCGCTCCTGATAGGAGTATCCCCCGAGTAGTTGTTCAAATCATAGATTCTAGTAAGTACTTGATTTACCAGTCGAAAATTTCCAGCCATTCCTAGATTGCTTTTGATGACGTCAGTGTTGACGTTCGGTGACCTCAACCATGTGCGGCGCCAAAGGTGACGTGACAAGACGAACATGGGTCCCACTTCCTGACTTGGAGTTGACTGGTCACGCGCGACATGGCGAGAATTACGGCGTCTCCTCGGTTTCCGTGCGTAGTGGACGGCGTGCAGGCGACGGTTCACTGCTGTATTGACACGTGTAGGGTTGGATTTGACTTGCACGTTAGGGCTTCTGGATGAACGGTTCATGTTCATCGTCTTCGTCTTTAATAACCATGGGGAAACAGTGATTCTGTTTTCACCCTTGCCATTTTCTTTCACCATTGCCTCCATTTTCACGAGCACTTCCTCTCTTGCACGCACTCGACGTTCTCCGTCCGTTTCCTCCTTCATTTCTTCGTGCGCACCACCGTCGTCTACACCCCGCCATGGGCAAACCGAATAAGATCTCTACCGAAGCGGGATCGAGCGCCGCCGCTGGCGGCAAGAAGGTTGCCGGTGCCATGCGCATCACGAACGGCAACTGGAGGCGCACGGAGGCGCGCGAGGCTGACCTGCGCAAACTGCACGATGCGGGGCTGATCCCGCAGGACAAGGAGGCTGTGAAGCTTCTAGGCGATGAGGTAATTTCCCATCCACCCATAGGGTTTCCGGTGATTTTTGTCGCTTTTGTTCTTCATGTCTTTTCGCTCCATGTCCATGATTTTCTTCGTGGACTCCTTTTCTTCTACGGCATCCAACTTCATCATCTTTCTCCTAATTCTCTCCTCCACATCGCCTGCTTTATCAGCTTCTGCGAGTGTTGGCTCGGTATCGAGCCGCACTTTGGCCTCTTCCGGAAGCTCTATTCCGTGAATAGGCAGTCTAGTACCGGCGGGGCATATCCGCTCAGTGGCTGCATCATCTCCCTTCGATCTTCCGTTCTTTTCTTTTCCTTTTCCATGTGCGAGTCCTTCCAATACTGGCGGAAGAAGTGGTTTTATATCCGTGACTCTACAGTGGACGGGCAAGAGTTTGGCCTCGCTCCCTTCAATTCCTCCTAGGAAATCGTTCCGAAGAGATCCCGGAAGAACCACATCTTGGAGGGGGAGGTAGCGGAGGTGGAGAAGCTTTTGTCGTCGGGTGGAGGCGCTCCAGATGGTTGCAGAGAAGGAGGTTAATGGTGTGTATATTATCTGCACCTTCCTCAAACGTCGGGTGCGGCCGCTCCAGGCGAGGGCGCATTCGATGTTTCTTTACACCATACGCAACGACCCTACGAGGGTCTCAGCCAAGGAGCTGTCCAGGGGCGACCTCGATAGGGTTCTTCGGCCGCTGCCGAAGTTCAAGGTCAATGAGGATCTCCCGGGGAAGTCCTTGACTGCCCCCTTCAGTGCCTCAAAACCAGTTCCTCAGATGTAGATTTGTGTCATGCGCGTTGCGCCTTTGTTCGAATGCTTTTTTAGTATGACTGTTGTTACTAATCACAATCTTTGATGTCTTTGGTGTGTAGGAGATCAAGGTAGCAGGCATGATGCCCCCGCTACCTGAGAAATTTATGGTTGTGCCAGACAATGAGGTTGTGGACTCTGAGTCCGAACTTCCTCTACAAGATGATACCCAACACGAGAAGCCCCGAGCGAGGGCGTGAAAGTGCTCGAGCGAGTCTTCGGATGCCTCGACTCCTCCAACTCCGAGGGCCCCGACCTTACTCGAGCGTCATGGCAAGGATGATGGTGCCTCTTCCGCACCGTTTCCAGCTGTGCCCATTCGAGCAATGGCACCGCGTCCGCCGACCAAGAAGAAGAAGGAGAAGGCACTGCCTGTCTTCAACTTATCTAAAATTTACTCGTAAGTGTCTTTTCTGCATTGTGTTTATGTTACTTGATTGGGTAACGTTGGTTGTTATCTAATCAAACTGTGTTCTTGCATCCGCTCCTCTGAGGGTTCTACTAGCGAGGGCACTCAAGCGGATGTAGGGGAGTCGAAACCGAGGGCTGCTTCCTCTCAGATGGTGGCCAACTCTGAGGATGATGCCCCTAATCCCTCCCCGCGAGAGGCTCGGGTAGTCATTACTCAGAATACAGCTCGTGGAGCTTTGGAGTCTCCATCTGAGCACGTAAGTTGTTCTGTTTTATCTCTCTGGGCGGAGCCCCCGAGCCCTTTTCGGGTTACTTTGTTGGATGTTTTGCTCTTTTCGGGGTGCAGCCCCCGAGCCTTTTCTAATGCTTTCTTGGTAGCTTACTTATGTTTCTTCTTCCATCCCTTTGTGCATAGTGCTAACCTTCTTATCCAACAGCATCTGGCGTTGGAGGCCAGCATGTAGCAGCTTCGAGGTACACACCTTTTTCACTCTTATTTAGTACGGCTGCCACGCGGTCCATACTTGTGTTGCTCACGCGTGTCTATTTGCAGATGAAAACAATGCAGCTCTTAGACGACTGGATGCTCTCGAGAAGAGCCTCGGTCGAGCAGAGAAAAAGTCTATGGATGCTGTGGAGGCGAAGGAGCGCCTGTAGAAGGAGGTGGCTGACGCTGCCGAAGCCAAGGAGCGCCTACAACGAGAGGCTTCCGATCACGAGGAGCAGCTCGCCACTGTTGTGGCTTCTCGCGAGAAGGAGATGGCGGATAGGCTGATGGATGCAGCCAAAGCCTCCTCCGGTGAGTTTCCTTTACTTGTTTTGATCTTGTTCAGCTGCTCCTTGTCATGTTCTTATTCAGGTATTTTTTCTTTCTTTGTCTCAGATGCTTCAGGCATCGCGTTTGATTGCGGTGCACTGGAGCATGGAAGTGCTCTAGATGATGCCATCGCAGCGGTCAAAGATCGTTGTGACATTGCTGCTAGCTCCTTGGCGAAGGCCAAAGAGGTTCTTCGACGCTTCTACAAGGAGGTCGTCCCCAAGGGTGTAGTCCTTGAGGATGTCGACGCCCTCGCGGATGCTTTGTCGGAGGATGCTCCGGCGGCCTACAAGCGTAAGGAGAATGGAATCGGCGCCTCCATGGGGTTGGCCATGGCCATGGCATCTGAATGAGCTGGATCTTCCACACATTACCTCCCAGATGCCGACGGCTCCAGACGGCTCAGAGGTAGCCTTCGCCATCTTTGCCTCTCGCTGTAAGCGTTACAGGCTTAAGCTTATTGATCTGCTAGCGGGGTATGCTTCGAAGCAGCATGTGGAGGCCAAGAGCAGGCAGTTTGGCTCTGAGGCCACTCCGGATGCTGATGCATAGGCTCTAGTGTTGTAGTTTGGATAGTTTTATCCTCTTCATTTCGTATTGTAAGCTTTTGTTCATGAACTAGTCCATCCTTATGCCACGCGGTGGCCTTTGATGTATATAAATTATATTTCAAGCTATCGCCAGAGATGTATGTGATGTTCATATCCTTGCTTGTTTGTCTTTAGGGTCCTTCGGCTGAGATTCATGTGGATACTTCGACTGTCCCTGAGCCGCGACCATCTTTGGATGATGCGTCACAACTTGTTTTTCTTCATGACCGTGTCCGTAGTTTGGAGAAGGATATCCTTGGCGTTCGAGGCCACGCGGACATGTGGAAGTCGAAGGATGAGCGAGCTACCGTCAGGGAGGAGTTTTTGATGGGGGGGGGGGGGGCTATGGTAGTTGAGCGAGCAACTGCAATGTGAGTCTTCTTGAGCTGCTGCTTGTTTTTGGACGCGCCTTGTTTGTGCGCCCTCTTATTCTATCTTTGTTGCAGGTGTCAATCTCGTTCCTAGGGAAGAGAAAGAGTGCGTTGCAGTTCGGATGAATTGTCTGACTCAGCATGACTTGGAGGCTGGCTTCTTCTTCTAGATGGATCGCGATCGAGCCGTCGTTCTTGCGATGATGCAAGATCTTGTGCACCAGGTTTCACGAGTGCTGAAGCAGGCGAAGACTTCCCTGGCGTCCATCCTATTTGTCATGTTCCCCTTAGATGAGGCACCTTCCACCCTTTGGGGTCTTTTGTCAAAGTTTTGAGATGTGGGCCGTGTAAGGGAGTTTGTGCGGCACCAGCTGGTTGCAGGGGTGAAGCCCTTCGCTTGTTATTTGCATCGCCGCGATGTCGATCTCGCAGCGGTGGCGACTGGGCCGCCTCTCCGGCCAGACGGTAGCCTCTGGGATATGCGCCCGCATTATGCGGCTATAAGGCAGTATGCTGAAGAGATCATAGATCTTTTCGAGCATCGGGCGAGTGTAATACTTCAGAATAGGTAGACCCTGTAAAGAAATAGATAGATGTAAAAATTTGTATGTATTCGAGTGGGCTTGTTGTGCCCTTTGTGAAGTATATTTGCATTAGCACGTTGTGCTCTGTTATGTGCATGTCCTTTACGTTAGCCTGACGTGATCATCTACTCAGGTTGTATGCGTTATTCTCAGTCGACGAAGTCGTGAGGTGAGACGCAACCCCCGAGTGTTGGGGATATGCTATATGGGTATCCTTATAGCATGTCTCTTATCCGACTAACCCGGGTGGCCCATAGTCGGTAGCATGGACTATGGCCTGCTGGGCGGCCCAGTTAGGTGGATCCAGAAGGGAAGCCCATGCCGGATAAAGGAAGGCTACAGTGGAGTCACCAGCGTACCCGGAGCCTTGGAGTGCAAGATACACAAGACTAGTAATAGACGGTGTAGGAATCTATAACCTGTCCGGCTAGGAATTTTCCCTGTAAACCTAGGACCTGGCGACTATATAAGTCGGGCCTATGGGAGCCTTAGGGTATCGATTCAGACAACCTCGCACATCAAACCTATCTCTGTAACTCGGCGTATTGCCCTTATAGTGATTTATAGCAGGAGTAGGATTCCACCGCCGTTGTGGGATGCGAACTGGTAAGTATGTTACCTCATACCCGTCAACCGTCCGCCTTACCCCACGTCTCTAAACACGCACTGTGAGGACCCCTCCATGGCGTACTCGTCGGCAATACCACGACAGTTGGCGCCCACCGTGGGGCAAGAGGCGCTTCAGGCTCTTCAGCGGGCGAGGACCAAGATCTTCGCGGGAATCGGTGAAACCGTAGCCATTGTCCGTGTTCTCTTCTCCGACAATGTTCCGATCGTCCCTCCCAACGAGTTCTGGATCCCGGCGAAGAGAAACCCTACGCGGTGTTCGATCGTTCCTATCGGAGACATCCACCTCTTCATCGGCGAAACCGACTCAGGCACTAGTTCCCTGGGAGTCGGAGGAGCATCAAGACCCGCTAACGGCACAGGCGGATATATGTTCGCGGAAGGATCGATGTCGGATCTCTCTTCGGAGTTTGCCGGAAAAGATCGGAAAAATTCAAGGCCCACCCAAACCGCCACTATGCAGGATATAAAGGTGGAAGATCAATGCAAATCCGCCGGCTTAGCCCGTGCGTCTGGACAGCAGAGATCCAAGTTCTTCGGCGTGGTTACCATCTTCGATCTGCGCTTGCGTTTAGAGAAGGCGAAAACCCGACATTACGGCGGTGGCTCATACGAGCCGACCTAGCCCACTACCCCGATGATAACACTCTGTATCACTTCGTGGAAGGACTGGACCGTGGCACGCTTCTCCAACATTCTTTAAGACGGCGAGCAGCAGGGCCTCACCGAAGAGATGGTGAGCACCGTCAACAACTACGCGGAGGCCGAAGCGGCAGCTCAGACAGCGCTTGTTCTCATTGACGGAGCCCCTCCGATTCAGCCACCGCCACCACCGCCTCCGGCCGCCATCGTCATAGCAGCACCACCGCCTCCAGTCATCGTCGAGCCCGTTGCACCTCCACCGCCCGTCATCGAGGAAGTCCTGGAACCCTCTGACTCTGTCATTGACGCGCTTTATGCTGACTTCAGGCGATGGATTAAGATCAACCCGGACGAGCTCTGCCTACGGCACTAGAAAAGGGGAAGGGGCCACTTATTTCTGGTGATGATGATCGCGCAAAAGACATGCCTCCTCCGCCCAACCCAGTGCAGCAGCCGCAGGAACTCGGCACCGTCCCGAGTAACAATAACACCACAAACTTGCCGCCTCCAGCATCTATGTCTGCAGCAGCCCAGGTTACTCCAGCTGATAGAGTGATGTACGGCAACCTCCTCGTCGAGCCACTGACCGTTGCTCATATCCGGAACGTGACCCAGCTTGATGAGAAGCGCCAGCAGCTGCTGGAGGAGGCGCAAGCCATCGTGGAGCAAGGCGCTAAGCTAGATCGAGATCTGGTCAACGCGCAGAAATCCATAGAAAAAGCTAGAGCAATGGAGGCCGAGTACAAGACTGCTACAGCAGCAGGAGGCTAAGAAAGCTCCGACTCGCGTCATCAACGATCCTGGTGTACGGCGCAACCTAGGATGGGATCCCTCAAAGCCGGCACAAGCCAAGCCTTACATTGACAGTGAAGGCAAGCAGGTGATGCCCACCCCACTCCTTAACCTCGCCATCGCCAAGACCCTTCGAGCGGGATAGATCGCTGAGGCGGTGGAGCAGGTCTACGACCTAGTGGCCAAGGTGAAAGCGGCGAGAAAGTTCACCTCCTGAGGCTTGAGTCTAACCCAGCTCTGCCGGTCTAGCCGTACAAACCGCCAAGGGACAGATCTCCTCTTGATGTCGGGTCCCGACGGGTTCCTCAAACGAAGACGGAGGGATGCACGCAACAGGAAGGATGTCATCCCAATATCCTCCGACCACGGAGAAAAGGCCCGACCTCGTCGCCCATCGCCATCGCCCCGGTCTCCCCGACATCGCGAAGATTACAACGCTCACCATCGTACGGATATGCCCCCACCAAAGCAGTGTGGCATCGTCATCCGCGACAACGCGGAGCAGACCCGTTATGACGGAAAGCGCAACGAGGGACATAAGAGCAGGTCGCGCCATGACCCTCTGCGTCCGACAAGCAACCGTGACAGACGTGAGGCGTCGCAGGAGGGTAATAGCAATAAGGCTAACCCACCGCCACCTCCGCCTCCGTCACCACCAAGCAGTCACCATGGCGGAGGAGGCCCGCGTCGTTCACGCAGCCCATACCCTGTTGACAAGAAGAAGAACCCGGAGCCATACGATGCATGTTCGCGGATCGACAAGATCCACGAGGCCCGGGAAGGACCATACCTGGGACCACGTTGCTTTGGACCCGCAATACGGTCCGCAACTTACCCCAAAGGCTTCCGGATTGACAAGACCATCAAACCCTATGACGGCACCGCCAAGCCAGCCACATGGTTGCAGGACTATGGCAACGCGGTGGAGATTGCCGGAGGCAACCCCAACGTCGCCGTCAAGTACCTCCCATTAATATTGGCGGGTACGACCCGTCAATGGATCGACGAATTGCCGGAGAAATCTATCTACAACTGGTTGGACATGCAATAAGCATTCACCAAGAACTTTGAGGGTACATACAAGCGTCCCTGCACTGTAGGCTATCTACAGCGATGCGTGCAAGAGAAAGACGAGACATCCCGCGCCTACCTCTCCCGCTGGCTGGATATGAAGAATTCCTGCGCAGGAGTGCATGCTCAAAGACCGCCATGGCCGCCTTCATCGATGGGTTGGAAAGGGGCATGTTGCTCCGACATAAGCTTAAGGGCTTGCAGGACAATCACCAGCTCAATTTGAACCAGATGATTCAGTTGGCTAGTGAGTTCGCAGCTGCCGACGACGATGCTCGTGGCTCCTTGCCGGCAACGGCCATTCCAACTCAAGCTCGGAGTAACAACAGTACAAAGCGGAAGACCGCTCCAGAAGAAAAGCAATCTACCGACATGGTCGCCCTGACTTTTGCACGACGAGGAGAAGGCGGACAACGTGGCTGAGGAAGGGGAGCTGGTCGTGGGCAGCAACGAGGAAGTGAAACCACCTCAGCGCCGCTCCGCGTTCCCCAAACCTACGAGGAGTACCGTGATATGCGATGCCTCGTACACCTCGACGTCAACGGCAAAGCCACCCATACCAATCGACACTGCAAGTTCGTCAACGACCTCAAGGAAGACCCGGAGTCTGGCTACAAGCAATGTCGAAAGAACAGACCGCGCGGCAAGGGCAAGGGGAAGAAGAAGGAGGAGGAGTCTAAGGATTCAAGTGACATGGACGAGGACGTTGACCCCAAGCACGCCGCCAAAAGCGACGACAAAGGAAAGAACCCCTTCGCGAAGAAGGCCCCAGTCTACCACACTTTCCTTGGCACCCACACCGTCCGACAATAGAAGACCCCAGTCTACTCTCCCCCCAGTCCCTCAGTACCTGCGCTGGTCGGAGGTTCCAATAACTTGGGACAGGACGGACCACGCAGACCTTATACCGACGGAGAACCAATACGCCATGGTCATCAACCCCTTGATTGACGGCGTGGAGTTCACCAAGTGTATGGTGGATAGTGGAAGCAGCATCAACATCATGTACCTAGATACGCTACAAAAGATGAACTTGACGGAGGCAAACCTAAGGCGGACCAACACCATCTTCCACGTAGTTCACGGTGGGAGGCTCGGTCCCTTGGGTGCATTACACTTCAGGTTGCCTTTGGCGATGTTAATAATTACCGTCAAGAGCGCATGACCTTCGAGGTGGTTCCCTTCAAGAGCGTGTACCACGTCATATTCGGCCGCGACATATTACACACGTTCATGGCCAAGCCATTCTTCGTTTACAACAAGCTCAAGATACCCGGACCAAACGACATCATCACCGTATCTGGAAGCTTTACCAAGGCAAGGGACTGCGAGATCAACGAAGCAGCCGTTGCAGAAGCTGTCCTCTATAGCGAAGAATTCAAA
The DNA here is from genome assembly GCA_030063025.1 of Avena longiglumis. Classification (NCBI taxonomy): domain Eukaryota; kingdom Viridiplantae; phylum Streptophyta; class Magnoliopsida; order Poales; family Poaceae; genus Avena; species Avena longiglumis. Next base: position 12,141,309 of record CP125974.1, read on the forward strand.
GATATCCAGAGCAAGGTCGATGACTCAGAGATGCCCGCGTCGAAGAAACAAATCTCCGACTCCGCTCCTGCATTCAAGGCCGCCATCGAGACCAAGCCGGTGTAACTTGTGGTAGGCGATGCCTCCAAGGTCACCGCCATTGGGACAAACCTGGATCCCAAATAGGAAAGCGCGCTCGTCGAGTTCCTCCGTGAGAACAGGGACATCTTTGCCTGGCAACCTGACGACATGAAAGGTGTACCTAGGGAACTTGCCGATCATAGCTTAAACATTGATCCAAAATCCAAACCAGTGAAACAACCTCTACGACGCTTTGGAGATGAGAAGAGACGCGCCATTGGCAAAGAGATAGCTAGGTTACTTAAGGCTAGATTTATCCGAGAAGTCCTTCACACCCAATGGGTGGCCAATCCTGTACTTGTCCCCAAAAAGGGAACCAATGAATTAAGAATGTGCGTTGATTACACCGGCTTGAACAAAGCATGTCCCAAAGATCCGTTTGCTTTGCCTCGCATGACCAAGTCATTGACTCGACGGCTGGCTCGGAACTTTTGTGTTTTCTCGATGCATACTCAGGATACCACCAGATCAAGATGAGGAAGTCGGACCAATTGGCCACTTCGTTCACTACCCCATACGACAAATTTTGCTATGTCATGATGCCCTTTGGGCTGAAAAACGCAGGTGCTACCTACCAACGGACAATGCAACATTTCCTTCACGACCAAATTGGTCGGAACGTTCACGCCTACGTGGACGATATCGTGGTGATGTCTAAAAAGTCAAATAACTTAATCTCCGACTTAAAATAAACCTTTGATAATCTCCGGAAATACAACATGATGCTTAACCCTAAGAAGTGCGTCTTCGGGGTTCCAGCCGACAAATTGTTGGGATTCATCCTTTCCCAGCGTGGAATCAAGGTCAACCCAGAGAAAATTAAGACCAACTTAAACATAAACTGTCCGACATGCCTAAAGGACATTCAACGACTAACAGGTTGTGTTGCAGCAGTTAGTCGGTTCGTCAGCCGACTTGGAGAGAAGGCCCTGCGCTATACAAGTTGCTGAAGAAGGCAGACAAATTCACGTGGACGGACGAAGCAGATGCAACATTGAAGTAGCTCAAGGAGATTATTTCCTCAGCGCCCATCCTTGCAGCACCCGAGCCTGGCGAGCCCCTGTTAATTACATGGTGGCAACCAACCGGGTTATCAGCATCGTCGTTGTCATAGAGCGGAAGGAACCAGGCTATGAGCACGGAGTTCAACGACCAGTTTACTATGTAAGCGAGGTCTTGACGGAGTCTAAGTAGTGTTACCCGCACTACCAAAAGATAGCTTATGGAGTATTCCTTGCTTCTCGGAAGCTGAGGCATTACTTTTAGGAGCACCCAATCACTGACTCCTACAAGAGACACTACAGGAAGGGTCGCGAAGTGGGGCATTGAACTTGCTACCTTCGAGATCACCTACAAGATACGCGACGCTATCAAATCACAAGCCTTGGCAGATTTTGTTGCAGATTGTACGGAGATGCCAGAGGCTACTCCGTTGCCAGAACCATAGTACTGGGTGATGCACTTTGACAGATCAAAGCTGCTCAACGGCTCGGGGGCTGGTGTATTACTACAGTCACCAACATGAGACAATCTACACTACGTTCTGCAGATCCACTTCGAGGCTACAAACAACATGGCGGAGTATGCAGCACTCATTCATGAACTACGTGTAGCCAAGGATATTGGCATAAAGCGCATAGTTTGCTGTGGAGATTCCGACTTGGTTGCCCAGCAGGTGGCTGGAACCTAGAATGCGCGGAACCCTATGATGGCGGCATATCGAGACGAAGTGGACGAGATAGCCAAGAGCTTCTTGGGCTACGAAGTTAAGTATGTGCCTAAGGAACAAAACGAGGCGGCTGATCTGCTGTCTAAGCTAGGATCGGTATGGCGAATTCGCCAGAGTTTTCCTAGAGCATCTGCGCACACCATCCGTGAAGGGAGCCGACATCGACAACCCGGATAGAGCTGACTCTTTCGTCAACATGGTGACTAAGGTCCCTCCGGCTTGGACAAAACCGTTCATGGAATACCTCGAACACGGAACTTTGCCCGACGACGAATTCGAAAGATGGCAAATAGTACGACGAGCAAAGGGTTATACCATAATCAATGGGCAACTCTACAAAAGGAGCACTACTGGTGTATACCTAAAGTGTGTTTCCCAGCTAGAAGGTATGGAAATCCTACGCGAAATCCATCTAGGAGATTGCGGGCATCACGCTGCTCCTCGATCGTTGGTCGCGAAAGCCTTCCGGCAAGGATTCTACTGGCTGACCGCGAAGGCGGACGCCGATAAGATGGTTGAGACATGCATGGGATGCCAGTATTATGCCCGACAACCACATGTTCCTGCTGAAGAACTACGAACAATACCAATAACTTGGCCGTTTGCGGTCTGGGGGCTAGACATGGTGGGACCGTTACAAACGGCACCTTGTGGGTTTACGCATCTGCTTGTAGCAGTTGATAAATTCACCAAATGGATAGAAGCTAAACCCATTAGAAAGCTTGATGGGGCAACTGCCCTCAGGTTTGTCCGATATCTAGTGGTGAGATTTGGTCTCCCACATAGCATTATCACCAACAATGGCAGCAACTTATCACTCGGAGAAGTGGAGGCATATTGCTGGGAGAAAGGCATCCGACTTGACCTTGCATCTGTGGCACACCCACAATCCAATGGACAGGTCGAGCGAGCCAATGGATTAATTCTACAGGGAATCAAGCCACGTCTTGAGGCACCGCTACATAGAGCAGCTGGAGCCTGGGAGGAAGAATTGCCATCCGTGCTGTGGAGTTTACGAACTACACCCAATAGGTCTACCGGCTACACCCCTTAATTCATGGTGTATGGAGCAGAATCCATCATGCCTTCCGACATCCTCCACGATGCACCAAGAGTTGCCACCTACGACGAGGATGACGCTGAAGAATCCAGACGCCTAGATGTGGACCTTCTCGAGGAGGAGCGCGTTTTGGCATGCCAAAGATCCGCCATCTACTAGTAGAAGCTACGCAGCTACCATAGTTGCCGCGTTCGGCATCGCTTGTTTAAATAGGGGGATTTGGTGCTCCGACTTAAGCAAAAGAAGTCACACAAATTATCCCCACCATGGGAAGGACCGTTCATCATAAGCAAGGCGCTTCTCAATGGGTATTACTACCTTGTTTACAATCGTGAACTAAAGGATAGACCCAACAAGGATCATAAGCGTAAGCGACGTGATCCGGATGATGACTACCCGGAGCTTGATCGGCCATGGAACATAGCACAACTACATCCTTTTTACACTTAGCATTTTTTATCCAATTGTGTATCTCTTATATGATCAATGAAATAAAGCTCTTTGGTTTACTCATATTTCTGAGTCTTTTAACTCCTTTAGTGTTCATTTTTGGATCATATAAAACCTTTATGCACAAGCTTGGCGTTTGCACTTGTGAAAATTCTGCCTACGGGCTTTAGCTTAAGTTTTCTGGTCTACATGTTCTTTGTCATTTTTATGTGGATTCTGGAGTAGTGACTTTTGGCACTTATTGTCGGTGATTTTGTGCTTAGGTTATTGATGGTGCCATTGGGCATCATCACCTAAGCGCATGGTTCCGACAACGAGTCTTCCGACTCACGAAAAGTCAAGCGTAAGAACCAAAGTAATGGATAAGCTAACACTTGCTTAAAAAACATATACATGCTGGGAACTAAACTCTTAAGTAGCAGGACATAACAACCATTGTTTTCCACCTTAAGTTACACCATCAAGTTTTTTTTCCCGCGCATCCACCAAAGGCAAAACAAATATTACATAGTGTTTTTCACTCTTTGGGCGCATGAGACTTGGAAGCAGCATCGTCCCCAGACGGAGAATCACCCTCAACGTCGACGCTATGATGAGACTCGGAGGAGTCTTGGTTGACGTTGTTGATGGTGTTCATGGGAACGAAGACGTCGATGTCCACCAACTCGGCGACTCTGGTGTCATAACCCGCGAGTGATGACAAGATGGCTTCGTGATCAATCTCTTTGCCGTCATCATCAACGCCGGGGATGCCAGAGGTCACCGTGTCAATGTCGGCATCTTCGTAGTGTGCTTTCACCATTGAGAGCGCTATCCTCGCGCCAGCCCATGCACATGAAGCTTTCCAGCTTGTAACACGCTCGGGGGCTCGGCGCAGAATCTCCGAGTACTTCGTCACGGAGTCCGATGCCTTGATATATATCTGGAGGGGCTTAGCAATCTCCTTGGCTTGGGTGATGGCAGTGTTGATGAAATTGCCGGCAAGAACCATGCATTCCTTGTCCGAAGGAGGCGAGCGGGTTAAACCCATAGGCGCTGAAAATTCCGACAAGGAGCGCATGAGTTCAATAAACTCTAAGTATCCAGACTACAGAAATACAAGGCGGAGGAAACTTACTGAAGATGCTGGCCTTAGCCTGCCAGACGGTGTCCGCCAAGGATTCCTTCTCTTGTTAGAGGAGCTTAAACGCCTCGCTGTGGCGATGGTTTTGCTCATCAGCAGCTTGCTTCTGATCTTTTTAAACGCTACGCCGAGCATTCTCGTTCTGTGAAAGAAAGGAAAAAGTTAAAACTGTTGTTTAGTCTGCTTGGAGCACCTAGTCGGAAACTTTCCATCTAGGCGCTCGGGGGCTACAGCGAAAGTTTTTCAACTTAGCAATATGCTTAGCTTTTCTTTAAGCATCTAGTCGGAGCTACTTCAGTTCTCGATTAGAAGCTTGGGGGCTACAGTATAAAGTTTTAACTCGGAAAATGCTTAGCTTTTCTTTAAGCATCTAGTCGGAACTAATTCAGTTACAACTAGAGGCTTGGGGGCTACAGTATTGAAAAATATAAACACTGCGTATGCTACTCTTATAGCATCTAGTAGGAATAGTTTCTTCCATCTAAATGCTTGGGGGCTACAGTGAGAGCTCTTTCTAACTTAGTCACTCTTAGAGCATATAGATGCAAAACCTATGGTTTTCCGTCTACATCCTCGGGGGCTACAGTGGGATACTCATAATGAAATGCAAAAGGCAAAGTAAAACTTACAAGTGCAATAATCTTGAGGTTTGTAGCACTCTCGGCCAGCACCTTGCCAAAGGAAATGCTATTTACCCGCAAGATATCTGCTTGTCGGAGTAGCTCCTCAATACCGCACGGCTCCTCAATACCGCACGTCGGAGATGACGGCACTCCTCCAGGAACCATAGTTGTGTTACTCGTCAGGAGCGCCGGGTAAACTATCTTCGGGAACTCGAAGGGTTTCTGGGGAGTAGGGGCGCCTTGGAGAGTACCAGCTCATGCCGCCACTACCGATGGCATCCTTAGCCAGAGCTTCATCCATTTGTAGAACATCGCTTTCCTGCGTCGCCTGCTCACCGACAACAGCGAGTTCGGTAGAAGCGCCAGAATCCACTTCCATGGCGGAAGGGCCCGGTGAAGGGTTTCGCGGCATAGTAAATCAAAATTTTCTACGGAGCGAACAGAGGGAAAGCCAAGATCTAATCTAGGAGATGCAAACAACGAGAGAGATTGGATTAGATCTTCATACCCTTGAAGATTACATGCAATGAGCGTTAAAGGAGCGTGGGTGATGTAGTCGTCGCTTCTCCTCCTCGCGATCCGATCCGATCTAGCACCACAAGTGGCGGTGCCTCCGTGAGATGCACACGCAGCACCTCGGCGTCTCCTCCTTCCTCGGACCAGCGAGTATGGTGGAGAGATAGATTGGATCTACAACACGGCGTGGTGTATGGTGGAGAATTTCACTGCAGGCTTCGCCTACAAGCGATCGGGAGGAGAGAGGAAGGTAGCAAGGCTGCTAGGGCTTGGAGGAGGTGTGTATTGTAGGGGAGGCGCCACCCTCTATATAGAGGGGGCAGCCTTGCCCTCCTCCAAGCCTATCTCTAGTTTAAACAATTTAAACTCTCCTTATCTAGAAATCTTATCTCTAGTTTAAGCGATTTAAACTCTCCCTTATCTAGAAATCCTATCTCTAGTTTAAACGAGTTTAAACTTATCTAGATCGGCTGGGCCCTATGGGGCCTTGTGCCCCGGCCCAATGCGCCAGGACACTCCCTCATAGGCCCATGCCCCTCCCGGAAGGTGGGGCCACGTTGGTCCCCTTCCGGAAGGTTCTAGAAGCTTCCGTACAATACCGATTAACGGAACAATTCGAACTCCAAAAACTGCGCCTTATATGAATCTTATTCTCAGGACCATTAGGAACCTCTCGTGATATCCCGGATCCCATCCGAGACTCGAACAAAAATAATAAACCAATTATCCAATCTATCCTAGCGTCAAGACACGTTAAGTGTGTGACCTGTGGGTTCGAGAATATGCGACATGATCTTCTATCAATAATCAATGGAGTGCAGGCACCCATATTGAATCCCACACATTCATCGATGATCATATCGGATGAACCACGATGCCAGGATTCAATCAATCCCATATATATATTCCCTTCGTCTCGCGATATTTTACTTGCCCGAGATTCGATCGTTGCCGTCATACCTAGTTCAATCTCGTTCACGCCAAGTACTTTACTCCCGTAATCCGATATCACTATGTGATTAACTCCTTAACCACATGCTTGCAAGAGGTGTTGATATCGACACGAGTGGGCCCAAGTATATCTCTCCGACTGGAGGGACAAATTCCATCTCGATACATACAACCCAATGATACTTTCCGATCACCTGAGAGACACCTTTATGATCACCCTCTCATAGGATGACGTTTGATGACCTCAAAGCTTTCTTCCGGTACCAGGGAGTTGCATTATCTCATGGTCTAAGGAATACAATATTTGACATAAGAAAAGCTTCGCAAAGACGAACACGATGACACGATCTAATTGCTCTGCTTTGTTTGGGTCTATCCACCATATCATTCTCCCAATGATATGATCTCATTATCAATTGACAACTCATGTCTATGGTTAGGAAACCTTAACCATCATTGATCAATGAGCTAGTCCATAGAGGCGTACTAGGGACACGGTGTTGTTCACAAACCACACAAGTATTAAAGTTTCCGCTTAATACAATTCTAGCATGGAATATAAACTTTATCATGAACAAGAATTATAATAATAACATCTTTATTATTGCCTCTAGGGCATAATTCCAACAGTCTCCCACTTGCACTAGAGTCAATAATCTAGTTTACATTTGGCAACAATCTCACACCCATGGCACTGAGGTGTTGATCATGTTTTACACGTGGAAGAGGTTTAGTCAATGGATCTGCGACATTCAGATCCGTATGTACTTTGCTAATCTTCAGATCTCCATCTGCTATATAATCTCGGATTATATGAAACTTGCGGTTGATATGCTTGGTCTTTGGATGATATCTTGGTTCCTTAGCGAGTGCTATGGCGCCAGTGTTGTCACACAATATCTCGATGGGTCCAATGCACTTGGAACCACGCCAAGCTCGATGATGAAGTTTCGATCCAAACTCCTTCACTTGACGCTGCGGCGACCATGTATTCCGCTTCTCTTGTAGATCCCGCGATCACGCTTTGCTTGCCTTCTCGACTCAGCCTCCATTCAAAATATAAACGTATCCTATCTCGAGATTTAGAATCATCCTTGTCGATTCGAAACTAGCATCGGCGTAACCTTTACGACAAGTGTTCATCACCCCATAGACTAAGAACATTTCTTTAGTTCTATTTAGGTACTTTAGGATGTTCTTCACGGCTGTCCATGTTCCACTCTGGATCACTTTGATATCTGCTCGTCAAACTAAGAGCATTGGACACATCCGGTCTAGTACACAAGATGGCATACATGATGGAACCTATGGCCGAGGCATAAGGCACTCGCTCATAGCTTCCCTATCATTTACCGCTGGACAGAGCCTTGCTCAATATCTTACGACAACATAGGCCTTTGAACCTTTCTTTGCCTTGTCCATTCTGAACCTTTTCAGAACTTTGTCTAGGTATGTACTCTGGCTTAAAGCTATCAAGCGTCTTTGTCTATCTCTATAGATTTTGATGCCCAATATATAAGCAGCTTCACCTAGGTCTTTAATTGAAAAACACTTGTTCAAATAACTCTTCACATCGTTAAACATGTTGATGTCATTTCCAATAATCAATATGTCATCCACATATAGTACCAGAAACGTCACCGAGCTCCCACTCACTTTCTTGTAGATGCAAGCTTCGTAGCAATTTGGAACAAATCCAAAGCTCTTGATCACTTGATCAAAACGAAGGTTCCAACTCCGAGATGCTTGCTTCAGTCCATAAATGGAACGCTGAAGTTTGCATACTTTATTAGCATCCTTAGGATCGACAAAACCTTCGGGTTGCATCATATACAACTCTTCATCAATGTTGCCATTGAGGAAAGCAGTCTTGACATCCATCTGCCATATTTCATAATCATAAAACGCGACAATTGCTAATAAAATCCGAATGGACTTAAACATCGCTACGGGAGAGAAAGTCTCATCGTAGTCAACACCTTGAACTTGTCGAAAACCTTTTGCGACAAGCCGTGCTTTATAGACGGTAACATTACCATCCGCGTCCGTTTTCTTCTTGAATATCCATTTGCACTCAACGGCCTTTCGGTCGCTAGGAGGATCCACCAAAGTCCATACTTGGTTTTCGCTCATGGATCCCAATTCGGATTTCATGGCTTCCAGCCATTTCTCAGAGTCTGGGCTCATCATCGCTTCCTCATAATTCGTAGGTTCACTGTATTCTACCAACAAGCGGTCAAGACAGGGCTGCCGTACCACTCGAGGGGCACGACCTTGTCGACTGCGACGTTCAAGAGTGACATCGTCCAAGCTTCATGATCCTTGTCATTAGCTTCCTCTATTGTTGGTGCAGGCGGCACCGGAACAATTTCAGGTGTTGCGCTACTCTCCAATTCAAGAGAAGGTTCAATAACCTCGTCTAGCTCTACTTTCCTCTCACTCACTTCTTTCGAGAGAAACTCCTTCTCAAGAAAGGAACCGTTCTTTGCGACAAACACTTTGCCTTCGGTTACGTGATAGAAGGTATACCCAATAGTTTCCTTAGGGTATCCTATGAAGACGCATTTCTCGCTTTGGGTTCGAGCTTGTCGGCATCAACTTCTTGACGTAAGCTTCGCATCCCCAAACTTTAAAAAACGACAACTTAGGTTTAGCACCAAACAACAATTCATGCGGTGTCGTCTCAACGGATTCAGATGGAGCCCTATTTAAAGTGAATGCAGCGGTTTCTAATGCATAACCCCAAAATGATAACAAATCAGTAAGAGACATCATTGATCGGACCATATCTAATAGGGTTCGATTCCGTGCTCGACACACCATTGCTACGTGGTGTTCGGGTGTGAGTTGTGAAACGATTCCACTTGCTTTAAGATGCGTGAGAAAATCATAACTCAAATATTCGCCCCACGATCGTATCGTAGAAACTTAATCTTCTCATACGATGGTTCTCCACTTCATTCTGAAATTCCTTGAACTTTTCAAATGTTTCAGATTTATGTTTCATTAAATAGATATACCCATATCTACTTGAGTCATCGGTAAAAGTGAGGAAATAGCGATATCCACCGCGCGTCGAAACACTCATCGGTCCGCATACATCGGTATGTATGATTTCCAACAAGTCCGTTGCTCGCTCCATCATACCGGAGAACGGGGTTTTGATCATCTTGCCCATGAGGCATGGTTCGCATGTGTCAAATGATCTAAAATCAAGAGACTCCAAAAGTCCATCAGAATGGAGTTTCTTCATGCGCTTTACACCAATATGACCTAGACGACAGTGCCACAAATAAGTAGCATTATCACTATCTACTTTGCATCTCTTAGCCTCAATGTTATGGATGTGTGTTTCATCCCTTTCGAGATTTAGAAGAAATAAACCATTCACAAGAGGTGCATGACCATAAAAGATGTTACTCATATAAATAGAACAACCATTATTCTCCGATTTAAATGAATAACCGTCTTGCAATAAACATGATCCGGAAATAATGTTCATGCTCAACGCAGGCACATAATAACATTTATTAAGGTTTAAAACTAATCCCAAGGTAAAACTAAGGAGAGCGTCTTGACGGCCATTACATCAACTTTTGATCCGTTGCCAACGCGATCGTCACCTCATCCTCGAAGCCGCTCATTCTGTAGCTCTGTTTCGAGTTACAAATATTAGCAACCAACCGGTATCAAATACCGGGCACTACAACGAGGGCTAGTAAGGAAAACATCAATAACATGTATATCAAATATACCTTTGATGGTGCCAGCCTTCTTGTCCGCTAAGTACTTGGACGATTAAGCTTCGATGACCCTGCCCTGCAATAGAAGCACCGGGTGTCAAGCTTAGGACGGACACGAGATTCTTCTCCAGGGCATTAAGCTTTGGCCGCCTTCATGAAGGGCTTCTTGCTCCTTACCTTTCTTAAAGGAGGGCTTGTTGACCATCAACACATGATTATCCTTCTTGATGTCCACTCGCAGCCTTTGACTTTGCGAAGAGCTCGGTGATAAATATCGATGGAACCAATCTGATTATGAGTCACTACAAAACTTTTGTAGCTGGGAGGAGTGATTGCGAGAACCACTGTCAATATTGAGCTCCTCCGGAATCGTGCATTCCGTTGCTCAAGGCGTTGAGTGTAGCCCGACATCTTTATGGCGTGCTCACTAACGGAACTCCCTTCCTCCATCTTGCTTAAAGAACTTCTCGGAGATCTCATATCTCTCGAGCGGGCTTGAGTGCGAAACATGGTTTTCACTCCTCGAGAATCTCAAAGGGCCCGGATAGGTTTCAAAGCGATTTTGAAGCTCGGTTCCATAGCAAACAACATGGTGCTCTTAATCACACCATAATCATCTTTCGTGATCGATAGACAACTTTCTCATCGGTAGCGCAGTTAGGGGTCACCTAACGCTTTACCAAGGACATAGTCCTTCCGTCCGACAGAATGATTCTTAGATTGGAACCGGTTGGTGAAGTTAGACCCATTGTTTCTAAGCTTTTCTTTCTCAAAGAAAGCGTTGAAGTTGAAGTTGGATTTGGCCATTGGATCTACAAGATTTGCAAGTACAATTTAGACTATGTTCATGATAAATAGTTCAACTTAATCAAATTACTAGATGAACTCCCACTAAATTCAACATCCCTCAAGTTGTTTAGTGAACACGATCCAAATTTACCACACCTAATCCGATCATCACGAAGAGATGTGGTTTCAATGGTGGACAACAAAGTGTCGATCATATCACTCATATGACTCATGCTTAACCTTTCGGTTCTTGTGTTCGAGGCCATGTCTGTACATGCTAGGCTCGTCAAGCTAGACCCAAGTATTTCAGCGTGTGCAAAACGGCTTGCACCCGTTGTATGTGAGTAGAGTCTATAGCACCCGATCATCACGTGATTCTTGGACACGACGAACTTTATAGCGGTGCATACTTGGGGAGAACATAGTTTTATCTTGATCTTTAAGTGAGGAATCATCTTATAATGCTACCGTCATGATCTAAGCATAATAAGATACATAAAGGGATAAACATCACATGCATATAACTTTATGTGACATGGTATAGCCAATCCTCGCAATGATCTCCATCTTGTGCGTTAAGCATGATCTCCATCACTCCACCATGATTGCCTCCACCACGAATAGCAACTACAACTATTGCTAACTACTTAGCGATAAAGTAAAGCTATTACATGGCGTATAAGAAGTTGACTTCAGGTCATACACAATTATAAAGACAACCATATGGCTCACGCGGTTGTGTACTCATCGACATGCAAGTCGTGAAACATTACAAAACATGATCATCGCATACAATATACACATCACATCTTGGGCCATACCATATCATAGAAAACACTCGCAAAAACAAGTTAGACGCCTACTTTGTTGTTGCATGTTTTACGTGGCTTATGGGAGTAGATGCTAAGAACGATTCTTACCTACGAAAAGCCACAGCGGTGATATTATGGTTGCCAAACTCCGTGTTAATCCCATGACAACTATAGTGAGAGAACCGGCATCCACCAGCATGTGTGGTACAAGCCACACGTCAAGTGCGGAGCCGGTCTCATGAACGACGTCGCGTAAGGTTGGCTGGACCGCTTCAATCTCACTATCGCGTCATAAGAAGAACACAAACAAGAGGCTTGCAACAGAAAACATCGGCGCCGCAACAACCATGTTGCGTTCTACTCGTGAAACACATCTACGCATAGATCTAGCTCGATACCCTCAAGGGTTTCGGCATAGTAAATCAAAATTTTCTACGGAGCGACAGAGGGAAAGCCAAGATCTAATCTAGGAGATGCAAACAACGAGAGAGATTGGATTAGATCTTCATACCCTTGAAGATTCGCAATGAACGCTCATTAACGTGGGTGATGTAGTCGTACTCGCTTCTCCTCCTCGCGATCCGATCCGATCTAGCACCACAAGTGGCGGTGCCTCCGTGAGATGCACACGCAGCAAGACTCGGCGTCTCCTCCTTCCTCGGACCAGCGAGTATGGTGGAGAGATAGATTGGATTTACAACACGGCGTGGTGTATATGGTGGAGAATTTACTTGCAGGCTTCGCCTACAAGCGATCGGAGGGAGAGAGGAAGGTAGCAAGGTTGCTAGGGCTTGGAGGAGGTGTATTGTAGGGGAGGCGCACCACCTCTATATATAGAGGGGGCGCCAGCCTTGCCCCTCCTCCAAGCCTATCTCTAGTTTAAACAATTTAAACTCTCCCTTATCTAGAAATCTTATCTCTAGTTTAAACGATTTAAACTCTCCCTTATCTAGAAATCCTATCTCTAGTTTAAACGAGTTTAAACTTATATAGGATCGGCTGGGCCCTATGGGGCCTTGTGCCCCTGGCCCAATGCGTCCAGGACACTCCCTCATAGGCCCATGCCCCCTCCCGGAAGGTGGGGCCACGTTGGTCCCTTAGGAAGGTTCTAGAAGCTTCCTAATACCGATTAACCCGAACAATTCGAACTCCAAAACTGCCTTTATATGAATCTTATTCTCCGGACCATTCCGGAACCTCTCGTGATATCCCGGATCCCATCCGAGACTCCGAACAAAAATTCATAAACCAATTATCCAATCTATCCTAGCGTCAAGACACGTTAAGTGTGTGACCCTGCGGGTTCGAGAATATGCAGACATGATCTTCTATCAATAATCAACAACGGGGTCTGGGCACCCATATTGACTCCCACACATTCATCGATGATCATATCGGATGAACCACGATGCCAGGATTCAATCAATCCCATATATATTCCCTTCGTCTCGCGATATTTTACTTGCCCGAGATTCGATCGCTTGCATCGGCCATACCTAGTTCAATCTCGTTCACGGAAGTACTTTACTCGTTAATCCGATATCACTATGTGATTAAATCCTTAACCACATGCTTGCAAGCGGTGTTGATATCGATAACCGAAAGTGGGCCCAAGTATATCTCTCCGACACAGGAGGGACAAATTCCATCTCGATACATACAACCCAACAGACATTTCCGATCACCCGAGAGACACCTTTATGATCACCCTATCATAGGATGACGTTTGATGACCTCAAAGCTTTCTTCCGTGTGGGAGTTGCATTATCTCATGGTCTAAGGAATACAATATTTGACATAAGAAAAGCTTCGCAAAGACGAACACGATGACACGATCTAATTGCTCTGCTTTGTTTGGGTCTATCCACCATATCATTCTCCCAATGATATGATCTCATTATCAATTGACAACTCATGTCTATGGTTAGGAAACCTTAACCATCATTGATCAATGAGCTAGTCCATAGAGGCGCATTTAGGGACACGGTGTTGTTCACAAACCACACAAGTATTAAAGTTTCCGCTTAATACAATTCTAGCATGGAATATAAACTTTATCATGAACAAGAATTATAATAATAAAATCTTTATTATTGCCTCTAGGGCATAATTCCAACACCTGGTGCCTCCTGGGCTTGAGAGCTTGTCGGGGCATAGGAAGGCTTGACGGCAGGAGTAGCATGGGCGATGGCGGGGGAGGAGTCGCGATGCAGCATATCTTTGATATTTCTAGAAGCCCCCAAAGTCTTGGAGGTCTTCTTGAGGCTGGTCGTGGCTTTCTTCCCAAACGTCTGAGTGCATAAGCAGAACAAGACAGATAAATAAGACAATGCCGGAGAATGAGAAGCTCACACTAATGGGGGTGTTTTGGCAAAAATCCCGGTGGATCTTTTCTTTTCCGCCTCCAAGGCGGCGGTAGTCTTCTTGGAGGCTCCACCCTCCGTCTTCTTCTTGCCTCCGTCGGCAGCGTCAGAGGTGGAGCTCTTCCGCTTTCGCGCCAACGAGACATCGTCGTCGGACACGACCGTGACTTCCTTCATCTTTGGATCGTAGATTTGGGCAGCCAGGTTGTCCTCATCTAGATCGCTAAGCTGTTAAGTTAGAAATCACCGTGTTAGATGGAGTGGTAAGGGCAAGACGGAGAAACTGGAGTATATGTCGTACACGAAAAATACATATCTACCTTTGGGCACTTGCCGTCTACGAACATGTCGTAGGTGATGGTGAAGCCACGCTTCTTATCCTTCACCTTGACGATGTCCTTCAGGCGGAGCTTGACGGAGTCGCTCGAGAAGTTATCCACGGAGATCCGGAGGGTATCCCTTCGATCACTGGTATACTCGTGCATGAACTTCACGCGGTGCTGCAGAGGCTGGATTCGCCTGATGAACCAGCACATGGCCAGGTCCAAGCCGGTCAAACCCGTCTCTACGAACCATTCGCTCCGCCTTATTGCGCGAGAAGCGTCTAGGTCGGAGGGAAGGGAGGCATGGGACCTCCATGTGGAAACTTCAGCGGCGGCTCCATCCGCGAAGTCCGAGTACGTTAGTTCTCGGCCCGCCAAAGGAATGTCGGGGCCGTAGAAGTACGTCCGCTGCCAATTTTTGCAGGACTCGTGGCCGACGATGTCGGGGAAACGCCGGCCAGGTCGGATCTTGAAGCTTATGGTGCCACAGTTCCTAAGCTCCTCCCTACTGTGTCCGGCTTCACATTTGACGGTGAAGAAGTACACGAACAAGTCTAACCTAGGCCTAATCCCTAGGTAACCCTCACAAAGTGCCGCGAAGTTGCTAAGCACTAAGATGCTATTGGGGGAGAGGTTATGGGGTTGGACCTTGTAGTGGTTCAAGACAGAGAGAAAGAAGTGGGAGATGGGCAGAGAAACGCCGCGTACCAGCTGAGCGTTGAGGTACAACTTTTCTCTCACTTGGGGAGAAGGTGTCACCTCGCCAGCCGGCGCCACCCGCCAGGCGAGCCCTTCCGTCGCGGGAAGGTAGCCTTCGGCGACCATCTCTTGGATGTTGCGGTCGGTGATGTCCGAGCCGCGCTAGTCGCCCTTGTGCGAGTCTGGCTCTTATTCCAGAGGCTCTAGCGCCGCCAGATTATGGCCGCCGCCGGTGGTTTCGATCATCGCAGATGCGGGGATGACCAGGCCCTCTGGGGGCACGACGACGGAGCTCGCCATTTTCGCCGTGGCTTCGCTCGACGCCGCCATCGATGGGGAGGAGCTGCTGCTGGCCATGGGGTGCTGGAAGGATGCGACTGACGCAGAGGGAGGCTAGGGTTCTCGAGGTTTCTCGCGGAGAGCTCGAGTAGGCATGCGGCTGTAGGAAGAAGACGATGACGCGAGAGGAATGAGGTAAAAAGTGGAAAGTGTCCCACGATTACTATTTATCATACTCTGCGTCAAGATTAGTGCAACTGATTGGACGGTTGCCGCGTAGACGACATGTTCGTGAACGTGAGCGGCAATTTCGCCACATCTCCAACCGTCGCCGCCAACGGTTCGTATCACTCACGCGGGAAAATCGGATATGATTGCGTTCTCTGAATGTGTGAGTTACGAGGCGTCGCAGACCTAAGCCTACGTCGTCTTAGCTGACACGGGTAGATGAGCCGTCGCATCGAAGATTTCGGCATGGATGGATTTAATCTGACTACGGAAGAGTACGATGGAAGATTTAGCATTTCTCCGGCTTACCATTCGAAGACGGAGAAAACCTTGCAGGGTTCTTTGGGAGGACTACAAGATATTGCATGACGATTTGCTGACATCCATATAGACGGAGCATTCAACGTGAAGAGGCAAGGCGGCGCAAGATCTCGGAGTTCTCCGGGGGATACTGTTGGGGATATGCTATATGGGTATCCTTATAGCATGTCTCTTATCCGACTAACCCGGGTGGCCCATGGTTGGTAGCATGGCCTATGGCCTGCTGGGTGGCCCAGTTAGATGGATCCAGAAGGGAAGCCCATGCCGGATAAAGGAAGGCTACGGTGGGGTCACCAGCGTACCCGGAGCCTTGGAGTGCAAGATACACAAGACTAGTAATGGACGGTGTAGGACTCTGTAACCTGTCCGACTAGGACTTTTCCCTGTAAACCTAGGACCTGGCGACTATATAAGTCGGGCCTATGGGAGCCTTTAGGGCATCGATTCAGACATCCTCGCACAACAAACCTATCTCTGTAACTCGGCGTATTGCCCTTATAGTGATTTATAGCAGGAGTAGGATTCCACCACCGTTGTGGGATCTGAACCTGGGTAAGCTGTGTTACCTCGTACCCATCAACCGTCCGCCTTACCCCACATCTCTAAACACGCACTGTGAGGACCCCTCCATGGCGTACTCGTCGGCAATACCACGACACCGAGCGTGTTATAGCCAAAAGTAATGCGAGGTAAAGGAATTTTTGGATGAGGAACTTAGCTTTTATTCATATCGAAACAAGGATATACATTTGTTTGGCTGAGTATCCTTATTGAAAGTAAAACAGTAGCTAGGGGTAGAAGCATCGCAGTTGTGCGACGTTCCATGGGTTGGAGTATTTGACTCCTGACTTGACGTTCATGAGGCGGAAGGCGCCACCTGGGATGACTTCGGTGACGATGTAGGGTCCTTCCTAGGGTGACTCGAGCTTCTTCGGTCGCTCTTGCTTGAGTTGTATGAAGAGGTCTCCTTCAACGAAGGACCTTGGGTGCAGCCGACAGCTGTGGTAGTTGCGGAGGCTCTGCTGGTAGACCGTTGGGCGAGCCGCGGCGATATCGCGTGCTTCGTCGAGCGTGTCGACGACGTCTTCAAGTGCGGCCGATGATTCGGCTTCACCGTAGGCGACGACCCGTGGGGCCTTGTGGCGTACTTCTGCAGGTAGCATGGCTTCGACTCCGTGCACCATGAAAAAGGGTGTGTAGCCAGTTGAACTGTTCGGCGTTGTTCGCAGGCTCCAAAGTACGGAGTGTAGCTCCTCCACCCAGGATCCTGCGAGCCTTTTCGACCTGTCCATTGGTCTGCGGGTGCGCCACGGAGGCGTATGATATGTTGATTCCAAGGCCTTCGCAGAAGTCCTGGAATTCCTTCGAGATGAAGTTTGAACCGTTGTCCGTGATGATGCTGTGTGGCACGCTGAACCTGTACACTATGCACTCGAAGAACTTGACTGCCGTTTTGCCGCTCTGTTTGGTGATGAGCATTGCTTCGATCCACTTGGTGAATTTGTCGACTGCTACTAGGAGGTAGACGTGGCTCCCTTTCGATGATTTGGGCAAATTGCCGATCATATTGAGGCCCCATTGGGCAAAGGACCATACCAGTGGTATGGGCCTTAGCTCGGATCCTTGTGCGTGTGGCTTGTCCGCGTACCTCTGGCAGGCGTTGCACATTTGCACGATGTCTTTGGCGTCGTTCATAGCCGTTGGCCAATAGAATCCAGCTCGCAGAGCTTTAGCGACTAGAGCGCGGCTGCCTGCATGTTGACCGCAGATGCCCTCGTGAATGTCTTGGAGGATGGTTTTTCCGTCACCGATGGTGACTTCACCTTTGAAGCACACCCGAAATGCTGCGCTTGTACAACTCGCCATTGATTATGGTGAAGGCCTTGGACCGGCGAGATATACGTCGGGCGTCTGTCGGGTCATCAGGCAGTTCTCTGTTTATCAGGTATCGAAGGTACGACTGCGTCCATGTCTCTTAAACCGCCATGACCTGCGTCAGGCTGACCAGCTCGACTTCGGTGTCAAGCTTTTCGGGTCCTTTCTGTCCTTGGGTGGTGTAGCCCCCGAGTGTTCCGCTTCTTCAGTTGATCCCTTGGGGAATTTCCTTTTAATGGAGGGTACATAGATTTGTTCGAGGAACACACCTGGTGGCACCCGTGAGCAGGTGGAGCCGATGTTGGCTAGTCTACCAGCTTCTTCGTTGCTTTCCCTTCCAACGTGCCGAAGTTTGCAGCCGTCGAAGTCTCCTTCGATTGAGTTGTAGAGCGCACGGTATGCGATCATGTCGGCGCTATGAGCATCACACTCGTTCATTGTCTGCTGGACGACGAGGTTCGAGTCATCGCAGATGACTAGGCGCGTTGCACTGCAGATTTTGGCCATCCTCATGTCGTGGATGAGGGCCTCATATTCGGCCTCGTTATTGGAGGCGCGAAATTTCATCCGAAGGATGTATTTCATCTTGTCGCCTTGAGGGGACGTCAGTATGACGTCAGACCCCGCTCCGGCCTCGCGCTTGGAGCCGTCGAAGTGCATCATCCAAGATTGCGTCATGTCCGAAGTGTTCGGCGGCTGGAGCTCCATCTAGTGGACGAGGAAGTCAGGGAGGACCTGATATTTAATGGCCTTGCACCGTTCGTAGACTATGTCTAGAGGAGATAGCTCGATGCCCCACATGGATACGCGTCCTGTGGCTTAAGGGCTGTTCAGGATGTTGGACAGTGGCGCCTCGTTGACGACCATTATGTGATGCTCCTGGAAGTAGTGGTTCAGCCGTTGAGACGTCATGAATACGCCGTAGGCGAGCTTCTGGTAATGAGGGTACCTCTGCTTTGTTAGTACCTCGCTAAGGTAGTAGATTGGACGTTGGACCCCGTGGGTCTTGCCATCTTCGGGTCGTTCGACCACGAGTACGGTGCTTACCACCTGATGTGTGGCTGCGATGTATGTCATCAAGGGCTCGCGCTCCTTTGGCATGACTAGGACAGGCAAGGTGGAGAGCAGCCGCTTGAGATCTTCGAATGCGTCGTCTGCTTCGGGTGTCCACTCGAACTTGTCAGTTTCCGCAGCAGCTGGTAGAAAGGCAGGGCCTTCTCACCCATGTGACTAATGAACCGCTCAGCACCGTGATGCGCCCAGCTAGTTGCTGGACACCCTTGAGGTTCTTTGGCTTCTCCATGGTCAGTATGGCCCGGATTTTCTTTGGGTTCGCCTCGATCCCTCACTGGGAGATGAAGTAGCCAAGTAGTTGGCGGATGGGACGCCAAGGCACACTTTTCCGGTTTAGCTTGATCTTATAGTAATCAAGGTTATCTGACGTCTCACGGAGATCGTCGATCAGCGTGTTGGCTTCCCTGGTCTTGATTACTATGTCGTCGACATAGACTTGGATGTTGCGACCGATCTGGTTTTTTAGAAATGCCTGCATGCACCTTTGGTACGTGGTACCTGCGTTCTTCAGCCCGAAGGGCATGGTGTTGTAGCAGAATACTCCGAACAGCGTGATGAATGCCGTTTTCTCATGGTCTTAGACCTTCAGTCGAATCTGGTTGTAGCCTGAGTAGGCGTCGAGGAAGGAGAGTTTCTCGCAACCTGCAGTCGGATCGATGATCTGATCAATCCATGGTAGAGGGAAGTGGTCCTTGGGAAAGTGTTTGTTGAGAAACGTGAAGTCCACGCACATCCGCAGGATGTCCGTGTCCTTTTTGGGGACTAGCACAGTGTTGGCTAGCCACTCGCTCTCCTTGATTTCCCGGATGAAGTCGGGATCGAGCAGTCTGTTGACTTCGATTCCAACGTCTTCGGCTCTTGGTTCTGACAATCGTCTGATGGACTGTTTGACAGGATTCACATCCGGAAATACATTGAGTGCATGCTCGGTGAATTTCCTAGGAACCCCTGGCATGTCCGCATGACACCAGGCAAAGATTTCCCAGCGCTCATGGAGGAATTCGACAAGCGTGCTTTCCTATGCGGGGCTGAGGTCGTTGGCAATCAGCGCCGTCTTGAAGGCGTCCGTTGGGTGGACCTGCACCTTTTTCGAACGACATATTGGGTGCGTTTTGCCTAGAGACTAGGGTGCCCCGTTGTCTGTTATCTCTCAGAGCCTCGTGACATCCTCCTGCATACCGAACGACTGGGAGATTCTGTTGAAGTCTCTATCACAGTTATGGAAACGAGTGAAGCTGCCTCAGATGGTAATGACGCCCTAGGTCCTGGCATCTTGAGTAGCAGGTACGCGTAATGCGGTACTGCCAGGAATCTTGCGAATGCCATGCGCCCGAGGATAATGTGGTACTGTGATGGTCAGTCCACCACTTCGAACTCTAGTCGCTCGCGCCATATCTTTCCCAGGGGGTATATGCCCTTCCCTGGGACTATACCGTGGAACATCGTGTCGTATTATTCCAGGCTTCACAGCGAGATCCGCATTGCTGCTAGGGTGCTGGCGAACATCAAGTTGATGCCGCCGCCGCTGTCCATGAAGATGTGGCTCATCTTGAACCCTCTGATCTGCGCCTCGAGTACCAAGGCAGCATGACCTGGGCGAGGGATCTGGCGGGGGTGAACCGAACGATCGAACGTGATGCAGGATTCCGAGCTACTGAGGTACTCAGGGATGGCAAAGTGAGTCACAACCAAAGCTAACTTGGTGATCTTCTTTGCACCAGTTTTTGGGCGCCTTCGATCATTAGGGACCCCTTGGGCGCTGGGTACCCTCCCATGCCATTGTTTGGCACGAGTGCGATTGCTGGATTCGAAGGTCCAACGGGTGGAGGTGGAGGAGCTCCATGGGAGATGTCACCTGGCGCAGGTGCGGTTCCAAACCCAGAGTTTACGATCTGGTGTCGCATATGGGTGAGGCCCTCACTGCGCTTCTGAAACTCGTGGAAGTCCTTTAGCATGTGGCAAGAAGAAGGCCAGCCACTTGTCGTATGCCGAAGGTTCATCGTCGCGGCTGCGATGTTGCCACGTCTTTATGGGTCGTCCTCTGTCGCGGAATTTGCCTCCGCGGTATACGCCGCCCGGCATCGTATCGCTAAGTCGGCGTGGCACCATAACCATGTCGACTCCGTCACGATCGTCGTAGACATGCGATCTTTGCTTGCTGCGGCGTTCTCGCATGTGGCCGTAGTCGTCCTCGTCATCCGAATGCATTCGGTGGAGGGAGTCCTCACCATCCGCACATCAGTTGGCGATGTCCATGAGGTGGTCGAGCGTGTTGGGATTGACACGGCCAAGTTCTTACTTGAAGTCCGGGTGTTTGACACCATTCTTGAAGGCATCGCTTGTCCTTTCCTCAGATATGTGTGCGGCAGAGTTCTTGATGTTGGACCAGCATAGGATGTACGAGCAAATGGATTCGCCGGTACGTTGGGTGCAGGCCCGCAGTTCCTTGATCGAGGCTGGCCTCTTGCTGGTTCCCTTGAAGTTTCAGATGAAACTATACGCCTCTTCCCAATGGATGGAACCGTAAGACAAAGCACGATCCAGATTCGAGTCATTGCGCTGTCAAGCGGTGAAACCTTGTAGGGTGGTGTTCCTGTTACCACCATGCAGCTTACCAGATGAGAGGTGGTCGCTGAGCCAGGCCTTCGGGTCCTGCGTGCCATCGAACTTCGGAGTTTTCGAAGGGAGCTTGAATTTTCTTGGCATCCGCGTTCGCCGAACAGATCTGCTAAAACAACTGGCTCCGCATAGCTCTCTGTCGTATTCCTCCTCAGATTCGGTCGAACACGCGCGCTTGGCACGTGCCTTGTCGATCTTGCGTTGAGTGAGGTCGTTTCAAGCGTCGTAGTTGCTGCTGCAATGATGTGGGCTCTTGTGACGTCGCGGCAAGTCGTGGTTGTCTTCTTCGGATGAGGGAGTAGGGCTATGGTTGAATCTGGCCGTAGCTTTCTTCTTCAGCTCCGCAGGAGCTTCGTTGTAGAGCGCATCTCCGACAAGTCCGAGGCCTGCTAGCGCGTACTTGTGCGTGGCACTCTTCGGGTCGTCTACCGGAGGCGGGTGGGACGCGAGCTAATTGGTGGCTGCCATGATCGCAGCATGTGGTGTTTTAGGCGTGACGTTGCCGTTGGCGTCCATCGCCATGAAGGACGTGTTGAAGGTCCTGGTGACCTCGCGTCATGCGGCGGGGTCCATGTGCTTTGTGCGAGAGCGACGCTTGTTGGCATGGTTGCCATGCGAAGTGGAGCCTCAATGGCGAGAGTGTAGCTTGCAGTGCGCTAGACTCCGAAGCCGCCTTCTTACGTTTGTCGAGGTCCTCCTGCAATTTTACCTGCCGGTTATGCTCGCCGATGAGGAGGAGGTGGTATGCCATCAGCAGATCCCGTGAAGCATCGCCATTCGTCCGTGCCTGGCGCCATCCATTCTCATTGAGGTTGATCTTCTGGTAGGTGTTTGCGCCGCCTTCATTGGGCTGGAGGGATGGGTTTCCTCCGTTTCCTCCATTCCTATCATGTGGGTTGGGCGGTGGATTGGGTGGTGGTATGTGGGCACTCGAACCCGTGGCGCTCCGACCACCGGATGTCCACGGCACATTGGTAACGCCATGATTGAGTCGCCGCCAGAAGCTTCGGATTCGGAACCATAGGTTCCTTCGTCTGATGGAAGGCCGCACAGATCTGAGTTGTAGCTGCTGCTGTCGTATGACTCATCTCGTCGCCGACGGCGTAACACGCTGATGGGTGGGACCCACGGCGGGCCCGATGGATGGTGGCGGCACCCCGTGGAGGCGAGAGTCCGTTCCGCCCCACCGGAAGCGAAGCTCCGAACGTAACCTTGAGCTCGCCACGGATTGAAATCCCTCATGGTGTCTTGCGAGTGGGCAGGGAAGTCGAAAGCGCCGAAGAGGAGGTGGATCTCCATTGCTGAGGAGTTGTAGATTGCTTTGGATGGGACCGTCACGATCGCACAATCAGCGCCCCCGATTCCCACAGACGGCGCCAATTGATGAGGTTCGATCTTGTCAATACCCATTGTTATGGACTTGGGTTTTGGAGAATATGGGGATGCTGGAGATCACGAAATAGTTAACAGACAAGCAACACGGGGACACGAAGTTTACCCAGGTTCAGGCCCCCGGAGGGAAAACCCTACTCATGCTTATCTGCTCTTGATTATGGCAGAACCGAAGGTTACAGGGGTGCACAGATGCAATCTGGCGTGAGGTGTGTATGTGGTGAGTATTGAAGGCCCTCCTCGCCGTGCTCTCCTAGCCTTTATATAGATAGGCAGGTCCCAGGCATAGGTCGAGTCGGTTACATATTAGGGTTTGTACCCTTTGAAATTCTATCTATTCTAGTCTTGCTCTCCAAGGATCCAAAGACGTCATGGGCTTGGGCCACCCGAAATCTCCACATGCCGCGTATCTTGTCATGGGCCTTCCTTGAGCTGGGCCAGATATACCAATGTAGTGTACCCGTGGGGTATGACCATGTCATCGGCACTTCCGTGCCGACCCCAACCCACGGGCGAGGATTAGGGCTGTCGTCAACTCGTACCATGTCGGATTCACCATGCAGACCCTCTTTGTGAGCGACTCAATGGAACCCTATACCCCCATCTCTGTTCTTCGACAAAAATTCACCGACCATTTCTTCCACCTGCTATCTCATGTTGTCGCTCTGTTCCCGCCCAGTTCATGTTGCCACTGCCACCAACTCCTGGCCTTTAAACACCTTCACTACAAGAAATGTGTTAACTTGTGACGTTTTGGTAGTGACCATCTACAAAATCGTCTTAAAATTCCACACCGGATGCTTGGGAGGGCCAAAACCTCAATAAACTGTGACGATTTTGCTCAAAACGTCGTAATTTCTTTCGGTGAAATCGTCATAAAAGCTAGAAAGGTCTAAATGCGGAGGATAGCAAGATGGGCCATTGGATGTGTATAGGATGGGCCAGACAGATGTTGATCCGTGGGAACTTGACACGGATAGATGACGTGGCAAGGTACCCATCCTATTCACGCTTGAGACACCAAATATTTCACCATCGCGTCCCCTCCCAAAGGAACGCATCTCCTCCGCCAACCCTAATCCTACCGCCCGCCACCGCCCTCTCCCTTCCTTCTGCGCAAAACACATCTCCCTTCTCCAAGAAGATCCGCTGCGCCGCCGCCTGCTCGGGATCCTCTTCCCCGACATTGCCAGACAGCCCCTCCTATCTCCGCCATACCACCCCCACCCCATCACCGATCCCATCGGTGATCTCCGCCTCACTCCCCAAAGACCACAACCTCTCTTCAAGTCTGCTTGGTCATGACGCGGTCTGGCGGCGGTCAAGCTCTTTCCCCACCTCTGTGTCCTAACGGCTTATGCATCTGGCCCGTGTTTGCAGGTCCCGTGGATGTTGCTGTGGTGGTTTCAGGCGGCGGCGACAGCGTGGATTACGTGGAGGCGGTGAGTGATGGTGATGGGCGCGATGGCGGCGGTGAAGGTGGAGGAGCGGGATGGATGCGCGGAGAACCGCCAGCCTCTGGCATCGTCGAGCCCGTCGGCGTACGAGGGAGGGGGCTATGGCGCGCTCGCGTGGATGTCGCCTTTCGGTTCCAGCCCGGCCAAATCCATGTCCGGTCGTAGGTACTGCTCCTCCTCCTCATCCTCTGCCAACCGTCTGAGACTCTGCTGTTCGGTGTACTGGATAGTGGTTGCTTGCCTGACTCGGATGCTCTCCTCTGCTTGGGTTGGGATGTGGCTAGGATAGGAAAGGTGAGATTCTCCTGGGGTATTTTTAGTTAGTAGATGCAATTGGGTTGGATTGAAATGGTGGGCAGCACTTGGGCTCTGATAAATTTTTTCCATCCTCCCGATAGAAAACATGGTCCCTGTGACTCTACTTTAATCGAATTGTGAAAATGAGTCCATTTTATCTTATAAACTCATAGTTGCCTCAATTATCTTCTCGTGATTCATGTATTGCTTGTTCTTCTTTTTGATCGTTTCATGTGATCCTCAAGTAGTTTACTTCATAGAGTTTGTATTCATTCTTGAAATTGACTTCTTACATGATAGCTTTACATGTTACTTTACTAGCTAGTTTGTCATACTTTTAATTCTTGGAGTAACAAATCATACTATATGCCATTTTATATTTGACTGTCGGTTTGTTTTTCCGTTAAAGTATAGGTCGATATGTGGTCCGACTACTAGTCAAATAGTGTACCCTTTGTGTGCTTTGCTCTCTAAGCTTTTGTATCTTTTCCGTGGTTAATTATCGATGTATAAGTGTCGGTGGAGATATCTTAGCTCGGTTTGATGCTCAATTACCATGCTCGGATTCGTAACTTATATGACCATGGAATATTCACTAAAATGATTCCCGAAACACTTTCTAGGAAAATGCTTTATTCTCACGATCGGCGATGTTGAAATAAGGTATAGCTTTGATTCTAGAATTACCGCTAGGAAAATGATAAAGATTATTTGGGTAATATTGGTAAGTGTAAATGGATGATCAATATGATTACTCCGTCCATATGACAACAATAATCTGAATGATTCCTAGCCAAATGGCTATGAAGATGATTTCATTTAAAGAGCATGTTTTGTGATGTTGCAAATCCCCTATGGCCTGTATTTTTGTTCAATTCTCGGAGCTATATGAGTTCTAGTTTCCTTGAATCAAACTGTGAAGATGAGCGTGTAATTCGATTACCTTTGTTTTAAAATATAAAATGATTCTTAGATATTTTTGAATATCTAAGAAAAGGATTTATTATCAAACTTGTTGAAGGGCGATGTTCTAGTTATAGAGACTAGATTGAGAGTTTGATGGGAGTGAGTTTGAGATTGTGCCGAGGTGCAATTCCAATTCTTTGATTTGTGCCCAATCCCTCATGCTTGCCGGTTTGTGCAAAGATGATTTGTATGCTTTTATGGCCTTGGTATGATTAGTAGAAGTGTGCTATAGCCCTGCCTAGGATGCAAAGGCCGAGGCCAACTCTAAATAAGAACATAGATTATGGTGTATCTTTTCTTTCTATGAGGAACATACATAGCATCTCTATGTAAATTTGAGAGCACACCTCATCCAATCCTCCTAGATGATCATCTAGTTGAAATGGTATAGGGTGGATTTGATGGGTATTAGTCTCTTTATTTTCCCAAGATCTTGATGCAAAAGAGAATACATATGCTGAAAATATTGTAAAGTTCTACCCGCTACAAGATATGATTGTTGATCTTGTTATGCTACTAATATAAGCTTCCATGCATCCCGCCCCGGAAATCCTTCTCCTCCTACTAATATAGTGCTTCTTGCCTCCTCCTACCTTGCAACCATGTTGCCTTTCCGTGAATCCCTCTACTTCTAGCTCTGGATGGCTCCAAGGAGCAACCAGAGTTGGTTGAGGGTGAGGTATAACACTGATGGTAACTTTGTGTGGATGTCTGTGGAATGTGGCCGGGTAATTGTTAGCTACTGCTCCTTCTTATCTGGTTTCACAGTCGGTCATGGTGTTGACAGACTACTTGCATGTTGATGCGCAAGCTTGCAAGTGGGACCTCTTGGTGTGGATGAGATCAAGTGAAAACTTGATATTTGTGGAATCTTTATCTTATTACCTTAGCTTTCATGGTGAAACTTGCCCTCTCCGACCTATGATGTTGTCCGAGGCAAAATATCTTGATATGAACAGATGCTACTTTTTTGGTGAAACTTGCCCTTTCTAAAGTTTAGCTCAATGATGAACTTTTAACAAAGGCAACACACTATTCATTTCGAGAGCAAACTAACCAACTAACCATTCTTACTTTGGTAATAGTTTCTTGTTTCTTAAAAATCGTATGTAACTACATTGGCTAAGTAATGGATAAGAATAGCTTATATGCTATGACTTCATACACAAATTATAAGATTTCATCCCCGTGTTAGTTCTTTCTGTACACAAATCATACACAAAATCTGTTCAGAGAGTTCCAGGAAGAGGAAGCATGAAGAAGTTCCAGGAAGAGAAAGCGTGAAGAAGTTTGGATTTTATTCTTTCTGTAAAAAATTTATTGTATTTGGTAGCTCCACTGATGTGAACTATGTAGAACTGTGTATGATTGTAATGTGCCGATCTCTATGTAGAACTGTGTATGATTGTAATATGCCGATCATAATGTGCTCTGTTTGAATCAAATGATTTTGTATATTCTGTTGGTCTTGATTAAATTGTTAGATTTTAATTACTGAGAAAATATATACTGGCAACTGGGACCGAATGAATTATGAAACACCGGTGTGACCGCCCAAAATAAGAAGGCCCAAAGTAAAATCTGTCCAAAGAAAAGGCCAATGCAACGAAACAAAAAATGCTTGAAAATGATGGGCTTGGCCCATGTAGCTAACCAGTTGATGAGAAAATCAATCCGAATAGTTGGGCTAAGCCCATGTGGAATCGAGAAATGGTGGTGATTTTGATTTAAGACAATTTAATTTCGTCACAATTTTGCCACGTAGGATCTGACTTGGCATGCTAGGTGGCCCGTGACGATATTGGATCGTCATAGACGTTATGACGATCCAATATCGTCATAGAAGGTTATGACGATTTTATCAAAAACGTCGTTATAGTTCATTTGCGACGCCCAGCTTTCGACGATCTCAAAATCGTCATAAAATCGTCATAAACATACTATTATGACGATTCTGTGACGAAAATAGAGGGTCATATAATGCCAGATTCCTTGTAGTGCTTCCAATGCTGCAGCTCCCAAAGCCACGCAAGAAACGTGTGACCACCAAGCCGGACGACATGTTGGTGGAGGAATGGGCGGAGGATCTGGCGCAATAGAAGCTCCTCACAGATGACCGCAAAATCCGGCACGACCACACAGAGCAAAAAGAAGGTGGTTGAGGAGGATGCTTCAAGGGAAGCGTACATGCAAAGCCAAGCCAACAACTGGACGCAAGGGCAACACCATCCAGTCCCGCCGGAGCACCTCTCCGTCATTGTTGCATTTCTTTGAGGAGAAATTTGGGTAGGTGGCGTGCACCGACCACGGTCTTCCCCTCCAGAGATTGGCAAGGGGTGTTCTCGCCGAGTCTCCCTGGCGACGACCGTCAACAAATACATGGCTGCGCCCACCTCGACCTCAACCATGCCTACTCCAAGTCGTCATCCATGTGTAGGGGACCAACCTTGTTTTGCGACATAGACATAGGTACGTCCCAAGTAGGTCGTAGCCTATTCGACGCTGAGGAACCTGACGCCCGCCAGGTGAATGACGGAATGTCCGGGGCCAAATGCGTGAGTGCCTTGTATGGAATGATCCGTGGTGAGGGCGAATATTATGACTCTGACTGTGCTGCCACACACGGGGGGGGGGGGGGGGAAGAGGATGATGAAGACAAGGAAGATGACGAGGGGTGGAGGAGGAGGAATAAGTTGTGGAGCTTGATGGCAAGGGCAAGAACAAGAGGAAGCGCATCGACGACGGCAAGAGAATTCGGTGGAAGGTTGACAAGGACAAGTTCTTGACTAATGCTTGGAAGGCCGCGATCCTCAATCCTATCACTGTCACCCAACAAACCGGTGGTGCATATTGGTGGAGGATCTTTGAACAATTCAAAGAACATAAGCTCTATGGAGAATAAACGAAAATGCACATGTCAACACCCAGATTTTTAATGCCAGATGCCTGTTATGCCATACATCGCAATCCCAGGATTACCATTTTTGTGAGACATAAAAGATTTGGATACCATAGTACATCATCCATTACAAACCATACATAAAGTCTTACACAAATAAGGATCTCATGATCCAGTTCTTAATACAACTCAAGCAACGGAAATACGTAATAATAACGGTAGCGTAGGCGAAGCTCCATCTTCGGGGTCACAGGCAATGCTGACGATGGGAGATGATCCTAGTTGTCGTAACCTTCCTAGGGTCCATCCTCCTTGTACTCCTCTTCATAGTCTGGACATGGGAATAGCCAGGGACAAAGCCATGAGTACTCTTTAAGTACTCGCAAACTAATACTAACAAGTGAAGGGGTTTTTTATAGTAGGACACTAAGCTCTAGGGTTGTTTTGCAAAAAGCCAGATTTAATTCAACTAAGTTTAGAAACAAGAAAGCTAGTTGAAGTTTTATAACACCTAAGTGGGAACTTGTATTTCATATCACAACTATGTTGTGGTCAAGTCAAAGTCTCAATTTATTTCATAAGTCATTTTAAAAACATATGACGGGGGAACAGTATGGCCACTCCAACTGTCCATAACCGCGAACGCGGCTATTCGAATAGTTTGACACTCTGCAGAGATTGTACACTTTCACCACAACATTCGATACATCCGTCAGGAACAAATCCTGAATTCACCATACTCGATTATCGGATAATCAATCCTAACCTTTGATTACGCCTAGTATAGGCACCTCTCCGTGAGTTTGGCCTCCCAACCATGACCAAGCTGTCATCTTGGGTCTGCGCAGTGGACAATCTTCACAAGGTAGCCTCAGCTCAGACCTTGGCCGTGAGGGAACCAATACTAAGGTATATAAGTTTCCAATCAAGCCCTACCCAATTCTCGGGTATTGTGGTTTTACGGTAAAATTGGAATGGTATCGCATCAAGACAACCATCAGTTTTATAAAGGGCTAAGGCTCATGCCTCAACATTTTCATCATCCAAATCATCTAGTGTTTGGAAACACATGTCAAAACATCTCAATAGAATGATCCATCATTCCAAGGTTTTCATAACCATTTTCCACCAAGTATTCCCATCTAAAGTGGATCAAGTTTTATTCTTAGCACTAGCATCTACAAATGGGGGTGGGTACTAATGAGGGGTGGTAAACTAGTGGAGTTTCAACTAAGTACATTCTCATGCCTTAGGGTGACATCAAGGTTATCTAGCTTAGGCCAAATTTTATGCTCTTTATGCAACCTTCAATTATCTTTCTAGTATCTACAATTTACTCAAGTAAACTCTAAGCAAGAGCTTTGATAAAGAACTAAAGTAGAAAGCTTGCAGATAAAACTAGGATTGGGGTTATCAAGTGGGTATGATCACATATGCTTAAGACATATAGTGGGCATGGTAACAAGCAAGTGTTTGCTTGCATAGGTAAAGTATCTTGCAAGTGTTAGCTTGCTCAATCAACTAATAGTATTAGGATTGCATCAGTATCAGTATAAGCTTACTAAATTGCAAGTGTTAGATTGGAAGGTTAACTGGTATAGTAAGGCTTGCATTAGTATCAGTATAAGCTTGCTAAATTGCAAGTGTTAGCTTGCAAGGTTAACTTGTATAGTAAGGCTTGCCTTGTGCAGAGCAGTGGTTGAAGTTCTCCTCGGCTTCTTCTTCATAGTATCCTCCTTCTTCCTCGTATCTTTGGTCGGTACTAGCGTCTATAAACAAATACGAGGTACACAATCACCAAAAAATACTTAACTACTTACAATCATCACACACAAGGGTCCTATAGATGATCTAGCATCATCACTAACATTACAAGATTAAAGCTTGGTTTAATTTTTTTATTTTTAGAAAAGTAATTTCTACTCATTGAAAACTACTTAAGATTTAATATTCTCCAAACCAAACATGATATCATGTTGACACATGTCATCACCACATATTTCAGTACATGGGAATGTGATTTAAAGTGGTGTCACAATTTAATAATATTTAACCTTTTATTTCAAATAAAAATAAATGACTAGAAATGCCTATGTGGCATTATTTTATTACCTGAACATTATTTCTGTAAGTAAACGCATATGTTTTTATATATTCTGATAGGTATGATCAAATGTGATTTTTGAGAGTTGGAATCAACTCAAAAGCTATTATGGTTTAAATTTGAAAAATGTCTGAATATAGAAAAGCTTCTACCTTGTTATTTTTACCAAGGTTGATCTACAGATCCAAATGATTTGAATCCAACGGGCTTGGATTAAGCATTTCAAAAACTTTCTAACAAAATTGGTTTCATTCAATTTGGTTAACTGAATCGAGCTGGGTTGATTTTTGAAACTAGGTAAAAAACTGTGTTTGAATGAAAATGGAAAAATCCAAATTCAAACGAGTGGGCTGCGCGGGAAGAGAAAATGGGCGGCACTTCATACAGTGGCTTACGCGGGTTGGTTAAGTTGTTGTCCCCACAAGTCAGTGAGACGGGGGGTGTGAAGCGGTACGGGGCAACGTGTTGCGTTGGATCTAGTTCTAAACCAACGACTGCTACTCATCGTCCACGTCGGGCGGCGCCGGTGAGACAGAAACCTAATGCGACAGATGGGGGTCGTCGGGGGCTCACCGGGGCTCAGGCGAGGGTCGGCGAGGCAGGCGAATGACGAAGTCGACGACAGCGAACCTCCTGGTACCGACAGCTTCTCCTGGGGCGGCTCCAATCGCTGGCTTCCTTTTTCTCCAGCAACGGCGGGCTCTGGACAAATTCCGGCGATGCGCTGCTCGCCTTGCTCCGGGAACGGGGTGGAATGATCAGTGAGGTGAGGGGAGTGAGATGGTGTGCTCAATTCGGCTGGGGGTCATGTCCTTTTATACGCTCGACGGTGAGACCGAAAGGGATGGGCAGACTATGGTGGCGACACGGCTACGGGCTTCTAGAGGCATGGCCGAGGG
Source organism: Avena longiglumis (assembly GCA_030063025.1). Lineage (NCBI taxonomy): Eukaryota > Viridiplantae > Streptophyta > Magnoliopsida > Poales > Poaceae > Avena > Avena longiglumis. Next base: position 12,173,020 of record CP125974.1, read on the forward strand.
TGGCGATCGATCGGTGGTCTCCTGGCGATGCTCTATGGCTTTAATGCGTGTGTAGGGGCGGTGGCAAGTGGTCTGTAACGTTCGACGTTCTGCGAGGCAGAGGCGGCGTCTTCGATGACGGTGGCTATGGGACACATGCGGTTAAATGGGCATGTCTGGCGGTCTCACGGGACGGTGGGGAGCATCTTTGGCGGGCGAGGGCTCGAGGTGGTCGGTCCACGTGGGAGCAGTGCGTTTCTGCGGCGCCGTCGGCATGGTCGGCAGCGCAGGGGGCGTTCCTGGCTGTTCTAGGTGATGTCTTTGAGCTAGGGCTGGTCGAGAGGGGGCGGTGAGACACGGGCTACCTCCCAGACAAGGTTGGCACGGCTAGTTCTTCTCCTAGCTTGCTGTCCACACTGGGGTGACATGGGTGCTCTCGGCTGTTCACCATTGATGGCATTGGCAAGGTCACATTGGTGCTAGAGATTAGTTAAGGTTGTTAGATGATCTACTAAGGCTAGTGGTGTACAAAGAGGGAACAAGTTAGGCCAGAATCACTGCTCACTATAGTGTTTTGATTTTGTTTGTTTTGAATCAGCAAGGTGTTTGATGAAATGACCACATTAATTCAAGTTTTGAATTTTGAAAAGATTTTTGGTGCGTGTGCTAGGCATGTGCTGGTGAGTCTGTAGATGCTTGGGTTTTGAAAGTTGAGTTGGTTTGAGTGGTTTTTGAAAAAGTGGGATCTTCACATATGAAATAGATTCAATTTTAAACTGTCATTTAAACTATGCATTTAAATGTTTCTCGATGATCACAAAGTGGACCTTGATACCTTGTTATGAGTAATATCAAGGGGTGCAAAGATCCAAACAAGTTTCTCTTAAGTTCTGAAAGTTAGAGATAGCCAAAGTAGGCATGGGAGTTAATTTGGCCAAAGTGACCATTCACTTATTTTGTTTGTTTTGATTTATTTGTCTTTGGGAAAAGTGTGCGGATTGTTTAGATGATGCTTATTTCACCTAAGAATCATTTTAGAAGCAAAGAAACACATAATCAAGGCAATTCAAAAGAATCCAAATTCTAATGCACACTCATATGAATGCTTTCATATTTTAATTAGAAAAGTTATTGTTAACCCTAAATTTGGTGATTAGAGTTTGATGATTCTAGTTTACTATTTTTGGGATCTTACAGCACATATCCGCAACCAAAATGCATTGTCTCATAGGTGGAGCATCATACAAGAGGAGTGCAACACATTTCATGGATGTGTGGAGACCATTCGGAGAAGGGGATCAAGTGGAACAAACTTGGCCGATCAAGTAAAACCCAAACCCATACATGTTCTATTTTGTCAATGTAGTATGCGTAGGATGCGGTGACCCAGCATACCACTGCATGTGTAGTACACTATAGTCGTTGACATGACATCCACAGAACACCGTTCCGTAAATATCACATCCCTCAGAGTGGTAAAACAGAAACATTACGGGTCCATATTAAAAAAGTACACACATTATTATTATTACAATACCGAAAGTTCAGGACTTCCAAAATATCCAACTTACAAACCAAAATATATAGTGTTCAGTGGAAATTTAAAAGTATCAACTTCGACTAGGAGTGGGGCTCAACAGCTTATTCTATAGAGTTTATGCTGCTTGGCTCCGTTAGTTACTACTAACTAGACACTTAAGTGGACTCGTTCTCATCGACACCGTAGCGGATCTCGTAGTCCACGCCTTCAACTCCTCTGGATAGATCAGGTTCCTCGTAAAACACGTCTTCTTGGCATTCGGCTGCATACATTGGCACGTCTTCGGGATCCTCAGAGTCTAAGCAAGGGATCAAAGGAAAGAATGAGTAACAGCGTTACCCAACAAGTTCATTATATGCAAGGTGGGAAGTTTGATGCTCTAACTACCACCTCAGATTATAAATCCTTGGCACTATGCAGTTTTTGTAAATCTTTCTTCAAATGTTGATTTTATTCCGAAAAACTATGACAATCAGCCTTCACAGTTGACGATCCGAACTTTCATGGAGTTCCATTCGCCACGCTCGTAGCTCCTTCCCTAACAGGAGTAACAAGTTACAATTCTTACACTCTACAGAGGTTACTTTACCCATGAGAGATCAACTCCTTGTTGCACAACCGGGCGTACTCTCCGTCCACAATTCCATGATGGGGCCTAGTAGTTGGTCCAAGCTAATCATCGCCCTTCACACCAAGATGCCTCCTTGGTGTACACCATGCCCACATAATGAATTACGGCAATGGTTTGTACAAACCGTTAGATGCCAGAACTATCATGGGATGATAAGGGTTCCCACCCATATGCTGCATATCCTCTACGAATTACCAATTAATATGCACTCTACGAGGATAACAGCCACGACATGCACATCTGGCTTCATGCGAGAGGAAGAAGATACAACTGACTTCTCTGTCCCATTCCAAATCTCATGGCTAACGCGTAATATACGATGCTAGAATCACTGATGTCAGGGGTTATTAAGTCCCTATTTGATCATCATTGTTGCAATTAGAACTCTAAGTTCTATTGCTCCATTATATCACCACTTAGGATGATATCTATGATTTCTTTGTTTATGAAAATAATATTTTCTTTCTTTTATAGCATATATCATAACACACAATTTGCAAATACTTTGATAAAGACTCTTCAAAGGACATGAGCAAGTGATGAACTTGCCTTGTGATGGCAAGGTAGTGAGGTCTGATGCTTGCACTAGACCTTGAGCTTCTAGTTCTACAAAAACATCATTATTGTTCGGTAAGGACAATATTTAAAGAAGCAAAATGATTATGCAGGTAATGTAATGCATTATCTAATTCTATATACATTTTCCCTATATAAGGTGCCTTTTAATAAAGCATTTATAAATATTAGCTTTTTAAATTTATTGCATATATTGAATTATTTTATTTTATTTGAATTTAATTGATTTAATAATTCTTTTAGGAATTATTAATTATACATTAAAATTTATTATTAAATTTTTATTTAGTATTTTTCAAAAATACTATAATATTAATAAATAATGAAAGTGGTTTTTATTTATTTTTATCACTTTTCAATAATTTTGTAAAATTCCATAAGAAATATAGAAATTACAAAATTCTAATAAAAGTTTAAGTGTTCAAAACTTTATATTTTATTTTATTTGAACATAGTGGATTATTGTGAATCCAAAAATATTTTATTTATAATTTTTGGACTTTTATTTTATTTTCTATAATTTTATTGAGGTAAGGGGCATTTTGGTCTTTTCTAATTGATAAAAAAAGATTTATTAAGCAACTTGGGCTGGCCCTTGGGCTTATTGGGCCAGGGTGGCCCATTAGGGCAGGGTCAAAAGATCACCCCGAAGGGTTTTGGCCCACCCAGCCCACTCCGCCTCCCTTCTCTCCCTCGACCTTATCCCCTCCTCCTCTGACTCGACCCCGTGGCCGACGATGCCGCCACCGTCCATTCCTGCCATCGTCGGCCGTTCTGGCCATCGCTGTGGTGCGAGTTGGGGTTGTCGATGACGCTCGTTCGTTCTATCCACTTGGATTTGACTCCGGGGCTTCCCGTGGTCGCTTAATTTCATTCGAACCCCGGGTTCGGAAAGATGTCGCCGCCGCCGTGATCCCTTTGCGGTGGTGTCTTGGTCTCGTCTTGCGCTGCCGCCGCCATGGCACGCTAGCGCCTCTGGTGCTCCCCTGCCATGGTTCGTCGGCCCTCCGCTCTTCGATTCATCAATGAGGACCTCGGGTAAGTTGTCTCTGTGGTGTTTGTCCATGCTACTGCCATGATTCTCTCTATGTATCTAGTGGCTTTCATGCCGAGTGACTATGTGCTGGTTGAGTTCATCTCTGGATTAGAGTTCTTTCTCTGATTAGGGTTCATAACCCCCTGTTGATCATATTTATGATGCTTTAGATATAGTATTGTTCATATCTAATCATGGGAAATGATTGTCTGCTGTGGTTAATGATTGATAGTGGCTTTGATGATACTAGTTGCCTGTCAGATTAATTCTAGTGGTAATCCACCATGATCCATGCTAGTGTTTCAATTAAATCCTTGATTGGATTATGTTGTTGGTCTTAGAAGTTTCTCTATTGTCAGAATATTTGTACTGATAGTAGATTTCTCTCAGTAGTTGCTTACTGCAATTATAATGTGGGTTGTTTGTGATTATACACTCTGAATCAAATCATTACATGTAATGATTTTCTATGGATGTATAGATTCATTTTAAGGTTGATTCCTGGCACTTGGCTTCAGGAAAATGATATTTATTGGTTGTCCCTTTTTATATATCTGTGAAGGCTAAGTAAAGATTGGTTTTATCTCATTAATAACTTGTCCTTGTGGTACCATTGTATTCTGGCACATAAGTGATTTGGTTTTTATTTCTGGGCTTAGCTTGATTATGCTTGTGATTAAAACTGATAAGATGATATGGAAGCTTTTATTAACTTTCCTGCCTATGATGTTGGTCCGAGGCTCTAGGATGTAATTCCTAGTTAGTTGGGAAATAGTTTGTTTGAAACTTATATATTTAGAGGTGCTACTCTCTCTCTGAGAGATGTGCCTTGATCTGTTAAGATCAAATGAAAATGATCTAAGTTGCAAAAATAATATTGAACCCAATGATGCTGGTCTGAGGGTTTAGTGCTTGTGGTTTGATCTTGATTTCTTATCCTTATACTTGAAATCTCTAGGATAGATGCACTCCTCTTGGGTGATTATTGAGAGATTATCTCATGAAACAACACATGCTTTTATTTAGATAATATGATGAAATCATGTGATGGTTTTATGAGGCTCACCATAGATTCTGATGTGGATGTAGTAGATCGATGATGATCTTGATCTTGATCTAGATCTTGATCTAGATCTTGATCTAGATCTTGATCTGCTTTTGCTGAGCTCCTGAGCTTGCTCTTGAGCTTGCCTGCTCCTCCTAGCTCCTGGGCTTGGCCTTGCTGTCCACCAGATCCATCCCCCTCCTTATGTCACCATCCTGGTGATGTTTGGGTTGATCTGGGTGGTTGGTTTTGGCTGCTATTCTTGGTTTGGCTGTTGTTCACCCTGGCTGCGCTGGTGTGTTGTGTAGTGGAGTGATGCACTGAGGTGTTTCTCCATGGCTGGGCTGTGGTTTTGTGATACTGGCTGTGCTTGTGAGGTCGACAACACACCCTTTGCATGCTTGTGTGCCTGCTATGCACATATGGATAGGTTCAGAAAGTTTGAACTTACTATTACCAAACTACTTTTACCTAGCTGGTGAACTGGTCCCTTTTGGCTGTCATTTGCATTCCAGCTTTGAATTTATGAAGGATGAAATCTTTCATATTGGTGAAACTTGCCCCTTTTTAACATTTCACAATGATGAGTTTGTCAAGTGCACCTCACTGACATATCTGAGAGAAATATACTAACACTAATCCTATTTTGTTTTCTATTTAATCTTTGTTTTGCAGGTACAAAGATGAGGATGAAGATTTAGTGTAGTTTTAGATATAGGATAATTAGTAGATATACAAATGTAACTTTCTTGTTCTTTTGTAATTTTTATTTTAGAATTCTTGTAATATTTATTTTATTCATTTGTAATAAAGATTATATATTTATTAATAAAGAATATTCTTTTTCTTTATTCTTTTTGTAAATTGTGAAGTTTTGAATAACTTTAGTAAGTTCATTCTTTGTAACTTGTTTATGTATATAAAATGAATTTCATATACAATATTGTTTTTAGATAAGATTTAAGTTATAATACTTTTCTCTTAATTAATTTAAGATTCAAATCTTATATCAAAATCATTTAAATTATAAAACACTTAAGTTTTAGAAATCCAAACTCATTTCAAAACACACAATTCCTTTAAGATCATATCAAAGTTTATAGCAATCCTCCTTTAAGACTAAACCTAATCTCAAAGTAAGAAAGAATCATTGATCACTCAAGGTTTTTATTTGGCGAAAATTTTACTCACATTTTCTCAAATGAATGCATGCAACAATCCTATTCCTAAATCTACCCTTCGTTAGGTCCTTTATGATGGGATGTTACATAGGACATGTACATTTTGCTTGATGTTTTGTTTGTTTTGCTAGTTGAAGGATAAAGGGCTTTATACAAGGCTAGCAACAGGGGAAAGGAGTTTCCTTTTATGCACGTCTTCAACAAAATTGAGACTTGCAAGAAATGGAGACAGTATGGTATGCACTAAACAACAAACACCCCTTTGATGTGGACGTACCGGTGGCTTCTTCACCAACTTCCCGATCGGTAACAAGAAGGCAAAGGCCGATTGGAATGGCGCGGTGTCGACGACCTTGATGGATGCCTCCTTCGAGAATATGATCGACGAAGTGACATCGAATAACCAAGGCTAGGATATCAAGAACGATGCAAGGTGGAAGGAACTATTGGCCAAGGCCGACGCTAAGATCAAACTCGAGGATATAAAGGTTGAAGTCGCAAAGATCGCGGCCCAGGACGACAAGATCTAGGCGATGGATGTGGCATCACAAGCTGCTATCGCTAAAATGGCCGAGGATTCGAGGATCTTGACGGCTGATACTTCCAACATGAATGAGGATGCCAAGGCTTGGTACTCGTATGCTCGCACACGCATCCTGGATGAGATGGGGGGAACAAGGGCAGCAACGCCACCAACATCTACACCGGCATGGGCACCACCAACTACACACCTGTGGGCACCGGCATGGGAAACGGAGGAGCCTCCATCAGTATCGGCATCGGCAGAGCCAACACCGGTGGCGACCGACGCGTCCATTTGCTCTTGGTTTGTAAAATGGGATTGCCACACTTTTATGACGTTCTGGGCCACCGTGGCCGTGAATTTGAAATTATTTGTGTGCTGTATGTGACTTTGAACGAGTTGGGTGATCTAGAATTTCGACTAAATGATTTGGGGAATTGATCGTTGAGGGACGCTGGTGTGGGAAGACGTCCCCAAACAGCCGGCCGTTTAGGCAGGCTTCCCCAAAGCGCATATCGACGTAGTTGGCGGGCAGCCGGTGGAGATGCTCTCACTTCAAATTAACTTGTGCGTTGGATAAACCCGTTGAGGTAGAGTGGAGATTTGATGCACATGTGCATAAGTGATTATTTTTTAAATATAAAATTACAGTTATGAATTTCAAAATAAATATGAAAAAAATATGGATGTAGTAACGTGCAAAGTATCAATTTAAAATACTTTGTATTATGAGCTACACAAAAATAACAAAAGTGTGGATTTGAGTATGCATAGTTTCAAATCACTAAATTTCCCAAGACATAAAGAATTTCAGGCTGCGACTTTGCATGCTCGTAGAATACAAAAAGTATCGTGTTCTGAGTATGCATAGTTTTTTTCTTTTTGAAACCTGTAAATATGTATTTTTTTATTTAAGTGCAAGGAGCACCGGAGTTCTGGAATCAAAGACACTAGCTTCCTGCATTGAGGTGGAGCTTTAAAGTTTGGTCGATGAGTATCAAATATGTTTTGCCTTCGGTTTTCCTTCTGCTTGGCACTCCCTTCGTGGACCCTCGAAGGGATATTGTAGTACCTTTTTCAGTTGAAGAATAAATAGCTTTCTAAATAAAGTAGTAAGATGTACTAAGAATAAATAGCTTTCTAAATAGAGTATTGCCCTCAGTTCTGCAGCAATATTCCTAAAACTGAATGTTAAGCCACTCATCGCCTCGGCCTACTCTACAGGAAAAACAATGTTACCCACACGTGGGTGTACGCACGTACGTCGAGAACCGGTGGAGGCAAACTAACGCCCAAAGAGACGAGAAAAACAACAAAACTAGGAGCGTACGTACGATGTGGGACAGGAACAAACAATCTGACGCGACGTAGTACGGATTATTACCACAAGTCCCCAGCTAAACAGAACACGCCCCGCCCAGATCAGGGAAAAAGACATTCCCAGCAAAAGTACAAATGATTCAGCACCGGCAAACTAAACAAGCAACAATATCATCATCACCATCATCTCTGCTTTTCAGACAGTCCTTGAATTTGCTGAAACGAAATTAGTTACTAATTAATCTAGGCTGAATACCGTTTCCCCACAAAGATGCTAGTGCTACTTGCACTAGATCTCCTTTCTTGAATCGCCAAAACAAATGTAGTGCTACTGGTGACACTGATGGGATGGTTAATATATACTGGTGGCGGATCACTCCTGCTGCATGCTGAGGGGGTTCAAAAGGGGGCAGGTTAATTTAGTACTAGCAGCAGCAGCAGCGGTACTAGTAGTACTAATTTTGAGAGTGTCTCCATCTGCCTCATTTGTCCCTACCACTGCCGCGCATTACGATGTCCGATGCTGCTGGCCGTTGAGATCTACATTCATTCAAAACCATCCAATTGCATGCTTGCAGGGATCCGCAGAAGCATATGCTTCGGTGAAAAATAGTTATGTCGAGATTTAGTACTAGCTAACAATTTATGCAGGACTAATAAGAACATGTGTTTTGGAAAGTAACGTAGGGTAATACATTTTGAGCGAGTAAGATCTCGTATGAATGTTGTTGAATCTCATTTAGGGTGACCGAGATTTACGAAAAGCTCGCATTGAAGTAAAAAATTTGATATATTGTAATACTGATAAAATTACAAGCTGAGATCGATGATCGGTATATATACACCCAAAATCCCATATAGTAAAAAAGAGAAATAAAAGGTGGGAGAAGATAAACTGTGATGTGATCATGTAGTACTACCAGGAGTAGTAACAAGCCACAGGGCACAGGGATTTGAAAGCAGGGCGGCTGACACCCGTCGTCATCAAGGCCGTTGAACAGCGATCAGAGGAGCCACAGGCGGCGGTCGGTTGGTACCACACTGCCCACTGGCCACCGCCGCATGGGTGTCAGCGCCCCCGCTGTTTCCGTTGGGATCAGGCGACGTCACGCGGCGTCACCCTCCCGCAACGGCTACCTCGATGCACGTGACGGCGACCACGACCAGGACGGGAAGAGAGATTCCCGGAGGAGCGCGTCCAGGACCCACTCGGCCACGTCGTCCGCCACGTCGTTGGCCTCTTCCGCCACCGCCGGGTGCTGTACCAGCCCGCGCACGCTCCCCAGGTCGGCCGCCACCAGCTCGTCGATGTCGCCCACCACCCTGCAGTCCGCCGCCGGGCACGCCTTCACCCTGCTCCACACCTTCCCCAGCAGCGCCGGCCCGTGCAGTGATGATCCGGTTGATGTGCCGTCGGGGAGGAGGTCGGCGAGGATTTCTTGCGTAAGGTGGAAGAGGAGCTTCCGGTTCCACCGGTGTCGGATCGGGCCGAGCCGGGGGCTGTCGTCCGTCGGGAGGGCCAGCTCCAGGAGGTGGAAGACGATCGGGTCCACTGGGGACGACATGGAGTGGCCCTTGAACTGCCGGTGCGACGGCGGCGGCGCTGTGCGCATGAACCCGCCGCGCTCCAGCACGGACCGCAGGTAGCTGTACTCCGGGTCGTCCTCCAGCGTCGACGACGATGTAGACGCCACGGCAGGGTGTGATTTGCGGTGGTGTTGCTGGTGGTCGACGCGCGGGAAGAAGGAGCTTGCCGACGCGGCGGCGGCTACGCCGGGAGATGGGGCTGCCACCGGAGCCGCCTGCTGTATTGTTACTGCACCCGTGCCTGGACCGGGCTTCTTGATCCGCGTCGCGAAGCGCTCGCACCCGTCCGGTGGTCTCTTGCACTTGACGGCCTGCGGCGACAGCGGCGCCGCTCTGGTCGGTGCTGGATGATCCGGTGGCGGCGGCGGAGGCGGCGGCCTCGACGGCTTCGCGCGCATTGGTGGCGGAGGCGGAGGGAGCCTCGGGGCGTGTGGCTGCTGCTGATCGCCTTGCGCTTTAGCCGCCAGGGGCGCGGTCGGCTTGACTACCGAAGCTGCTGTGGCCTGGACATGGATGACCATCTTCTTGTCTTCCACCAGGAACGGGCTCGCGTTCTCCTTGTTGCTTCCCGTCGCGGGAGGCGGCGTCTTCCTGCCGGCACCGGACTTGTTGCGGTTGGTGACGGTCTCCTTGGCCTGCCTGACGATCTCGCGCGCGTGCTCCCTGGCGTCCCGCCGCCGCTGCCCGTCCTTATCCTTCTTCCTTGCCGAGGAGGACGTGGGCGAGGTGGGCATGGACATGTACTGCGCGGCCCGGTCGAGCACGTTCTCCCTGAGCACCTGCAGCGACAGCCGCGGCCTGTCCACCACGTCCCACGCGGACGCGGACCTCGCCGACGACGCGGACGCGCGGGGCGTGTCGGGGAGCGAGCGCGCCTCCCCCGCGCCGACGTTGCAGCTGAGGCTCCGCAGCGGCTGCCGGTTCATGGACTCCGGGATGACGCGCTTCTTCTTCTCCTTGACGACCGTGGCCGTGGCCGTTCTGGGAGTGCTCTTCTTGAGGCCGGGGGATGGCGAGGAGTCGTGGGGGAGGCCGTCGATGCCCATGAGGCGCGCGACGAGGCTGGGCGTGCGGGGCGTCCCGGCCTCCGAGGACGGCGCCGTGGCGCGGCTCCCCGTGCTCCGCCGCCCCGAGACGGCCAGCGCGTCGAAGGCCGGCTCCACCTGCACGCCGATCTGGATGTCCCGCAGCTCGTCGCCCTCCAGTTCCAGGCTGTTCCTCGGCGCCTCCAGGCCCCCTGCATTGCAGCAACGCAACGTCTCAATTCAGAACTCCTTACATGGATAGGCCTCTGCCATGGCAATGGCATGGCGACCATTCCGCAAATTGCAATTCGAGTTGTCAGTCGGTCAATCAATCAATCGGTCAAGTACACACCTTTCTTGTTGGATGGAGGCGTGGTAGAATTGAGGTGGCGGTGGTGGGAATTGGACACGACGGAGGCTGCGGCGTGGTTGTGGTTGTGGTTGTCGTGGTTGTCGGAGGGAGGGCGTCCGACGCAGCCGGCGCCGGGGGCGAAGATGAGGTGCACCATGGACATGCACCCGGGGCTGCTCGCAATAGCGTCCGCCGGGAGGCCCGCCCTGGGCGTGGCCGGCACGGAGCGGCTGCGCGAGTACCAGTGCTGCTTCTTCATCTCCCGCCCTGAGGACGACGAACCGACCGAGCTCACGAGCTGAGGACCCTCCACTCCTGTAGCAAGCTAGCAGCAAGCAGCTAGCCTGATTGATTGAGCAACGAGCTGTTGCCGCGTTGCTGCTGGTGGGAGGGAACAGAGTGGGAGTGAGAGAGTTTGAAGCTCGAGCAAGTGCTTGTCAGCAGCTGGCTGGGAGGGAGGGAGTAGTTAAGAGGGGAGTGATGGCTGGCTGCCTGGAGCCTGGAGGCTGGAGCAGAGCAGGTACCAGTACCACTGCTGGAGTGGTGCTACTAGTAGTAGGTAGGATGGAGGCCGGGAAATCCGGAATTCCCCGGCCGGTTTCAGAGCAGGAGAAGGGCAGCTGAGCTGCAGCGAGGGAATTCGAAGTGGTGGTACGTGACGCTGCCTGCATCGGGGGACGGGACTGGATGGGGGAGTGAAGTGGACGGATCGAGCTCGTAGCTGGGGAATTGTCCGTCCGTTCGTTCGTTCGTTGGTTGCTGGAGACAGTGTAACAGGGGAAAGTTGTTATCATGCAGGCAGGTGGCTGATTATGGGATTCCTCCCTGCTTGTGGTAGAGCACATCGACCGGCAGGCACCCCCCATGCAGTCACGCACCTAGTAGCAGCATGCTGGACTGTCGCTCTCCATCGGCATTACTATACCATTTGTTTTCAAAAAAACCGGATCCTCCTACGGCTACCCTGCCCTGCTCTTTGATGGGCCCACATTTCCAAATTTAATGCCCTTCCAACTTCAGTAGTAGTATATTCAAATCTTTGGCTTGAACACGTCAGCCTTACTTAATTAATCACCATGTGAAAGGAGTAGAGTAGCACTCTGATTACTCCCAAGGCCTATGAGTCATTTTGATAGGATTAAGAAAATCAATAACTCACCCTCTTAATTACTAGATGCACTAATAGTTACACATGCATGAGAGAAGATAGAGAAAAAGGAGAACATGCATTGGAGGAGAGAGACTAATAAATGAGAGGAGACTTACGATTTCTTACACTTTTAAAAAGTTCTCGGGACTTATAATCCCTAACGGAGGGAGTACAATACTCCATGTTGGGCCTCTTCGGACTGCACAATTTTCAAGAGAATTTCGGAGGCTACTCCCTCGGTCGGCAAATAAAAGTGTGCTTCTAGGTTTGTTTCAAGTCAAATTTTATTAAGTTTGACCAAATTTCTGACAAAATATAATATTTAGAAACTACATTTCAAACAAAACCTAATAATATTAATTTGGTGTCATAAATGTTGGCATGATTTCCTATAAAATAGGTCAAACTTAATAAATTTTGACTTCGGACAAACTTAAAAGTACACTTATTTGCGGACACATAGAGAGTATATGATGTAGGGGTTCGTAGCATGGAAAACAAAAATTTTCTATCGCATACAAACAAACAAGCCAAGATCTATCTACTAGATTGTAGCAACGAGTCGATGGAATAACTTACCCTCGAAGATTCCAAAGCGGTTAACGAGAGCAGATTCTCGTGGGTGATGTAGTCGTACACTTCCGATCTCAAGATCGCGTAGACGATCCTTCCGTGCGTTGGCGGCAGCTCCGTAATCGGTCACACGTTAGATTTTCGACGAAGACCTTCCTCTCCCTTGTTCCATGAAAATGGAGGTTGTAGTACTCTCCTCGAGATTCCTAAGACTGGCGTAGTCAGGAAGTAGAGGGAGATCCGCAGGCTTCGCCTTAAGGTGCGAGTAAGGTGGAGCTTATGAGAGAGGCTATTAGTGGTCTAGTAATTAGACACACCAATTAGAAGGCTCTAAACCAATTAGAAGGCTCTAAACCGTTGGCTAAAGCAATTAGAAGCTCTAAACCAATTAGAAGGCTCTAAACCGTTGGCTAAAGCAATTAGAAGCTCTAAACCAAAACGGCTCTAAACCGGAGGTAGAAGATAGGAACTTGTGTGTTTCTAGGAGGAGCCCTGCCTCCTTTTATGGGAGGAGGTCCTTGGCGCGGGGAGGAGGAGTCCCTCCCAACTCGGCCTAGGGTCAAGGCTGCCCGAGGAGTCCAACTCCTCCTCCAGTTGGTTCCAACTCCTGCTTGTTTCCCACAGCTTCTGTTTTAGCCGCTTGACTTTCAAACCGCCAATTTGACTTTCATGTTTTGGAACATCAAGAACACTTAGTACATGATGCAATCACTCAATGACACACTCATGTACCCTCCCCCGGTCTTGGGACAATCCGGAACCTTCTAGAACATTCCGATGAAAACAAGGAATCATTCCCGAACTCAAACGGGACTTTCCTTATATGAATCTTATTCTCGGACCATTCCGGATCACCTCGTGATATCCGGATCCCATCCGAGACTCGAACAACATTCGGTCTCTTTCTCATAATACCATAACTACTCAAAACAACGTCGAATCCTTAAGTGTGTCTCCCTACGGTTCGTGAATTATGCGGACATGATCGAGACACTTCTCCGAACAATAACCAATAGAGGAATCTAGAAATTCATATGGCTCCCATATTTCTACGATTACTTTGCGATCGAATGAACCACTTACATACGATACCAATTTCCCTTTGTCTTACGATAGTTTACTTATCCGAGGTTATGATCGTCGGTATCTCTGCATACCTAGTTCAACCTCGTTCGATAAGTACTCTTTTCTCGTTCTCGTGATATGTGATCCCTTGTGACCAAGTCACATGCTTGCAAGCTAATTGGATGACATTCCGAGAGGGCCCAGTATATCTATCCGTCATCCGGATGGACAAATCCCACTCTTGATCCATGTGTTTCAACCAATACTTTCCGAACACTTAATGCCACCTTTATAGCCACCCGATTACGGTGTGGTGTTTGATGTCATCAAAGCATCCATCCGGTAAAGGTGATATGCATGATCTCATGGTCGAAGGAATTAGGTTACTATGTATCGAAAGCATATAGCAATTGAACTATTGAAATGACTTGATCTTTATGCTACGCTTATCTATAGGAGTATGTCCATCACATCATTCTCCTAATGATATGATCCATTGTTAATAACATCTCTATGTTCATGATCGAAACCATGATCATATATTAACCAACAAGCTAGTTTAACAAGAGGCTTTACTAGGGACTCTTATTTTAGTTTACAAATCACACAAGTATTAATGTTTAGTTAATACAATTATAGCATGGTATGTAAACATTTATCATAAGTGTGAAGATATGATAATAACCACTTTATTATTGCCTCTTGGGCATATCTCCAACAGTCTCCCACTTGCACTAGAGTCAATAATCTAGTTTCAAACCTTTGTGTATTCAACACCTATGGCTTTCCGGTGTTGTATGTACACGATTGCCAGTGGTCAATCGATCTCCGGATCGACACTTCCAGGTCCGTGTGTAGTTGCATGTATTTGCGTCTCTACGCATCGCTCATTCTCTAATGAGGTGGCTTTGTATAAATTTGGTCTTTCGGTGGGACCTTTAGTTCTTTGGGGTTAAAACATGTTGATAATATTGTCGCACAATATATCTTCATAGTATTATCCCTCTGTGAACTACACCTAGTTTGATAACAAACTACTTGACACAAATGCCCTCTTTTATCGCTATAATAGCGTCATATACTTAGCCTTTTGTTGTAGTATCTGTCACAATGTCTTAACTTTGGAACTCATCCAAATCCATTATGGAACTCACTTTCCATTATATTGTGCCACCCTTAGTTTAGATTGAGATAAACTTAATTTGTACTTTGTGACAAAACTAGTATCAATGTAGTACTCTTACAATGAACTAACTATCTATTTGTCACTTTTACAAATAATATACTCTTAGTTCTTCCAAAAGATCATAAGAATATCCTTACTATTGTCCAATGATCATCTTACAAATCATTCTGGTATATGCTCACAACATTTAGAGCATAGGACATATCTGGATTTGTACATATCACAGTATGATTGATATAAATACTCTTTGTGATTTCATACATCAAGTATCAATCTATACTTGATTATTTTGTTTCACTTTACCAAATGTCAATACACTTGAATATATCATCAACATTGAACTCTTTCAATCCTTTCTGTGCGACAAGAACCTTTTCTTGTAGTTTCTATATTGAACTCATTCAATATCTCGTCTATGTACTTCTGGCACAACCATATTAGCATCTATTGATGCCAAATATCTAGGTTTTGCCTAAGTCTTTCATGGGGATGAAATTCTTAATATGTGTTAAATAAAAAGATACATCACTTCCAATCAACAATATGTCTTCTACATAATGTATTAGAAATATGTCTTAGCGCTCCCACTTAATTTCTTGCAAACGCAAGCATCTTCATTGTCTCTGATGAAATTAAACTCTTTTAACAGTTTCATCACAGTGAAGATTCCAACTCCGTGATGCTCACTTCAACCATTGAAGTTTGCATATGTTTTTAGCATCCTCTGAATTCACAAAACCCTATGGACCGTGTCATGCACACGTCCTAGGTAATGATTCTATTAGAAGAACTTGTTTTGTTTATTCAACTACCATATAACAAATTATATGTAGTGGTTGCTACATTAATCCGTCTAGACTAAATATCACTATGAAAGATCAAATCTTGTCATAGTCAACCTTTGAACATTGTTGTGAACTCTTTCCCAACATGTCGACTATTTCATAGATGTGCAACATCCATGTCTATTTATTTATAGATCCAAACACAACTGTAAGGTCTTACACCTTTCTCGAGGGTCCTTCAAGTTCAAAACTTGATTTCTCGTGTATGGAACTATCACGGATTTTATGGCTTCAAGCCATTTGACGGAGTCAGGGCCCATCATCGCTTCTTTGCATGTAGTCGGTTCATTATTCTCAAATAATGATTCAACCCTCAAATCTTGGTATTTGATTGTTTACCCGATCTACTTGTTTCAATAGGAACTTAGATCTCCGTGACCACAACCTTTGAGGCACGTGAGCCATGAGCATTGTTGCTGCCTCCGAAACACTTTTCGGCGATGCGCAACTCTGCACATATAGCTAAGGTTCTTTTAACCTTATCAAAGTTCTATTGTCCTCCCACTTAACTTTTCACGAAAAAAAATTCCTTCTCAAAGAAACTTGACGTTCTAAGCGACAAACACTTTTGTCTCTGGTGTTATGGAGTTTATTCAAAATAACATACAAAGACAGGTTCATCCGACTTTGGTTGCACACATCTTTCTTATGCATAGCATACCAATGTTTAAGAAAAGACAACTTGGGTTTTATCCCAAACCATAACCTTATATGGTGTCATTTCAACGGATTATGATGAAGCTCTTTTTAGTGGAAAACGGTAATCTCTAAAGCTTTTAATCTTTAAAATATAATGGCAGTTTTATGAATTACACCTTCGATCTTACCATGTCAAACAAGGTTTAATTACATATCTCGAACACTCCATACTCTTATGGTGTTTGGAAAATGCAAATCCACGAACGATTCCTTTAAATCTTAGGTATTATGCTAAACTTGTAACTCAAATATCTTCCTTTATGATCTTATCATAAACTATTTATATTCTTGTTACAATGATTTTGCACTTCATCTTGAAAGTCCTTGAACTTTTCAAATGTTTCACACTTCATCCTTATTAAGTAAATATTCATATATTCACTCAAATTTTCGGAGAAAGCATATGAAGTTGAAATCCATCACTCTTGACTACACATAATGGACTTCATACAACAATATGTACAAATTCAATAAGCTAGTCTTTCGCTCCTTTTGGCCTATGAACGAAGTTTTAATTATCTCTAAGAAAGTTTCACAAGCGTCATTTGATCAAAATCAAAAGACTCCAAAATTCCATACATATGGAGTTTCTTCATGTTTTCTTTCAATATAATTTAAACGGCGATGTCACTTCCTAAGTGATCTTTCAATCAATTTGTCTTTCGACATCTTTAGCATTAGCTTTATGGATGTGATTTTTCCAACGAGATTTGTGAATCATCCATCTTTTATGGATTACGGCAATTATTTGAACAACCCTTTTGTTCTCATAACACCTGATAAAACAAATCTTGAAGGCAAGCTTTGATGTTTAACGAGCAACACAATAACCCTTTATTTGTTCTCGATGAACATCATCACATATTCTTTTGCTAGTTACTTAGGCCATTGTAGTTCATGAATTGTGTTGTTTCGTATGACGATTCACACCAACAAATTCAGTATCAAATACTTGAGAACCACATTGTTTAATAAGCAAAGAATATAGCCATAACATGTATATCATCTATATACTTAAACTGAACAATTCTAGTCTTTTCTTTTCTGCCATATACTTATGAGATTCACTTTCAGTATTTCCTTTTCTGTTTGAAAAGAATTTATCAACATCAATTAGTGGAGTCATTCATATGACACATAGTCCAAAGCGTGTATAGTTAAATACCAATGTCTTTGGACTTGCACTTTGAAGTAGATCACCTATCATCAAATGTTTGGTGTTCTTTCAAATTCCTTTCTTTAGTAATCTCTTGGTGTAGTAAATATCTTACCTACATCAAATATTCACCCTCATCATAGATTTATCCATGATCAAGCTACTTTTAGCTTGTAACGGTGAATCGCAAGTATAATGTTGCTCTCCAAAACCTTTTGGAGGTTTAGGACAACTAGTGTCTCCAACCTTTTGCAAATTCTCATCAAATATGAGAACATGACTTTAGCCATATTATACTCTATCATGTTGCAACCAAAACTTTGTTTCAGATATCACAATATCTTCCACAGATCATGGTTTCTGAAACAACTCTTTCAGATCCTTAGATAACCTTGATATTAGGAGAATCCTTTGAATATCAAGAATCATGGAGACAAACATGATACTTATATACTAACACTTGGAATTGTTACTCTTGATTTAATACTAATTATTAAACTTCATGGAGTAACTGAACTTCTTGAAAGTTTGCAATAGGACTTTTAAACTTTAGATTAACACTTCAAAACAATACGATACCAGTCAGAAAGTAACTAACCAGAATTCTATAGTTCTATCATCTCAATTATAACTAAGCGCAAGGTGGTAAACGGATGCCAATGACTACAACAACTATGCAAATTCACTTTGATTTAGTTTATGATAAATTGAGTTCTAATTAATAATTAAATTTATCTAGGTGAACTCCCACTCAAAACAACATCCCTCACATTGTTTTAGTGATCACACGAACCAAATCCACCACATCAAAACCGATCATCACGAGAGTTGATATAGCTTCAATGGCGAACAATCAACATGTTCATCATATCTATCATATGACTCATGCTCTACCTTTCGGTAATCCGTGTTCCTGAGGCCATGTCTGTACATGCTAGGCTCGTCAAGATCAAACCTTAGTTTCCGCATGATCAAATCTGGCTTGCTCACGTTGTATACACTTGTAGAATCTAACACACCCGATCATCACGTGGTGCTTCGAAACAACAAGCTTTAGCAACGGTGCTAACTAAGGGTGAACACTTTATGACTTGAAATTCATGTGCATGAGGGATCATCTTATAATGCTACCGTCGTCTACTAAGCAATACAAGATGCATAAAGGATTAACATCACATGCAATTCATAATATGTGATATGATATGGCCTTTCTTCTTGTGCTTCCGATCTCCATCTTCAAGCACGAACATGATCTCCATCATCACCGGCATTGCATCAAGGTCAATGACGCTTCTCCATGGTTGTCGTCCACGGCTTCAACTATTACAACTACTTTGAATAGACACTGGTCTTAATGTAAATTAAAGACAACCATATGGCTCCCGGTTGCCCGACTTACAATAAGGAACATTGCATACATCATATATATAATCACAATCATGGCCATATCACATCACTGCACACCCCTGCAAAACAAAGTTAGACGTCTCTACTTTCTTTGCATGTTTTACGTGGTTTGGGGCTGTTAATAAGTGTCGTTCTAACTTACGCACAAGAACCACAGCATTGATACTAGTATTGTCAATCACCGTTGTAAATTGGATCTTAACTATGCTAGGAGAAACAGGCACCATAAAGCCACTTATGCAATACAAGTTGCATGTCAAGCGTGGAGCAAGTCTCATGAACGATGTCATGTAAGGTTAGCCGGGCGCTTCATCCCAACATACCGCAAGATGCAAAGTACACAAAAGCAATCGACAATAAAGCATCAACGCCACAATGACCATTGTGTTCTACTGCAACAGATCTACATATAGACACGGCTCGATACCCTTTGTAGGGGTTCGTAGCATGGAAAACAAAAATTTTCTATCGCATACAAACAAACAAGCCAAGATCTATCTACTAGATTGTAGCGAGTCGATGGAATAACTTACCCTCGAAGATTCCAAAGCGGTTAACGAGGCGATTCTCGTGGGTGATGTAGTCGTACACTTCCGATCTCAAGATCGTGAGCGATCCTTCCGGCGCTGCGTTCGGCGCTTCCGTAATCGGTCACACGTTCGGTACTCGACGAAGACCTTCCTCTCCTTGTTCCGGTGACGGAGGTTGTAGTACTCTCCTCGAGATTCCAAGACTGTGGCGTAATCGGAAGTAGAGGGAGATCCATGAGCTTCGCCTTAAGCCGGTGCGAGTATGGTGGAGCTTATGAGAGAGGCTATTAGTGGTCTAGTAATTAGACACACCAATTAGAAGGCTCTAAACCAATTAGAAGGCTCTAAACCGTTGGCTAAAGCAATTAGAAGCTCTAAACCAATTAGAAGGCTCTAAACCGTTGGCTAAAGCAATTAGAAGCTCTAAACCAAAACGGCTCTAAACCGGAGGTAGAAGATAGGAACTTGTGTGTTTCTAGGAGGAGCCCTGCCCCTCCTTTTATGGGAGGGAGGTCATTGGCCAGGCTTGAGGAGGAGGAGTCCCTCCCCAACTCGGCCTAGGGCTGGGCGCCCGGCTGAGGAGTCCAACTCCTCCTCCAGTTGGTTCTAACTCCTCTTGCTTGTTTCCACAGTTTCTGTTTCCCACAGTTTCTGTTTAGCCGTTTGACTTTCAAACTGCCAATTTGACTTTCATGTTTTTGGAACAGCAAGAACACTTAGTACATGATGCAATCACTCAATGACACACCCATGTCCCCTCCCCCCCGGAGTGCCGGACCATCCGGAACCTTCTAGAACATTCCCGATGAAAACACCGGAATCATTCCCGAACTTCGAAATGGGACTTTCCTTATATGAATCTTATTCTCGGACCATTCCGGATCACCTCGTGATATCCGGATCCCATCCGAGACTCGAACAACATTCGGTCTCTTTCTCATAATACCATAACTACTCAAAACAACGTCGAATCCTTAAGTGTGTCTCCCTACGGTTCGTGAATTATGCGGACATGATCGAGAAACTTCTCGAACAATAACCAATAGAGGAATCTGGAAATTCATATGGCTCCCACATATTTCTACGATTACTTTGCGATCGAATGAACCACTTACATACGATACCAATTTCCCTTTGTCTTACGATAGTTTACTTATCCGAGGTTATGATCGCCGGTATCTCGCATACCTAGTTCAACCTCGTTCGATAAGTACTCTTTTCTCGTTCTGTGATATGTGATCCCTTGTGACCAAGTCACATGCTTGCAAGCTAATTGGATGACATTCCACCGAGAGGGCCCAGTATATCTATCCGTCATCCGGATGGACAAATCCACTCTTGATCCATGTGTTTCAACCAATACTTTCCGAACACTTAATGCCACCTTTATAGCCACCCGATTCACGGTGTGGTGTTTGATGTCATCAAAGCATCCATCCGGTAAAGGTGATATGCATGATCTCATGGTCGAAGGAATTAGGTTACTATGTATCAGAAAGCATATAGCAATTGAACTATCGAAATGACTTGATCTTTATGCTACGCTTATCTATAGGAGTATGTCCATCACATCATTCTCCTAATGATATGATCCTGTTGTTAATAACATCTCTATGTTCATGATCAGGAAACCATGATCATATATTAACCAACAAGCTAGTTTAACAAGAGGCTTTACTAGGGACTCTTATTTTAGTTTACAAATCACACAAGTATTAATGTTTCCGGTTAATACAATTATAGCATGGTATGTAAACATTTATCATAAGTGTGAAGATATGATAATAACCACTTTATTATTGCCTCTTGGGCATATCTCCAACATATGAGAATGCCTCTTCTGTGTTGAGGGTTTCTCGGATCTTCTCAAGAGGGCCTCGGAGGAGAGGAGGCTCGCCGGTGTTAGCTTTGGCTGAGATGGCCCTAACGTGACCTCACCTTCTATTTGCAGATGACAACGTCGTGTTTCTAGAGGCGAGTCGTGGTAATATGGAAGTTCTGAAGGAGATTCTTCGGAAGTATGAACCTTGCTCGGGCCAAAAAGTGAATCTTCAAAAATCCTCGATTTTCTTTGGGAAGGGGTGCTCCCAGGAGGAGAAGGAGGACCTGAAATCCGGAATGGGTATCCAGTGTGAAGCACTATCTGAATGTTAACTGGGTTTCCCAACTTATGTTGGCCAATCTAAGAGTTGTGCTTTTAAACATCTCCCTGATAGAGCAAGAGGGAAAGTGGCTGGGTTGAAGGGGCATGGGCTTTCAAAAGCAGGAAAATAAATCCTCATTAAATCTGTTCTTCAAGTTGTTCCTACCTGTTCTATGGGCTGTTTTCAGCTGAAAAGGGGCAGTTCCAGGAACTAACATCAATCTCTGCTCGATTTTGGTGGGGCGATGGTGTCTATAAGAGGAAGGTCCATTGGATAAGTTGGGCAAGGATGTGCATTTCTAAAAGTTCGGGTGGCATTGGGTTTCGAGACTACGAGGATTTTAACCAAGCCTTGCTAGCTAAGCAAGCTTGGCGGCTCCTCACAAGGCCTAATTCCCTCTATGCTAGAGCGTTGAAGGCTAGGTATTTTGAGGAAGGAAATTTCTTAGAGGCTGCTTGCCCAAAACGGGCGTCATACACATGAAAAAGTATCCTTCACGGTAGGGAGCTTCTTAAGGAGGGGCTAATCTGACGAGTAGGTGATGGACAAGATATCAGCGTATGGTCAGACAAATGGATCCCTTGTCTGTCACTTTAGAGACCCGTTGGGCACAAATGGATCCCTTGTCTGTCACTTTAGAGACCCGTTGGGCACAGGCCTGGCACGTCGGCGGACAAAGTGAAAGATTTCCTACTACCGGGAGGAGGTGCATGGAATATTGACAAACTAAATCAAGTGTTGTTTGAGGTGGATGTACGGGACATCCTGAAGGTACCTATGGGTAGGGCTAAATCAAGTGTTGTTTGAGGTGGATGTACGGGACATCCTGAAGATACCAGTGGGTAGGGCTGGATCAGATGACTATATTGCTTGGAATTACACCAAAAATGGTCAATTCAGTGTTCGGTTGGCATACCACCTGAAGCAACAGTTGAAAAGATTGGCGGAGGGTAGCGCTAGTACCTCCTTATCCTGTTCTGAACACCAAGGGTGGCTCTCTTTGTGGACTGCCAATGTTCCGAGTAAGGCCAAAGTGCATTTTTGGCGCCTCTGCAAGAATGGCATACGGTCGGCGTTGAGCTAGATAGACAACAAATCAAAAGAGGGGTTAAATGCATTGTGTGTGACAGAGATGAGACTATTCACCACAGGTTCTGGTCGTGCCCTCACTCTGAACAAGTGTGGAGCTGGATTAGGAATCCACACTCAAAATTTTCAAAACCCTCCGCATGATTGTCGTTCGCATGGAGAATTGCAAGCATGGCTACTGGATTGGATCGCTACGCTGAAAGAGAGAGAGCAAAGTGTGGTGATGATGGGAGCCTACCATTTATGCTTGGCTTGGAATGATGCCAGAGGACAAACTGATGATCGAATACCCAAAGAAGATTGCACGCCGGGTGGTGGCCCTGCTTGATGACTGGCAAAACACAAGCACAAGCCAATAACGACAGATTCAGGGTGTGGGAGCATTCTCCAGATACAGGCTGGATAAAGCAAACTGCAACAGAGCATTATCTTAGGGCGGCGAAGGAGGTGGGGGCGTTGTCATACATGATCACCATGGGGGGTGCTATTGCTAGTGCCTGCATTTTTTTTCTCTTCTACTGCCGATCCTGAGCATGTAGAACTTCCGGCCAGTAGGCGAACTACTCAACTAGGGGGTTGTGAAGTTGGCGCTGGAAACGGATTGTGCTAGGGCAGTCAGCAAGCTTTGAAGTTAGGAGGTTGATAGATCAGTCTAGGGACCTCTGGTAGAAGAGGTCAAGGATATGCTTAGGGACTTTCAGGAGTTCTCTGTCCTTCATATCTGAAGATCCGGGAATGCCGTGGCTCATCATCTAGCAAAATAGGGATGCAAAAATAAATTATGTAGAACTTGGTTGGGCTCTGTCCCAGATTTGGTAATTAATTTGATGCACCGGGATGTGGCTGAGTAATAAAAGACAACTACTTGATCTAAAAAAAAAGAGAAAGCCCCTTGCATCATAGGGTTGGGGCCCGCAAAATTCATATGTGATCCATTTCTATTCCCTCAACCCCATTTCATAGGTTTCTCAACATTATATCAAACATGATGTTGCAGCCGTGTCGAACATGTGTACAAGCTACCATTGGGCTTGGATTACGCGGAGGTTACGTGTTTGAGTCGGACACTTGTAACCTAGACTAATATACAAAATTATAGAGGGTGTAGCCAAAATAGACTACGAGCGGACTATGTTAGACATAGGGTCGTGTTTTTGAGGATTGTCCGACGTCCATGGAAGGGGTGTTGGACCATCATGGAGCATTGCAGATATGATGTGTATGTACACTACGGAGGTCTTATTATCGACGAACGGTACTATGATCGGTACATAGGGATGAGCGCCCATAAGGTATGCCTCGCAGATAATATAGGCGTTTACCGCTGAAATGGGTTACCAAACATCGTATCCCGTCTACTTTCTATAATGAATTGATAGTGTATTACGCAAACACCTGATTTATTTTGCTTTGAGAAGTCCAATGCTTTCAATCGATCTCTCCCTACTCTCTCTCATCTGTCCAAAATTCATATGTTTTGATTCCTAAGCACCATCTAAAAACACTTGTTGCATAAATTCTATGTTTTAAAATACTCTACAAATCCACCATAAACCCTACTTTTTCATCGTACTAGAGTCCTGCATGTGAATGAATATTACTCAAAGTTGGCACGCATGCAGTTGGAGACAAGGAAAGGGGTATGATGACAGTCCAAATTTGTTCCTTTATCTGGGGCCTTTCGGACACCCCCATAACGAGAGCTCTGGGTGTCGGAAAGGAGGGCGTACGCCTAATGCATTTGCAGTTCCATTACCTTTTTCTTTCTTGAAGGCATGCATTTTACATTTCTAACTTTTAAAGACACGGGATGATGACGGCACGAGGATAGGAGAGAACAGGCCAAAACACATGTGCACCTCCCCATGCAATTCCACTCGTCATGCATCTCTCATCACAGGAGTACAAAGATTAAACCCATCTTATTCAAACGGAAAAGTAAACCAGTACTAGTAGTAGTAAATTATTTCCCGTATAGTTATTGAGGTAATTAATCCCTATGCGATACGGGCAGCATATGCAGGCCAACAGATGCTTAACTACTCCACATTACCGAGGGGATTATTAGTGGATAGAGAATCACGGTGACGTTTTGAGGCTCCATTGGCTGCACTGAAATTGATGCACTGTCCGAATCTTCCTGACATGCACCCATTGCTGGCTGTACGCTGCCGCCGTGACCACTTCTCTCGACTCTCCATCCAACCCTGCTCTTCTCCCCTTATCCTTTCCCACTGACCACTGTAAATATAGATACTTACCTTTTTTTTCTACTTGTACAAAGTCAATATTCTTGCCGCAAACGGCAAATCACAACGAGCCTTGTTTTTTTTTATTTTTTTTTATTTGCGAGCTGATTTGTGAAATGGCTAGGCTGCATGCTAATAGTATCACCGAATTAACTAATCGAAGTAGTAGTACTGGTACTGATCCGGCGGTAGATTAATCAATGTGGCAGATCTACTACCCGTCCGTGTAGCTGGAGATGATAGATTTGCTTGTGTCAGGTACTATACGTTAGGGATTTGAATTGCCGTGCACGGTTTGAAAATTGAAACGCATGCGACCATGCACCGGTTCCATCCGCACATGCACCAGGATTTCTGTGAATCCATCTTGCAGGTGGTGAGACAACAGGATCTACTTAATTACTATACCAGGTTTTAAAATGTTAACGAAATTTTGCCGATTCAACCAGATGCTGGAATATTTGTAGGCTTAAATTTCTGCACTGGGTTCAAAGTAATTTCAAACCGAATTTAAATTACGTGAAACATGCATTAAACGTTGGGTAATTTGAGATCGAATTCTGAAATAGTGTCCAAACTTTCGATATTCTAGTGAGGCACAAGAATTTCCTGTTCTCAAAATTCTAAGCATTTTTTACTATACTAATTATTGACCGGTATGAGTTGGTCCCATAGGGCCGGTGGACGAGCAGAACTATGGCAAAATCTATTGGAGGTGAATTTGGGTGTGTCATCCAACTACTCCCTCTGTTTCATATTACCTTGCGCGTATGAACAGTGCACGCAAAACAAGGTGGCCGATTTCTCTCTCATTTTTCACTTTTTTGCTCCTCCTTTTTTTGGGATGTGTAACTTTGTGTTTACTCTAGCCATTCCAAAAATCATAGATTTTTTTTGATGAAAAATGAGAGAGAAATGAGCCGCCTTGTTTTGCATGATGAACAGTAACACGCAGAGCTTTTTGGAACAGAGGGAGTATTAGATACTATAGGCCGACTTTTTTTGGGATTCTACTTCTAGAGAAGCTGCGGTGCGGAGAAGCACATAGAATCTGGAACTTTCCATTCTATTTGGCTTCTGGATATTTGGCTTTTTTGTGTGTTGAGTTATGAAATGTCTGTAATGTCCCTAAATTCCATATGTAATCTAAGTAAATGATAATAGCATGTGAATGCTAGTAACAATAACAATAACTCCTCGTGCAACTAAACTTTTAGCAAATATCTGTCGCATTGCACGCATTTGAACACAAATATTAGCAGTAGCAATCAAATTAGCTTACACTGAACCATTTGAATACAAGTAGTATCGGTAGGTAAACTTGACACTAATACAAGCAGTAACTGAAATGTGTTATTAGTACTACCATTTGAACACAAGTATCTGCAATACTACCATTTGGACACTAGTACTAGCAGTAACTAAACAATTTGAACACAAGCGAGCGAGTGTGTCTCAAACTCTCGACATGAGCGAGCGAGCAAGTCTCTAGTGCCGTAAAGTTTTTCCTTTTTTACTTCTCCAATATTCTGTGTGGTGGCATTGTGATGTAAATCTACGCAACAATAGTGGAAGCTGTGGATATCGTTTCGGCCCAAACGGGAATAGCTCGGGAATCTCCTCAGAAGAAAGTCGTCGGCCGATTCTGAATTTCCGTGTCGTTTGAGATTCGTGGTGGAAATAAGCATACCAGGAGCCGAACCCTTCTTTTGGGCTTGTGTTGTGGTGGACCACGAAGCTGCCCCAGAAGTCCAAAAGAAGTTCCCCATATAGTTGTCGAGAGTGGGGTAGTAATGGGCACGCCTGAAATTGGGCTAATTTATCTGCTGGTGGCAAGCATCAGGAATGAGGTCCCATGGCGTTGGAGAAGGAGAACGTTAGTAAGAACAACTCCTCTACCTTGTTTTAACACCTCACCGACTTTTTTATATAATAGTATCCTCTGTTAGTTTAATACTGGAGTAATAAACTTCCTTTTTGCCTATCCAAATTTTCTCAAAGCATTGCAATTTTAGTTATTTTATTTCGGCTTTGCATGGATGGATGTTCTAAATAGAGCTAATTAGCTCCTCCAATGCTTGCATAACTTGCTTAGAGGAGACAAAAAGAGTAATTCTAAGAACAAGGTAGGATATATGTAAGGATTTCACGAACACTCCTAGTCTATTTACCTCGACCCCAGAAAGACATCCACTTGGAACCAAGAGAGAAAGTAGACAATTAGTCTAGCTTATTGTGATGATTGTTGCTAATTATGATCTGGGATGACTTGGAAAAGGTAGCAAGTGAAGGTGTATTTCGAATTGTGTACTTTGTACCTAGAGACAAGAAGTGTGTCTTGCATGTCTTGAGACCCCATTGGCTGCACTGAAATTGATGCTCTGTACGAATCTTCTTGACATATGCACCCACTGGCTGTACACTGCCGCCGTGACCACTTCTCTCGACTCTCCGTCCTTGCTCTTCTTCCTTATCCATTCCCTCGGTGAATATTTTTCTACTTGTACTTTCTCTGTTTCAGTTTACTCGGCAGACAGTTTATCTAAGTAGACTAATATTTTCTTATTTTTTATCAAAAAATTCCTTCGATTTTTAAAATAGGTACATATTATCTATTTTAAAAATCTTAGGATTTTTTTGATGAAAAATAAAAAAATACTAGTCCATCTAGCTGGAGATGATAGATTTGTTTGTGTCAGGTACTATACGTTACGGATTTGAATTGCCGTGCACGGTTTGAAAATTGAAACGCATGCGACCACCGGTTCCATCAGCTAGCACATGCGCCAGGATTTCTGCGAATCCATCTTGCAGCTGGTGAGACAACACGATCTACTTAATTACTATACCAGGTTTTAAAATTTCAACGAATTTTTGGCGATTTAAACCAGATGCTGGAATATTTGTAAGCTTAAATTTCTGCACCGGGTTCAAAATAATTTCAAACCGAATTTAAATTACGTGAAACATGCATTAAACATTGGGCAATTTGAGATCAAATTCTGAAAGAGTTTTCAAACTTTTGATATTCTAGTGACTCTCGAAATAGGCTTTCGCCCAGCTTTATAAATAAAACAACCATCCATACAAAGTTCCAGAGAGTTCATGCACACACGCACGCACGCACGCGCGCGCACACACACACACAACGACAACAACCAGCCGGGGCAGAACAACCCCCGAACACACGCTGAGCAAGCATCAACTACAAGAGGCCAAACGAGCGGGGGCCCTCAAGCCAGAGAGGCTCAAGAGCGGGATGGTGGTGGAGCGATGCGACGAGCCTTGATATTCTAGTGAGACAGAAGAATTTCCTATCCTCAAATTTCTAAGCATTGCTTACTATAGTAATTATTGACCGGTATATATGAGTTGGTCCCATAGGGCCGATGGACGAGTAGAACTGCTGCAAAATCTTTTGGAGGTGAATTTGGGCGTGTCAACCAACTATTAGATACTATATGCCGATTTCTTTTGGGATTCTACTTCTAGAGAAGCTAGCTTTTCAAAAACAGTGGGGATAATCACATAGAATCTGGAACCTTCCATTCTATTTGGCTTTTGGATATTTGGCTTTTTTGATGTGTTCAGTTGTGAAATGTCTGCAATGCCCCTAAATTCCATATGTAATCTAAATAAATGACAATACCATGTGTATGCTAGTTACAATAACAATAACTCCTCGTGCAACTAAACTTTCAACAATTCTTTGTCGTGTCTCACCCATTTGAACACAAGTATTAGCAGTAGCAATCAAATTAGCTTACATTGAGCCATTTGAATACAAGTACTAGGTAAACTTGACACTAATACAAGCAGTAACTGAAAAGTGTTATTAGTACTACCATTTGAACACAAGTATTTGCAGTACTACCATTTGGACACCATTACTAGTAGTAACTGAACCATTTGAACACAAGCGATCGATTGTGTCTCGAACTGATCTCGACACGAGCGAGCGAGAAAGTCTCTAGTGTCGTAACGTTTTGCATTTTTTTACTTCTCCAACATTCTATGCGGTGGCATTGTGATGTAAATCCAAGCAACAATAGTGGAAGCTGCGGATACCGTTTTAGTCCAAACGGGAATAGCTCGAGAATCTCCTCAAAAGCAAGTCGTCGGCCGATTCTGAATTTATGTGTCATTTGAGATTCATGGTGGAAATAAGAATACCAGGAGCTGGACCCTTCTTTTGGGCTTGTGCCGTGGTGGACCGCCGAGAAGCCCAAAAGAAGTACCCCATATAGTTGTCGAGAGTGGGGGTTGTCATGGGCATGCCTAAAATTGGGCTATTTTATCTGCTGGTGGCAAGCATCAGGAATAAGGTTTCATGGCGTTGGCTTGACAATAGGCTCCATATAAATGGGGCTTGGCTGGAGAAGGAGAGCGTTAGCGAAATAGAATAACTCCTCTACCTTGTTTTAACACCCTGTGAGCTTGGTTTTGTAGTATTTAACACCTCGCCGAGTAATATATATATATATATATATATATATATATATATATATATATATATATATATATATATCCTCTCTAAGTTTCATAATAAACTTCCTTTAGCCTCTCTAAATTTTCTCAAAGCATTCCTAATGCAATTTTAGTTATTTTATTTCGATTTTGCATGGATGAGTGTTTTAAATGGAGCTAATTAGGTCCTCCAATGCTTGCATAACTTGTTTAGAGGAGACAAAAGGAGTAATTATAAGGACAAGATAGGATATATGTAAGGATTTCACCGACACTCCTAGGCTATTTACCTCGACCCTAGAGAGACATCCACTTGGAACCAAGAGAGAAAGTAGACAATTAGTCTAGCTTATTGTGATGATTGTCGCTAATTATGATTTGGGATGACTTGGAAAAGGTAGCAAGTGAAGGTGTATTTCGAATTGTGTACTTGCACCTAGAGACAAGAAGTGTGTCTTGCATGTGTGTGATGGGTGCATAGGGCCATAACTCAGGACGACATCACTCACGGGCCGTGCGTGCGTGCCCTGATGGCCCACCATCAGTCAGTCAATCTTAGACCCAATTTTCACGCGGGAAAGATTCAAAGTGTGGTTTGAAGGTCTAGGACGTACTGTAGGTTGTACACGTACGTATGCGAACGCCGATGAGAGAGAATGAGCCCGGCCGGCCAGACAAACGTGGATTGACCCGCGACTGTGAATCGTGATACTACACGAGATGATCAAACTTGAAGACCCGGCTAGTTTTTTTTACTGGAGACCTGGCTAGGTTGATGTGCCGGCCCTGGCTAGGGCCATCGTGGGCAACGCTTTGCCAATCAATTGAAAAACACTTAAATTGATAAGGAAATAACACACAAATTGACTATCAAATAATATGATAGGCGTATGTCATTGTTTTTGGGCATCGCCAACAAGTGGGCAGTGGATCTAAAATGTGCAAAAGGAGGCAATATCATACATATTATCTAAAAAGGCAGCTTCTCTGCCCAAAAAGTTGCATTCGTCGTCGCCATTGTCGTTCAAGCATCACGAGCCCGGATGGTCTGCTGTCTCCTCGCGGCCCAAGCCCTGCGATCGGGGTCAGCGATGGTATCGAGGTCGGTGATCACGATGGCATTCTCGTCGGCCATGATCTTGGCTTCGGCCTCCTTGGCCTTCGCCTCTGCCTCCACCACCCTAGACCTGGCCTCGGACTCCTTCGTCTTTGCCTTGACCTCGATCTTCATTAGACTAGCCTTGACGTTGGCCTCCTCCACCTCGATAGACCTCGTCTATAACTCGAAAAAGGTCTTGGCAGTGACCTCTTTCTCTTTGCGCCGCCTCTCTTCCCCATCGGCGATGGCATCTTCCTTCTTCTCCAGGATCTTCCTTAAGGTCTCCTGGAATGCCAAGGAACCAGCCTGGCGGACGATGTCGGCCTTCGTAGCCGTGTGGCCACCAGGCCGGCGGGCCCAGGCGGCAGTCCCGTTGCCTGCAAGGTTGACGAAGCCTTCGTCATTGCCATCGTCTAGGTCGATAACACCGCCCGTCGAAGCATTGCCCTTCTTCTTGTTGTCAAGTTTCTTCCAAAGGGTATAGTTAGTCTCCCATTTTTTTGCAGTCCTTGATCAATGTCCAACAATAGGACAACGTGAAGGCCTTGTTATTATTCACCTTCTTAAAGTGCTCCATTGCTTTCATGACCTACACATATGGATGCCAACAATGGCTCAATCATATTCAAGGCATCGACAAAGAGAGGAAGATGTTTTACCATGTCAACCGGTGGACGAACCAAGAGAGCAAGGTCGCGATCCTAGTGTGGCCTCCAAGCGAGGGCGTGTGCGGGCCTGGCGTGCGTCCTGAGCTGACCTGGTGTTCGGCCGCTAGGCGTGGAAGTGACGGAGCTGGTAGAAGACGTGTCGGCCATGGCCATGCCGGGAAGAGTGAAAGCGCCATGGAAAGAGACGGTGCCACACAAAGAGGAGGTTAGTGCCTCCTGCTTCATCATGTTGACGGCGTGCTTGGTGACATTCACTTCCAGCTCGTTGGTGTCGACCCTATTCTGCGCGACGAGGAAGCACTTGTTCTCCTCCCGGCGCTCCTTCTCGAGCTTGGCAGCGACGAGTCAAGATTTTTCCGCTACCCGCCGGCCATCGTGCTTGTCCGACTTAACTTTTCGCTCCTCTGCCGTCAGGTCCTCGCCAAGCTTCTTCGTCCGACCGCTCTCCTTGGCGGTGGGAACGCTAGAGGGTGCATCATCATCCATGGCGGCAGGATCCATTGCATTCTCTCCCGCTCCCGCCAGTGGAAATTTGGGAGAGAGTTTTTGGAGGGAGAAGTGGAGTGGTTTGTGTGTGACTGGCGGGAGGGACCGCCAAAAGTAAAGGGAGGATGGTAATGGGAGGACGCACGAGGACAAGTGCGCTGTCCTGGCCGATCGAACCGATGCCCAAATTTGGTACATGGATGGGTCGGTCCGCGCGTGTTTTTTTTATTGGGCCATCTCGCTAGGCAACTACATAATTGTCCGCCAGTTCACTCGGGCGAGTTCGTATGCGCTAGAATGGGTTAGATCGGCCCGGTGAAGACGTCCCAATGAATTTGAATATGGAGCGCCCTACAATGCACGCATGGGACGGAGAATCAAATTAGGCTTCGATGCTTTCTCTCTACTAGCTAGGAGCGTCCATTCTTGACGTAGTCATCCATGTATGCATGCAGCACACACGGGCGGCGTGATGATGCGTGGATCATTCGGTCGAACTGACACAGCCAGCGCCGGCCGAATCGTGCACCTGGTCACTCGATCGAACCGAATCAGATGAGATCTCTACCTTTCGCCCACGCGTGCATACATTCTCTGCTAATATGAAGGCGTCTATGGAGGCATGGAGTACACAGATATGTTGCGGTGTCGAAGTGGTATTAGACATGAGACGGCGTGAAGGCACAAGCATGCAGCATTAGAGCAACTTTAACGGCTTACCAGAGTAAGTGGTCTCAAAACCGTTTTTATGGTTAAGAGGCATAAAAATCTAGCTCCAACAACTTACCTATCCGTGATCCCTCGTGAATTTTTTTAGGAGATTACTCGTGTTTTGACACCTCCTACCCATATAGGGGTAAATGGACATAAAATTTGGATAAGAGACAACTCTCATCCATATCTTGGCACGTCAGCGAAAATGCACGCAGAGTCCTCTAACCATCCGCGTGGAAATTTCTTTCACCTCACCCGATGTCGTTGCGGGTCACCGCCATCCCTCCACTTGCCGGCGACCGACCCACTCGCCGACATCCGCTTGCCTCCTCTTGCCCACCACCAGCGAACCTCCTCGGTGCCAATGCGGCGTTGATTTGGCCGGGAGCGAGCCGCAGCTGTCGCCCCCGTCGACGTGCCACCGACTCGATCTGCCGTGGCGGGGGCCCTTCGATGCCCGCGCGCAGCTCCACCTCCACCGCCACACCACATGCGAGCTCTGCCACCCATCTCCCACCGTCGAGCACTCCAGTGCCCCTCACTTGCGAGCTCCCGATCCAAGCTCGCTGTCATCACGGAACAGGGGAAAGTTGTTATCATGCACACAGGCTGACTGGGTTTCAGAGGGACACTGTCAGTCTCCATCGGCTGCTCTGCACTACTATGCCATTTTTCTTCTTCTTTTTTAAAGGGATCCTCCTACGGCTAACTCTCTGGCCTGCTCCTTGATGGGCACACATTTCTAAATTTAAATCCCTTCCAGCTTTGTGTACATGTTCAATCTTTGGCTTGACCACGCCAGCTTCCTTAATTAATTTCGATTTTTTTGAACAGATAATTAATTTCGATTTGATAGGAGGAATACTATACTCCAGCAGTCCAGCTACGTTGCTCCGTGTTGGGTCTCTTTAGATAGTACGTAATTTTCAACAGAATTTTGGAGGATTTGAATCGTAATGATTTTTTCCCCTAGGAAAGGCCCTTGCATCGTAGGATTCAGCCTGCCAAATTCATATGTAATCAGTTTTTATTGGAATCTCAACATTATATATTAATGAAATCTGATTTATTTTCCTTTGAGAAATCCAATGCTTTCACTTCATCTCTCCCTACTCTATCTCATCAATCCTAAATTCATGTGTTCAATTCATATAAGCACCTCATTCAATGTACTCTACGGATAGATGAATACATAAAACAGAACATAATAAAATGAGAAATTAGAAGATTTCGTTGAAATTGTTCGTTTGAAAATTTCCCGACAAGCTAATTGTAGGTTCTTCTCTCCATCGGAACAATAGGGCCATTATGCTTATTACTAAACTTGTTGAAGAGATGAAATAGAACCAAGGTCTATCTTTTTGATCAGAGGTTGAATCGATCATCATCAGAAGAATGCTATAGAAATCCACCACATGTGACATACAGACCCTACTTTTCCCTATTTCTATGTCCAATCCTGCATGAGAATGAATATTACTCAAAGTTGGCACGCACACTGTTGGCGACAAGGAAAGGGAGTATGATGATAGTCCAAATTTGTTCCTTTATCTGGGTCTTTCGGACACCCCCATAACGAGAGCTTTGGGAGTCGGAAAGGATGGTATCTACATATAGTACGACGCGTAATGCATTTGCACCTTCGTCACCTTTTTTCTTTCTTGAAGGCATTTTACATTTCTAACTTTTTTTTTTAACTTTTGAAGACAGTGGAAGATGACGGCACGCGGGCAGCATATGCACACCTCCCCATGCAGTTCCATGCATACTCGTAGTAGTACAAAGATTAAACCCATCTTATTCAAACAGAAAAGTAAACTACAGGCCTACAGTAATTTATTGCCTCATCCCTGTGGTAATTAATCCCTATGCGATACGAGCAGCATATGCAGGCCGACACATGCTTAACTACTCCGCATTACCGAGGGGATTAGATAAAGCCCCTAATGATGATGATGACGTTTTGAGACCCCATTGGCTGCACTGAAATTGATGCTCTGTACGAATCTTCTTGACATATGCACCCACTGGCTGTACACTGCCGCCGTGACCACTTCTCTCGACTCTCCGTCCTTGCTCTTCTTCCTTATCCATTCCCTCGGTGAATATTTTTCTACTTGTACTTTCTCTGTTTCAGTTTACTCGGCATACAGTTTATCTAAGTAGACTAATATTTTCTTATTTTTCATCAAAAAATTCCTTCGATTTTTAAAATAGGTACATATTATCTATTTTAAAAATCTTAGGATTTTTTTGATGAAAAATAAAAAAATACTTGTCCATCTAGATAAGCATGCGCTCGGAGTAATTTAAAACGGAGGGAGTATGAGATAAATATTTTGCCGCAAACGGCAAATCACAACAAGCCTTGTTTCTTCTTTTGTTTTCATAGCAACAGAAATACGTGCTTGCTGTAGTAGGCTGCATGGAGACAGTATCACTGAATTAACTAATCGAAATAGTACTGGTACTGTACTGGCGGTAGATTAATCAATGTGGCCGTAGATTAGATCTACCCGTCCGTGTAGCTGCAAATAATAGATTTGTTTGTGTCAGGTACTAGTATACGTTAGGGATTTGAATTGCCGTGCATAATTTGAAAATTCAAACGCATGCGACCACCGGTTCCATCAGCACATGCGCCAGGATTTATGTGAATCCATCAGCCGATTGA
The DNA here is from genome assembly GCA_030063025.1 of Avena longiglumis. NCBI lineage: Eukaryota > Viridiplantae > Streptophyta > Magnoliopsida > Poales > Poaceae > Avena > Avena longiglumis. Next base: position 12,208,016 of record CP125974.1, read on the forward strand.
TGAGTAATTTTGCAGGTGGAGAGATAACGGGATGTACTTAATTACTACACAGGGGTTTTAAAACTTCAGCGCAGTTTCGGCAATTTAACTGGATGCTGAAATATTTGTAAGCTTAAATATTTGCGCCAGGTTCAAACTAATTCCAAACCAAATTTAAAATCAGGTGAACATGCATTGAACGTTGGGTAATTTGACATTGAATTCTGAAACAGTTTTCGCACTTTAGAGGTCGTTTGGCATCCAGGTATTTATTTCATTTAGTAGAAATGAAATGAATACATAGATTCATTTCATTTATATTATGATTCCAAAAACACCCATATGTTTGGTTGACACCGGAATTTGGAAATGACAGGTCTAAGATAGGAATTGAGTTTACACATAGAGATATTTGGATGGATTTGCCAAATAAAATGGCGGTCCAATTCCGTGCCAACCAAACACTATAGGGATGGAATTGCAAAATGAATTTCAGGATTCTAGGACCAAATGATGGATACCAAACGACCTCTTAGATATTTTAGTGAGGTACAAATTTCCCCGTTCTCAAAATTCTAAACCTTGCTTATTATTGTAATTAATATTGTTATGAGTTGGTGCCATAGGGTCGGTGGACGACCAGAACTGTGACAAAATCTATTGGAGGTGAATTCGGGTGTGTCACCGGGCTAGTGTGTCTAGCGCCGGCGGAGGGTGCGTGGAGTCATGTGTCCGGTGGGTCTCTTGGAATCCGATCGTTTTCCGTATTCGTCCGTGTGATTTGAGGTCAGCCTCTTCCGATCTATGGTTGTTATCTTCGATAATGGTTGCTACTCTGGTGCGCTGGTCCTATGGGCCTTAGCACGGCGACTTCACGTCTGTCTACTACAACAAGCTCAACTACGAGAAGCTTTGCTCGGCTCCGGTGAGAGACGGGGCGAGGATGGTGGCGCGCTTCGGTTCGTGCAAGTGTCTGTAATCATCACTAGGTAGTCCAATAACCTATTTTTAATTTATATTACTTTTAAGGCTATTTGTACTTTTGTTGACGATTATTAATAGATCGCAAAAAAAGAATGAGGGTAGTCATGGGCATGCCTAAAATTGGGCTATCTTGTCTGTCGGCGGAAGCATAAAAAACGAGGTGTCGCGGTGGGGGTTTGACAAGGAGAGCGGTAGTGAAACAGAACAACTCCTCCAGCTTGTTTTAACACATGATGGTATTTAACACCTTGTCGAGTACTCCCTTCGTTGAAAAATATAAGACATTTTAGCTCTGTGAATTGAATATATCTAGACGTTTTTTAGTATATATGTTCACTCCGAACCTCTATGAACCTATACACTAAAATACGTGTAAATACATTCGATTCATAAAGCTAAAATGTTTTATATTTCTAAACGGAGGGAGTAGTGTATATAAAAATATCCTATCTTAGTTTCATAATAAAGTTTTTTTGTTGCCTCTCCAAATTTTCTCAATGCATTCCTAATGCAATTTTAGTCATTTTATTCCGGCTTTGCATGGATCAATGTTATTAATAGAGCTAATTAGCTCCTCCAATGCTTGCATAACTTGCTTAGAGGAGAAAAAAGGGTAATTCTAAGAACAAGATAGGATGTACTGTATGTAAGTATTTCACCGACACTCCTAAGGCTGGTCATAGTGGGAGTATCATTTTACTAGTATCAAGCATATGATACTAGCGTATGATACTATCGTTATATTGCTTAGTATCATCTTGATGTATCATAATCTCATGGTATTTAATTATTTATAAAATCTCAATGAATTTTGATGTACAAGATGTATTTGATATTAATTTTTTTGTTACATGTGCTATGATATCGTAACATATTAGAGCAAGAACAATAATCTAGCCAGCAAGATAGCTATATGAAATTGTCATGTCATCAAGAGCTAGCTTGTATAATAGAGCTAGCTATAAGGTTGTCTATTCGATTAGTACTGGTTGTTTTCTTCTCTCTTTCCTTTTTCTCTTATTTAATATTTTTGCCTAGAAGTACGTGTAAAGCCGACCCTTGCATGAGCAGCAACAACTTGCATTTTTGTTTATCTCTTCCCCCACATAGACAAAAATGCCATGTCGGCAGGCTTATATCCCACTATTATACTTTCTCTTAGGCCTTTTACAATGGGTGTTTCTTAGCACGTTTCTTAGCCCACTATTATACTTGCTCTTAGCACGTTTTCATAAAAATAACAATGACAACGCATTGTTTCTTAAATGGTGTTTCTTAGTGGTGTTGCATTTAATGATTTTAGTCTCGTGCATGTGTGTGATTGGTCTAGCCAAGTTTTTTTTCTACGATACCGTGCAAGGGGTGTATCTTAGCTAAGATGCAACAACACCTCTTTCTCCATTAAATAACATGACACATAGGCAAAACACCTAGGATACTGCACTAAGACCGGTTCTTAGTGGTGTATCCTAGGCACTTTGCCTATGTGACACTATATTTAACTATATTTAATGAGAAAAGAGGGTAAGATTGTATCTTAGCTAAGAAACACCTCCTGCACGAAATCATAGGAAAAAAGCATGGTTAGGCAAAAATCATAGAAACACCACTCAAGAAACAATGCATTGAAGATGTTGTCTCTTAACCATTTAATTTTCCTAGGAGTAAGATACTAGTACACCCTATTGTGAAAGGTGTTATTATACCACTAGCACGTGCCTATTGATTAATTGGTGTGCCATATTATTATTTTGCTAAGTTGATATACATGATACACCTTATAATACTATCACTATGGCCATCCTAATCCATTTACCCCGACCCTAGAGAGAGTGACCATTACTCCAACTTTAGGTCTGTACTCCAATTATGATTTGGAATGACTTGGAAGGTAGGAAATCAAGGTGTATTTCGAAATGTGTACTTGTAGGCAGCTTTTTTTTTTCGAAATGCTTGTAGGCAGCTAGAGACATGACGTGTGTCTTTGCATGTGTGCGTAGGGTGTATAGGGCCATAACCCATGACAACACTACTCACGGGCCGTGCGTGTGTGCCCCGCCGGCGCACCAGTAGTCCAACTAATCCAAGAGTCAATTTTAACACGCGAAAGATTCAAAGTCTGGCGTGCACGTTTTTGTACGTGCATTTATAGGCTTGGTCGCAGCCATATTTATGTTGTATGCACGACAACATGTGATTTATAGTCTGGGACGTGGCTTGGTCGCAGCAATATTTATGTTGTATGCACGACATCATGTGATTTATAGTCTGAGACGTACTATAAGATGTTTTAGTTTTGTAAAGTAAATATATCTAGACGACTTTTCATATGTATGTTCATTTATGTTTAAAGCGAATCTACATACTAAAGATATATATCACTGGTGGAAAAAGGGCCTACAGTCCCGAGCCGCAACTAACTTTAGTCCTGGTTTGGGCCAGATCTGCAAACGGACTAGAGCCCTCAGTCCGCTCTGACCACTTGACTGATAATAGCCACATGGTTGTTTCAGCCCGGGGGGGGGGGAACCCTCTAGTCCCGGGCCGTAACATCACACGAGACTAAAAGGTTTTCGTCACGGCAGAATTCGCGTTCTGCGCCATGTAGATTGTGTATTTCTTTTTTTTTGCCATTTCATTCCTTTTTCGTTTTGTGTTCCACTATAATTCAAACATATATTTCAATATACATATTATACGCTACTACATACACACTGCACGTCGATGCATTTATATAATTAATCGATCCCTTGCAAGCATACATATAATCAATCATATCAAAAGGAAGAAATGTTTTGAAATTACATGATCATTGATGAATATATATATCATATCAGCTACATGGAGATGACTAAGGCAAAATCGAGTTCCATGTCATCCGCATAATGCTCTTCATGTACATGAAGGACTTCCTTCAACATAAATCCCGTCAGCTCCTTCTGAATTGCTCTTATGCGTTGGTCTGGCTCTAGTTTCTCCCGTAAATTATAAATATAATGTGAGTCAACTTTCCGCTCACTGGTCAACTCGCGGATGTACTCGCAGACGTAGTATCCACATCAATGAGTTCCCGGTGGCTGTTGTAAACTCTTCACAATTTTATAAGTTAACTCCTCTTTGAATGGACCTGGTATTTTCTGTCTGAACCGTGTCCAACACCTGCTCGGCAAAGAAAATGAACAAAGGAGTTATTAGTTACTTGATATCAGGAAATGAATGAAAGAGGACGATATAATGCGATAATGATTGAAATTACATATGGAGCATTGCTGTCATGTCGCTCCACTGCTCTTGGTCCCAACTTAATGAGTCGTGGACTTTAACTAGGGAGTTGTCAACTTGAATGTTTAGCAAGATCCAGTGGAATCTGCGGACATTTACATAAGCATACATACATAGCTCATCTAGTAAGCAAAAATAAAATGTATACAAGATATAAACACTCACTTGAAGTTGTAAGGAAATAGTATTTCCTTAACAAAATTATTCTCGGTTAAGAACCTGCACAGGTCTTCCTCCACGTCCTTGGGGTGATTCTTTAACGTATATTCATTAACGATATATGGGTCAATGAACCCAACGTCGTATCTTCTAGCTCTTTTGCATTCAAGCATCTTCATTCTGTAGAATATAATATCATCATACAAAAGGATATATAGTTAGGATAATATATTAAATGCAATGAACGAGCTGAGCTACAAACTTAATTATAGAAATAAATCACTTACATACAATAGCAACCAATGATAGATTTGTCGAGGGCACGCTGGTTGTATAACTGAAACAGTTCGGTCATTTGAACTTGTATCGAGTTTGGTTTGAAGTGATGCTCCTTTTTAATGTCCACCGAAAACCAATCTTTCTAATGCTTTTTTTGCTTGCGACATGTACCATTCATGCAGATTTCGCATATGTATGGATAGACGCGCGAGCTCCTCATTACTGACTAGAGGCTCCCCTTGGACATACTGCCGTACTATCTGACCCAGTGGCGTATCTTCATAGCCTAAATATTGACCAAGAGATATATTTGCTTCATTAGCCAGTGCTTTGGCCTGCGATACAGTGATTCCCATAAGTGCAGCATTATTACGGGCTCTGGGGTCCATTATTTGCATGTCCATATCAACTTCAGCTCTGAAGGCCTTGTCGAGGTCTAAAATGACTTTGAGCGGGGCGACCGATTGATTCTTCAGGTTCGAGTGGGCAACTTGCTTCCGCTTTTGCACTTGTGATTTTTTTTCGTGCTTGTTTAATAATCTCCCGGTCATAGTCTGATTCCAGATTCATCGATATCTAGGATGGTTGCTCAAGAAAGGACTTAGCCCACTTTTTGGTTTTTTCATTATATACCGGCTTTGGCATAGGCTTTTTGGGTGCAAAATGCGCCTTAACTTGGGCAGCCACATCCGCGTTAGTTTCCTCATCGGTCTTGTCATAAGGTCTCTTTGGAAGAGCCGGCGGGATGTCGACTATCTTCGCCGTTTGACCTTTCTTCGATGTGGGGTGCGGGGGGCCGTCGAACTTCCGTTTCTTCGACGAGGTAGTAGTATTGCACGGAGGCGGAGGCGGAGATCGAGTATTGCGCAGAGGCGGAGATCGCGTTGATGTACTCCTGCTGCGGCGATCGTCAGCGGGGCGGGGTGGAATTGGAGGTTGGCAATAATCGGTTTGGGGTGGACTTGGAGGTTGACGATATTCGAAGCGGGGTGGACTTGGATTCCTCGGAGTCGGTGGCCTTGGCGCCGAGCCTGGAAACTTGATGTACTTATTATTAAATGGAATGATGTTGCGCTTGACATCTCCTAGTTTCGTAAGGCCTTCAGGCGTAGGGATTTCAGTCTCTAGGTCCACAAAATCCTCCACTATGTCATCCACCATGACACGAGCATAGCCTGGTGGAATCGGAAGTGAATGGTGGAGTGCTCCAGGTAGACAAGGTAAAGCAGTGTCGATCGCCACCTTGAAGGACAGGTTGTTCATTGGCTGATGTAGCTCACATTGTGCCATCTCTCTGACATCATCCACAGGGTAGTGAGGAGCGGTGCATGATCCGGAAGCTTGATCATCGGCCGACCTCCGTGGAAGCCATGGCCGCTTCTCCGTGCTAAGATCCAATGCGGATCATCGCATCATGGTGAGTTGACGGCGGCCTTTGGCTAATTTCATGCATGAGGTTCTTCGGATGAGCTAGGTCTGCTCTACCACGAGATCCGTCGCCTCCGTCCTTCTTTCTCTCGACGGCTTCAGAACTAGCATCGCATCGAGGAAACCCTTTCTTCCACGAGACACCGCGCCTTTGCCTCGTGTTCGCCCTCCCTTTTCAGGATTCCCTAGGGCGCATGTCACTGCTCTCTCTCTCGACGGAACAATCCCAATTGAGCATCGCTCATTGCTTGAATAAGGTCTTGGGAGGGTTTTAGAATTTTATCATGAAATAATGTCTTCCCTCTTTTGGGTCCAAGGATCCCCGTGCCCTGCATACCATCGCTGCCTTGACCTCTCCTGTACTGTGAGTGACGCCTCTAGCCCTCATGTTCTTCTCCATAGTTTCCCACTGAGGGACGACACTCTTGTAGCCACCTGTCCCCATTTTATGATGGTATTTCTTGTTGGCAGCATTTAACGCGTTCTTTGCCGACTTTGCCTTTCCTTTATCAGATTGCTTATACTGTACAAAATCGGGCCACTGTTCTCTCAACTTATCGTTTACTCCTGTGAAGTCTGGAGTTTTCTTTTCCGCGTATAAACTTTTCTTGTTGTTTCGGTACAGTTCAGCCATCTTGTTCGGAGCCCACTCCTTCACTTTCGCTCTATTTTCAAGCCCACCCGGCCTTGGGGTAATACCATCTACCTCAAATTCTTCATACTCTGGAGGTAGTACGAAATGCGCTATGAGCTTCTACCAAAGGTCATCTTTGGCATCATCGGTGACATAGCTAGATTCTTCAGCGGATTTCTTTGACTGAATCCATTCTTGGATGGTGATCGGCAGGTTGTCCCTAACAAGCACCCCGCATTGATTTATAAACATCCTCTGGTGCTTCTCTGGAGCAATCGGTTCACCATCATCATCTATTTCTTCGATGGTGAGCCTCTGATTACCATCCAACTTTTTGTTCGGCCTTCGTTTTGTTTGAGCTGTCGGTTGCTTCGATCCGGTGGGCTAAAAGAAGAAGAGAGAGTGATTAATATATATCTAGATCAGTTAATGAATAGAGGTAACATGAGACTTTATATATATATGTACCTCGCCGGATCCTGTAGAGGGGCCATCATTATTGTTGTTATTTGTTTGCCATTCGTCCATATGGTCTTCCCCTTGGTACATTAGGTTTTCCTCTAGTCCATCACCGGATGGATTCAGATATGAGGATATCTCTTCCTCGAGCAAAATATCTTCGCCGGTAGTAATATTAAGAGGAATTTCACCTCTTATCATGCCCTGAAGAAAACCTTCACCGATGCGACCAGGATCTTAGGATGGATCCATGACTTAATTATCTATAACAAAAAGAGAGTTAAACAGGTTAGAAAAAACAATAATCCTAATAACTAAAACAAAAAACAATAACCCTAATAGTATTTGCGGTAAAACAATAATCTTAATAACTAAAACAAAAAAAACCCTAATATAAAAAAACTATAGAAAAAACTATAACAAAAAATCCTAATAATCCTAATTATAATCCTAACTATAAAAAACTATAACAAAAAACCCTAATAATCCTAATTATAATAATCCTAACTATAAAAAAACTATAACAAAAAACCCTAATAATCCTAATTATAATCCTATTTATAATAATCCTAACCATAAAAACTATAGAAAAAACTATAACAAAATAATTATAATTAATCCTAACACTCTAGCCAATTATAATTAAAATAATTATAATTAATCCTAACTCTAGCTAGAAAAAACTATAACAAAATAATTATAATTAATCCTAACCCTAGCTAACAATATAATCCTAATCATAATAACAAAAACTATAATTCTAAATAACAAAAACTATAATCCTAACCCTAGCTAACTAATAATTACAAAAAAACTCCGTACCATTCTCCCTCGAGCACATGGGCGGCGAGAAAGGCTGGCAAGACGAGAGAAGGCAATAAGGCCATGCAGAGCGGTGGCTCATTGAGCACGGAAATGCGGCGGCATGACAACACCTCCCCGCATAGTGTTCGTTCTTTCGTGCGCAAGTGCTTCGCCTTCGCCGAGGAATGCCAAGTTGGGCAGCACCTCCTAGCTTGAGAATATAGGGACACACCCTTTAGTCAAGGCTAAGCCACGGACAGACTAAAGGGTCTTTAGTCCCGGCCGTGGCTTAACCCGACTAAAGACCTCCGCCTTAGTCGCGGGTTAAGTTACCCGGGACTAAAGGGTTTTTTCTAACCGCTTGCTGCACATGAAACACCCTTTAGTCCCGGGTCCAGCCACGACACGCGACTAATTATTTTTTTTGTAAATTTTCTTTTTTCAATTCAAATCAAATATAAAACTTTGGAAAATCATGTCTTTTATTGTAATAATCTAAATAAAACAAATAATATGTCTATTATTATCAAAAAAATATAAAAAATCTTAATATAATATCCATATATATGTTTGCATCATTTAAAAATTATTTCATTTGTAAATATTCTTTTTTTAATTCAAATCAAATATAAAACTTTGGAAAATCATATCTTTTATTATAATAATCCAAATAAAACAAATAATATGTCTATTATTATCAAAAAAATATAAAGAATCTTAATATAATATCCATTTATCTATTTGCATCATTTATAAATTATTTCATTTGTAAATTTCTTTTTTAATTAAAATCAAATATAAAACTTTGGAAAATCATATCTTTTATTGTAAAAATCCAAATAAAACAAATAATATGTATATTATTATCAGAAAAATATAAAGAATCTTAAAATAATATCCATATATCTGTTTGCATCATTTATAAATTTTCTTTTTTATTCAAATCAAATATAAAACTTTGGAAAATCATATCTTTTATTGTAAAAATACAAATAAAACAAATAATATGTCTATTATTATCAGAAAAATATAAAGAATCTTAATATAATACCCATTTATCTGTTTGCTTCATTTATAAATTATTTCATTTGTAAATTTCTTTTTTAATTCAAATCAAATATAAAACTTTGGAAAATCGTATCTTTTATTGTAATAATCCAAATAAAACTAATAATATGTCTATTATTATCAGAAAAATATAAAGAATCTTAATATAATATCCATTTATCTGTTTGCATCATTTATAAATTCTTTCATTTGTAAATTTCTTTTTTTTTAATTCAAATCAAATATAAAACTTTGGAAAATCATATCTTTTATTGTAAAAATCCAAATAAAACAAATAATATGTCTATTAATATAATATCGATATGTCTATTAATATAATGATGATGACGATGACGAAGAAGACCCTGAAGTTGCGTACTATAGGACTAGACATAATTATGACTAAAGGGGGCGGCTTTAGTCCTGAGTGTTAGCTAATACCGGTTTGTCCCAGTTTTTAATATTAATAAATGTCTTGAGTGTTACCTAAATATAAAGATGTTGTATTTAGAGGAAAATGCCTATAAATAGAGCAGGCTGGATCGAGCAGCCTATGAATAAAGGGAAATGCCTATAAAGAGAGGGTTCATCTTTAGTCCCGGTTGGAGAAACCAACCATGACTGAAGGGATTGCGGCAGACTGGGCCAGGCAACACTAATAATAGGGGGTGAGTGTTGACATTATGTCATGCGACTTGTACCTTGTCCCGGATGGTGTGACCAACCAGGACTAAAGATGAACCTTTAGTCCTGGTTGGAGACACCAACCGGGACAAAACCTGAGTCAGCACTAATAATAGAGGTGAGTGTCGACATTATGCCGAGCTGCTTGTACTATAAATAGGCATCCTTGTGAGTCTAGTCCTCCAACCAGTTTGAGGCATCTCTAAGATGGTTTTCGAGAGGACACCACGGCTTTTCAGGAGATGCGCCGAGCCTGATCCTCCCAGATCTCCAAGAAACTGGTCATAGAGGCACTCCCTAATATGTGAAATTAGTTAGCTCCCGGGCGTATTGATTTAGTCAGAGAAGTTACAAGCTGCAAGATGGTTTTCGAGAACAGGGACATTACTACGACCAGTTTCAGGGACATGCCGCCGGAGCCCAGTCCTCCAGCATCTCCAAGAAACTGGTCATAGAGGCACTCCCTAATATGTTACCTCACGCGTTTGGAGATAAGATCTTAATGGTAAGTATGAATCGGGACTAAAGGCCTCCTTTAGTCCTGATCCAGCCACAAAACGGGACTAACACACTCAATATTGTTTGTAGACAACACTATAAAAATGGACACATGGAGCATCTTCACTCATAAAATGTTACAATTATTACATATCATTTCTTCGCGTGTGTTCCTTTCTGATCTCGTCGTATCCATGGAGCATCTTCATTCATTAACATGATGCTTGGGTCATCCTTCACCGCGAAGGGCAGAATTTCATGAAACTTATCACAATCTTCTGACATGTCTGTCTTGTCCTCCACTCCCACGATGTTTCTTTTTCCTGAAAGAACTATGTGGCACTTTGGCTCATCGTCTGATGTATTCTTTTTCTTATTTTTTCTTTTTCTAGGTTTGGTAGACATGTCCTTCACATAGAAAACCCGAGCCACATCATTGTCTAGTACGAATGGTTCGTCTAAGTACCCAAGATTGTTGAGATCCAACGATGGGATTCCGTATTTCTTGTCTACCTCAACCCCTCCTCCTGTCAGCTTGACCCATTTGCACCGAAACAAGGGGACCTTAAAAGTAGGTCCATAGTCAAGTTCCCATATCTCCTCTACGTAACCATAATATGTGGTCGTTGACCCATTGTTGTCTGTTGCATCAAAGCGGACACCACTGTTTTGGTTGGTGCTCTTTTTATATTGGGCTATCGTGTAAAATGTATACCCATTTATCTCATACCCTTGGAAAGTCGATATAGTCGAAGATGGTGACCTAGACAACAAGTATAGCTGATCTCCAAGAGTGTTGTTTTTGATGAGATGTTGCAACCAACTGCCGAAACTCTTCATGTGTTTATCTCTAATCCAAGAGTCATGCTTTCCAGGGTTGTTGTAGCGTAAGATTTTCTTGTGTTCCTCGATATATGGGGCTGCCAAGATAGAATTCTGTAAAACGGTGTAATGTGCTTCGGTGTAAGAATGTTCGTCCCTACATATTATTGATTTCCTTCCTATAGTACCCTTTCCACTTAGTCTCCCCTCATAACGCGATTGAGGAAGTCCAATCGGCCTAAGTTCAGGAACAAAGTCAACACAAAATTCAATGACCTCCTATGTTCCATAGCCCTTGGAGATGCTTCCTTCTGGCCTAGCACGGTTACGAACATATTTCTTTAAGATTCCCACGAACCTCTCAAAGGGAAACATATTGTGTAGAAATACAGGACCAAGAATGGAAATCTGTTCGACTAGGTGAACCAAAGAAAAGGCCATAATATTGAAGAAGGATGGTGGGAACACCAACTCAAACCGACAAGACATTGGTCCACATCATTCTGTAACCGGTAGATCTTCGGATTGATTATCTTCTGAGAGATTGCATTGAGAAATGCACATAGCTTCACAATGGGTACTCGAACATTATCTGGTAGAAGCCCCCTCAATGCAATCGGAAGCATTTGCATCATAATCACGTGGCAGTCATGAGACTTTAGGTTTTGGAACTTTTTTTCTGCCATATTTATTATTCCCTTTATATTCGATGAGAAGCCAGACGGGACCTTAATACTGCTTAGGCATTCAAAAAAATATTTCCTTCTCTTGTTTGGTAAGAGCATAGCTGGCATGACCTTGAAACCATTCTGGATGCACGCCATCTGGGTCTTTCATATGTTGATGGTCCTTTCGTGCTTTCGGTGTATCTTTTGTCTTCCCATACACGCCCAAGAAGCCTAGCAGGTTCACGCAAAGATTCTTTGTCACATGCATCACATCGATTGTAGAGCGGACCTCTAAGAATTTCCAATATGGTAGCTCCCAAAATATAGATTTCTTCTTCCACATGGGTGTGTGTCCTTCAGCGTCCTTCAGAATAGATTTTCCTCCAGGACCCTTTCCAAAGGTTACCATTTGATCCAAATCTTTGACCATATCAAATATATCAGCACCAGTACGCTCCTTAGGCTTTATCTAGTGACATGCCAAACCGTTGAAATGCTTGCCTTTCTTTCTTAAGGGATGCTTGGCCAAAAGAAATCGACTATGCTCATTGTATACATTCTTATTACAATGTTCCAAATATATACTTTCAGTCTCATCTAAACAGTGTGTGCATGCATTGTATCCCTTGTTTCTTGTCACGAAGGTTACTAAGAGCGCACCAATCATTGATTGTTAAAAGCAATGCTCGGAGGTTAAATTCTTCCTGCTTGTGCTCATCCCACACACGTATCCCGGGTTCGTGCTATAACTGTAAAAGTTCTTCCACTAATGGCCTTAGTTACACATCAATGTCGTTGTCGGGTTGCTTCGGACCTTGGATCAACAATGGCATCATAATGAACTTCCGCTTCATGCACAACCAAGGAGGAAGGTTATAGATGCATAGAGTCACGCAGGCAGTCTGTGTGCGGATCGAGATCCGCTCCCAAAGGATTCATGCCATCTGTACTTAGACCAAACCTTAAACTCCTTGCGTCATCTGCAAAGTCCGGGTACTTTCTATCGATTTTTCTCCATTGCAACCCATCAGCGGGGTGTCTCAACATCCCGTCTGACTTACGTCCCTCTTTATGCCATCACAACAACTTGGCATGCTCTTTGTTTCTGAATAAGCGTTTCAACTGTGGTATTATAGGAGCATACCACATCATCTTGGCAGGAACCCTCTTCCGGGGGGGCTCGCCCTCAACGTCACCAGGGTCATATTGTCTAATCTTATACCGAAGTGAAGTGCATACCGGGCATGCATTCAAATTCTCATACTCCTCACCGCGGTAGAGGATGCAGTCATTAGGGCATGCATGTATCTTCTGAACCTCTAAACCTAGAGGGCAGACAACCTTCTTTGCTTCGTACGTACTGGCGGGCAATACGTTATATTTTGGAAGCATATTCTTCATCATTTTTAGCAACTTTTCAAATGAGGAGTCAGGTATAGCACACTCAGCCTTCCATCGCAGCAATTCCGATGTCTTTTCACTTTTCGACCATTTTCGCAATTTTGGTACAACAAATTTTTGTGATCCTCTAACTTGTGATTGAAATTCTCCCTATCCTTTTCAGTTTCACAATCTCTTCGTGCATCGACAATGGTTTGACCAAGATCATCAGTGGGTTCATCATGTGTCTCTTCTTCATCCTCCCCTTCAGCATCCCCCATGGAAGTATCTCCGTACTCAGGGAAACCATGATAGTTGTCATCCTCCTCCTCTTCTTCATTGTCTCCCATTATAATCCCTCTCTCTCCGTGCTTGGTCCAACAATTATAACTGGGAATGAAGCCGGACTTCAACAGGTGGCTGTTTAGGGTTTTTGAGTCAAAGTAATCCTTCTGATTCCTACATCCATTACATGGACATAATACAAAACCATTGCAGTTGTTTTCATCAACAACACGGATGAATTCATGCATGCCATTAATGGACTCGCCAGAGCGTCGGTCAATACCGTACATCCATTTCCGGACCATCTGCATTATAGTAAAAGTATATCAAAAATCATTACACAACATGATAAAATTATTACAAGTTATATTGAGAGCTTCTAGAGCATTAATTTTGAATTTTGAAAAATTTACATGCACCAATTTGTGAATTGGAGAAAACAATCAACATGATAAATGTGGAGTTTTTTATTATTGTTCTATCAGTGAAAACCTTATTCCATTCTAAGCTATGAAACTCTAAAATTACACATTTCAATTTTCAGTAACTATGTGCCTAATCAAAATTTGTTACACATATATATCAAAATCCTTCTAGCTACATCTAGAGCATGCATGCATTGATCCATATCTCTATACATCTAGAGCATTATAGAGCTAATGTAGCAATAAGAGATGAAAGAATGAAGTTCTAACCTTTTAAAGCTTTGGATTTAGGTGATGCAAACTAAATCTTGAGAAAAAAATTGCATAAACTCTCTTGTTTCTTTGAGAAAAATGGACACCATATGCTTTAGGGCAGCAGGACAGGAAGCAGAATATATAGTGGTGGACAACTAGTCCTGGGCCGTGATACGACCCGGGACTAATAGTCTACGGAAGGACCAGCTGTCCTGCTCGTTAGTTATTAGTCAGACACGGACCAGACTAATGACCGTCGGTCCGGACTAGTGACTACGGCCGTTTCTAGCCGTTAGAGGCGTCACGGCCCAGGACTAGTGCTCCCACTAGTCGCGGGCTGTGCCACACCGGGACTGCTGGTCTTGTTCACGTCGAACCGAAGATGGTTTTTCTAGTAGTGCTTTTTTTATTCACAAACCTAAAACATCAAGTCTAGATACATTTGCTTCACAAAACTAAAACATATTATATTTTAAAACGAAGAGAGTACGTGAACGCGCGCCGACGGGAAGAGAATGAGCCCGGCGGCCAGACAAACATGCATGAAACGATTGACGTCTCGCGACTTGTGAGTCGTGATAGACGAGACGAGACCTGGCGCCGGCTTTTGTGATCATCAAGGGTGTGACTGCAGACAGCTCCATAGGCAGTAGGCCTTCCGTTGTGAGCTAACTTCCTCTCTTCCTTTTGTACTCCTTGCTATTCCGTGTGGCATGCATGCACGTGACAAGCAAAGCTACATTGAGATTAGAGTGAGAGGGAAAAAATACAACTGGACTACATGTATATGCAGCTTGTATTGTGTATGTTGAAGTTAAACTATAGGGAGAGGTATACAGAAGACGTACGGAGGCACAGCGATGTGATTGAGTGGGCCTGACACAGGCAGCTAGCAGTCGATCAGTCAGTGACGGTAATTAAATCATGCATGATGATTTGTGTGTAGGACGCATTCAAAGGAAGAATCAGAGTGCATGCGGTGGATACTAGTAGATTGGAGCGGTAATCTGCATGCATGGAGTACTAGCTGCTCCCGTCCAAGTAGGCCAGTATATGTGGCTCGGTTGTTGCTCCCATGTCGGCCTGCCTTCTTAGCAACAACGAATCAAATTAGGCTTCGATGCTGCT
Organism: Avena longiglumis; assembly: GCA_030063025.1. Taxonomy (NCBI): domain Eukaryota; kingdom Viridiplantae; phylum Streptophyta; class Magnoliopsida; order Poales; family Poaceae; genus Avena; species Avena longiglumis. Next base: position 12,223,216 of record CP125974.1, read on the forward strand.
TTCTCTCTACTAGCTAGAGGCGTCCATTCTTGACGTAGTCATCCATGCATGCATGCAGCACACACGCACTGACGCACGGGCAGCGTGATGATGCGTGGATCATTCGGTCGAACTGACACAGCCAGCGCCGGCCGGCCGAATCGCCCACCTCGTCACTCGATCGAACCGAATCAGATACGTTGCGGCAGTACTAGGCACGAAACGAGTGAACGTAGTGCTTATTTCCACTAGCATTTTTAAAGGGCCGGTTTTTTCATCCAGACGGCAAAAATTTGTCTCTTAGGTGCCAACTTTTCATCGGATTAGACTTCTTTTACATCTAGCATTCCCAGACTGAAATCTGAGCGCCGGAAACCGTTTGGAAACGTCGGATAAAGCGAAATCAGCGGAAATAAAACCCTCCCCGGTGGCCCTGCCCTATCAGCGTGTAAATCCGAGTCATGCTCATCCCGTCGCCTCATCTCCCGCGACGGAACGCTGGGCAACGACCGCCCATACTGTCGGCCACACACCCCTCCCGTCTTCCCGACATTTTCCTCTTTCGGCTATCAATGTCGGCCCCATCGCCGTCTCCCAGAGCACACACTCTCCTCCTATTCCTAACCCACAAGCTCCACCTTTCAGCGACGAGAAGAAGAGCTCGGCGGCAGCAATGGCGGAGAGGTACCCCTGGCGACCCGATGGTGGCGAACGGCTTCGGCAGGCATTCTCTACATTCGTGGGAGACACGGACGCTCCACGACGCTGGCGATGTTCCTGTGTCGGCGGTGTCGGAGGATTCCGATCTCATCGAGGGATCCAGGTGGCCATCGCCGCCATGGAGGATCCGAAGTTCGCAGAAGACCCCGGTAACCTAGTGTACTGGGAGAACTTCTTCGCCGAGCGTTGGAACCAGCAACTGGCCGCCCACCACGGGGCCGAATCGCCACCGAAGCGACACAACGCCGGGGGGCGCCGCTAGTGGTGGAGCGCACCAGGCCGGATGCTGGCGGCTGTCCTCGAGCATATCGCTGCTGGTGACCGCCCTAAGTTTGGCCATCCTCCGCGCTCGCCGCCGTCGGCCGCTTGACGCCGTGCGGCGGCCAACTGGCCGCCGAGGAGCCTCACCTTGTCGTCCTCGGAATCGACGTTGCACTCATCCGGCTCAATTGCCGCGCGCCAGACCTCCCATATGGCCGGTGAAGCGGGAGGTGGATTCACCGGTGCGCTCGCCGCCGTCGGCTGCCCAACGCCGTGCGGCGGCCAACTGGCCGCCGAGGAGGATGGGCAGGCTCATCGTGTCGTCCTCGGCGTCGACGTCGCGCTCATTCGGATCAACCGCCGTGCGCCACACCTCTCCTCTGGCCAGTGAAGCTGGAGGTGGATTTGCCTGTGCGCTCGCCGCCGAAGACGCGTTCATGTGGCTTCATCATCGATGAAGGCCGCATGCCCTCACCGCCAGCCGGCCACCTTCGGCTGGCGAGGCCGAGGCTGCACCACGCCGAAGCCCAAGCCGGCGGACACGGCCATCCCCGTCGACGAGGATGAGTTCTTCATGAAGATGGCCATGGAGGTGTCGGCCGCATGTGCCTGGTCCAGTGCATACTGAAAGCGGGAGGAGGCCGAACGCATCCGGCGTCTATAGGGGCAGGCCGAGCATCAGGCAATGCGCCTACCAAGGCGCACCACTCATCGTCCTTGACGACGAAGACGAAGACGAAGACAAGGCCGTGCCCTCATCGCAACCATGGCGCCGCGGCGACGCCGGACAGGGCAGCTCCCGTCCACCGTCGCCGCCGAGCGATGACGATGGCGACGACGACGGGACCCGGGACGCCGACTACACGTCGTTCTATCAGCACTTTGGCATGTGAATGGCGTGCCCGGCGGCATCGACATCGGCATCACGTAGTAGTTATTTCTATAGTACTTTTTTTAAACTTTTTTTTTGCCTACTGCAGTCAAAATTCGGGTATATGTCCGAATCTGTCTCGTCTATATTTTAATAAAATCGCATATATATTAGTCTAAATTTCGACGTGTTTGTTTAAATTTTGACGAAACCAGAAATGTCGACGTGGGAACGCGAGCGGAAAACTGGCTGTTCTCAATTACATCCGTCCGACCTTAAATAGCGTTGGAATTAGGCACGATAACACCGAACGAATGGAGGTGCTCTTATCCACGGGGCTCACATAACATGTGTGTTTGTACTGACTCACACACCGTGGGGTGCAGTGGCGGATCTAGGATTTTACTACAGGGTATGCCACATTAAAATCATGATACATATTTCATAATTTTTTTAGTTCGTTACTCCTGCTACTGTGTGTGCTTTTTTGCTAGATTTTAACTTAGAAAATATTAGAATCATCTTTTCAGTTTTTTTCTATTTTACCCAACTCTCGATTTACTATTATTTTAGGTAGAAAATTCGGTATTTCTCGATGGATCAAAAGCATGTCTGTATATGGTAATGACGGCTCTACCTCTCAAGGATATTTTGTAATATATTCAAAATATACATGAGGTGTTAGGTGTATATATTTGTAATCAAAAAATCCCAAGGATGCGTATACATGCTGCCAGTTATATACTATCTTTGTTCATATGAGTAAGAGGCACGTCCATTCCAAGATGATCTTTGACCGAAAAAATAAGAAAGAGTATCTTGATTATATTGTACACAATTAGTATCGTTGGATTGGTATTGAAAAACAATTATCTAATGGTGAAATATTATACTATTTCTGTTTTAAAATATAAGATGTTTTAGCATTGTGAAGCAAATGTATCTAGACTTCTTTTTATATGTAGGTTCATTCAGTTTTAAAGTGAATCTACACACTAAAATAAGTTTAAATATTTTTTCCCCAAACCTTAAATATCTTATATTTTGAAACGAAGGGGAGTATCAACAATCATTAAATATGTAATTCTTAGTAAAAATACGAATAACAAGTATTAACTTATATGCTAATAGATGACAAATTAGTTAGCTATAAATAATTAATCAAGTTGTCTAATGTTCTTCCGTACACCACCAGCACCACGGTCCGTTTATTTTAATGGGCCGTAAAGGAGTAATCGATGCACGCATGGTTTAACATGCACGGCCTGTCTGCCTACGTGAAAAGATAGAAGCCACCGATTTCAACCAATCCCGGATCAATCAGGAATCGATCAGCAGCTAGCTAGCCAGATAGAAAGTTTAAAAACGATCAGCTGATCAGCTGTTAGAGACGGAAGGTGGACATCGCGGGGTATGCCCCGGCATACCGGGCATACCCCGTAGATCCGCCACTGGTGGGGTGGAGAACAGAGGGGGAGAGAGAGCGCTTCAAGTTGGAGCAAGTGCTGTCAACGGGTTGAGATTAGCTAGTGGGAGGGGAGTGATGCTGGAACAGAGCAGAGCAGGCAGCATTACTACTCATGTATACTCCAGGAGTAGAAGAGAGAGACCGAGGAATCCGGATCCCCAGCCGTTCTGCAGTGCGAGGAGAAACCGAATTCAGAGCAGGAGGAACAGCAAGGGTAGAGCGAGAGAGATTGTACTCCCAGAAAGCCGCTGGCGGTACCTGATGCATCGGGGGATGGGCATGGGGGTGAAGTGGACGAATCGAGCTCGCTGGGGAATTGTCCAGTTCGTTGCTGGAGACAATGCAACAGGGGGAAGTTGTTATCATGCACGCAGGCTGATTGGGGTTCAGAGAGACACCGGCACCCCATGCAGCATGCTGGACTGGACTGTCGCTCTCTATCTCGGCTGCTCACTAGTGTAGTACTAGTGTATACTACCATTTGTTTTCAAAAACCAGATCCTCCTACAGCTAACCCTGGCCTGCTCCTTGTTGGGCCCGCATTTCTAAATTTAATACCCTTCCAGCTTGTGCATGGATCCTTGTTCAATCTTTGGCTTGACCACGCCAGCTTCCTTAATTAAGAGTCCAGTTTGATATTTGTCGTCGAATTTGAGCTGACGTGGATGACACTGGACTGAAATCTTGCAAGAACACCCTGCCGGATCTCAGAAAATTGCAAAAAACTACCACAAATGTTGAAAAATACAGGATTAGTAACTGTACTTGTCCGGATAGCTCGATTTAGTCTTGGTATTTTTCAATTGGACTCGATTTAGACCAAACACATGTTTGCTGTCGAATTTTAGGTGATATGGACGACACGTGAACGCAAGTCCCACTTACAGCCTGAAAATTTGCAGAGACATCCTCACGTATCTTAAACGTATATTTTTGCTCCTAGATATTTGCATGTACCCACTCTCCATCTAATCAATAAGACAACACTCTACACCATTATAGTATCCCTTCAATTCAAGACTGTTCTATTTAAGAGGGAGGAAAAAGGAGGGAGTCGATGGAGAGGAAGGCGACGGTGGCAACGATCACTAGACAGGAACATGTAACGTTATTTTATAGAGGGAAGGTGGCGTTGAAGCGACACAAATGCGCTAAATCGAGCAAAATGTATTTAATATAGGCACTGCTATTATATCGAGCCTTAGTTGTGATAGTCTTTTGTAATTTTCTTAGATGCGGGAGCGTAGTTTTTTAATTGTCTTAGATGCGGTTTTGCAAGATTCCAGTTTATGTGTCGTCCGCCACTACAAGAGATCTAATATACTATGACGAAAATCCTCATGACGGTGGTCCGTAACGTCATGAAATATCATAATGTGTGATGCTTTTCCCATGGCGTCATGGATTTCTAAACATCCGTGACCGTCACACAATCACCGTCACAAATTAGCACATTCTGTGATGACTTAATAGCTTCCATGACGATTGTGGATGGGTCACGGAAAATTTATAATCGATGGTGCTAGTTGTTGAGAAATAGAGCAATTTACCAAGCGAATTACCCATAATAAACGCTAGATAAAACATGACTAGAATAATAGGTAATATACTAATCATGTTAAATAGCGAATACAAAATAAGGCATATAGCCACACAAACTACAAGGCATAAAACTCTGGATAGAATCGTAACAAGATTGAGGCGAAGTTGTACACGCGAAAGGGTATAGAACCGCGGTGTTGGAACCGTCATTGGCCATGTCGCCGAGGAAGAGGTGTCGATGTCGAGAAGAAGTCCTCGTCGGGAAGACGTCGCTATCTGTGAAGGAGTCCGTGAGCCGAAGAGTCGCGCTTAATAGCGCCTCCCAAAAACCTTATCGCCCTTCTCCGTACAGACTCAAGCATCGGGTCTGAGGCCCTCTTGTCCCGGCCATGCACGCCGCAAGACGGATGGGAAGATGGAAGTAGCGCAGTGCTCGAACTCGAGGCAAGGGATGTGTAAAGACACCGAGAGGAGGCGCGACCTCTCTCTTATAGGCGAGGAGAAGGCGACGGCAGTGTAAGATGAAACGCAGTACATTTAACTCGTATTAAACGTTCATTTAAAGCAAACGTTTCACCTTCGTATAAGTCGATGCTCCAGGAGCCGATAGCAATGTATCTCAAAGAGCCGATGCATCGGCTTTCCCAAAATCATGCATGGCAAAATAAAGCTCGGCTGAGATTCCTCAAGAACCAGCAAGGCTGTGGCGTGGCGTGGCGTGGCGTGGCGAGGAGGAGGAGGAGCGTGTGGAACTCTCCTTCTCCTTCTCATCCTTTTACCAAGTGGTAGAAGAGCTCACCTTATAAGCTGGTCCAACTTCCACTCAACTAGCAATGTGGGACTAAACATTTGTCCCACCTCTTGCCTTGCATGAATGGGCCACATGGGCCTCTAGGATTTTCAGGAATTATTGAAATAGAAAATGGGCTAGAATATTTGGGCCAAAAATCCAACACTAGTATTGTTTCACATAATAGCTAGTGGAAGGAGTGTCGACACTAGTAGAAACAGTCCTATGTGTCTTGCTTGGTAAGGGGCTTTAGTCCCGGTTAAAGGTTCGGGAGTTAGTCCCGATTGCCCCGTCCCGGTTGGGGAACCGGGACTAAAGCCCCTTACCAACCGGGACACATAGGGTTGTTTCTACTAGTGTCGACACTCCCAAAAGCGTACACGCGGGTCAGCCGAGTACGAGGGAGGAGTAACCATCCCGTCAATACCTAACCGACAAATAACCCTCTATCGCGGCAGAGATTTGGCACATTTTTCTGCCGCGGCAGAGAATTCATTTTGGCAACCTTTTTTTGCCGCGGCATCATTTTGGCCACTTTTTGTGCCGCGGCAGAAAATTAATTTATGTTGTTTTATTTTTTATTTAGTGTTTTGCACTCATCAATAAAGAAACCATTATATTACACAAGATTATCATGACAATATAGATCCAAGTGTCGAACATATTACATTCGATACACGGAGTTCATGCACTACATACAAAATAAGCTCTTTGTACAATCCCTATTGAATATACACACCTGAATAGTATTCTTCTTTTGGTTCTAGGACTTCTGCATCCAAGAATCCCGCGAATTCCTCCTGAATTGCTCGTACGCGATCCTTTGGTAAAAGACCGTCCCGTACACGTTCTATCTGATTTAAAAAAGGAGTCAACCTATATGAATGAAACTAAACACAATTTGATGGTAATTAAAAACTATAGAAATTGTTTATGTACTTTAAGTTGCTCTAAATTTCTCCCCTTCTAACGTTTCCAAGCGCTGTCCCGCGAAGAAAATGAATAAAAGAAGTTATTAATTACTTGATATCATAAAATTCACGAACGTCGCCGATATAGTGTCATAATGATTAGAATTACCGTTGGAGAAGCATTTGCATGTCCTTCCACATCTCAAAGGGTTTATGTTTCGAGTTCATGACTAGTACACGCCCTTTACCAGGTTGAATGATTAACAGAATATAGTGGAAGCTGCGCATGCATAACTAATCAATTATATACTTAACGTCGAGTAAGCGAAATGAAAAGTGTATACAAGACAATAACACTCACTCGAAGTTGTAAAGAAATAGTATTTCCCTTCTACTTTATTAAAACCTTAACGCGTGAACGATATTATCCTCTGTATCCTGGGGGTTTGTTTTGAGATTAGCTTGATAAACCCAATATAGGTCAATGAATCCAATATAGCTGGCACGACTTAAGTGACGCCCTTTATCCGTCTTGTTCTATGTATGCATGTTCTTTGGGTCTTTCATAATTTGTTGGTCCTCCCGTGCTTCTGGTGTATCTTTTGTCTTCCCATACACGCCTAGGAATCCTAGCAGGTTCACGCAAATATTCTTTGTCACGTGCATCACGTCGATTGAAGAGCGGATACGTAGGATTTTCTAATATGGTAGCTCCCAAAATATAGATTTCTTCTTCCACATGGGTGCGTGTCCTGTAGCGACGTCGTTCGAAACTGATTGACCGCCGGTAACTTTTCCAAAGATTACTTCTATGTCCTTGACCATACCAAATACATCATCACTAGCAGGGAGTTCAGACTTCTTCCGGTGATCTTCCTCACCTTTGAAATGCTTGCCTTTCTTTCTTATGGGATGATTGGTCGGAAGAAATCGTCGATTCGCTAGGTACACAACCTTCTTGCATTTATGCAAATATGTACCTTCAATCTTATCTAAACAGTGCGTGCATGCCTTATATCCCTTGTTTGTCTGTCCTGAAAGGTTACTAAGAGAAGGTCAATCATTGATGGTTACAAAAAGCAACCCTCGTAGGTCAAATGGCTCCTGTTTGTTCTCATCCCACGCATGTACACCTGGTTTGCCCCACAACTGTAAGAGTTCTTCAACTAATGGCCTAAGGTACACATCAATGTCGTTGCCCAGTTGCTTCGGGTGTTGGATGAGCAATGGCATTATAATGAACTTACGCTTCATGCACAACCAAGGAGGAAGGTTGTAGATACATAGAGTCACGCGCCAGGTGTTGTGACTGCAGCTCTGCTCCCCAAAAGGATTCATGCCATCTGCACTTAGACCAAATCATAAGTTCTTTGCATCACCTGCAAAGTCCGGGAAGTCTCTTTCAATTTTTCTCCACTGTGAGCCATCAGCAGGGTGTCTCAACTTCCCGTCTTTCTTACGGTCTTCTTTGTGCCATCGCAACAATCCGGCATGCTCTTTGTTTCTGAAAATGCGTTTCAACCTTGGTATTATAGGAACATACCACATAACCTTAGCAGGAACCCTCTTCCGGAGGGGCTCTTCCTCAACATCACCAGGGTCATCTCGTCTGATCTTATACCTCAATGCATTGCATACCAGACATTTATCTAAATTCTCATACTCCTTATCGCGGTAGAGGATGCAGTCATTAATGCATGCATGTATCTTCTGCGCATCTAATCCTAGAGGACAGAGAGTCTTCTTTCCTTCGTATGTAATCTCGGGAAGTTCGTTATGTTTTGGAAACTTCGGCTTCATTATTTTCAGCATCTTTTCAAATGAGGAGTCAGTTAGACCACACTCTGCCTTTCATCGCAGCAATTCCAGTGTGGTACCGAGCTTTGTGCTTCCGTCTTCACAATTTAGGTACAACAATTTCTTGTGATTTTCTAACATGCCCTCTAACTTCAACTTCTCATTTTCTATTTCACAGTCTCGCTTTGCATCAGAAATGACCGTACCAAGTTCATTAGCGGGCTCATCTGATGCCCGTTCTTCAGCTCCTTCCTCTTCATTGTCTTTCATTGCAGTATCACTGTATTCAGTAAACACATGATGATAATTGTTATCATCATCTTCTTCTTCACCATCTTCCATCATAACCCCTCTTTCCCCGTGCTTGGTCCAGCAATTATAGTTGGGCATGAAACATTTCATAACCAGGTGGCCGCGAATGATTTTCGAGAAAGAGTACTCCTTGTTGTTCTGACATTGAACACATGGACAACGTATAAAACCATTCTCTTTGTTTGTCGTAGCCACATCAATAAATTTATCCACCCCTTTAATATACTCGGGTACACGTCGGTCACCGTACATCCATTCCCGACCGTTCATCTGCATCATATAATTAAGTTTATCAAAAACGGGACATCATAAATAGTGAAATGACCAATTCACATCGACACATGCATTGTATCAATGACAGAGAAAAGATAAGGTTGCTAACCTCGATCGAGGGAAATAAAGAGGAAAAAGCTCAAGTGCGTCTCAGACACCTTCTATATTTTTGTTTCGTGAGAAATTGAACGGGATCATTCGCTCAAACATTTCATCAAACATTTTGAATGCATGCATAGGAAAAAAATAAACTAGCACACCTTCCACCAAGAAAAAACAGAGAAGAGGTAGAGGGCCATGTTGTCGTATTTATAGAGGGCGGAATTATACGTCCCGATTTATAACACAAAACGGGACTAAAGGTTGGGCGTCGTCAACCACATGGCGTGGCACGTACCTTTAGTCCCGGTTTGTGTTACAAACCGGGACGCATGACCCTTACGGACCGGGATGCATGTCTCCGGACACCGTGCCCGCTTGAACCGGGACGCGTGCCAGCATTAGTCCCGGTTCGTGGCGCAACCGGGACTAATGCTGTTAGGGAGCGCGAACGGATAGTCTGTTTTCTACTAGTGCGAGGTGGGTGCCACATATTGGGAAAGAAATAAAGGAGCATTAATATTAAATATATCTTGACCACTTGGGCGTTTGGAGTCATGTTGATTACCTATAAGGAGAAGAAATAGATTAGATCGCTACTACTCTCTTCATCTTACATTAGTTGTCTTAAATTTTTAGTAATTTCACCATCAAATTTCATATGACCTTGGATCATCGATAGCTGCAAATTTTAACTTTGATTATCTCGATGAGATGAAAATTGTTCATCTTGATGATAGTCAAACGCGCTTTATTGATACCGTGGGTGACACTTAATGTGAAATCTAATACTCTCTTCGACCGATATTAGTTGACTCAAATTTGTCTAGATACGAATGTTAGCACTAATACCTGAGTTGTATTTTGATGAATTTAAATCAACTAATATGGGTCGAAGGAGGTAGCATTTAAAATCATTCCAAAGTTGTTTGTGCAGTCAATATTTGAGTATTGGCTTGTTCTACTTATTTTTGAGTAATAAAGATATTTTCACGCAATAAAATGAAAATTAAATCAAATATATATAGAGGAAATAAATTCCATCTACCGAAGGACCTATCCCCTCCACTTTTTCCACAAAAAAAAGCTTTCCCTCCACTTTTTCTTACTCCCTCGGTCCCAAAATAGATGCCTCAGATTTGCTAAAATTTAGATGAATCTAAAAACTATTTAGTATATAGATTCATCTAAATTTTAACAAATCTAAGACATCTATTTTAGGACGGAGGGAGTATTATTTTCACGCACTTTACCTATGTCCCCATTGTCGGTAAGTTGCAGAATTTCCAACCCCTACTAAATCTCGAAATGCCAGTGCCCACCTTCCTATTTTTCCGGCTACTCTCCCCCAATATCGCCACGCAGCAGTTCGGAGGCGCCCTCCGATTCATCCACCCAGCCAGGTCGAACGCCCCAGATCGGCCCTGCCTTCCTCATCTGCGGGATCGGGGCCACCGACCTCATCCAAGGCCTGCTTGTACGCCGTCGCCCTCCTCATCGACGGGATCGGAGCCGCCGGCCTCACTCGCGACGTCCTGCTCTGCGCCACTTTCCTAGTTCCCTCCCACGAGTGTTGCTCCGTCCGCACTCGAACACCGCAGCCTGCACATGCTCAAAAGCCGTTGACTACACCTGCTCGAACGCCGCTGCCCTCCTGAAGGTAACAATCTCGCCACCATCTTTTTTGCCGACTGGTTGGTGTGATGTTTTTCTTCTCCCCTTAGTAGCTTTCTGTTATATTCGAGATCGATCCCATGACCAGTCCTTGCTCTGAGGTGTGGTGATTTTATGTTATGAAATTAATGGACATGTTGCATAGCTCCTGAATATCTAATTAGATTGGATTTAAATGTGAGCACACTGAAAAATCCCTTTACGAGTTGGTGGCTCCAAAGTAATAGATTAGCTTAGGTGGGTGCGTTTGTGCGATCATGTGGACTTGGCAATTTCTTAATCACTGTGAGTCTGTGAGATTAGTACTAGTTAGCAGTTTGATTCCTGAGCATTTTTTTACAACTTATAGCAAGATCTCTTTATATTTTTACTGGAACTAGGCTATAATATCAGATACAGTGTGCTTTTCTAGTATCTGGTTACTTGCGAGTTAGTTACATTGCAAGGTCCTGATGAAGTAATTAATGGATTATTTATCACACTCCAAATAAAAGATGTAAGCTTTCTTACTGATGTATTCATTCATCAGTTAAAATTTAGTGCTCTCAATTGGCAACAATTTATGGGGCTTTGGCTCTTGGAGTCCCTTTGTTTCTGAATTTCCTTTTGGATTAACTTGAGTTGGGTTAAAAAAAATCTCAGTTTAACCTGAAAACTCTTTATTTTCACCTGTCAATTTCATTATTGGAGGTTGTAGTTCATCATTTCATATACTACTGCATGTTTGAAAAACTTATTGCACGAACATTTCTTTTCTGAACAATATTAGGCCAGGATATATGTTTGACTGTTGACATATTCAACGGGGAGGCTTTTCGATTCAGAACTGCAGAAACAGTCTTTGCTTAGATAAACAAGTTGATAGTAGTATAAATCAATCAACTACACTTATACTGTCCACCACATAAGGTCAACATCTCGTGCCCAGATTACATGTTTTCTTTTTTGCATAGTTACTCTTTGAGCAAGTCATGTTATGCACATTTGTTTCCTATCTGGATGGTTTCTAATGTTTCATGATATCCTTCTTGTCCAAGGTAGTACAACCATGCCGGCAACTCCATAGTATGAGAGGAACATGTTGGAGAGGGTTGTGAGGCTCAAGGCTGAAGCGGTAGTGCCTCTTGCGTAGATACATAAAATAGATGGGCAACTGGTATACGGTGGGAGTGGTCCTGACAAACTGATGCGCAAAGTTGAGGATTGTGGTAGTGGCTCCAAATATGATCCAAATGATGACAAGGAAGCCGATGATGCCGATGAGGTTTCTGGAGAAGAAGAGGAGCAGGAGACAACTATACATATGTCAAAGGCAAAGGTATCATATCCAAGTCATCGAAACAGAGCATCTAATATAACTACTCTTGGTAGGTTTTTAAGCATACATAATATGCATTGCTTCTCAGATCTTAGAATCATCTTTAGCTAACTAAAAGCTAGTGAATCTCTTGTCTAGTGTATCAGGTAGAATGGTATAGTTAAGAACAATGCAACTTTGTAACCTTCAGCAGAAGTGAGTAGTACAGTAAATGTTTCAGTTTCAATTGAGATTCTATTAAAAGTGATGCAGATAACCATTGCAAACTGCAACCTATGCACTTCTGTGAATTTAGGAACTAAAGTGTGTACTATTCAAATAACTGAAAATTGTTGTGAGATTGTTCTATTGTAAATGTATTGCTAGCATGCTTTTCATTTAAATTGGCAATGCATGTGACCTAATGTGTACAACTACTGGCATGATTGCTATTTTATTTCTTACAAATAAATGCAGATTTCAACTTGATAAGGCAATGTTGATTCACCGCCCTGTTTTTCCCAAATTTTTGAACCAGGTAAAGCAAAGCTTCTACAAAGCCACAAAGGAGAAAGTGTGCCAGGTACAAAACCATTGTACCTACTACCACAAGAACAACAATAGCATCCACATCTAGACTTAACCAGACTGACAAGACCCCACCTATTGATAATAACACATCACCTCACCAAACTTCCAAGGATAGTAACTCGCCTCATGATGATACAAGGATGCAACATTCTCAAGACATGATAGACCCCTCACGCCAAATTGGTAACACTGTTACAATACATGGCCAAGGTATATGCAGCATCATCTTCTAACATTGTGTGCTTTCTACTTTGCACTTGAGATGTTAAAGTTCCACTTTGCTGCTACCTTCTGATGTAGATGCATTAGTATGCTCCGGGTGGTCCAACAAATCCAGAAAATTTAGTGAGAACTAAATGTAGACCAACAATGGGGCATTCTTTAGATGATTATGCGAAAAGAAATAGAGGGAGGAAGACGAAGATTGATTTCTTAGCTGGTAGAGTGAGGCATGTTGACCCTATCCAAGCAGCCAAGCTTGCTTCTTAGTGTGGTATACATGTCTGCGACAACATCATGCATGTTGCTACACAGTGGAATGATTACCAAAAAGAAGGTCTAGACCATCATATTCCCAATGCTATTAGTCATGTTGTGGTGACACGTTTTCCTTCGTTCTCTCCATTCCCATTTTCACATGTTGTGATGTCGATTTAGTAAAGTACCCTATCGTTCATTGATTTCAGAAAAACTTTGAAATGGATCGAGAATAGGTGGCCATAGGTGTATGCACAAAGATACTCTAGAATAGTGTTCAACAACAACGATACATCTTGAAGAGTGATTATTTCACGGGACCTACTGTTGAGGAAGCATTATTGAATAAGCCACCAAAGTGAATCAACAAAATTGGGAAGCTCTTATCAACAAATGGTCAGATGAAAGAAACAAGGTTTGTATTAAAGAAGGCCACCATTAATACTTATAATGAATCTGAAGTTGCATACTGCTTAGTTTTACTCCTCCATTCCAAAATGTAAGCCCTTTTAGCAGTTCAAATTGAACTGCTAGAAAGAATTATGTTATGGAACAGAGGTAGTAGTTTCTTACTAGTTTGTAAGGTTTATTAGACAATTTTTTCTATATTGTTTTGCCTAGCTATGACCTAGAATTTGTAGGACAGAGTAAGGTAGAGACATTCTTACCAATATCCCTGGACATAGTTAGGAAGGGAAAGAGTAAGATGATACTAGTGTTAGTAGCGTAATTCATAGTACCTAATGAACATGCTTGTTGTTTTGATAAATATTTGGTTCTACTGATAATAATAATATTAGTTTGCATTATTTAGAAAATTTGTGCAAAGAACAAGAAGAACCGAGAAGCTATCAAGCATCAGCAAGCTACAATCTCTAGCTTCTATCCTGCCTATTTCCACCAACTTGTAAGTATTCTACCAAACTGAATATAGTCCCATGTCTAATACAACATGTCTTCATATATTGAATACTAATTGTATGAATTCTGAATTCTTATAGAAAATAGACAAGTACAACAATGAGTATCCTAGTCCAATTGACTTTTTCAAAGAGACCCATACCAAAAGAAAGACGAATGCTTATGTGAGATTTCATTCTCTATTCTCTTGGACTTGAACAAATGATGTTGCTGACTGTAATTTCCATTGCTTCATATGTGAATGCATGCAAACTACTACCATGCACTATGCACTATTTACTTACGTGAATATATGTAAAATGGCAGATGTGACGAGTAGTCCCCTCCATATATTTATGTTTGACTGAGGACTTAATAAAGTGCATACTTAATTCTAACTAATTTATATGCTCCCTCTGATCCAAATTACTAGCCTCATGACAAGATATATCCGAATCTAGACAAATCTGAGCCTATTATTTATTTGGATCTGAGGGAGTACATGCAATAGTGATGTGCATGCTATGCTATGCTTCAGTACTACTACGGAATGGCTTGATTTTTCACTCTCGGGACTTGATATATTGCTGTGTGCTTGCTTTATTTGATGTTGGCTGCTTGTTGTACCGCTGGCTATTGTGTTGCTGACTACGTGATGGCTTGTTCCTGCTGTGGGTTGTTGCTTAATGAATGTCAATGATATATCTTGTTAGCTTGTGTGAGCTTTTTATGCTATTTTATATGTTTGCGTAAGTTTAATCAGACCTATTGTTTTTTTCTAACTTGAGCAACAATGCTTTCTTCTACAGAGTTCCATGAAAAATAAAAGTACCGAAGCACAACCAGTTAGACGAGCAGTCGGTGCCTGATACACACATTGAGGCTGAAGTTCTAAAGGAGCATATCACCTCAAGCACCTTCCTTTCCAGCATGGGGTATCAACCAAGATCTTGAGGCCTAGTACATCTGCTTTTGTAGAACATGTCCGAGAATTGGAAGAATTAGTTGAACAACAGAAGAGAGAGCAATAGAGGCACATGAGATGTACGAACAACAATCAGCCGAGAGAGTTAAATCCCAAGATGCAGCACTTGAAGAGATGCAAAGGAAGCATCAAGAATAACCGGAAGCTCTCTAAAGAAGACACAGGAAGAGAAGATGAAAGCATATGAAAAGAAGCGGGAGTAGCAGGAGAGCCATCTTAGTTTCCTCTTTTTCAAAAATGTAACTAAGCACCATACTTTATGGTGCACGAAGGACACGTCATTATATGATGGTGTTATTCTAGCATGAACCAAGTTTGCTCTGTTTTTTGTTATGTACGATATTTGGTCGTGAATTATATATAAATATTTCGATTTTGATTACAATTGAGTATATATGGTCATATGTACATTAAATTCAAAAAATATTAATTGTCGAGAATTCAAATTAGAATCGTATAAAAAAAGGAATCAATATTACACGAAAATATCATTCTAGAAAATACCCACAAAACAGGGTAAATAATAATTATTTATTGAAAAAATATACATGAAATAAATATTTATTTGGAAAATAGAAATAAATAAAAATATTAAAAATTTCAATAAATCTATACGTGTTTGGTTTCAAAGCCCTAGGTGCTCTACGTCTCAAGGATCTACGAATAAATAATATTTTTTTTCCAAATTAATGAAATGGCATCACATAGGATGTCATCAACATGACGCCAATCCATGACGTTTTCTAGCCATAGGATGGTCTCGCGGGTGCTGACATCACATATGGTATCACCCATAGTAAGTGACATTCTTTTGCGCGCCGCGTCACTAGGAGCAATCTGTGACGGGGATTCCGTGACGATGCCCGCTGCATGACGTTATTAGCTCGTCATAGTATATTGAATTCTTTGTAGTGCGCGTCAGCTCAAATTCGACGACAAACATCGAATTGAACTAAATCGAACTAAATCAAACCCGATTCACAAGTACACGGACAAAATTTGACAAATTTCAAGTACAAGGACTAAATCGAGTAAGGCCGACAAAGTATAGGGACTATCAATGTATTTAACTCCTTAATTAATTACCATTTGAAAGGAATACTATATTCCAGCTACAATACTCCGTGTTTGGCCTCTTTGGATCGTAGAAATTTTTTATGGAAGTTTTGGAGGATTTGAATTCTAATGAATTTTCCTATGAAAGCCTCTCGCATATATAGTAGGATTGGGCCTGCCAAATTCCTATGAAACCTTATGATTTTCTTATTTTTATATTTTCGAAATCCGGCATGTAAAATATTACTGAATGTTGGCACCGCATGCAGTTGAAGACAAAGAAAGTGAAGTGTGCTAATATTTCAAATTTGTTCCTTTATCTGGGGCCTTTCGGACACCCCCATAACGAGAGCTTTGGGAGTGGGAAAGGAGGGTATCTACATACGTACGCGTAATGCATTTGCGGCTCCACCCTCCATCACCTTTTTTTTCTTTCTTGAAGGCATTTTATATTTCTAACCTTTTTTTAACTTTTGAAGACAGTGGAAGATGACGGCACGCGGGCAGCATATGTACACCTCCCCATGCAGTTCCATGCATACTCGTAGGAGTACAAAGATTAAACCCATGTTATTTAAACAGAAAAGTAAACTACAGTAATTTATTGCCTCTTCCCTTGTGGTAATTAATCCCTATGCGATACGGGCAGCATATGCAGGCCGACAGATGCTTAACTGCTCCGCATTACCGAGGAGGATTATTAGTGGATAGAGTATGATGATGATGACGTTTTGAGGCCCCATTGGCTGCAGTGAAATTGATGCACTGTACGAATAGGCACCCACTGGCTTTACGCTGCGGCAGAATGGATAAAAATAACCTAAATTTGAAAGGATTTCACAAAATGAACCATCTGAAAAATAATTTCACTGGACTAACCCTTTTTGTAGCGTCTAACAGCTAGGCGCTACACTGTAGAGCTAGGCGCTATGCCCCCTGCCAGCGTGGCACCGCTTGGCCGCCTAGCCCCCACCTCGTGTGACGCCTGCGCTATGCAGGCGAAGTACGCCAGGCGCTATGCCCAGGGTGTAGCGCCTATCTGCTAGGCGCTACACTAGCAGAAAGGCGCTACATTCTGAGACATAGCCTGTTGCGCGACAGCCCCCCTCCCCACCCCTCCCCATTCAGTCCCAGACGCTAGAAGAACACAAAGAAGAACAGCCGGCGGTTCCTCTCTCCCCTCTCTCAAATCCCCACCTCAAATCCAACAGATCTGAGGGATTTCACCGTGGATTAGCTCCCCCATCCCTCCCTCAAGGTAATCCCCTCCTTTCCCCTCTCTTTCATCCAATGAATCTTGCACATTAGCCTCAAACCCTAGGTCTAGTTGGATTCATAATATGACCTATTTGTGTATGTTTTTGGTTATTTGAAAGTTATGTATTAGTTGTATTTGATGGGGAATGGAAGTGTGTTGTTGATTTGCATTGTGTATGATGATTTTATATGGATTTGTATGGATGTGTGAATAATATGCTCGCATATTCTTAGTAGTTTATTGTATAAATTGAAACAATGGCCACATACCACACACATTTTATTGATGTTTGGAATATATATGTAGGATGGTGTGGCTACTTGAGGATTACTATGATCATCAACACCGGGCATTCTTGATGGCGGAGAAGAATATGGTAATAAAACCATGGTTGAACTTCTTTTCTTTTATTTTTCTATTGATTCAATTGTGTTGGAAAAACCATAATGTTTGATGTTGTATGTATGCAGAGGCTTCGTCCCCTCAAGATTCGGTCTCATGGTGCGTCTTCGAATGACATGCCGTACGACGAGCGGTACACTGAGTACATCAAGCGGCTAGGCCTCCTCCCTTTCATCACGCTTGTGAGCCGGTCGACGCCGAACCTCAACGCGGCTGCTATCACCGCACTCGTCGACCGGTGGAAACCGGAGACGCACACTTTCCACCTCCGGACCGGCGAGATCACTCCTACTCTTCAGGATGTTTCCATGATCTTTGGACTTCCTATCGCGGGGGAGCCTCTCTATATGAGCATAGATTCCGATGGGTGGCGCAATGCGATGGAGCTACTTATTGGTATGGCTCCTGAAGAACTTGAAGATAAGAGCAAAGTTAGAGTCCCAGCAGGCGCGACATATGCGTGGATCGTGGAGAACTTTAGGCAATGCGCGAACCCCGCCGAGGTTGAGGTGATCGAGACACATGCTCGTGTGTACGTGTGGTATGTCCTTTCTAGGACTCTGTTTGCTGACAGCGTAGGTAGGACCGCTCAGTGGATGTGGCTCAAGGCACTAGCAAACTGGGATAGCAATATCAGCAGGGGTTCGGTGGCTCTTGCCTACTTGTACCGGCAGGTAATCACATGTGCACTCTACATTCATTTGTATATGTCATTGTCCACACATATGCTATACTGACCTCATTTTTGTTCACTTGCAGTTGGACGATGCCTGTCGTAGGGCAGGCGGAAATGCCGGAATAGGTGATGCTATGGTTCTTCTCTCGATATGGAGCTGGGAACGCTTACTAGTTGGCCGTCCCAAAGAGGTGGTCCACCATCCTTGGCCAGCGTATAATAGAAACCCTCTACGCCAGCCGACTTGGGCTTACACGTGGGACGTGGTATCGGAGATGACAAGCGATGTTGATGCCATGTACCTCAAGTACACGAACGAGTTTGATGCGATTACGCCCGAGCAGGTAGATGTTTATCTATACGTCACTATCCATAATATTTACTTCACGAGTCAAAATCGATACCAAACATGTTCTTGTGATATGTTGCAGGTGGAGTGGGAGCCTTATGGTTGTGGGGACGAGTTTGGTATTGCTCCCGGGTTTGATATTAACCCGAAGTGCTTGGAGGAACAATCTCTGCTCATGTGCGCCCATTGATTTGCAATTGGGCGGTTGAGTTTCATATGCCACAACGGGTGATGAGGCGATTCGGGTTGTTTCAAAGGCAACCCTCCGTGTGTAAGGACACCGACAAGGAGCTTCATCGGTTAGTTAGCATGAGAACTTGTGCTCAATTGCTTTGGATGGTACTAACATGGTTCTTTGTTGTTGTTCAGTTGGATGAAAGAGGCAGAGGAAGATCAAGAATTGGGATCACCATCATAGGAGGCACGTCATGGAGTTCCTCATTTGTGTGGAGAATACTCGACGAACGGAATGGAATAGTGGAAGAGCACATTGCCCAGTTGCATTTAACAACTACATCCATTGGTTTCTTGGTAGTACCCGTGTCTCTATTTGCCCGCCGTCCTACGAGGAAGAAATATTGGAGGAGCCAGTCCAGTTCGATGAACTTGCCTACACTCAGTACAACCGGTAGGTCAGGAAAGGGACCGACATTCCGCTTTCTTCCTCACTCAACTTTGCGGTAAATTTATCGTTGCCTTCGCATTACTTTCCTTGCACTCTCATCTCTTTCTTGCCTAACATGTTCTTGTTCTTGACTCTATAGAGAACGGAGGTAAAAAAATATGCCGACGATGCCGAGGCGATTCTTTTTGCTACCCCTAAGGGGAAAAAGGGAGAAGGCATGATACGAGACTTCCTTAAGGTATGGATGCGAGACTTCCTCAAGATAGCATGTTCTTGTTTTGACTTATGTTGTTATTTGTTACAGCGCTTGGCCCAAAAGATGCGTCGCTTATCTAACGTGCTAGGTTGCCGCGATCCCGAGTACACAACCCCGTCCGGTTCTAGGTCCAAGTCGACTACTGATCCGTCATCCCATCTTCAGGATGATGTTGAGGATGACACCACTTCGGCGATTCGTTCGGAAGATGAGGTATGGGACAACCTTACATGCATTTAGTGCTTTCTGTTTCCCATGCATTTCTCATACCACTTGGTTGGCTAGTGCTTGCTTCATTTCCTTTTGCTCTTTTCCTTTGAGAACACTTTCTTGCATTGTGCCCTTCACCATTGCATGTTCCACACCGTGCTCTCTCACGAGGCTCTTGGAATTGGTCATTGCGTTTCGAAAGCACCACGGCCCCATCCATCCATGTCGCTCCTAAAGAGTTTTGTCTTGCGTCTTCCACGTTTAATCACTTTCCATTTTGGATCGGGCCATAGTTGAATCCCATGGTACTCCGGCCATTTTGATTGGTCCAAATATGGATGAAATCTAGGAGCCCATGTCTTCTTAGTAGTCTCAATGGAGAACTCGGCCTCTCTCACCGTGAGCGGATTATTGTAATCCAAATGTCGCCGAGACGCGACGAGCAAGTCTTGAGCGAGGCAAGATGAACCAATGATGGCCTTCGCATGTGCACTCACAAGTCTTGAGTGAGACCTTGAAAGCTCGGCCTCCGTGTTGGACACCATCACCGTTGTACCTCCAGGCTCGTAACTTGGTAAATTAGCTCGTCATTGTCATACTCTGACAACTTGGGCATCCGCTTTTTATGCGAAATTGCATCCAATCATCAACCTTAGGTGGGTACTTGTATTTGTGCTTGTTCTTGTAGTCCCGCAATCTGCCGGTCTTTCCTCCGAGTATTTAAGAAAATACCCATTCATCATGTCGAATGTATAACGGACTATTGCCGTGATGGGCAATGCACCTGACACCTTTGAGCAACTTGAAGGCCTACGCCATGTTGCTTGTCATTTGGCATTACCTCCGCCCGTCATCGAATGCTCGTGCCCACTTTGTTCTTTCTCCAATGCTCCTATCGAGAAACTCTCGACCACCCGCATCGAGCTCTTTGTTGAAGAGCAATTTGTTGTACAAGTTTGAGAAACAACGTTCCGTGAAAGCGAGGCAACAATCTTATAGATCATCGGCAAAATCCTTGCTCTTGCATGCCCTATAGAAGTTTGAACAAAAGTGTCTCATGCACCAACGATGGTGCAACGGAGCATTCCCGGGAATATGTTGGTCCACCGCTTTAAGAATTCCTTGATGACGGTCCGAGATGACACATATTTCCCTATGAGGGGTTAATATCTTGGTTCTTAAAAGATGGAAGAACCACTCCCAATTATCATTGTTTTCCACCTCTACCAAAGCAAAGGCCAAAGGAATCAACAAGTTGTTGGCATCATTGGCTATTGCAATCAAGATAGTGACCTTGAATTGACCGGTCAAAAAGGTGCCATCAACGGAGATGACCGGCCTACAATGTTCAAATGCCTGAACACATTGCTCGAAAGCCCAAAATGCACGGCCAAAAACTCGAACGGTTCTTCCGTTTACAATCCTTGTCTTGTTCCCCAAAGGTTCAACCACATGAACCATGCCCGGGTTAGCATCGGTCATCCCTCCCAACAACCTTGGGATTCGGTTATAAGATTCCTCCCAATCACCGTACAACATCTTGAATGCGGCTTGCTTAGCCTTCCATGCCTTCCCGTACTTCACCTCATAGTTAAAGAGGGCTTTCACAAACTCCATGACCTGCTTGATGCTCATTATTGGAAACAACGCGATGTCATTGGAAAGCCTATAAGCGAGGAACTCGGAGGTGAGTTGTCGGTGCTCATGCTTTGCATCCTTGCCATCCACCATCGGGCCTCGGCACATGTGAGTTGATATGCAACTAGATATGTGCCTATCGGGACCTCCCTTGAATGGTCTAGCACGCACAATCCAAGGACATCCTTCCGCCTCGCACTTCACCGTGTAACGCTTCTTGATATCCGAGTGCACGACCCTCTAAGGACGATGATGCTTCACCGAGAAGTCCTTTATCCATTGCTTAAATTCCAACAAGGTCTTAAACCTTGATCCTTTGCAAAAGACATTATTCACTTCCACTACAAGGAATGTGTCAAACTATGACGTTTTGGTAGTGACCCTGAATGAAATCGTCATAAATTTATGACGATTCTACACTAGATGGTCGCAAGCTATTTGGGAGGGCCAAATCCTTAATAAACTATGACGATTTTGTATAAAAACGTCGTAATTTTTATAGACAAAATCGTCATAATTTTTAGACAGGTCAAGATATAATAGAAATTTGGTGCGGATCGATGACGTGGCATCCATAGCGTGCCCACGCGGCAAATATTTCATCATCTCGCGCGCACACGCAGTGAATATTTTGGCGCACGCCAAATCCCCCCCGCCTTGACTAACCCTAATTCTTATCTCTTCCCCCGCCACACCACGCCCATCTCCATTCCCTTCTCTCCTTGGCGGTGCCTGATTTCCTCCGCTTGATCCCTCCATCCTCACCTAATCTCCTCGCCCTTCCTCTGATCGGTCGGGCAGCTCTTGGATGGCGATGGAGAGCGACGAGGCCGCATCCTTGGTGCGGCTCACGGGCTACTCGATGGTGATGGATGGCGATGGAGAGCGACGGCGACCGGCACAGGCTACTCGATGGCGATGGAGAGCGGCAGTGGCGACCTCTTCCTCCTTGTGCGGCTCCTCCTTTGGCATCTGCAGCGTGGATCCATCTCATCCTTGGTTCCCGCATGTTCCACTGCCAGCGAGGCGGTGAACCTCACGGCCTCCGCCGCCCGCTTCCTCATGTTTCCTCACCGCCATCTCGGATCTTGGCCGCCTTCTTCCGGCTTCCTCGCCGCCGACCTCGTCTTCTCATGTAAGCACCCCAGGCGGATCTCCTCCCACCCACCCCCCAGATCCCTCCATCGATCCTCTCGGCGGCGTGACACTCGTGTGCGTGCGTGCGTGCGAGCATGGCGGCGACGGCACGGCAAAGCGGCGTGGGCGTGGCGTCGATGGGGTCATGCGCCGAGCTGGTCATGAAGTCCATCGTGCCGTCGTCATGGCGGAGTGCTCGGGATCTGGCCTCATCGCCGTCATCATCTCCACCGGGATCAACCCCAAGCCCTACTTCCTCTTCGACGGATACGCACCTCTCCTCCGGGCTCGCATGCGGCCTCATGGACTCGCGGTAAGGCATGGCCATCGGCATCGTCGGCGGCGGTCGTATATGACATCCCCTTCCGCGCCTATGCCGACTTTACTTTTTTGTCTTGAGTGCTATTTGTAGATGGTGGTCGCTGCGAATGCAGAATGGTAGTTGGTGGACTATAGTATAGATCCTAATGAGGGTGAGTTCTGCAAGGGTTGAAGCTTCTTGGCATGCTTGATGAGTGTTCTGAGAATAAATCATTACATCTCATGTTAAACCACACTTATTAACTTAAGGCATCATGCTACTTGGGGCATGATGATTCATTTGAATAAAAATACACCACAAGCCCTTGTATCTGAATTTAGCCTACACTACGAGTTGCGGATAGTAGGTACTGTTTATGGTTTGTGCGGGGAACTACACTCGACCAGCTGGGCATTACCATTGCTCGGACTTATTAACTTAAGAAACTTTATGACACTAAAGACGAAGAGCGAGGGGGCCAAGGGGCATAGCAATTTTCTAGTTCTAGGTCACCTGTTTCATCTGAGTGGGAATTGCTTTCTTGTGGCTTCTTCTATTTGTACACAATGGCCATTTAGAAGGGATTATTAAGTCATTTCTCTCAATGTTCATTTGTTTCATATTTGGGAAACTTGGAAACTTGGACGATGGCTGTGATGACATAGATGCTTACCACCACTAGATGTTCGATTCTCATCATTACTTAGATGCTTATGGCGAGAAGCATGTGTTCGAATTTTATTTATGTACCCTAAAACTCATTATATGCTAGACCTACCACGAAAATCATTGCACATTGCATGTACTTGTGTTTAGCATCCTTACACTAACCATATTTATGCTAGATGTACATACTTTGATCTCGTGTTGTTCATGTGTGATAAATGAGATCTTGGAGCACTCATGTGTTGCCTTGGTAGCATCAACTTGTCTTGCCAAGAATTTTTGATAATCTCGAAATGTTCTTGTATATCTAGTTTAGCTAAGACTAACTTGATTTTTACGCATTCTTGATGCATGTACACACGAGGACGTTTGTGTATCATCTACACTTGCTAGTGATTACCGAATCGAGGCATTTGGGGATCGGAATTATTATACAAAAGCTTGGTGAGTCGCTTCTTTGCCGAGGCTAGTGATTCTTGAGGCGAGGCTAGTGATTCTTGAATCGAGGCATTTGCCTTATTTCTTATTGCGGGAGGGATGCACTTGGTACTTGCTTCACCTATCTTGCCACCAATCACTATCTAGGATAGCGGACACCTAGCGACCTTTGGTGAGTACTTCTTTGCATGGTGTTTTCTTCCTCGTCTAGCTATTGTGTTAGTGTAGTAGGTATAAGTTTTGTCCGATATTCATTAAGTCGATGAGTACTAGGCATTCTAAGAAGTGCTACTAGTATTAGTTGTGTCTAATGTTCATTATGTTTATACGATTACATAGCATGGGTGGGCTTGTTCTTTTGTAAATTCTTATGAGTTGTGAACCAAGGCATTTGTTGCTACTAATGAAATTACCACCGAGTACTTGACTTATTGTTATGTGTCCTGTTCATGATTTCTTGATTTAGTGCTTTGTACTCCTTTGAGTAATTGACTTGTATGTGTCCTATCATCTGTTGTGTCTTGGGGACAAGTAGAAACAAATGATAGTAGTATCTTGGGACAAGTAATTGTCTTGTTCAGATTACAATTGGCTTGTCTATCATATGCTTCTTTATTTTTTGACATGGATCTATGCTTGTTGTTGGTGGTGATCCGGGTTGTTTGTGGTTGTAGGGCTAGTGCATGTGAACACCCTTAAGCAAGATTGGCACTCCACTTTGCTCCTTCCATGTGTTTGTACAATGTTCAGGTACACATAGTATTTCCCAACCTCGGTATAACTCCATACAATGTATTGCCAATCTCCCAGCAAGCTTCTTCCTCACCAAGGATCCCGTCACATACCCGATGGTTGCAAGCGTGAGTAGCCGGTCATAGTCAACACCAATAGAGTTTTATGTAGTTGTATTGTCGGTACATAGTACAAGAAGCAATCAGAAACTATTTCTGGGTTGATGCCGTACATACCGGTTTCACCAATCACTGCAATAGCATCTTCGTGCAATATACGATCTATCATTTCTGAACTCGGGCGTCATCTATGGGGAGGTGTACGCGGGACGTGTCGGGGTGCCAATCATGGACGGGAGTGCGCTTAGGGGGTTGCGAAGCGTCGAGCTGCGTCAACTCATTCCATGAACTTCGGCGGAAGGTAAGGCCCTTTCGTGCCCAAACTTGTTTCGTAGCTACAGACGGATCGATATCCTCCCTTGGTATCCTTTCCCTATCCATCGATCTCTCTCCTTGGTGTTCCCACCTGCTGTTCATCACCAACTCCAGTGCCCGCGATGATGACTAGATTATAGTTACTTGTCATTCATATTTTAGTCCTGAGTTGCTTTTGTCCATGTGATTTTTATTCATGTTCATGACTAGTACCATCTGATGTGATCATGACTGGTTATTAGTCCTGAGTTGCTTCATGTGCATGCGATTTATATTCATTTTTGTGACTAGTACCATCTGTACTGGATGCATGACATGTATCCTATGAATTTCTTATTTTATATAGTATATTCATTTGTTTGGTATGGAATCTAAGTGAAATGAATACACGGTTTCGATGTAATTTGTTTACGCAAGGAGGAGCTCCTAGTATGCACAACATATCTCAGTTGGTGTCGTCTTGATTTGCTACACATGTTTGCTGCAATATTTTCTCAGCTCCCCAATTGGATAAGCAACCATTCTTGGGAGCATGGATAATATTATGTTAATGCTATGGCTACAACTCTTTAGTATGTTTCTTGTTTTTCATTTCTTGTATTTATGCTTTTATGTGCAAATAAAGCAACAGAACATCATCCGGATCTTTGGAGGTGAGGGTTCTGCTTGGAGGAACTCGTGGTCGGCGGAGGAACTCGTGGGGCTCGAGGCTACTTGGCAATTCTTCTTTGGAGTCTTCGAGAGATCGTTCTTTGGCCGTGTTTGTTTAACTTCGGAGGTGGGTTGATTCTCGTGTGGCATCACCGATTTGGATTCAGGGCTTGTCTTGCCATCCGAGGGCTGGTTGTTGGGCTTCTTGTAAACACTAGGAAAACCGATTCTTTGCTAGTTTCATGTTTTTGTGTTGGGTATCAATTTGTTTCTTTGTGAATGTCACAGGAGATAGTTGGCACATGTTATGGTAGCTAAAATTATGGATATGTGTCCATAATTTGATGTTTTCAGCATGTTATGGCATGATAGATCTATCATCTATGCATGCTATGCTAGCTACTGATTCTTGTACGATTATTTATTCCTTGATAACTTATGTGTTTTTTGTTCTATAGATTAACTAGGTGCCTACTAATGGTTGTTATAGTTAATATATGCTTTTGTGTCTCGGATATTGTTGGGATTGCTCTTGTCTTGATGGTATTCATTGATATGCCTAAACATTTGCTTACTACTTTTCTTTTGATTCAGGAGAAGGCTCCTATTCTTCACAACACCGAGGTTGAGAAGATCAAGGCTAGAGTACATCGACGAGAAGATCAAGTCCATGTGAAGGGCCTAAAGAAGTTCGAGTATCAAGTTTTGTTTATAGATTAGGGTGTCCAAGATTTGTTATTTGAATTGGTACGGATGTGAACTAGAGTGGAATTTCACGTGTTCAATCTGTTTGACTGTCATATTGTTGTAATGAATTGATTTTGGATTTTATTTAAATATTGTCATATTTTTATATCTCATGTTAGATGCTATATCAACTATTAATTAATTAGCAATTAAGAATCTAACAACTGGGCCCACTTTCTACAAGAATCTGACAGTTGGAACTCATTTGATAAAAGGCCAAAACTAGAAAATAATTGGATTATAAAAAGGCCGAGGCCTAGAAAATAAATCAGGCTGAAATGATTGGGCTTGGCCCATTTAGCTGACAAGAATTTCAACAGAAAAAACACAAAAATGCTATAATTCTTGGAATTTGAGCCCATATAAGCGACAAAGCGGATTGGGCGATTTTGATTTAAGGCGATTTAATTTCGTCATAGTTTTGCCACGTGGATCGACCACGTGGGATATGACTTAGCCAGGATAGATGGTCCATGACGATATTGGATCGTCCTGCGTCTATGACGATCAATTTCGTCATATAGGTTATGACGATTTACCAAAATCGTCGTTATAGTTCATTGCGACGCCTTCGACTTTGACGATCTCAAAATCGTCATAGAATCGTCATAAACAAACTACTATGACGATTCTGTGACGAAAATGGAGGGTCATAGAATCCCAGATTCCTTGTAGTGTTCATTGCCATCCCGGTAAGAACTTGTCCTTGGTTCAAGCACTATGCCTTTTCCACCATCAACCGTGGCTTCATCCGTGAGACTAAGATCACGAAACAAAGGCACCCGATGGTCCCGCCCGAATACGGTATGGTGGATTTCGGCCTCTCTAGCCGTGAACCCCTCCTCGTCAACTTCTTCTTCGGGACCATCATCATCCGAGTCCGAAGCATAGCCTCGAGAATACGGGAGTTAACGGTCCATGTCATGTTGAGTGATATATTTCTCCAAATCACCAACATTGTTGTCATGGAGTTCAACATCATCATCATCTTCACCCTCACAATCATCATTGTCCTCTTCCAACACTTCGTCTTGGTGTCTTGAAATCGGGCTCAATGTTTGGCTCAAAGGAGGTTCAATCCATAGCTCTTGCTCCACGGGTGGAGGACTCCTACTATCCAATGGGGAAGCACGGCGGTTCAAGTCCAAAGGCAATGAACTATCAACCTTCTTGGTGGCAAATAGCTCAAGAGCCTTGTCTAGTGATTCGGCCACCACCTCCTTGTATGCAAGCCAACGAGCCTCGGAGAAGATACGCATGGTCTTCCAACGGATATGCACTCCAAAACCCACATTATGTCTTCCTTCCAACTCAACAACATCACATGGGTCCATCCATTTCAATTCAATCCTCACTTGCTCCAAGACCTCGGCATAGGTGGGACTACGCTCAAACACAATATCTAGCTCATCCGGGTCCGGTTCTATGTTGCCTTTCAAAAAGGCATCCTTGTCCACATGATGAACATGAACAATTCTTGCCATCCCTAACACATAGGAGAATATGTTCATTAACTAACCATGACAAGATAAACAAAACTATAATAGACACATTACCAAACCATAAAGCTAACAAGAACACCCTCTCTTACATAAGCAAACCCTAACCCTAACCCTAACCCTAGCCATAACATTCCAATATACCAAACAATGTCATTTCAACAACCCTAAACCTAACTAAATGCTTCATACACATCTTCATAACCAACATTGGCCAATGAATCTAACAAATTTCCAAACATTTCTCTCCAAATCAAATTTCTAGGGTTTCAAGCCAAGTCCAACCAAAATGAAAGATTTCAAAAGGTCAAAACGGAGGAATGAGGAGGGTACCTCTAGCGGTGAGAGGCACAAATCCACCAAAGAAAGCTTCCAATGTGAGAGATTTGAGGGGGGAAGGCGCCTCCTTTGTTCTTCCCTTGGGTTTGGGACCGAATGGGGAGGGTGGGAGGGGGCTCATGACAACTTAAGTCCCAGGGTGTAGCGCCTTTCTGCTAGACGCTACATATTAAAGTGTAGTGCCTAGCAGATAGGCGCCACACTGGCATAGCGCAGGCGTTACTGTGAGGCATAGCGCCTGGGCGTCACACGGCGGGGTGGGGCCAGGGCCAAGCAGTGCCACGCTGGCAGGGGGCATAGCGCCTAGCTGAAAGGCGCTACACTGTAGAGTGTAGCGCCTATCTGTTAGGCGCTACAAAAAGGGTTAGTCCAGTAGAATAGTTTTCCAGATGGGCCATTTTGTGAAATCCTTTCAAATTTGGGTTATTTTTGTCCATTCTGCCGTACGCTGTCGTCGTGACCACTTTCTCTAGAGTCACTCTCCATCCCTGCTCTTCTTCCTTAGGCTGCTCATAGTGAGGGTAACATGAGTAGTACTCCCTCCGTTTCAGTTTACAAGTCCTGCACGTAGTTCTATGTCGCCAAATTGAGCAACTTAGTATGATGTATATATTACAAAAAATATATCACCGAAAACTTTAGACTTTGTATTTTCCAATGATATAATTTTTATATTATATAATTCAAATTATATAGGTCAAATTGATAACCTAGATATACGCGTAGGCCTTGTAAACTGAAACGGAGGGAGTAACATAGATGCTTCATAGACTAAAATGATGATGTGGCAAACAATTAATAAAGAGAGATAAGTGGAGTAACATAATATGTTACTTCCTCCGTTTCAGTTTACAAGGCCTACGCGTATATCTAGGTTATCAATTTGATCTATATAATTTGAATTATATAATATAAAAATTATATCATTGGAAAATACAATGTCTAATGTTTCCGGTGATATATTTTTTGTAATATATACATCATACTAAGTTGTTCAATTTGGTGACATAGAACTACGTGCAGGACTTGTAAACCGAAACGGAGGGAGTACATCACATCACACTTTCCAATACAAATGAGTCTACAAAACAATGCTCTATGTTACTACACTAAGTTACTTCCACTATGAAGGTAGTAACTTAGACTAGTAACATATGTATGTTACTAGTCTAAGTTACTATGCACTATAACCAGCCTTATCCTTTTCCGAAAACCCACAGTAAATATAGATACTTACTTGTAGGAGTACTACCTTATTTACCTACTTGTAGGAGATAAATATTCTTGCCGCAAACGGCAAATCACAACGAGCCTTGTCTTTCATTTTTTTTATTTGCGAGCTGATTTGGGAAATAGCTAGGATGCATGCAGACAATACCACTGAATTTCTAATCGAGGTACTGTACTGGCGATAGATTAATCAATGTGGAGGTAGAATAGGTCTACCCGTCCGTGTAGCTGGGCTGCTGGAGATGATAGATTTGTTGTGTCAGGTATACGTTAGGGAAGGGATTTGAATTGCCGTGCATGGTTTCAAAATTGAAACGCATGCGACCACCGGTTCCATCACGACATGCGCCAGGAATTCAGTGAATCCATCGGCCGATTAATTTTGCAGGTGGTGACACAACAGGATGTACGGTACTCCCTCTGTTCGGGAATACTAGTCCGGAGGGTCAAATTGGCAATACCAAGACGTTTGCATGCAGAGTCCTCGATGACTGTTTGGATCCTCATTAATCGCACCTTAAATCTCTCCACTTAATTAGGTCAGCGATCTCCTCTTCTTTCCTTCCCTTCCATCGTGCATGAGAGAATTAAGTCCGCCAGTAGATAGGGAGAAGGAGGGAGACGAGGAGTAAAGAAATTGGTCTCTCACGGCTGGACATAGCAATTAATAGCACGGGTAGTATGAAGTCTTAATGGCACCGCTTATAATTTGGAAATATCTGAAAAAGGTCTCCGGGCTAGTATTTCCAAACAGAAGGAGTACTTAATTACTACACCGAGGTTTTAAAACTTCAACGAAAATTTCAGCAATTTTACCGAATGCTGAAATATTTGTAAGCTTAAATTTCTGCGCCAGGTTCAAACTAATTTTGAACCAAATTTAAATTAGGTGAACATGCATTAAATGTTGGGTAATTTGAGATCAAATTCAGAGTTTTTGAACTTTCGATATTTCAGTGAGGTACAAATTTTTCGATATTTCAGCGAGGTATAAATTTGTGTTGTTCTGTCCGCCGGTGCAAAGCATCGGAAATGAGGTCTCACGGCGATGGCTTGACAATAGACTCCATGTAAATGGGGCTTGGCTAGAGAAGGATAGTGTTAGCTAAACAGAACAACTCATCTACCTTGTTTTAACAACTGGTGAGCATTGTACCATAGTACCTCGTTGAGTAACATATATAAATGACCTCTAATTCATAAATCATAATAAACTTCCTTTTAGATCCAAATTTTCTCAAAGAATTCTAATGCAATTTTGGTTATTCTGTTTCGGCTTTGCATGAATTAATGTTATAAATAGAGATAATTAGCTCCACTGAATAAAACCGAATCGGTACTCGTAGCTGCCAGGAGAGAGGCAATCGGGAGCTAGCTAAAACCCTTCTAGGTTTTCATTGCCCTCACCACAATGACATCGGTCCGCTCCGCCTCCGGTGGCCCTGGGGCCTTGGAGGTGTGACATACCATGACCTGTCACGGCGGGAGGTTTTCCGTGTTTTGTTTAGCCATTTTTAGTGTCTTCTTCAGGATGTTGAGGCGACGGCTATATCCTGAAGTCAGAATAATGTTCTTCCCGCTCTATCCTCGCTCTGGTGGTGCATCCTGAATTGTTTGTCTGACGGATCTTTTGGTATCTAATTCGTTTTTGTGTTTATTGGTTTGTTTTTAGGTCATCCCCTTCGATCTATGGTTGTCATCATTTTCTATGGTTGCTGCTCTGGTGCGTTGGTCCTTAGAGTCCTTAGCACAACGAATTTTTGTCTGTCTACTACAACAGGTTCTACTACAGCAAGTTTCGCCCGGCTCCGGTGATGGAAGGGCGAGGACGGTGGCGCGAATTCGGCTCGCGCTAGTGTTTGTGGTCGTTGCTAGGTGGTCAAATGACCTGTTTGTAATTTATATTACATTTGAGTCACTTTGTACTGCTATTGACGATTATTAATAGATCGGTGGAATTTCATCAAGGTGTATTTCAAAATGTGTACTTGTAGCTATAGATACTAGGAAGTGTGTCGTCTTGCATGTGTGCGTAGGGTGCATAGGGCCATAACTAGGGACGACGTTACTCACGGGCCGTGCGTGCGTGCCCCGCCGTCCCACCAGCAGTCAATTTAAACGTAGACCCATTTTTTACGCGGGAAAGATTCAAAGTCTGGCGTGCACTTTTTTTTTGTACGTGCATTTATACGCATGGTCGCAGCGATATATACTACTATGTCGTATATTGCAGGACAGCATGTGATTTATAACCTATAGCCTGCAGTATAGGATGATAGAATATGTATTATAGTCTAAACACTAACCGTATTGTATACGTACTGTACCTGGCTTTGTATCTGTACCGGTTGTAAACTCTGATATAAATATACTTGAGGCAGACCGAGAGAGGTCGTGCAATTACCCTACCAATACAATCCTTCTTTCCGCTTTTATGGTATCAGAGCCACGGCGGCTCCCCAAACCCTAGATTGATCTTCCGCTCTTCCGCTTCGCCATGGCGACCTCGCCCTCCTTGTCGGACACCAGCGCTACCTCTGGGGTTCTTCGTTCTGCTACCAGTGCCTCGCTCTCCTCTGGATCATCGGCTTCCCTAAGCGCCGGTTCCTCTATGAGCGCTGGCATGTCCATGGCCTCGGTGATACCATCGACGCCGATCGATCTTCACAACAAGATCACAATCAAGCTTACTCAAGACAATTACCTGTTCTGGCGCACACAACTAGTTCCGATTCTTCGGAGCAACCTCCTCCTCGGTTTCGTGGATGGGAGTCTACCCTGCCCGACGGCTCAGATCGTCAACCCTGCAGCCACTGAAAAAGGCCACGATCCCTTCATCATCAACCCTCGATCTGCGCATGGCACCAGCAGGATCAAGCAATTCTTTCTGCCATCATATGTTCTCTTACGGAGGGTGTCACTGGGATGGTGATGAACATCAATACATCACGTGAGGCATGGGAAGCTCTTGAAGGGAGTTTTTCCACGCAGTCTACTGCTCGTGTCATGCAGATCAAAGGCGAACTTGCCAAAGTCAAGAAATTAGATTCACCGCCCGTCTTTTTCAACAAGGTGAAGTCTTTGTCCGATATTACGACTTCCATCGGGCAACCACTTAGGCCAGATGAGTTTACTGCATACCTACTCGCTGGCCTTGATCATGAGTACGATTCCCTGGTCGATCGGGTGTCAGCTCGCGCGATGACGGATCCGATGCCTATACGCGATGTCTTTGCTCAGATCCTCCACGCTGAGCAGCGTTTTGACGCTCGACGAGCAGAACTTCGGCCGGCGCACTTGGCCCAGCGTTTCGCGCCAATACAGGAGGTGGGCGTCGGCGGATCATGCGGTGATCCGCAGCAGTGATCCACGCGCGAAACCGCCTACAACAAGCCGACTTACACCAGCCCACGCGATCAGCGGGCCCGTCTACGCAGCAGCGGTGCTACTTCTTCGGTGGTACTCGGCACATCGCCAAATTTGCAGCAAGGTCGGACACATTGCATCGTGCTGCTTTAAACGGTACCAGCGCGACTACCTCGGCACTGGCAATGACGGCCGTAATATGGATCGTCAGCTCGCTGCCCTCTCCGCAACACATGGTGGCTCTACCTCCTCCTATCCGGTTGATCCGCACTGGTATGCGGACACGGCGGCAACGGATCACTTCACAAACGATCTTGAAAGGCTCACGGTGAAGGAACCATACCGTGGAAAGGAACAAGTCCAAGCAGCTAATGGAGCAGG
The DNA here is from genome assembly GCA_030063025.1 of Avena longiglumis. NCBI lineage: Eukaryota > Viridiplantae > Streptophyta > Magnoliopsida > Poales > Poaceae > Avena > Avena longiglumis. Next base: position 12,256,554 of record CP125974.1, read on the forward strand.
TATGCGCATTACACATATTGGTCAATCCGTTCTTCCTACACCTTCACATACTTTACATCTCAAAGACATTCTCCATGTTCCTTCGGTTACTCGAAACCTTCTCTCTGTTAAAAAATTTACCCATGACAACAATGTTTTCTTTGAGTTTCACCCTTGGTATTTTTTTGTCAAGGATCGAGATTCGAGGGAAGTTCTTCTTAGAAGGGGATGTCGTGGAGGCCTTTATAATCTTGATGTGTCGTCAATAAAGCAAGTTTTCAGCAGTGTCAAGGTGTCTCGTGAGCAGTGGCATTCTCGCTTAGGTCATCCAGCCACCCAAATAGTCCAACATATTTTACATCATTATGATCTTCCATCCGTGTCAGTCAATAAAGCTGTAATTTGTGATGCCTGTCAGCAAGGCAAGAGTCATCAGTTACCTTTTTCTCTTTCTACTCGTGTTACTACATCACCACTTGAGATTATATATTCCGATGTATGGGGTCCTGCTCAGACCTCTGTTAGTGGACATCAGTTTTATGTTAGTTTTATTGATGCTTATAGTCGTTTTACATGGCTTTACCTTCTTAAACACAAGTCTGATGTGTTTCAAATATTTCTTCAATTTCAACAACATGTTGAGCGTCTACTAAATAAAAAGATTATACATGTTCAAACTGATTGGGGTGGCGAGTACCATCGGTTGAACAAATTCTTTTTAGATATAGGTGTCTCTCATCGTGTGTCGTGTCCTCATACACATCAACAAAATGGAACCGCCGAGCGTAAACATCGTCATATTGTCGAAACTGGGTTAACTCTTTTAGCACATGCCTCTGTTCCTTTTCGCTTCTGGAGTGATGCGTTCTCTACAGCTTGTTTTCTTATTAATCGTCTTCCTAGCCGTGTTATAAACATGCAAACACCTATTGAACGTCTTCTCGGTGAAGTCCCCGACTACACCTTTTTTAAGGTCTTTGGATGTGCGTGTTGGCCACATTTGCGTCCTTATAACAAACATAAACTTGAGTTTCGATCCAAACAGTGTGTTTTTCTTGGCTATAGCTCTTTACATAAAGGTTACAAATGCCTCCATATTTCTACCAATCGTGTATACATATCTCGCGATGTTGTGTTTGATGAAACGGTTTTTCCCTTTTCCCATACCGCGTCGAATTCCACACCACAATCTTCCACTAATTCTCTCTTACTCTCTGACCAATTTGTTGATGCTGCATATACACCTTCGCTTTTAGCTAACCATGGTGCAGGTCAAGGACGTGGTGTACGTTTGGAAATACTTGATGAACCATCTCCTGCTTCTCTGGAAGTGGACGTTGATAGCACGTTAGCTAATCCTCTGCATGGCGGTGTGGCAGTGCATGCATGCGATCCTTGTGAGGCTCCTGCTACTCCCGCGCGGTCTGTTTGCTCACAGCCAGCTGACTCTGCTCCTCACGCGCCTCCTGCCAGCCCAACTCGCATGCAAGCCATGTCTCCTGGCTCTGCTTCTTCAACAAGCGAGTCGGATACCTCGCATACAGCTCCTTCAGCTGCACCACATGTACAACCTGGTGTCACCACACGACTACAGCGTGGCATTCAGAAGCCCAAACGACGTACGGATGGTACAATTGCCTGGCATACTGTCCGCTCAGCTCAGGCTACTGATCTTGTTTGGTCTGAACCTCGTAGTCATTGTGATGCTCTAAAAAGTCCACATTGGCGTACGGCGATGGAGGCCGAGTTCACTGCTCTTCAAGACAATGAGACATGGCGCTTAGTTCCTCCTTTACCTGGAGTGAATATTATTGACTGCAAATGGGTATTTAAAATCAAGCAGAAATCTGATGGATCTATTGAGAGATACAAGGCACGTCACGTTGCCAAAGGTTTCAAGCAGAGGTACGGTCTTGATTATGAGGATACGTTTAGCCCTGTCGTTAAGCCAACAACGATACGTATTTTATTGTCTATGGCTCTTTCTCAGAAGTGGCATATCCGTCAGTTAGACATACAGAATGCCTTCTTACATGGAATTCTTGAGGAGGAAGTTTATATGCGCCAGCCTCCTGGATTTGAGGATCCTCATCATCCAAAATATTTATGTCGTCTGGACAAGGCTCTATATGGATTAAAGCAGGCTCCTCGTGCTTGGCATGCACGTCTCAACACTGTTCTTACCAGTCTTGGGTTCACGACCTCTGGTGACACATCTCTTCATACTGAGGCGTTCAGATGTTACTATTTTTCTACTTGTCTATGTGGATGACATTATTGTTGTCAGTTCTGCAGCTACTGCTTCTGATCGTCTTATTCATCAGCTCCGAGATTCGTTTGCTCTCAAGGACCTTGGATCGCTACATTATTTCCTTGGTATTGAGGTGCAACGATCAGCCGGTGGACTTCTTCTCAGTCAGCGCAAGTACGCGTCTGAGTTACTACAACGTGCTGGCCTTCTTCATTGTAGTCCTATATCTACTCCGATGGCTTCCTCGCATGCATCGTATGCACAGATGGCGTTTTACTCTCAGCCGAGGAATCTACACGGTATCGTAGTGTTGTTGGTGGCCTACAATACCTCACTATGACACGTCCGGATTTATCTTTTGCAGTTAACAAGGTGTGTCAGTACCTTCATGCACCTCGTAACACTCACGGACGGCGGTCAAGCGTATTCTTCGCTACGCTCAGGCCACTCTCACTCATGGGTTGTTGTTACGGCCTGCTACATCTCCACCTAATCTTTTGTCGCATTCTACGCGGATTGGGCTGGGAATTCGATGACCGCCGATCCACGGAGGTTTTGCCATCTTCTATGGTGGTAATCTTGTTTCTTGGAGTGCCGGAAAACAGGCTACGATCTCGCTCGATGTAGTGCGAATACAAGGCACTTGCCAATGCTACTGCTGAGCTTATATGGGTGCAAGCTCTTCTTCGTGAACTTGGAGTTTCACAAAGTAGCCCACCTATTTTATGGTGTGACAACATTGGAGCAACGTTTCTTTCAGTGAATCCAGTTTTTCATGCTCGTACCAAACATATTGAAGTAGATTTTCACTTTGTTCGAGAAAGGGTCGCTCAGAAGCTATTACAGATAAGATTCATTTCCTCCAAGGATCAGATAGCTGATATTTTTACCAAACCATTACCACTTCCGCTGTTTCAAGCTTGTAGACACAATCTCAATATTCATAGACTAGTTGAGATTGAGGGAGGGTGATAGAATATGTATTATAGTCTAAACACTAACCGTATTGTATACGTACTGTACCTGGCTTTGTATCTGTACCGGTTGTAAACTCTGATATAAATATACTTGAGGCAGACCGAGAGAGGTCGTGCAATTACCCTACCAATACAATCCTTCTTTCCGCTTTTATAGGACGTAGTGTACGTACGCGAATCGCCGACGGGAGAGAATGAGGCCGGCGGCCAGACAAACATGCATGCATGGATTGACCTCTCGCGACTTGTGATAGACGAGACGAGACCTGGCTAAGTTGATGTGCCGGCGCTGGCTTTTGTGATCAGCAAGGGTGTGACGACAGACAGCTACGTAGGTAGTAGGCCTTCCGTTGTGAGCTAACTTCCTCTCTTCCTTTTGTACTCCTTCCTATTATTCCGTGTGGCATGCATGCATGCATGCATGCACGTGACAAGCAAAGCTACATTGAGAGTAGAGCGAGAGGGAAAAAAATACAACTGGACCACATGTATACGCAGCTAGCTAGAGATAGAGAGTATATGCATGCAGGAGCTTGTATTGTGTATGTTGAAGTATAGGGAGAGATACAGAAGACGGAGGCACAGCGAGGTGATTGAATGGGCGTGACACACAGGCAGGCAGCAGTCAGCAGTCAGTCAGTGACGGTTCGGTAAATCATGCATGAACGTGTTGTACATGCATGATTTGTGTGTAGACGCATTGAAAGGAAGAAGAATCAGAGTGCATGCGAGCGATGGATATATTGGAGTGGTATAAGCAGCCGTAATAAGCAGTAAGCTGCGGTTACGGTACTGACTGGTCCCGTCCAAGTAGGCCTAGTATGTTGCTCGGTTGTTGCTTCCATGTCGGCCTGCCTGCTTAGCAACAAGTTGGCGAAAACGACGGAGGCGAAACACATTAACGCACGGCATGATGATGCGTCGATCATTCGGCCGAACTGACACGGCCAGCGCCGGCCGAATCGGATCAGATACGTTGCGGTGTCGAAGCAGTACTAGGCACGAAACGAGTGAACGCAGTGCTTATCTCCACTAGCATTTTTAAAGCGACGATTTTTTTCATTCAAACGGCGAAAATTTGACCAGTCGCGTTTTTTCAGAAACTAAAGTATTTCCTCAATACTTTCAAAATACTTTGATAACGAAGATGGCCGACGGGTGCAAAGCACCCGACAAGCAGCATTGATAATCGATGGTGGCGGTACATATTACAGGAACAACCCCAGAGAAGTAGGAAAATACAACATAGCCCGGCAATTTATAGAAGGAACCCCGAGAAGACCGCAAAAAAGGAGATGGATTCCTTCATGCGCACCAGCCCAACACCGACGACGCCCACGACCACGGCAAGCCGGATCGAACCGCTGCCGAGAACGGTCGGGCCGAACAGCGGCGAGCGGCGCCCGCCGGTCTATTCTGGCGGAGACCACGGATCAAGCCGCTATAAGCCGCCGGATAGATGCTCCCAGATTGCTTCTCCGCCAGGAACCGCCGCAGGGACCGCCACCTGCGGGTAAGTCTCCATGAATCGACGAAGAAGCCAACGAACCGCCTCCGCACCGCGGAAGAAGAAGCAGGGGCACCATCTCTCCTCCTCGCCACCACGGCCGTCAAGGAGAGACGATGCCACCACACACCACCCATACCACCGCACCTCCTCGCCACCATGGCCGGCCAGGGGCGGAGGACGCTGGGTCACGGATCCACAACAGAGGGAGGCCCACGGCCGCCTTATTGAAGAGGAGACGTCAGCCCTCACCGATGCTAACTTCTCCGGCCGAAGGAGAAACCGGCAGCGACAGGAACCCTAAGATCCAGATCTGGCCAACATCTGCACCTCGCTCCAAACTACGGGCAAGGAGCCCAAAAACCCTACCCTAAACTACTCCCGGTGCCTCCCGTCCCCCATCTCCGGCTGGCAAACACTACTAGAGAAAGGCTATAGGAGACATGCTTATAGGAGGCATATTTAGACCATATGTGCCTCCTATAAAATAGACGAGGCGCACTCCTTCTCCATGCGCCTCTAGTATAAAAATAGGCGAGGCACATATGATAAGAATGCGCCTCGTATAATCCCTGAACAGACGAAATCAAGTATCCCCAGATTATGCGAGGCGCATTCTAGCATATGCTCCTCCTATATATCAGATAGGCGAGGCGCATATGCACAGAATGCGTCTCACATAATCTGTGTAGGCCCGCGTGTTGGTAGGTGCTCGAATATGCGAGGCACATATGGTCATATGTGCCTCCTATATTTAATAATATCTGGCGCATATGGTGAATCGCCTCGCATAATTTGTGTAGGCCAGCGTGTTGGTAGGTGCTCGAATATCGAGGCACATATGGTCATATGTGCTTCCTATATTTAATAATATCTGGCGCATATGGTCATATGTGCCTCAAGTAACTCCTGCGGGCCCGGGTGGAGGTAGGTGGCCGCCGCCTCCTATAGTTTGAATTATAGGTGGCACATATTGTGCAATATGCGCCTCCTATAACCTGGCACCACCTTTTTCCAGGTTTTTGCACATGGAGCCAACTACCACCCCACTCACTTGTCTCACTTCTTCCTCCTCCACCAAGACAAATCTGGCCGCCCCCCTCCTCCTCCCCACCACATTTCCCCCATTGATTCACCATAGAAGCTCGCTCAACCTCCATTTGTTGACACTCATATGTAAGTGAGGTCTCTTGCTCCTCTAGAGTGCGCCTCAAGTAACTCATGTGGGCCCGGGTGGAGGTAGGTGGCCGCATAGGCGAGGCGCATATGGTCATATGCGCCTCCTATAGTTCGAAGTATAGGAGGCACATATGGAGCAAAATGCGCCTCCTATAACCTGGCCGGATTCAAATTCAAAATAGCCACCTACCACACCTATATAACACCTACCACCTCTCCTCCTTCTCCTTCTCCCCACCTCCTTCTTCTCCCCTTCTCCTCCTCCTTCTCCACTCTCCTCCTCCTCCACTCTCCTCCTCCACTCTCCTCCTCCTCTTCCTCCTCTTCCTCCGGCGACCTTCTCCTCCTCTGACCACTCCGGCCATGGCCTCCACAACCACACCGACCATCTCCTCCTCCACCTCCGTGACGAACTCCGGTGGCCTCATCCTCCTCCACCATCTGCGGTGATACCCATGGACATGGCCTCGCACATGCCTTCGGTGGTAGGTTGTGGCCATGGGCATGGTCTCCGAGCTCAAGCGAATTCGGCCGATCTAGATCTAGATCTGGCCTTTTTTTTTGAAATTCAAAAATAATATACGAGGCGCATTCAAATCAATATGTGCCTCGCATATGGACAATATAGGAGGCGCATATGCAGAGTATAGGAGGCACATATATCAATATGCGCCTCGCATATGCATAATATAGGAGGCACATATCGATATGCGCCTCGCATATATGAAGTATAGGAGGCGCATATATGCGCCTCGCATAAAAAATAGGCGAGACTCAAAGCTATGCGCCTCGCATATGATTTTAGGTGCGCCTCGCATAAGGTTTTTTCTAGTAGTGAAAGACGCCAGAGAGGTTCGGGTTCTGCCCGGTCCAGTGAAGAGAGCTCCTGACTACTACAGCAAAGAAAGAGATGGCATGGGGAAATAGAGACTGGTCCCGCAACGTTACTTCGTGTTGGGTCTCTTTAGATAGTACGTAATTTTCAACCGAATTTTGGAGGATTTGAATCGTAATGATTTTTTCCTAGGAAAGGCCCTTACATCGTAGGATTGGGCCTGCCAAATTCATATGTAATCCGTTTTTGTAGGAATCTCAACATTAGATTAAATATGATTTATTTTCCTTTGAGAAACCCAATGCTTTCACATCATCTCTCCTTACTCTCTCTCATCAATCCTATATTCATGTGTTTGATTCTGTTAGAATATTAAACATATACGGTTGTCATGTAGTTTAGATAGAGTTGGGATCTGCTTATGTACAATCCTAATTTGATTTGTACTCCAAGATGATCCCATGTACGCCTATATATATACTCGCTCATGAGGCTCAATAATAATCCATTATATTTCGCCAAACTCATACTCTTTCAAATTCCTCTAAGCACCTCTAAAGAAACTTCTTACAGAAATTCGACGTTTAAGATGCTATAGAAATCCACCACATGTGACATACATACCCCTGCTTTTCCCTATTTCTACGTTCAAATCCTGCATGCGAATGAATATTACTGAAAGCACGCATGCCGTTGGAGACAAGGAAAGGGAGTATGATGATAGTGTCCAAATTTGTTCCTTTATCTGGGGCCTTTCGGACACCCCCATAACGAGAGCTTTGGGAGTCGGAAAGGAGGGTATCTACATACGTACAGTCGTACATATGTATCAACTTTTTTCTTTCTTGAAGGCATTTTACATTTCTAACTTTTTTTTAACTTTTGAAGACACAGGAAGATGACGGCACGCGGGCAGCATATGTACACCTCCCCATGCATTTCCATGCATGCATACTCGTAGTAGTACAAATTAAGATTAAACCCATCTTATTCAAACAGAAAAGTAAACTACAGTAATTTATTGCCTCGTCCCCTGTGGTAATTAATCCCTATGCGATACGAGCAACATAAGCAGGCCGACAGATGTTTAATTAACTACTCCGCATTACCGAGGGGATTATTAGTGGATAGAGTATGATGATGATGACGTTTTGAGGCACCATTGGCTGCACTGAAATTGATGCACTGTAGTACGAATCTTCCTGACAGCATGCACCCACTGGCTGTACGCTGCCGCCGTGACCACTTCTCCATCCCTGCTCTTCTTCCTTATCCTTTCCGGGAAACCCACAGTAAATCTAGATATACTTACCTTATTTATCTACTTTTAGGAGATAAATATTCTTGCCGCAAAAACGGCAATTCATGACGAGACTTGTTTTTCATTTTTTTTTTCGCGACCTGATTTCTGAAATAGATAGGCTGCATGCAAATACTACCACTGTATTAACAAATCGAAATAGTACAGGTACTGTACTGGCGGTAGATTAATGAAATGTGGCCGTAGACTAGATCTAACCGTGTCCGCGTAGCTGGAGATGATAGATTTGTTGTGTCGGGTAGTAGTACTATTCGTTAGGGATTTGAATTGCCGTGCATGGTTTGAAAATTGAATCGCATGCGACCACCGGTTCTATCCACACATGCGCCAGGATTTCTGTGAATCCATTGGCTGATTAATTAATTTTGCAGGTGGTGAGATGACAGGATGTAGTACTTAATTACTACACAGGGTTTTAAAGCTTCAGCGAAGTTTCAGGCAATTTAACCAGATGCTTAAATATTTGTAAGCTTAAATATTTGCGCCAGGTTCAAACTAATTCCATACCAAATTTAAATTAGTAATTAATATTGTGACAAAATTTTCCCCGTTCTCAAAATTTTAAACCTTGCTTATTATAGTAATTAATATTGTTATGAGTTGGTGCCATAGGGTGGGTGGACGACCAGAATTGTGACAAAATCTATTGGAGGTGAATTTGGGTGTGTGTGTCTAGCGCCGGCGGAGGGTGCGTGGAGTCATGTGTCCGATGGATCTCTTGGAATTCGATCGTTTTCCGTATTCGTCGGTGTGGTTTGAGGTCAGCCTCTTCCGATCTATGGTTGTTATCTTCGGTAATGGTTGCTACTCTGGTGCGCTGGTCGGCAGAATGGACAAAAATAACCCAAACTTAAAAGGATTTCACAAAATGACCTATCTGGAAAACTATTTTCCTGGCACTAACCCTTTGGGTAGTGCCCAACAGCTAGTGTAGCGCCTTTCAGCTAGGCGCTATGCCCATTGGCGTAAGCAGGGGGTGGGTGGGGTGGGCCGTGGCCAACCCTGAATTTGCAAAATTTCTACTATTACTCCTAATCTTCTATTTAGAATTCTATTTAGTTGGCATTTTTCTACCTGTGCCCACCCTATAGTTTTCAGCTGTGTCCGCCACTGGCTATGCCCCTGCCAGCGTGGCACCGTCTTGCCCCTCCCTGGCCCCACCCGGCCGTGTGGCCTTGCGCTATGCAGGCGATGCCTTGCGCTATGCCTAGGGTGTAGCGCCTATCTGCTAGGCGCTACACATTACGCCTAGCAGATAGGCGCTACACTCTCGGACTTAAGTTGTCGCATGACCCCCTCCCCATTCACTCCCATTTCGACCAAGTAAGAAGAACGAGGCGCCCCTCCTCAAATCTCTCACATTGGAAGCTTTATTTGGTGGATTTGTGCCTCTCCCCAGCTGCTAGAGGTACCCTCCCTCATTCCCCTCCGTTTTGACCTCTTGAAATCTTTCATTTTGGTTGGACTTGGCTTGAAACCCTAGAAATTTGATTTGGAGAGAAATGTTTGGAAATTTGTTAGATTTATTGGCCAATGTTGGTTATATAGATGTGTATGAAGCATTTAGTTAGGTTTAGGGTTGTTGAAATGACATTGTTAGGTATATTGGAATGTTATGGCTAGGGTTAGGGTTAGGGTTTGCTTATGTAAGAGAGGGTGTTCTTGTTAGCTTTATGGTTTGGTAATGTGTCTAGTATAGTTTTGTTTATCTTGTCATGGTTAGTTAATGAACATATTCTCCTATGTGTTAGGGATGACAAGAATTGTTCATGTTCATCATGTGGACAAGGATGCCTTTTTGAAAGGCAACATAGAACCAGACCCGGATGAGCTAGATATTGTGTTTGAGCGTAGTCCCACCTATGCTGAGGTCTTGGAGCAAGTGACAGGAGCATACAGATAGCAAATCGAGAGTTGGCTGGCGAGGGAAAACTCTAAGTCAGAGTGTAGCGCCTGTCTGATAGGATCTATGCTCTGAGATGTAGCGTCTATCAGACAGGCGCTACACTCTGACTTAGAGTCCCCCCCCAGCCAACTCTCGATTTGCTCTCTGTTAGTTTTGGGGCAGACGAAATCTGCTAGCATAGCGCCTAGCAGACAGGCGCTATGCTTGTGTAGCGCCGTTCTGCTAGGCGCTATGCTAGCAGATTTCGTCTGCTCCATGACTAACAGGAGCATACAAAGAGCAAATCGAGAGTTGGCTGGCGGGGGAAAACTCTAAGTCAGAGTGTAGCGCCTGTCTGATAGGCGCTATGCTCTGAGGTGTAGCGCCTATCAGACAAGCGCTACACTCTGAAACTGCACTAGTTTCAAACAACATATACTCAAACAACACTTGTTATACTAGTTTCAAACAACATATACTCAAACTGCACATATACTCAAATAACATCAACATAGTCTCAAACAACATGAACATATTGTCATACATCAACATAGTGTCATACATGAACATAGTCTTAAACAACATCAACATAGTGCCATACATCAACCCATACATAGTCTCAAACCTAGTGCATCATCATCAACATTGTGCCATACATGACCTACTTCCGTCCACGCGTCCTTGGGCCTCGGCCCCTCCTTGGAGGTATCTTCTTTGTCACCTCCTCTTCTTGCGACTCATCTTCATCATCATACCGTAGGCCTCTCGTCCTCCTAGTCGCTCTTGACCTCTGTGGCGGCTCGTCCTCGACAACATTGGCATTTCCCTTGTTACGGAAGTCGTCCGGCGTCCAGCGATTGAACTATTTCCTTGGCTTCAGCTGGTATGCGGAATGAATCCGGTACTCCTCCTCAGTCTCATTCTCCATATGAGGAAGCTACATGTAAGATTGTATGGCTAGGAGAAATGCATGGGAAACAGAAAGCACTAAATGCATGTAAGGTTGTCCCATACCTCATCTTCCGAACGAATCGCGGAAGTTGTGTCATCCTCAACATCATCCTGAAGATGGGCCGACGGATCAGTAGTCGACTTGGACCTAGAACCGGACGGGGTTGTGTACTCGGGATCGCGGCAACCTAGCACGTTAGATAAGCGACGCATCTTTTGGGCCGAGCGCTGTAACAAATAACAACATAAGTCAAACCAAGAACATCCCTATCTTGAGGAACTCTCGCATCCATACCTTAAGGAAGTTTCGTATCATGCCTTCTCCCTTTTTCCCCTTAGGGGCAGAAAAAAGAATCGCCTCGGCATCGTCGGCATATTTCTTTACCTCCGTTCTCTACAGAGTCAAGAACAAGAACATGTTAGGCAAGAAAAAGATGAGAGTGCAAGGAAAGTAATGCGAAGGCAACGATAACTTTACCGCAAAGTTGAGTGAGGAAGAAAGCGGGATGTCGGTCCTCCCTCGACTTGCGGTTGTCTTGAGTGTAGGCAAGTTCATCGAAGCTGGCTCCTCCAATATTTCTTCCTCATAGGACGGGCAAATGGAGACACGGGTACTACCAAGAAACCAATGGATGTAGTTGTTAAATGCAACTAGGAAATGTGCTCTTCCACTATTCCATTCGGTTCGTCGAGCATTCTCCACACAAATGAGGAACTCCATGACGTGCCTCCTATGATGGTGATCCCAATTCTTGATCTTCCTCTGCCTCTTTACATCCTTTGAACAACAACAAAGAACCATGTTAGTACCATCCAAAGCAATTGAGCACAAGTTCTCATGCTAACTAACCGATGAAGCTCCTTGTCGGTGTCCTTCCACACGGGAGGGTTGCAATGAAACAACCCGAACTGCCTCATCACCCGTTGTGGCATATGAAACTCAACCGCCCAATTGCAAATCAATGGGCAGCACATGAGCCAGAGAGATTGTTCCTCCAAGCACTTCGGGTTAATATCAAACCCGGGAGCAATACCAAACTCGTCCCCACAACCATAAGGCTCCCACTCCACCTACAACATATCATAAGAACATGTTGGTATCGATTTTGACTCGTGAAGTAAATATTACGGATAGTGACGTATAGATAAACATCTACCTGCTCGGGCATAATCGCATCAAACTCGTTCGTGTACTTGAGGTACATGGCATCTACATCGCTTGTCATCTCCGATACCACGTCCCACTTGTAAGCCCAAGTCGGGATGTGTAGAGGGTTTCTATTATACGCTGGCCACGGATGGTGGCCCACCTCTTTGGGACGTGGCCCGTAGCGTTCGGCTCCATATCGAGAGAAGAACCATAGCACCACCTATTCCGGCATTTCCGCGCCCTCGGCAGGCATCGTCCAACCGCAAGTGAACAAAAGCGAGGTCGATAGCATTTGTGTGGACTCGACATATACAAATGAATGTAGAGTGCACAGGTGATTACCTGTCGGTACAAGTAGGCAAGAGCCACCGAACCCCAGCTGATATTGCTATCCCAGTTTGCTAGTGCCTTCAGCCACATCCACTGAGTGGTCCTACCTCCATCGACAAGCGAGTCCTAGAAAGGACATACCACACGTACACACGAGCATGTGTCTCGATGACCTCAACCTCGGCGGGGTTCGGGCATTCCCTAAATTTCTCCACGATCCACGCATATGTCGCGCCTGCTGGGATTCTATCTTTGCTCTTATCTTCAAGTTCTTCAGGAGCCATGCCAATAAGTAGCTGCATCGCATTGCGCCACCCATCGGAATCTGTGATCATACAGAGAGGCTCCCCCGCGATAAGAAGTCCAAAGATCATGGAAACATCCTGAAGAGTAGGAGTGATCTCGCCGGTTTGGAGGTGGAAAGTGTGCGTCTCTGGCCTCCACCGGTCGACAAGTGCGGTGATAGCAGCCGCGTTGAGGTTCGGCGTCGACCGGCTCACAAGCGTGATGAAAGGGAGGAGGCCTAGCCGCTTGATGTACTCGGTGTACCGCTCGTCGTACGGCATGTCATTCGAAGACGCGCCATGAGACCGAATCTTGAGGGGACGAAGCCTCTGCATACATACAAGATCGAACATTATGGTTTTTCCAACACAATTGAATCAATAGAAAAATAAAAGCAAAGAAGTTCAACCATGGTTTTATTACCATATGCTTCTCCGCCATCAAGTTTGCCCGGTGTTGATGATCATAGTAATCCTCAAGTAGCCACACCATCCTACATATATATTCCAAACATCAATAAAATGTGTGTGGTATGTGGCCATTGTTTGAATTTATACAATAAACTACAAAGAATATGGTAGAATATTATTCAAACATCCATACAAATCCATATACAACCATCATATACAATGCAAATCAACAACACACTTTCATTCCCCATCAAATACAACTAATTTATAACTACCAAGTAACTAAAACATGCACAAATAGTCCATATTATGAATCCAACTAGATCTAGGGTTTGAGGATAATGTGCAGGATTCATTGGATGAAAGAGAGGGGAAAGGAGGGGATTACCTTGAGGGAGGGATGGGGGAGCTAATCCACGGTGAAATCCCTCAGATCTGTTGGATTTGAGGTGGGGATTTGAGAGGGAGGGAAGGAGGAACCGCCATCCTCCCTCTGTCTGTTCTTCTATCTACCTGGGAGTGAATGGGAAGGGGTGGGGAGGGGGCTGGCGCGACAGCTTAAGTCCCAGAGTGTAGCGCCTATCTGCTAGGCGCTACACTTTAATGTGTAGCGCCTAGCAGATAGGCGCTACACCCAGGGCATAGCGCCTGGGCATTACTCGCCCCAGGCATAGCGCCTGGGCGTCACACGGCCGGGTGGGGCCAGGGAGAGGCCAGACGGTGCCACGCTGGCAGGGGGCATAGCGCCTAGCTGAAAGGCGCTACACTGTAGACTGTAGCGCCTACCTGTTGGGCGCTACCCAAAGGGTTAGTCCAGGAAAATAGTTTTCCAGATGGGTCATTTTGTGAAATCCTTTTAAGTTTGGGTTATTTTTGTCCATTCTACCGCGCTGGTCCTATGGGCCTTAGCACGGCGACTTCACGCTTGTCTACTACAACAAGCTCAACTACGAGAAGCTTTGCTCGGCTTCGGTGAGAGAGGGGGCGAGGATGGCGGCGCGCTTCGGCTCGTGCAAGTGTCTGTAATCATCACTAGGTAGTCCAATAACCTACTTTTAACTTATATTACTTTTAAGTCTATTTGTACTGTTGTTGACGATTATTAATAGATAGCAAAAAAAGAATGGGGGTAGTCATGGGCATGCCTAAAATTGGGCTATCTTGTCTGTTGGCGGAAGCATAAAAAACGAGGTGTCACGGCGGGGGTTTGACAAGGAGAGCGGTAGTGAAACAGAACAACTCCTCCAGCTTGTTTTAACACATGATGGTATTTAACACCTTGTCGAGTACTCCCTTCGTTGAAAAATATAAGACATTTTAGCTCTGTGAATTGAATATATCTAGACGCTTTTTAGTGTATGTGTTCACTCTGAATCTCTATGAACCTATACACTAAAAGACGTGTAAATACATTTGATTCATAAAGCTAAAATGTTTTATATTTCTAAACGGAGGGAGTAGTGTATATAAAAATATCCTATCTTAGTTTCATAATAAATTTTTTTTGTTGCCTCTCCAAATTTTCTCAATGCATTCCTAATGCAATTTTAGTCATTTTATTCCGGTTTTGCATGGATCAATGTTATTAACAGAGCTAATTAGCTCCTCCAATGCTTGCATAACTTGCTTAGAGGAGAAAAAAGGCAATTCTAAGAACAAGATAGGATGTACTGTATGTAAGTATTTCACCGACACTCCTAAGGCTGGTCATAGTGGGAGTATCATTTTACTAGTATCATGCATATGATACTAGCGTATGATACTATCGTTATAGTGCTTAGTATCATCTTGATGTATCATAATCTCATGGTATTTAATTATTTGTAAAATCTTAATGCATTTTGATGTACAAGATGTATTTGATATTAAATTTTTTGTTACATGTGCTATGATATCGTAACATATTAGAGCAAGAACAATAACGTAGCCAGCAAGATAGCTATATGAAATTGTCATGTCATCAAGAGCTATCTTGTATAATAGAGCTGGCTATAAGGTTGTCTATTCGATTAGTATTGGTTGTTTTCTTCTCTCTTTTCTTTTTCTCTTATTTATATTTTTGCCTAGAAGTACGTGTAAAGCCGACTCTTGCATGAGCACTAACAACTTGCATTTTTTTTATATCTCTCCCCCACATAGACAAAAATGCAATGTTGGCAGGCTTATAGCCCACTATTATAATTGCTCTTAGACCTTTTACAATGGGTGTTTCTTAGCACGTTTTCATAGAAATAATTAAAACTTAAGAAATAACAATGACAGCGCATTAGTTCTTAGATGGCGTTTCTTAGTGGTGTTGCATTTAATGATTTAGTCTCATGCATGTGTGTGATTGGTCTAGTCAAGTTTTTTTCCTATGATACCGTGCAAGGGGTGTATCTTAGCTAAGATGCAACAACACCTCTTTCTCCATTAAATAACATGCCACATAGGCAAAACACCTAGGATACTGCACTAAGACCTGTTCTTAGTGGTGTATCCTAGGCACTTTGCCTATGTGACACTATATTTAACTATATTTAATGAGGAAAGAGGGTAAGATTGTATCTTAGCTAAGAAACACCTCTTGCACGAAATCATAGGAAAAAAGTAGGCAAAAATCATAGAAACACCACTCAAAAAACAATGCATTGAAGATGTTGTCTCTTAACCATTTAATTTCCCTAGGAGTAAGATACTAGTACACCCTATTGTCAAAGGTGTTATGATACCACTAGCACGTGTCTATTGATTAATTGGTGTGCCACATTATTATTTTGCTAAGGCCTTTTACAATGGGGTGTCTCTAAGCTCGTTATTTTAGGTAGTGATGTATCTTAAGAAACAACTAGTACAATGGAGTATCTTAAGAGTTGTATCTACATTTAATAATTTTGGGTACATGCATGCATGTGATTGGGCTAACCATGTATTTGGCTATGATACTGTGCAAGGCTTGTAGCTAAGCTAAGATACAACCCCACCTTCTCTCTTCATTAAGTATAGTGCCACATAAGCTATTTGCCTATGATACCGTGCTAAGAAACACCCATTAAAAAAGACCTAAGTTAATATACATGATAGACCCACTACTAGGAAAATGGTCGTCTGTGGCGCACCTGAAAGGCCCATCCGTGGCGCACCTGTAGTGCGCCACGGGCCTTCTTGCTTCTGACTATCTCTCAGTGGCGCACTGCCTAATCGCCACGGTTGTGTGAAGATAGGCGTGCGCCACCTAATGCGCCACGAAGTTTGGCATGGTGCGCTACCCTTGGATCTTCATGGCGCTACCCAATGCGCCACTAAACATCCATGGTGCGCTTTGGGTGTAGTGCGCCACGAAGGTAGAACATGTGCGCCATGGATGTATTTTTGTTTTTTTAATTTCCAAGCCAGATTATATGCAATGATTATATACAATATTACAGAGATATACACACAGATACAAGATATACAATAATATATCTAAATACTCGATATGAAAAACAAGATTGAAACAAATACATATAGATAAGTCTCATACATGAATACATAGTCCAAGTTACATTGTTTTGATCATGTTACAAAGTAGTAGTTGGTGACATGCGAATACATGTGTCGATCGAACAAGTTAGAGCTCGGAAGCTCGCTTAGACATCTAAACTAGCTAGCTAGACACAAGCAGGATAAATAACCAAAGAAGATAAGCATGATCACCGCTTGACGAATGTGTAGGTCTTCATCGGTTCCTTGTCCTAACTCCGCTAGATAGCGTGTCTATCTTCCGCCTCCCATAGTGTTGTACCCTTTGTAGCTATTGCCGCTGAAACGGTGCACATGTCTCCGGCAGTCTTCCCAATCATCGTAGACTCCGGGAACTGTCCCTTGTACACGACGTACCACGTCATCTACAAGTTGACAATAATAACTAACCGGTGATTGAAAAAACATGTATAATTAAAGTCGCATATGAAGATACACTTATAGAAAGTACTCTTAAATCAAAAGAGCAAACTCAAAAAGCATGCCTCATATATAACTAGCTAGGTCGTTGGACACGAATTGCTTATGACGGGTGTTAGCCAAGTAGGATGCACAATTCACGGACTTGTGCATATCACAAGGCTAACAATCCCGTCATAGCACATTCACATATATATTGTGCCACGATATTTCAATCATCGGCATATTCTCGAAAAGACAAAATAACTTCGAAAAGCATGCCTCATATATAACTAGCTAGGTCGTTGGACACAGAATTGCTTATGACGGGATGCTAGCCAAGTATGATGCACAATTCACGGACTTATGCATATCACAAGCTAACAATCCGTCATAGCACATTCACATATATATTGTGCCACGACATTTCAATCATCGGCATATTCTCGAAAAAGACAAAAATAACTCGAAAAGCATGCCTCATATATAACTAGCTAGGTCGTTGGACACGAGAATTGCTTATGAAGGGACCGTTAGCCAAGTAGGATGCACAATTCACGGACTTGTGCATATCACAAGGCTAATCCGTCATAGCACATTCACATATATATTGTTACGACATTTCAATCATCGGCATATTCTCAAAAGACAAAAATAACTCGAAAAGCATGCCTCATATATAACTAGCTAGGTCGTTGGACACAGAATTGCTTATGACGGAATTTGTCGCCAAGTAGGATGCACAATTCACGGACTTGTGCATATCACAAGGTGACAATCCGTCATAGCACATTCACATATATATTGTGCCACGACATTTCAATCATCGGCATATTCTCGAAAAGACAAAATAACTCGAAAAGCATGCATGCCTCATATATAACTAGCTAGGTCGTTGGACACGAATTGCTTATGACGGACCGTGAGCCAAGTAGGATGCACAATTCACGGACTTGTGCATATCACAAGGCTCAATCCGTCATAGCACATTCACATATATATTGTGCCACGACATTTCAATCATCGGCATATTCTCGAAAGACAAGACAAAATAACTCACACTTGTCGTCCGAGAACCAAAGAGTAAGCAAAAAACCAAAGAGTAAGCAAAAAACCAAGCATTGATTGATATATAATAATAATAAGCAAAATAAGTAAGTGGTGATTCATAAACCTAATAAGATAAGTACACTTGTCGTCCACACACACACAAAGGTCATCTATAGTTTGCAACTACAACTAGGCCAACATCAAGCCTTGGCTCGGCTTAAGAGCAGGAGGGCCTGTCTCGTCATGAACTTCCTATAGTCACCACGCATCTCTAGGCGATCTTCTATGTCACGGTTATTGGGATATTTCCTCGTAGAAGATCCCCGAAGTCATGACATCACGAAGATGATTGCCCAAGCTGCTGCTGGATGCGATACATCTCTTGTCTAATATCCGAATCATTGATCTTGGCCTTTGCTTGACCTTGTTTGAGATGATCCGGCGTAGAATTCTGGTCAAGTAGGAGCCCTCATGTGATGGAGTCGAGTAGGCTTCCTTCTTCTTTTCCTTTGCTTCACGCAGGAACTCTACGTGGTTGAAGACGTGCCTGCGAACTTGACCTTCTTACGCCTGGTGGTGCCTTCCGTCGAGGCAAAGCGGTGAGAGCATCATCGAACTTCCTTGATCTTGTCGTAGTTTTCTTCTTTTCTAGACTCCCGAGTCGAAATACTGGCGTGGGAATGCTTCGATAAGGAGATGAGCGTGCAGTGTTCATCTCTCGCAAAAATTCAAATGGAATGTGTTGAAAAAGAATGATGATGATCTAATAAAGCCAATCGACGGTGGCGGTGAATAACGACTTACTCGAGAAAGTAAGGCACGAGAATGTATTCCTTTGTCTTGTTCGCCACGATTCTTTTTAGGTACGAGGCCACACGTCGTTCGGCGGGGAACCCAAGCATCACGCATGTAGTAGGGGTCCACTATAGCGATGCCGGTGTGTTCTCTCTAATGATCTGCATGGCCAGGTGAGAGAAAAGGCGGACCATGGTATAGTGCAGCGGGTATAGGTGGAACATATTGAAGATGTCTTGAACGCAGAAGAACAGATCCGAGGGTAGTGTCGATGAAGCCCACTGGTGGCACCTTAACCACGAATCACGGGTGCGAGGATCTTTCTCCGATAGAAGGCGTCTCTCTCGTCGACGCCGTCATGCACACTCTGCGATTCGAGCGAGCTTCGCAAATTCTTAGGTAGCATGGGCTCACCCGCCACATGAATCCTCCACATAATACCCTCGGGTCTTGGTGGCCCGTCCGAAACTGATCGGATTCGCGATTGTTGACGCCACCGGCTGGCTCGAGCTGCTAGATTTTCTTTTCTGCCCTTTTTCCTTTTGGAGCGGGCAGGCACATATCGAGCACCGGCCGCCCTATGTAGTGTGTCGGGGCTTAGAATAAAGGGCGGTTGGTTGTATCACCGGCTCAGTAAAGGCATGGCGGAGGCGTCTCCGAGAACCAAGCAGGCGCTTGGTGATAGTGGCTTTCTCGTGGGGCCACCAGCTAGGTCTTCGTTGCCAACCGAGTCTTGAAGAAGTGATCATTCCAGTCTTGAAGTCCTCGGCGGATCTGCGCCATGTGCATATCATCAACATGATCATCCGACCCACCGCGTGGAGGTGGCGAGGCGGTAAGGGGCCTTGCCACCGCTTGTCGGCCGCACGACGGTGTCTTGTTGTTATGGGCGTGATGGCCCCCGCGTCCCCAAACGGATCATGCTCTTTGGCCATAGCAAGAACAAGCGAAGCAACTCTCGAGGACATACGGCTCTTCTTCATCCGCTCACAGGGGTTGAATGGGAGGTTCGGTCGTCGACCCCTTAGCAACCGACTAATTTTAACCACATGCACGCTATCGGCATCGGCTTTGAGTGGAACGTCGCTGCAAGGTTGAACGATGGTACCCTTGGCAACATCCTCGGTTCATTGTTCACGTAGCATAAGAGAGTGCAAGGAACATCCGTCTGCGGAAAACATCTGGCGTCGTCGGGCGAGATGCCACAAGAGTAATATATAGATGGCATGAAAGGCGGTAATTAAAGCAATTTGTTTACCATGATGGCGTCGAGATCGGCTAATGTCGACGCCTTTACTGGCGGCAGGCGTGCAAGAGGCGGAAGGGCTGCTTGATGGCGCGGTCTGGCGCCGTGTATTCTCCCTACCGACGGTGCTTGGAGCTCGGTGCCGCGCGACGATGGCGAGGGCACCAACATGTACTCGGCGCGTGGTGATGGCGAAGTCACCAACACTTGCGGCGCCAGCGGTGCTAGCGGGCGGAGTCATGAACACGTAGTTTTCCTGATTCGTCGGCGCCGCGTTGGTCGAGTGGCTGCTGACCATGCTTGGAATCGGGCACGGCCCTACTCGACCACCCTCACTCCGGTTCGCTATTGACTCCACCAAGGTGGCGGGAAGGACGTAAGGTGATTGCCAGGTTGTCTTGGACGATCTGCGGGATCCGCCACTTGTGCCTTAAGTTCTTGAACCTCTGTTTTCCTCCTCGCTCCTTCCCGACGGCGCCACATGCGTCCTCGGTGGACAAAATGATCCACCAATTCTTACCCCGAGGCGGCAGACGGCCGGCAACGGCTTCTTCAGAATGGCTCTATTTTCTTGGCGGTTCGCCATCGCCTTTAAAAGGTTATCCCACCGGGTGGTGGCCGCCGTCGACCCACAGGATGAGGAACCACAGGATCCATGACTAGCAACAATTTCCTCCCTGCAAGAAGTAACGGTGAATCATTTAGATCATCGATTAGATTGCAATCGTGTTGATCACCGTAATTATATTATACTTACCACAATTTACTCGAATTCCTTCACCGCAGGATCCACGGTGAGTTGTTTGGTTTTGGGTCCACATGGTAACGGGCTCGATGAAGTTTCGAACCTGCCCGGTTCGAATTTAGCAAAGGGGTTTTCTATCCCTTGATCTATACTCTTCGTCCTCCTTATTCCATTTGGCCTCATGCTCAGTATCCACCAGATCCGAGATGGTGATGACCTATATTCATCGCCGCGCCTTTCCCGATTACTATTGGCTGGGGCTCTTCGGATTCACACCTCTCCTTGAACTCCGGAACTGATCTTCGGTGATCTGCGGGTCAATCTTCTGGATCTCCTCGAGACTTTTGCCTTCTTTATAGATCTTCTTCTTTATCCGGTTCTCCACCTGGCTGGCGGTGCTCATCTTTGTGAGGGCGGATTTTTTACTGCTCCCATGATAATTTGTGTTCGATACTTAGCGGGAACTTGTATCTTGTGTGCGGCTTCAAGAAGAGGTGTGCGTAAGTGGCCATTATCTTTATGCCGAGATTCTCGGTGTTGATCGAGATGGTTGTCCGGTGATCGCCGCCACTTGCCCACCGCACTTTGACGACAAGGGCGGCTCCAAAGGAACCCTGTTGGGCTCACTGTAATTTCTCCCCGACTGCGTGACCGTGTTCGGGCGCCGGTCCTTCGCTTCTTCTTCTTAGGAGGGTTGCTACCACTCCCGTGCCTCGCCGCCATCGGTTTCATCGTCCGTTCCTTCGCTTCTTCCTCCGCGTCTTCCATCTCATCATCCTCGCTCTCCGAAGGATGGTATTCTTCATCGTCTTCTAGCCGGGCCGCCTCCCGAATGTCAATTGTTTATTCGAGGTCTGAGTTCTCCTTCAGCCGATGCGCTTAGAACATCCAGCCTCGTCGTTGTCACACATCTTTGCACTAATAAAAACAAATAATTGGTTAAATGCACGGAAAATCCGCATGACCTTTGCTAATTTTCTTAAACTAGGAGTGCCCGATTTCTGCCGAAACGGAAGTTAATCAACATTCCGGCAAAAATCGGGACTCATTTCATACAAGAACCTGCATACACACATAATAAAGTTCTTCATATACAAGCACAAGCACAATTTCAAGTGCTACAATTATATCACCACAGATTATATCAACTGTCATTGACAACAAGTATGACAGCAAGTATATGACAGCAAGTATGACAACAAATATGACAACAAGTATATGATAGCATCCAGTCCATTCTAATTTTATTAATAAGAAAATACTGCAGGCCATTCTATTAAGTAAAAAATGTACAAAAGCTATCTTAGTCAAATAAAAGCTGAAACAATGGATGCACATAGGAGAAGTTTATATTACTGAGCACTAGTTGGTTTAACTATCAATTTATTTCTGCAATCAGAGCACAGCTAGATATGAACATTACTAGAATCCTAGATAAAATTAGGTCCACAAGTGAGAAAGGACAACAACAACAACAACAACATGGAGAACCAAATTAACAGAGAACTTTCAGATGCTAAAGTGAGCTACTGTCCAAGCTTGGCAAGAAAATTGTATAAGTCAATCAGAACAAGCCTGAAACAATTCAATGTTTCTAAGCAGTTCAGATGCTAATCAAGATTGACATCTAGCTACACGATAACTAAACAAACAAATCACAATTAACTAAACATCATTATATTCCAGATTGGCAACATTGATTAACTACAAAACCCTATTGACTTGATCAACATGGTATCTCCTGGAGCACAACACTGAAACATTAAGTAAATCTCAACAGAAAAAAACTTACTGATTAGCATCCCAAAATTTTACAAAACACCAAACATGTTTGTCTAAATAGGCCGCAGATGCTACACAGATGCCATTATAAGCTAGACTAGAAGATGTAGACAAATCTGAAAATTTTAATCTGCGTGTAGGCTTGGAATGACCTAACAAAGCGAATCTAGAACAACTTGTGAACCTAGGATCAAGGCCAATCGCGTCAATCCCGGCGATTGACTGTGTGCTTAGCCTAATAAGAGCTACCCAGATTGGCCTAGCAATCTAGCAATCTGGCTTGGTTGAGGAATCCCCCATCGGGAGATAGAGGGGGGAGAGAGGGAGAGAGGAGAGGGAGAGACAGGAGGAGAGAGGGAGAGACGGGAGGGCTACCTATGGCAGGCGGACGAGGCGAACGACGACGGCGGCGGCGCGATCCTCCTCCTCCACAAGCGGCGGGCCTCCTCCTCCTCCACGAGCCTCCTCCTCCACAAGCGTGGGCCTCCTCCTCCTCGAGAGCGCAGCGCGGTGGAGGGCCTCCTCCTCCTCCTCGAGAGCACAGTGCAGCGCGGCGGTGGCGATCTGTGGCGGTGGCGTGCGTGTGGTGTCTGTCCGGATGCAGGCGTGGCCAGCGGTGTGCGTGTGGTGTCTGTGAGATGGAGCGGTTGACTAGCGTCCAACACACATAGGCGTAGCGCACCCTGGCCAAGTGCGCTACGGATATGTGTGTTGGACTACCAGATAAGAGGGCGGCCATCCCTTCTGTTAGCACTAGTACTGTCATAGCCCACTGGTTCTGCCCCTTAGCTCTATTCTAAACTATGAGCACCCAGGTTCGAATCCTGGTGCTCCACTTTTTTATTTTTATTTTAAAAATACTTTTAAATGTTCCAAAAAATGTCCAAAAGTGGTGATTTATGCCATACAAGTTTTGTTTTGTTTTAAAATACTTTTAAATATTCCAAAAATGCCAAAAAGTAGTGATATATGTCATAAAAGTGTTACAAATATGATTCAAAGTATAACTAAATTTCATAATAATTTGTCCATGAATATTACAATCTTTTTCGACCACGCGTTTACAATATTTTTTGAGCTAGCGTTTTACAATCTTTTTTCCCTTCTTTGTCGCGGTTGAATAATTTAGCCCCGGCACTTTAATGTTTCTTCTTTCGAACGGCTACCTTTTTTGGGTAGGGTTGTCCTTTTCTTCTTGTGATGTATGTTCGCATCGTAGTCGCCGTCATCTTCAATCTTTGGATCGTGATCGGTGAAGTCTTGCTCATTGGCGACTCCATCCATTCCGATGATGTTCCTTTTCCTCTCCTCACGACAACACGGCTAGGCTTTGTCGGGTCGGTAATGAAAAACATTGGTCCACTTTGGTAGCCGCACTACCACGGTTCATTTTTCGCCACGTTTGCACCGTGGCCTTGGATTTGGCTGCTTTGGGTATAACCATGGTTGTGAAATATCGGTCTTCTTTCGACGCTCTTGCCCATCCGACACGGAACATCGGCACCTTTTCTCCACGTGAGTCGAGCTCCCGATCTCCTCGATTCTTCCGTAGAATCTTTCCTTCACATTGTCATCGGTGTAGAATTCGGCGTTACGCCCGAAGTTCGATAATCACACTTGTTGTCCTTTTCCTCCGTAGAATGTGTAGCCGTTGATATCATACGCCGATAGGTCACCAGGTTTTGCATCGGTCCTCGCGACAAGGTGAATATGATCTTTTCCGTGCGTAAGAATGCGAGCGGGGATTATCAAGGAGAGTCCGCCTAAACCAACGCGTGAAATCTGGTTGTGCTCTTTGATTATTTCTCCTGCGTCCTCTGTATGCCGGCCATCGTACTTCTTCTCGATTAACCTTTTGTGCTTCGCACCCAAGGATCAACCAGTTCTAAATGTCGAAGCGCGACGAGGTTTGCTCGATCAAAGTCTGTAGCCGAAAATCGAAGTTCGCATGCAAGATGCGACGACCCTCTCGGTGACCAGATCCGTCGAGCTTGCCAAGGTGTCTGCTGACGGAAGACCGGTGGTTCTCGATGTCTAGATAATTCGTGCGTAAAGAGATGCACTCTTCGCCGTAAAGCCCTTGGCTATGCTTCCATCCGGACGGGACCTGCGCTAACGTATCCTTTGATGTGTCCGTTCATCCTTTCGAACGCCATCATGCGGAGAAACATCGCCCGAAGTTGTACGATGTCCTCCACGACATGGACCAGCAGATGCACCATAATGTCGAAGAATGCGGTGGGAAGTAGACCTCAAGCTCACATAGTATCACCACGATCTCCTCCTCGTAGCCTTCCGAGCTGATTCAAGCCAATCGACTTCCTAGAGATGACGTCGAAAAACTTGCATAGGCCAAATAACGTTTCACGGACGTGCTCGCCCATTATCCCTCTTAGTGCGACCGGAAGTACTGCGTCATTACGACGGTCGTGAGACTTCATGCCATCGAACCTCTGCTTCCTCGTCTAGTTATCCGCTTATCTTGCCAGCGTAGCCGTAAGGAAATTTGACTCCTAGAAGGCACTTGAAAACTGTTTGATCTCATCTTGGCTTAGAGTGAAGCAAGAAGGAGGCAGTAATATTCGTTCTTCTTGAACTTTTTACCCTTCCGACGACCTTGTGTCGTCTCCGACTCATGATCATCGTCATCTTCACGATCATCGGGAGTAGTCGTCCTCCGTGAAGCTCCTTCCGGATACCCAAGCATATCGGTCGTGCCTTGCTTTGGACCATCTTTCGTCCTATCGGCATGTTGATTATGGTGGCGACGGACTCGCACGTTTTCGTGATATGAATGATGTCGAGGCTATGAGGCGTCGGAGAAACTTCGATATGGCAACTCCCAAAAGCAGACCTTGTTTTCCATACCTTCATCGTGGCTTGTCTTGTTGCCTCTTTCGCTTCTTTCGTGCTTAGGACAATCTTTCCGGTTTTCAGACTCTTCCACTTCTTCGCTGCTCCTACGCTCTGGATTCCTCGGGTCTCGATTTGCCATCGAACAGGTCTCCACGTTTTCTCCATGGATCATTCTTGCGAGCCACCTCCGGTGCGCCATGAACACGGTTTTCGATGACCTGGATCTTTCTCTAGTTGGAGATAGCTTGTGTTATCCATGCACCTAACGCATCGTAGAATCCTTGGATAACCTGCCTCGAGATATACCCGCAACCTGGATAGTCTTGCACCGTAGTGACCAACGGCTCTCATAGTGAAATAATCTTGTGCGACGGTCGTAAGTATTGGCTCAGATTCCCATAACGTGGCTAGCTCCTCTTTCAACAGCCGAGATCTGATTGATGTCGGTGCAGGTTGTTTCGCCCTTGAATTAGCATACTCATTTGTATGTACTTCTTCTTCATGCACAACCATGGAGGAGGTTGTACATCCATACAAACACATGCCAAGTCTTTGCGTGCTGCTCTGCTACCGAACGGATTGAGTCCATGGGTGCTCGCACCAAGCGATGTTCCTCGAATCTCCACCAAATGCGGGAATTCGAGGTCCAATGCTTTCCAGCGGCTAGCATCGAAGGGTGCGTCGGCCAGCTCATCCTTTCGGGGTCATCATCATCTCACGCTTCTTCCTTTCCGCATGCCATCGCATGAGCTTCGCCTTAGGGTCCATGAAATAGCGCTGCAGACGAGGGGTGATAGGAAAGTACCATACCACTTTTCGAGGTGCTTTCTTCCCTTTCTTGTATCGACTCCGCGCACCGGACATGTGGTTTTCTCGCGTCCTCGCCCGATAAATGATGCAATCGTTGATGCATCGTGATATCTAACGTGCGGTAGATCGAGAGGAGACGATTTTCTTGGCATCCTCGATACTAGTTGGACATGTGTTCCCCTCCGGACGATCGTGCGAGAAGCCATCATATCGCCGGTGGCGTCGCTCAATTTGTGCTTTGCCTTCATCTCCATAGCCTTGAGCGTTACATTCAACCGGTATCATCGGGCTGCATCCTTCATACAATGGAGTAACCGCGTATTTCTCAAGTTGCAAGCTTGGCTTTCTCTCTAGCGGCAGCCAAGGCGTTACTCGTGCGCTTGAAGCAGCTCTTGCACATAAGGGTCCCGCGACCCAGCGACGTTGTTCCATCGTAAATACGCTCCTCCGCATCTAGATCATCATCATCCCGATGCCTCGCACCTTCACCATCTCCGGAGACTCTTCATCATCTCGCCCGTTCTCGCCGTGATGACGATCATCGTCATGTTGGCCACCTTCTTCACCGTCTCCATCATCTACGCCATCGCTTATCCAACGAGTGTATCCATCCATGAAACCATGGCGGGCAGTGCGCTTCAGATTCCGGAATTGGGTCGATCACCCGCTTGAGTTTGCATCTTCTACGGACATCTTATATCTGTCTTGTTATTTACGTATCATGTCGGCCGTCGCACATTTCAAAAATCTAGCCACAATGCCTTCGCTCATTATGCGGACCATTTTTGCTGCACGATGTACACGGTACAATTTTGAAGTCTATTAGAACCACATAATGAATGCATGCATGCAATGGTCGATAGAAAATTTCGGCATGACCTATCCTAAAATTAGGACCTTTGAAATGCCAAAGTCTTGCCAAAATGGAAATGAATCAACATTTTGGCAAAACAAAAGGCAACTAGTTCACATACAAACACAAGAGAGAGAAAACCGATCCATACACACATGAACATATCATTATCCTCTCCATACACACATGCATGAGCATCATCGATACTCTCCATATACACACACATATGACCATCGATCCTCTCACACATACACATCATGAGCATCGATCATCTACATACATATGAGCACATGCATCATCCATATACACATGAACACATCCTTACATGGACAACTTACGAGATGAGAGACCGATCGCGAGAAAGATGGAAAGGAGAGGTCTTGGCGTCGGAGAGCGGATAGATGAGACGGAGACCTCCTCTATTACTTATGTAACATCCAAAGCAAGTTTTACATGCTAAAAATGGTGAATGTATGGAGAAATTGAGGTGGGAAGGAGAAGATCCCGACTAGATCTAAGGAGGAAGAAGAAGGGAAAGTGAAGTGTGGGTGGTGGATGTGTGGCACACATGTGCACATAAAGTGCTGTCCTAAAGAATCGAACATCCGTGGCGCACACGGCCCCAAGGCGCCTGTGAGTACAAACCGTGGCGCACTAGGCGGAGTGCGCCACAGATGTTTTAGTCCTGTGCGCACTAGGCGGAGTGCGCCACGTTTGTGTCCGTTTGAGCAGAGGTGGGCATGCGCTTAGTCGTAGCGCACCATGCACACGCGGCGCCATGATGACCCTAACAACCGTGGCGCACATGACTGTAGTGCGCTGAAGTTTGGCGTGTAGGGCCACAGGCCTCGCCCACACATCCGTGGCGCACTATGGTCATGTGCGCCACGGTTGTTCTAGTTATTAGTAGGGCACTGCCCACAGGTGAGCCACGCCTGTTTTAGCCGTGGGGCACTTCAACCATGTGAGCCACGGATGTGCTGATTACCTATAGCCGTTTTCCTAGTAGTGACCTTATAATACTATCACTATGGCCATCCTAATCCATTTACCCCGACCCTATAGAGAGTGACCATTACTCCAGCTTTAGGTCTGTACTCCAATTATGATTTGGAATGACTCGGAAGGTAGCAAATCAAAGGTGTATTTCGAAATGTGTATTTGTAGGCAGCTTTTTTTTCGAAATGCTTGTAGGCAGCTAGAGACATGAAGTGTGTCTTTGCATGTGTGCGTAGGGTGTATAGGGCCATAACTCATGACAACACTACTCACGGGCCGTGCGTGTGTGCCCCGCCGGCGCACCAGTAGTCAACTAATCCAAGAGTCAATTTTTACACGCGAAAGATTCAAAGTCTGGCGTGCACGTTTTTGTACGTGCATTTATAGACTTGGTCGCAGCCATATTTATGTTGTATGCACGACAACATGTGATTTATAGTTTGGGACGTGGCTTGGTCGCAGCGATATTTATGTTGTATGCACGACATCATGTGATTTATAGTTTGGGTCGTACTATAAGATATTTTAATTTTGTGAAGTAAATGTATCTAGATTATTTTTAATATGTATGTTCACTTATGTTTAGAGCGAATCTAAATCTAAATACAAAATGCAGATATATATCACTGTAAATGGCTCAAGAACTGGCTTTAGTCCCGGTTAGGCCGGGATCAAAACGGACTAGGCTCCTCTAGTCCCGGCTTGCTACGACCCGGGACTGATAATAGCCACGTGTCTGTTTCAGCGTCGCGGGGGCGGAAACCCTCTAGTCCCGGGCACGGGCCGGTCCTGAGATTTCAGGGGCCGGGGCGAAACAAAAATGATGGGCCCTTATTATAAAAAAATTATTCATATATATGAGATGATGAAAAATAAATATTTTAAGTATACGCCCAACTATAACATTCGTATAAAAATAACAATGTTTTCATGACATCTTAAAATTTCCTTCAAAAAATCCTAGAAAAAAAGTCCGTAACGATGGAATCAATATCAATCTCGTCCACTAACTTCTTCTCTATGTATAGATGTGCCAAACCATTTAACCTCTCCCGAGAAATTACAGATCTCAAATAGTTCTTTAATAATTTCAACTTTGAAAAGCTTCTTTCAGCTTATGCAACAGTCACCGGCATAGTAAATAAGATCCGATAAGCGATAAAAATATTAGAATAACAATATTAGCAGATTTATCATCATGATTACTCATATTGTCATAATCTGCGTTGATATTGCTCTTCAAAAATTTATGAAAAGATCCTCTCTATGATTCTATTAATTTACTCTCCTGTTCTCTTCTTTTTATTTTCTAAGCACCGGATTTAGGAGCCATAATCAGCTAACCTCGCTTGCTACAAACAAGAAATCAAGAACACCAATTACTAAGTAGAATTAAGAACTAAGAAATAAGAATTAGGGCTGGGCGAGGGCAGACAGCAGGCAGATTTGAAGATCGTCGATGGCCTTTCTACATGCGGTGTGTGCCTGGCGGTCGATCGTAAAGGGCTTGAGGCAGGCGCTCGAGAGGCGATTAGGCGACGGGAGGCGATTAGGTGACGGGACTCGAGAAGCAGGGCATGGCCGGTACGTGGGAAGCCGAAGCAAATAAGCGAGTCTAGACCAATTCCTCGAGTCGTCGAGCACTCGAGTCGAGCACATGCCTTGGTCGTGGTCAAGTGATGCGCCGATACCTGGAAGTTGTCGAGTCCAACGATCGCTTCCTTGGCCTAGGAGTCGATCGTCGAGGCAGGCGAGCGATCCGGCCCTGCGAGCGATCGATGCCTATTTCCTGGTAGCTAGGGAGTTGATATATAGCTCATAAAAATGTTTTTTTTACATCGTATAGAAGTCCTATAAATTTTTGGGCCCCTACTTTTTTGGGCCCTGGGCGACTACCCCGCTAGTCCCCCCTCAGGACCGGCCCTGGTCCCGGGCCGTAACATCACACAGGACTAAAAAGTTTCCTACTGCAGAGAATTAGGTGTTTCTTCCATGCGTAGATTGTATTTCCTTTTTTTTGTCATTTCGTTCCTTTTTTGTTTTGCGTTTCACTATAATTCAAACATATATTTCAGTATACATATTATACGCTACTACATACACACTACACGTCGCTGCATTTATATAATTAATCGATCCCTTGCAAGCATACATATAATCAATCATATCAAAAGGAAGAAATGTTTTGAAATTACATGGTCATTGATGAATATATATATCATATCAGCTACATGGAGATGACTAAGGCAAATTGAGTTCCACGTCATCCGCATAATGCTCCTCATGTACATCAAGGACTTCCTTCATCATAAATCCCGCCAGCTCCTCTTGAATTTCTCTTATGCGCTGGTCTGGCTCTAGTTTCTCCCGCAAATCATAAATATAATGTGAGTCAAATTTCTGCTCACTGGTCAAATCGCGGATGTACTCGCAGACGTAGTATCCAATAAATAAATTCCCGGTGGCTGCTGTAAACTCTTCACCATTTTATAAGTTAACTCCTCTTTGAATGGATCTGGTATTTTCTGTCTGAACCGTGTCCAACACTTGCTCGGCAAAGAAAATGAACAAAGGAGTTATTAGTTACTTGATATCAGGAAATGAATGAAAGAGGACAATATAATGCGATAATGATTGAAATTACTTATGGAGCATTGTTTTCATGTCGCTCCACTGCTCTTGGTCCCAACTTAATGAGTCGTGGACTTCAACTAGGGAGTTGTCAACTTGAATGTTTAGCAAGATCCAGTGGAATCTGCGGACGTTTATATAAGCATGCGTGCATAGCTCATCCAGTAAGCAAAAATAAAATATGTACAAGATATAAACACTTACTTGAAGTTGTAAGAAAATAGTATTTCCTTAAAAAAATTATTCTCGGTTAAGAACCTGCACAGGTCTTCCTCCACGTCCTTGGGGTGATTCTTTAACGTATATTCATTAACGATATATGGGTCAATGAACCCAACGTCGTATCTTCTAGCTCTTTTGCATTCAAGCATCTTCATTCTGCAGAATATAATATCATCATACAAAAGGATATATAGTTAGGATAATATATTAAATGCAATGAACGAGCTGAGCTACAAACTTAATTATAGAAATAAATCACTTACAGACAGTAGCAACCAATGATAGATTTGTCGAGGGCGCGCTGGTTGTATAACTGAAATAGTTCGGTCATTTGAACCTGTATCGAGTATGGTTTGAAGTGATACTCCTTTCTAACGTCCACCGGAAACCAATCTTTATGATGTTTTTTTCTGCTTGCGACATGTACCATTCGTGCATATTTCGCATATGTGTGGATAGACGCGCGAGCTCCTCATTACTGAGTAGAGGCTGCCCTTGGACATACTGCCGTACTATCTGACCCACTGGCGTATCTTCCTAGCCTAAATATTGACCAAGAGACATATTTGCTTCGTTAGCAAGTGCTTTGGCCTGCGATACAGTGATTCCCATAAGTGCACCATTATTACGTGCTTTGGGGTCCATTATTTGCATGTCCATATCCATTTCAGCTCTGAAGGCCTTGTCGAGGTCTGAAATGACTTTGAGTGGGGGGCCAGTTGATTCTTCTATGTTCCGAGCTGGGCAACTTGCTTCCCGCTTTTTGCACTTGTGATTTTTTTCTTCTGTGCTTGCTTAATAATCTCCCGGTCATAGTCTCATTCCAGATTCATCGATATCTAGGATGGTTGCTCAAGAAAGGACTTGGCCCACCATTTGGTTTTTTCATTATATACCGGCTTTGGCTCAGGCTTTTTGGGTGCAAAATGTGCCTTAACATGGGCAGCCACATCCACGTTAGTTTCCTCATCGGTCTTGTCATAAGGTCTCTTTGGAAGAGCCGGCGGGATGTCGACTATCTTCGTCGTTTGACCTTTCTTCAATGTGGGGCGCGGGGGACCGTCGAACTTCCGTTTCTCTCACGAGATAGTAGTATTGCACGGAGGCGGAGGTGGAGATCGAGTATTGCACGGAGGCGGAGATCGAGTTGATGTACTCCTGCTGTGGCGATCCTCAGCGGGGTGGGGTGGACTTGGAGGTTGGCAATAATCGGGTTGGGGTGGACTTGGAGGTTGACGATATTCGATGCGGCGTGGACTTGGATTCCTCGGAGTCGGTGTCCTTGGCGCCGAGCCTGGAAACTTGATGTACTTCTTATTCCATAGAATGATGTTGCGCTTGACATCTCCTAGTTTCGTAAGGCCTTCAGGCATAGCGATTTCAATCTCTAGGTCCACAAAATCCTCCACTATGCCATCCACCGTGACACGAGCATCGCCTGGTGGAATCGGAGGTGAATGGTGGAGTGCTCCAGGTAGACAAGGTAAAGCAGTGCCGATCGCCACCTTGAAGGACAGTTTGTTCATTGGATGATGTAGCTCACATTGTGTGATCTCTCTGACATCATCCACGGGGTAGTGAGGAGCCGGTGCATCATCCAGCAGTGCTTGATCATCAGCCCGGACCAACGTGGAAGCCACACTGCTTCTCCGCTGGCTAAGATCCAATGCAGGATCATCAGACCACGAGACACCGACGCCTTTGCCTCGTGTTCGTCCTCAATTTTTAGGATTCCCTAGGGCGTGTGTCAGCTCGTCATTCTATCTCTCGGGATGGAACAATCCCAATTGAGCATCGTTCATTGCATGAATAAGGTCTTGGGAGGGTTTTAGAATTTTATCATGAAATAATGTCTTCCCTGTTTCTGGGTCCAAGGATCCCCCGTGCCAGTACCACCAGTGCTTTGACCTCTCGGGCCATCCATATGTACCAGGAGTGACGCCTCTAGCCCTCATGTTCTTCTCCATAGTTTCCCACTTAGGGACGACACTCTTGTAGCCACCTGTCCCCATTTTATGATGGTATTTCTTGTTGGCAGCATTTAACGCGTTCTTTGCGACTTTGCCTTTGCTTTATCAGATTGCTTGTACCGTACAAAATCGGGCCACTATTCTCTCAACTTCTCATTTACTCCTATGAAGTCTAGAGTTTTCTTTTTCGCGACATATTTCGCGTATAAACTTTTCTTGTGGTTCCGGTAGAGTTCATCCATCTTGCTCAGAGCCCACTCCTTCACTTTCGCTCTATTTTTAAGCCCACCCGGCCTTGGGGTAATACCATCTACCTCAAATTCTTCATACTCTGGAGGTAGTATGAAATGCGCTATGAGCTTCTGCCAAAGGTCATCTTTGGCATCATCGGTGACATAACTAGATTCTTCACCGGATTTCTTTGACTGATTCCATTCTTGGATGGTGATCGTTAGGTTGTCCCTAACAAGCACCCCGCATTGATTTATAAACATCCTCCGGTGCTTCTCCGGAGCAATCGGTTCACCATCATCATCTATTTCTTCGATGGTGACCTCTGATTACCATCCAAATTTTTATTCGGCCCTCGTTTCGTTCGAGTTGTCGATTGCTTCGATCCGGTGGGCTAAAAGAAGAAGAGAGAGTGATTATATATATCTAGATCAGTTAATGAATAAAGGTAACACGAGACTTTATATATATATATGTACCTCGCCGGATCCTGTAGAGGGGCCATCATTATTGTTATTATTTGTTTGCCCTTTGTCCATCTGGTCTTCCCCTTGGTACATTAGGTTTTCCTCTAGTCCATCACCGGATGGATTCAGATATGAGGATATCACTTCCTCGAGCAAAATATATTCGCCGGTAGTAATATTAAGAGGAATTTCACCTCTTATCATGCCCTAAATAAAACCTTCACCGATGCGACCAGGATCTTCGGATGGATCCGTGACTTAATTATCTATAACAAAAAGAGAGTTAAACAGGTTAGAAAAAACAATAATCCTAATAACTAAAACAAAAAAAAAACAATAACCCTAATATTATTTGCGGTAAAACAATAATCTTAATAACTAATACAAAAAACCCTAATATAAAAAAACTATAGAAAAAACTATAACAAAAAATCCTAATAATCCTAATTATAATCCTAACTATAAAAAACTATAAAAAGACTATAAAAAAACTATAACAAAAAACCGTAATAATCCTAATTATAATAATCCTAACTATAAAAAAACTATAGAAAAAACTATAACAAAAAACCCAATAATCCTAATTATAATCCTATTTATAATAATCCTAACTATAAAAAACTATAGAAAAAACTATAACAAAATAATTATAATTAATCCTAACACTCTAGCTAATTATAATTAAAATAATTATAATTAATCCTAACTCTAGCTATAAAAAACTATAATAAAATAATTATAATTAATCCTAACCCTAGCTAAGAATATAATCCTAATCATACTAACAAATATTATAATTCTAAATAACAAAAACTATAATCCTAACCCTAGCTAACTAATAATTACGAAAAAACACCCTCCGCCCGTACCCCTCCCTCGAGCACCGATCGACGCCGGCGGTAGCACGTGACGGCGCCTGGCGGGGCGGCGAGGCCCGGCAGCGGCATGGCGCACGAGAAGGCTAGCGGCGAGGCAAAGACGCGGTAGAGCGGCGGCCCGAGCACGACGGAGCGCATGTGCAACACCTCCCCTGCGTAGTGTTCGTCTTCTTCGTTTGTGCACGCGTGCTTCATCTTCGTCGAGGAATGCCAAGTGTTGGGCGGCACCTCCTGGCGCGCAAAATATATAGAGACACACCCTTTAATCGCGGGCTAAGCCACGGGACAGGACTAAAGGGTCTTTAGTCTCGGGCCGTGGCTTAACCCGCGACTAAAGACCCACTAAGCAGGTTAAGCCACGCCAGGACTAAAGGGTTTTTCTACCGCTGCTTTTTGCTTGTAGCACCCTTTACTCCCGGGTCCAGCCACGACCCGCGACTAATTATTTTTTTATAAATTTTCTTTTTTTAATTCAAATCAAATATAAAACTTTGGAAAATCATATCTTTTATTGTAATAATCCAAATAAAACAAATAATATATCTATTATTATCAGAAAAATATAAAGAATCTTAATATAATATTCATATATCTGTTTGCATCATTTATAAATTATTTCATTGATAAATTTTCTTTTTTAATTCAAATCAAATATAAAACTTTGGAAAATCATATCTTTTAGGGAAATAGTCTGCTGCCCAGGGGGATAGCTGCCCCCCTGGTGGATGCCCGCCAGCTTGTGCGCTGAGATACGTGCAAAACAACCATAAGCTAGATAGTTTAATTAAGCAGTCTGTAATAAAGCTGACAAGATACAGCAACGGTATTGTAAAACTGACACGCTGCATGCATAAAAAATGTCTCCTCAATATACGTGTACTTTGTGTTGCTACATGCGCACAAAATGACACATTAAATCTGACATGCTACAGGAGTGATTTAGTCTTGTGTGTGCAGTAATGGAAATACAGATCACGAGGGTTGTGATGGGGCTTTTGCGCGTGCATGCTGCATTTTTTGTTGGGAGCGTACTGCCGTGTTCACATACGTGAACGAGCCCCTCACAGTATATTGTTCTCGACTAGCTTGATGTATATGGCGTGATGGGATTTCACATGCACTGAATCAAACATAAGGGCTAGGTGTGTATAGCCTTGGGGGGTGCAACATTCATGACCTAAGAGAGGACTAGCTGTCTTGGTATTGTATAACAGCTCAAGCCTGGACGTGAGATTTATCATGTGTCAATAGTTCATTATACGGATAGTACTTGCTAGTAAGCACTAGTTTTGTGTTCGTGAGCACATAGTTTTGTTACATGCTTGTACTAGCTAGCATTGTTTACACTTGGGACATATGTAGATGACACAGGGTGACACGAAGAAAAAAAACAATGTAATGACAAAAACACAGGCTTTCATGTTGTGTACATGCGTGACGCCACCCGAGGCGGTGCATGCAAACTACTAACAAGGCACAGCAGTCCACGCAAACTCTAATCACTAATTAGTACCACATCTCCAGCAACACAACAAATGGCTGCCAGATACTTGTCCATATCTCAAGATGAATCGTACGGTGTAGGCTTGGGGGGCAGCTATCCCCCGTGGCAGGAAATCCACACTATCTTTTATTGTAATAATCCAAATAAACCAAATAATATGTCTATTATTATCAGAAAATATAATATACATTTATCTGTTTGCATCATTTATAAATTATTTCATTTGTAATTTCTTTTTTTAATTCAAATCAAATATAAAACTTTGGAAATCATATCTTTTATTGTAATAATCCAAATGAAACATATAATATGTCTATTATTATCAGAAAAATATAAAGAATCTTAATATAATATCCATTTATCTGTTTGCATCATTTATAAATTATTTCATTTGTAAATTTCTTTTTTTAATTCAAATCAAATATAAAATTTTGGAAAATCATATATTTTATTGTAAAAATCCAAATAAAACAAATAATATATCTATTAATATAATATCGATATGTCAATTAATATAATGATGATGACGATGACGAAGAAGACCCTAAAGCTGCGTACTATAGGACTAGGCATGATTATGACTAAAGGGGGCGGCTTTAGTCATGAGTGTTAGCTAGTACCGGTTTGTCCTAGTTTTTAATATTAATAAATGTCTTGAGTGTTACCTAAATATGAAGATGTTGTATTTAGAGGAAAAGGCCTATAAATAGAGCAGTCTGGATCGAGAAGCCTATAAATAGAGGGAAATTCCTATAAAGAGAGGATTCATCTTTAGTCCCGGTTGGAGAAACCAACCACGACTGAAGGAATTGCGGTAGACTAGGCCAGGCAACACTAATAATAGGGGTGAGTGTCGACATTATGTCGTGCGGCTTGTACCTTGTCCCGTATGGTATCACCAACCGGGTCTAAAGATGAACCTTTAGTACCGGTTGGAGACACCAACCGGGACAAAACATGAGTCAGCACTAATAATAGGGGTGAGTGTCGATATTATGTCGTGAGTGTCGATATTATGCCGAGCTGCTTGTACTATAAATAGGCATCCTTGTGAGTCCAGTCCTCCAGCCAGTTTGAGGCATCTCCAAGATGGTTTTCGAGAGCAGGGACACCACTACGGCCAGTTTCAGGGAGATGACGTCGGAGCCCAGTCCTCCGACATCTCCAAGAAACTGGTCATAGAGGCACTCCCTAATATGTGAAATTAGTTAGATCCTAGGCGTATTGATCTAGTTAGAGAAGTTACAAGCTGCAAGATGGTTTTCGAGAGCAGGGACACCACTACGACCAGTTTCAGGGAGATGCCGTCGGAGCCCAGTCCTCCAGCATCTCCAAGAAACCGGTCATAGAGGCACTCCCTAATATGTTACCTCACGCGTTTGGAGATCAGATCTTAATGGTAAGTATGAATCGGGACTAAAGGCCCTCCTTTAGTCCTGGTCCATCCACAAAACGGGACTAACACACTCAAGATTGTTTGTAGACAACACTATAAAAATGGACACATGGAGCATCTTCACTCATAAAATGTTACAATTATTACATATCATTTCTTCGCGTGTGTTCCTTTCTGATCCCGTCGTATCCATGGAGCATCTTCATTCATTAACATGATGCTTGGGTCATCCTTCACCGCGAAGGGCGGAATTTCATGAAACTTATCACAATCTTCTGACATGTCTGTCTTGTCCTCCACTCCCACGATGTTTCTTTTTCCTGAAAGAACTATGTGGCGCTTTGGCTCATTGTCTGATGTATTCTTTTTCTTATTTTTTGTTTTTCTAGGTTTGGTAGACATGTCATTCACATAGAAAACCTGAGCCACATCATTGGCTAGGACGAATGGTTCGTCTAAGTACCCAAGATTCTTGAGATCCAACGATGTCATTCCGTATTTCTTGTCTACCTCGACCCTCCTCCCCGTCGACTTGACCCATTTGCATCAAACAAGGGGACCTTAAAAGTAGGTCCATAGTCAAGTTCCCATATCTCCTCTATGTAACCATAATATGTGGTCTTTGACCCATTGTTGTCTGTTGCATCAAAGCGGACACCACTGTTTTGGTTGGTTCTCTTTTTATCTTGGGCTATCGTGTAAAATGTATACCCATTTATCTCGTACTCTTGGAAAGTCGATATAGTCGAAGATGGTGACTTAGACAACAAGTATAGCTGATCTCCAAGAGTGTTGTTTTTGATGAGATGTTGCAACCAACCGCTGAAACTCTTCATGTGTTCATATCTAATCCAAGAGTCATGCTTTCCAGGGTTGTTGTAGCGTAAGATTTTCTTGTGTTCCTCGATATATGGGGCTGCCAAGATAGAATTCTGTAGAACGGTGTAATGTTCTTCGGTGTAAGAATGTCCGTCCCTACATATTATTGATTGCCTTCCTAGAGTACCCTTTCCACTCAGTATCCCCTCATACCGCGATTGAGGTAGACCAATCGGCCTAAGGTCAGGAACGAAGTCAACACAAAATTCAATGACCTCCTCTGTTCCATAGCCCTTGGAGATGCTTCCTTCTGGCCTAACACGGTTAAGAACATAT
Source organism: Avena longiglumis (assembly GCA_030063025.1). NCBI lineage: Eukaryota > Viridiplantae > Streptophyta > Magnoliopsida > Poales > Poaceae > Avena > Avena longiglumis. The sequence continues at coordinate 12,295,104 of CP125974.1, forward strand.
TTCTTTAAGATTCCCATAAACCTCTCAAAGGGAAACATATTGTGTAGAAATATAGGACCGAGAATGAAAATCTCTTCGACTAGGTGAACCAGCAGGTGCGTCATAATATTGAAGAAGGATGGTGGGAACACCAACTCAAAACTGACAAGACATTGGACCACATCATTCTGTAACCATGGTAGATCTTCAGGATTGATTATCTTCTGAGAGATTGCATTAAGAAATGCACATAGCTTCACAATGGGTACTCGAACATTATCTGGTAGAAGCCCACTCAATGCAATCGGAAGCATTTGCGTCATAATCACGTGGAAGTCATGAGACTTTAGGTTTTGTAACTTTTTTCTGCCATATTTATTATTCCCTTTATATTTGACGAGAAGCCAGACGGGACCTTAATACTGCTTAGGCATTCAAAAAATATTTCCTTCTCTTGTTTGGTAAGAGCATAGCTGGCATGACCTTGAAACCATTCTGGATGCAGGCCATCTGGGTCTTTCATACGTTGATGGTACTTTCGTGCTTCCGGTGTATCTTTTGTCTTTCCATACACGCCCAATAAGCCTAGCAGGTTCACGCAAAGATTCTTTATCACATGCATCACATCGGTTGCAGAGCGGACCTCTAAGAATTTCCAATATAGTAGCTCCCAAAATATAGATTTCTTCTTCCACATGGGTGCGTGTCCTTCAGCGTCCTTCAGAATAGATTTTCCTCTAGGAACCTTTCCAAAGGTTACCATTTGATCCAAATCTTTGACCATATCAAATATATCAGCACCAGTACGCTCCTTAGGCTTCATCTGGTGAAATGCCAAACCGTTGAAATGCTTGCCTTTCTTTCTTAAGGGATGCTTGGCCAAAAGAAATCGATGATGCTCATTGTATACATTCTTCTTACAATGTTCCAAATATATACTTTCAGTCTCATTTAAACAGTGTGTGCATGCATTGTATCCCTTGTTTGGCTGTCCTGAAAGGTTACTAAGAGCAGGCCAATCATTGATTGTTACGAAAAGCAATGTCGGAGGTTAAATTCTTCCTGCTTGTGCTCATCCCACACGCGTATTCCGGGTTCGTGCCACAACTGTAAAAGTTCTTCCACTAATGGCCTTAGGTACACATCAATGTCGTTGCCGAATTGCTTCGGACCTTGGATAAACACTGGCATCATAATGAACTTCTGCTTCATGCACAACCAAGGAGGAAGGTTATAGATGCATAGAGTCATGGGCCAGGTGCTGTGACTGGAGCTCTGGTTCCTAAAGGGATTCATGCCATCTTTACTTAGACCAAACCTTAAACTCCTTGCGTCATCTGCAAAGTCCGGATACTTTCTGTCGATTTTTCTCCATTGCGACCCATCAGCGGGGTGTCTCAACATCCCGTCTGGCGTACGTTCCTCTTTATGCCATCGCAACAACTTGGCGTGCTCTTTGTTTCTGAATAAGCGTTTCAACCGTGGTATTATAGGAGCATACCACATCACCTTGGCAGGAACCCTCTTCCGGAGGGGCTCGCCCTCAACGTCACCAGGGTCATCTCGTCTAATCTTATACCGAAGTGATGTGCATATCGGGCATGCATCCAAATTCTCATACTCCTCACTGCGGTAGAGGATGCAGTCATTAGGGCATGCATGTATCTTCTAAACTTCTAAACCTAGAGGGCAGACAACCTTCTTTGCTTCCTACGTACTGGCGGGCAATACGTTATCTTTTGGAAGCATATTCTTCATCATTTTCAGCAACTTTTCAAATGAGGAGTTAGGTATAGCACACTCAGCCTTCCATCGCAGCAATTCCAGCACCGCCTTTTTTCAGACCATTTTTGCAATTTGGGTACAACAACTTTTTGTGATCCTCTAACATGTGATTGAAATTCTCCCTATCCTTTTCAGTTTCACAATCTCTTTGTGCATCAGCAATGGTTTGACCAAGATCATCAGCAGGTTCATCATGTGTCTCTTCTTCATCCTCCCCTTCAAAGATCCCCATGGAAGTATCTCCGCACTGTGGAAACCATGATAGTTGTCATCCTCCTCCTCTTCTTCATTGTCTTCCATTATAACCCCTCTCTCTCTGTGCTTGGTCCAACAATTATAACTGGGCATGAAGCCGGACTTCAACAGGTGGATGTGAAGGGTTTTTGAGTCAGAGTAATCCTTCTGATTCCTACATCCATTACATGGACAGAATACAAAACTATTGCGCTTGTTTTCATTAGCAACACAGATGAATTCATGCACGCCATTAATGAACTCGCCAGAGCGGCGATCAGTACCGTACATCCATTCCCGGACCATCTGCATTATAGTAAAAGTATATCAAAAACCATTACACAACATGATAAAATTATTACAAGTTATATTCAGAGCTTCTAGAGCATTAATTTTGAATTTTGAAAAATTTACATCCACCAATTTGTGAATTGGAGAAAACAATCAACATGATAAATGTGGAGTTTTTTATTATTGTTCTATCAATGAAAACCTTATTCCATTCTAAGCTCTGAAACTCTAAAATTACACATTTCAATTTTCAGTAACTATGTGCCTAATCAAAATTTGTTACACATATATATCAAAATCCTTCTAGCTACTTCTAGAGCATGCATGCATTGATCCATATCTCTATACTTCTAGAGCATTATAGAGCTAAAGTAGCAATAAGAGATAAAAGAATGAAGTTCTAACCTTTTAAAGCTTTGGATTTAGGTGATGCAAACTAAATCTTGAGAAAAATGGCATAAACTCTCTTGCTTCCTTGAGAAAAATGGCCACCATATGCTTTAGGGCAGCAGGAGAGGAAACAGAATATATAGTGCTGGACAACTAGTCCACGAAAGGACCAGCTGGCCTGCTCCAGGTTATTAGTCCCGGGCTATATTACGGACCGGGACTAATGACCTGGTCCGGCACGGGACTAGTGACTACGGCCGTTTCTAGCCGTTAGAGGCCTCACGGCCTGGGACTAGTGCTCCCACTAGTCGCGGGCTGTGTCAGGCCGGGACTGCTGGTCTTGTTCACGTCGAACTGAAGATGGTTTTTCCAGTAGTGTATATTTGGCACAGCCCGCGACTGCTGGTCTTGTTCACGTCGAACCGAAAATGGTTTTTCCAGTAGTGTATATTTTATTCACAAAACCTAAAACATCAAATCTAGATACATTTAACTAAACCATATTATATTTTAAAACGAAGAGAGTACGTGAACGCCGACGGGAAGAGAATGAGCCCGGCGGCCAGACAAACATGCATGAAAGGATTGAAGTATCGCGACTTGTGAGTCGTGATAGACGAGACGAGACCTGGCGCCGGCTTTTGTGATCAAGTTTGTGACAGACAGCTCCATGCACAGGCAGTAGGCCATGCAGTTCCATGCACCTCCCCATGCAGCATATGTACTGGCGATAGATTAATCAATGTGGAGGTAGTGGATCTACCCGTCTGTGTAGCTGGAGATGCACGATAGATTTGTTGTGTCAGGTATACGTTAGGGAAGGGATTTGAATTGCCGTGCATGGTTTCAAAATTGAAACGCATGCGACCACCGGTTCCATCACCACATGCGCCAGGAATTCAGTGAATCCATCGGCCGATTAATTAATTTTGCAGGTGGTGAGATAACAGGATGTATTTTAAAACTTCAGCGAAGTTTTGGCAATTTAACTGGATGCTGAAATTTTTGTAAGCTTAAATTTCTGCGCCAGGTTCAAACTAATTTCAAACCAAATTTAAATCAGGTGAACATGCATAAAATGTTGGATTATTTGAGATTGAATTCTAAAACAGTTTTCGCACTTTCGATATTTTAGTGAGGTACAAATTTTCCCCGTTCTCAAAATTCTAAACCTTGCTTATTATAGTAATTATTGACAGGTATGAGTTGGTGCCATAGGGCGGGTGGACTAGGAGAACTGTGCCAAAGTCTATTGGAAATGAATTTGGGTGTGTCACCGGGCTGGTGTGTCTAGCGCCAGCGGAGGGCACGTGAAGTCGTGTGTCTAGCGGATCTCTTGGGATCCGATCGTTTTCTGTATTCATCGGTGTGGTTCGAGGTCGGTCTCTTTCGATCTATGATTGTCATCTTCGACAATGGTTGCTAATCTGGTGCGCTGGTCCTATGAGGCCTTAGCACAATGACTTCTCGTCTGTCTACTACAACAAGCTCAATTACGAGAAGCTTTGCCCGGCTCCGGTGAAGGAGGCGAGGGCAATGGCGCCGCTCATACTAGTGTTTGTAGTCATCGCTAGATGGTCCAATAACCTATTTGTAATTTCTATTACTTTTCGGACTCTTTAATCTATTGTTGATGATTATTAATAGATCGCAAAAAGAAATGAGGGTAGTCACGGGCATACCTAAAATCAGGCTATCTTGTCTGTCGATCGGCGGAAGCATCAGAAATGAGGTGTCGTGGCGGGGATTGACAAGGAAAGCGTTAGTGAAACAGAACAAATCCTCCGGCTTGTTTTAACACATGATGAGTATTTAACACCTTGTCGAGTACTCCCTCTGTTCAAAAATATAAGACATTTTAGCTTGGTGAACTGAATGTATCTAGACGCCTTTTAGTGTATAGGTTCACTCCGAACCTCAATGAACCTATACACTAAAAGACGTGTAGATACATTTCGATCCACAAAGCTAAAAATGTTAGTGAACCTATACACTAAAAGACGTGTAGATACTTTTCGATCCACAAAGCAAAAAATGTTTTATATTTCTAAACAGACGGAGTAGTGTATATAATTCCTATCTTAGTTTCATAATAAACTTTCTTTGTTGCCTCTCCAAATTTTCTCAAAGCATTCCTAATGCAATTTTAGTCATTTTATTTTGGCTTTGCATGGATCAATGTTGTAAATAGTGCTAATTAGCTCCACTAATGCTTGCATCACTTTCTTATAGAAAAAAGGGTAATTCTAAGGACAAGACAAAATATATGTAAGGGTTTCACCTACACACGCCTAATCCATTTAGGCCTTTGACAATGGGGATTTCTTAGCGCGCTATCCTAGGTATTTTGCTTATGTGGCATGCTATTTAAGGAAGAGAGGTGTATCTTACACGCTATTGGGTATTTTGCTTATGTGGCATGCTATTTAAGTACTCCCTCCGTCCCGGTTTAAAGGACACAATATGCAATTCTCTGGGCCTAAGTGTTCTCTAATTGGTCCATTTTATAGTGTAGATAAGTACATGCGTGAGTAGAAAAAGAGCCATCAAATTAAAGCGTTTACATTGTTCACACATGTGGATGCAAGCATTTTGTTCTTTTCACACAAGAGTAATTACAGATATTAAATGCTTTTGTGTCTAAATATTTTGGGATTGCATGGTTTGCAAATTGTGTCCATTAAACCGCGACGGAGGGAGTAGCGAAGATACACCTATTGCACGCAACCATAGACAAAAATACTTGGATTGTCCAATTACATCCATGCATGAGGCTAAAATCATTTATTGCAACCTCCCTAAGAAACAACCTCTAGATTACTAGTGAGGAAACAATGAATTATACTACTAGTTGTATCTTAAGTTTCAATTGCTTCTATAAAAACGTGCTAAGATACAACGTGTTATGAAAGGCCTTACCTTGACCCTAGAAAGACATCTATTTTGAACCAAGAGAAAGTAGACAATTACTCCAGCTTAGGTCTGTACTCCAATTATGATCTGGGATGACTTGGAAGGTAGCAAATCAAAGGTGTATTTCGAAATGTGTACTTGTAGCTAGAGATACGAAGTGTGTCTTGCATGGTGTGTGCGTAGGGTGCATAGGGCCATAACTCAGGACGACATCACTCACGGGCCGTGCGTGCGTGCCCCGCCGTCCAACCAGCAGTGAATTTAAACGTAGACCCATTTTTTACGCGGGAAAGATTCAAAGTCTCCCGTGCACTTTTTTTTGTACGTGCATCTATAGGCATGGTCGCAGCTAGCGATATGTATGTTGTATGCAGGACAGCATGTGATTTATAATCTATAGGACGTACTGTACGTACGCGAACGTACGCCGACGTACGGGAGAGAATGAGAGCCCGGCGCGGCCAGACAAACATGCATGGATTGACCTCTTGCGACTTGTGATAGACGAGACGAGACGAGACGAGACGAGACCTTGGCTAGGTTGATGTGCCGGCGCTGGCTTTTGTGATCAAGGGTGTGACGACTGTCAGAACCAGAGCGAGCAAGGGAGAGAGGGTTTGTGCAACACTTGCCTTGTATTGATCATCGGTGTTTACACATATATAGATATACAGAGCTCTAACTAACTCACGCCAGAATAGCCTTAGGACTAGGTCCTAGCACTAACTCACGATACACACGTTTACAGTGATGTACAACACATGAACACACACGTTTACTAACAACGACAGACAGCTCCATAGGTAGCTAGTAGGCCTTCCGTTGTGAGCTAACTTCCTCCATTCCTTTTGTACTCTCTCTCTGGCCTCCTTCCTATTATTCCGTGTGGCATGCATGCATGCATGCACGTGACAAGCAAAGCTACGTTGAGAGTAGAGTGAGAGGGAAAAAAATACTACTGGACCACATGTATACGCTTCGCTAGCTAGAGATAGAGAGTATCTGCAGGAGCTTGTATTGTGTATGTTGAACTGTAGTAGGTGGAGATGATGCACAGCGAGGTGATTGAAGAATGGGCCACAGTCAGTCAGTGAAGGTAAATCATGCATTATTTGTGTGTATAATAATAATGCATTAAAAGGGAGAATAAGCCGGGTGCGATTTCGGTACTGGCTGGTCCCGTCCAAGTAGGCCACCATGTTGCTCGGTTATTCGTCCCATGTCGGCTTGCTTGGCAACAAGTTGGCGAAAACGACGGAGGCGAAACACATTAACGACACATGCGATGGTTTGTACTGGAGCGTCGAGGTACCGATCGATCCAAGTTACAAATTTGAATATGGAGCGCCCTTCATTGCACGTACGCAGGGGACAGAGAATCAAATTAGGCTTCGATGCTGCTTTCTCTCTACTAGCTAGGGGCGTCCCTTCTTGACGTAGTCATCCAGAGGGGCGGACCCAAGAAGGGCCCCCACTCAAATTTCAGAACTGTAGTATAATCTTCATACTTTTATAAGAAAATCCTTTAAATTATTTGTATTTGCTAACAAGATGCCCCAGTCGTATGATTGGCTCCCACTAAAAATTTCAGCTGGGTCCGCCCCTGGGTCATCCATGCATGCATGCACACTCGTGCACGCATGGCATGGTGATGCGTGGATCATTCGGCTGAACTGACACGGTCGGCCAAATCGTCCACCGTGTCACTCGGTAGAATTGAATCAGGTGAAACCTCTATCGTGTTCCCCGTCCGTTATCATGCACGCAGGCTGATTGGGCTCCAGAGGGACACCCGCAGGCACCCCCATGCACCGTACGTGTGAAATATTACAAATTGGTTGGACAAATACGTGACATCCTTTTTTTTCCCTGATGGAAGCATCAGTACCGTGACATACCAACCCTAACTTTTTTCTCCAATCCTGCATGCAAATGAATATTACTGAAAGTTGGCACGCATGCAGTTAGAGACGAGAAAAAGGGGTATGATGATACTAGTCAAAATTCTTTCTTTTATCTAGGGACTTTCGAACAACCCCATAACGAGAGCTTTGGGAGTCGGAAAGGGAAGGTATCTACATTTTTACGCCTAATGTATTTGCCCCTCCATGATCACCTTTTTTTCTTTCTTGAAAGCATTCTACATTTCTATATTATCTTTTTTAACTTTTATTAAGACAACGGAAGATGACAGCACGACGATTACCAGAGGACAAGCCAAAACAGCAAATGGGTCTCACGTGTACACCTCCCCACGCAGTTCCACTCGTCATGCATAACCCATCTTATTCAAACAGAAAAGTAAATTATTTACCCTATAGTTATTGCGGTAATTAATCCCTATGCGATACGAGCAGCATATGCAGGCCGACAGATGTTTAACTTACGGATGGCACCCGCGGCTGTTGGGTGCGGGTGGAGCTTAACCAAACCCGCACCCGCAATCTTAGATCTTTCCCGCAAACCGCACCCGCACCCGCGCATGGGTATAGATTTTTTCCCATACCCTCACCCGCCTAGGGTAAACAAACCCGCGGTAATACCCACCCGTCTGTCCAAACAATTTAACAAGGCATTATAATAACAAAACATACATATATCTTCATTCATTCACAGTTTTAGCAAGTAAATATAAATTAAATAATGAAAATACATAGCTAAACACATGATATATGTGAAGAAAACAAGTTACAACCAAACATAAGTTGCATAGGAAGTACATAGTTCAAACAAAAATACTAGATTAAATCGGTGGGCAATGGAATTAATGTGATTTCAGGAATTTCTGGGCAGCCGAGGGTGGTTTGTATTTAGTTTTAGGGATTTATTTTGGAAATAAATGCTATGATAATAATGCCCTACGTATCATGTACAAATATATGGCGGGTAGGTGGGTATGTGGGCGCGGGTTTTTGCTTACCATACCCGCACCCGCAATACCCGCAAAACCCAACGGGTAAAGAACTTTTCCCATTTGCTTACTCATGGGTAAAAAATATTGTACCATACCCTTATCCTAATAGGTAAAAACCCGCAGGGTAAGCGGGTAGCGGGTACCCATTGCCATCCGTAATTTAACTACTCCGCATTAAAGAGGGGATTATTAGTGGATATAGAGTATGATGATGATGACGTTTTGAGGCCCCATTGGCTGCACTGAAATTGATGCACCGTAGTACGAATCTTCCTGACATTGGCACCCACTGGCTGTACGCTGCCGCCGTGACCACTTCTCTCGACTCTCTCCATCCAACACTGCTCTTCTTGCTTATCCTTTCCCTCTGTAAGTATATGTACTTATCTTTTTTTTCTACTTGTGCGAAATAAATATTCTTGCCCCAACCGGCAAAGCACAACGAGCCTTGTTTTTCATTTTTTTTGTTTTGCGAGCTGATTTGTCAAATAGCTAGGCAGCATACAGGCAATATCATTGAATTGACTAATCGAGGTACTGTACTGGCGATAGATTAATTAATATGGAGGTAGAATAGATTTTTTTTAAGAAACACAATACAATCACAGGCGCTCAACACGTGCATGCACACCCTATGAGCAACCCTACCCCTGAAGCACGCCGAGAGACGGTGGATCGGGCCGAGATTAAGCAACCATGGTGTCATTGTCGACGGGAATGTCTCCACCGAAAGAATATTGCGTATTTTATGCAACACATAATGTCAAACGGGTTTGAGCGGCTGTGGTAGAGGTACAACCACCCTTCTAGCCACCGACCATAGGTTGGTTTGCAGGTAGAATAGATCTACTACCCCTCCGTGTACGTGTAGTTGGAGATGATAGATTTGTTGTGTCAGGTATACGTTAAGGGATTTGAATTGCCGTGCATGGTTTCAAAATTGAAACGCATGCGACCGCCGGTTCCATCAGCACATGCGCCAGGAAATCAGTATACCATTTGCTGCTAGCTCTGCACTAGTATACCATTTGTTTTCAAGAAAAGGGACACCCTTGTTCAATCTTTCCCTTGACCACGCCAGTTTCCTTTAATCAACATTTCATAGGAATACTATACTCCAGCAGCTACAATATATACTCCATGCATATTGAGCCTCTTTGGATTGTAGAATTTCCAAGCGAATTTTGGAATACTAATGATTTCTTTTCCTATGAAAGCCCTTTGCATCATAGGATTGGGCATGCCGAATTCCTATATATAAAACCCTATGCTTTTCCTACTTCTATATTTTCAAAATCCCGCATGTGAAATATTACTGATAGTTAGACAAATAATATGTGACATCCTTTTTTTCCCGATGTGGAAGCAGTACGTTTTAAGATCCTATACCAATCCACCACACGTGACATACCAACCCTAACTTTTTCCTATTTCTACGTACGTTTCAATCCTGCATATGCAAATGAATATATATATTACTACTGAAAGTTGGCATGCATGCATGCAGTTGGAGTACTAGTCAAAATTCGTTCCTTTATTTTGGGAACTTTCGAACACCCCGTAACGAGAGCTTTGAGAGTCGGAAAGGAGCGTATCTACATTTGTACGTCTAGTAATACTATCATACTAGTATGATACTATCTTCATAATGCATGGTATCAAATGATAGTATCATACTAGTACTATATTTAATGATTTGTACAATCTTAATACAAAATTATATACAAGATTTATTTGTATAAGGATTTTCTAGTTTTGCGTCTTGTAATCTGTATCATCTAATCTATAACTATCTCTTTGTTTATTAATTGTTCTGCCATATCAGATTTTTGCCAACATGGCATGCATGATACTAGCTATGATACTCCCATTAGGACCAGCCTAATGTATTTGCACCTATTTGCGAGCCAGATTGGAGGCGACCGCAACAAATTCACTTGAGTCCCCCACTTCCAGGTAGTCCTGGAAAATCTCCGGTACACCTTTTTTCTTTCTTGAAAGCATTTTACATTTCTATATTATATTTTTTAACTTTTATTAAGACAGCAGAAGATGACAGCACGACGATTACCAGAGAACAAGCCAAAACAGAAAATGGGTCTCACATGAACACCTCCCCATGCAGTTCCACTCGTCAAGCATCTCTCATGAGGAGTACAAAGATTAAACCCATCTTATTCAAACAGAAAAGTAAATTATTTCCCATATAGTTATTGCGGTAATTAATCAATATGCAGGCCTTATCCTTTCCTTTCCCACGGTAAATATAGACTCTCCATCCCTGCTCTTGCGGTAAATAAGGATTACTACCTTATTTTTCTACTTGTACGAGATGAATATTCTTGCATACGGCAAATCACAATGAGCCTTGTTTCTTATTTTGTTTGCATAGCAACGGAAAATGGGTGCATGCTGATTTTTGTGTGGAGTACTCTAGGGGTGTGTTCGGTTCTGGAGTTTGGTGGAACGGAACCGGTCCGTTTCGTGTCTAGCGTCCGTTTATGTGTTCGGTTGGAGGATAAGCGGAGCAGATAGTCATGAACAGAATATTCCTCAATATGCGAACTGGTCGTGCGACAAAATCTGTCGGACCTTGCGAACGGCTCGCTAATCGCGCAATTAGTGCCCCTCTCGCAGAACTACCAAAAGGGGCCAGACGCACGCGGCAGTGGTCGGAGAAAGGTTGCACTTGTACATAATAGCATGCCACTAACTTCTCACATCTCACGGGATTTAATAGGATACACATAGCTTTATCGGATTCTAGCTGGAGTTTAGAAAATGGCAAATATTTGCATGCTTAATTTTTTCACCTAGTTCAAACTAACTTCAAACCAAATTTAAATTAGGTGAATATGCATTCAACGTTGGGCGTTTTGAGAATGAATTCTGAAGGCGTTTTCGAAATTTTGATATTTTAGTGAGGTACAAAAAAATTCCTATTCTCAAAATTCTAAACCTTGCTTGTTATAGTAATTACTGACCAGTATGAGTAAGTGCCATAGGGCGGGCGAGCAGAACCGTTGAAAAATCTATTGGAGGTGAATTTGGGTGTGTCATCGGGCTAGTAGATATATAGAGATGTCGAGGGTGGGGGTAGTCATGGGCATGCCTAAAATTGGGCTATTTTGGCTGCCAGTGGCAACCATTAAAAATGAGGTCTCACCGCGAGGGCTTGGGCTCCATATAAATGAGGTTTGGCTGGAGAAGCAGAGCTATAGCAAAAGAAAACAACTCCTCTAGCTCGTTTTAACACCTAGTAAGGTTTGTCCCGTAGTATTTAACACCTCTTAGTTTCATAGTAAAGTTCCTTTTAGCCTCTACAAATTTTCTCAAAGCATTGGTAATGCAATTTTAGTTATCTTTATTTCGGCTTTGCATGGATTAATGTTGTAAATAGAGCTAATTAGCTCCTCCAATGCTTCCATAACTTGCTTAGAGGAGAAAAAAAAGGGTAATTCTAATAATCCACGACGTTACTAGCAAGTGTGTCGTCTTGCATTTGTGCGTAGGGTGCATAGGGCCATATACTCATGACGACGTTACTCACGGGCCGTGCGTGCGTGCCCCCTAGCCCACCAGCAGTCAATTAATCTTAGACCCATTTTTTAGGCGCGAAAGATTCAAAATCTGGCGTGCACTTTTCGTACTACGTGCATTTATACCATGATGACGATGGTCAAGGTCTAGGACGTATACGCGAACGCCAACGGGAGAGAATGAGGCCGGCCGGCCAGACAAACCTGGATTATTGACCGGCGGCTCGTGAATCGTGGTAGACTCGTGAATCCTGATAAAGGAAGACAATCGTGCTAGGATGATGATTTGCCCATGCCGCCTACGTACGTAGTAGGCCTTCCGTTCTCAGCTAATTAACTTCCTCTCCACCTTTTTGTACTGTCTCTGGCCTCCTTCCCATTCCGTGTGGCATGCCATGCATGCATATGACAGCAAAGCTTGCATTCCGTGTGACTAAGTCATATGCATGCATGCAACATGTTGGCGAAAACGACGGAGGCGAAACACCTTAACGAACGACACATGTGTACGTACGGACCGGTCGGCCATGAGTCAGCAGCCAGCAGCAGCGTCGATCCATCGGTCCACCTACTTGCATGCCCTCGAGTACGAACTCAAATACTTCTTCCGACCCATATTAATTGACTTAAATTTATCCAGATTTAAGTAAATTTAGACACTACTTACTATATAGATTTATCCAAATTTTAATATGAAATTAATATGAATTCGGAGGAGCGAGCATTACAGAGTTAGCGCCCTTGCCATGCAGAACGCACAGGACAGACTAAAGTAGGCTTGGATCCATTCTACTCTCTAGGTGTCCATTCTTCACGTGGTCATGCATGCATCCAGCACACACGCACGCACGGCGTGATGATGCGTCGATGATTCGGTCGAACTGACAGCCAGCGCCGGCAGAATCGTCTACCTCGTCACTCCATCGAACCGAATCAGATGAGATCTCTACGGTTCGCCCACGCACTACCAAGGCGTCCACGGATCGGAGTACATAGATATGTTGGGGTGTCGAAGTAGTATTAGGCATGATACAACTGAACACACTACTTATCTATGGAGCTCCCCATATGTGATATGTGTTTGTACTGACTCACACACCGGGGAGTGAAGAGCAACGAGCTGCAGTGGCTTGCTGCTACTGGTGGTGGTGGTGGCGGTGGAAGGCAAGGGTATCGCTACAGGCATGACCCAAACTGTTTGAACGCTTGAAGCTGTCCGTGCGGACATGTCGGTTCAGTGGGATGACCCATCCGAAACGACTAGCACGGACTGACCCGTTCATATATCAAATTTAGGCAATGGTTGTGTCGGTCCGGACAACACGCTTGCCCTCCCGCGACCTTCCCTAGTACGCTCGGGCCAACACAGACAGATGGGTCGCAATTTGGGCGCTTCATGGATGCACAAACCACGACACAAAATTGTTCTTATCGTGACCTAGACAGATAGAATCAAACCGTTTAGACCGCTGTTCGGATTGTGCCGGTGGAGATGCCCTATGAGAGAGTGAGATAATCTAAATCTAAACTAATATAAAAAGACCCAGAGGGTCAAATCCAACGCAGTGTAGCCGTACGATGCAATTATCGGACGGATGAAAATTGTCCCGTCTTTATCGGCTCGTCACGGTACTGGGCGGACAATCCCGCGAGCCTTTTTTTTCCTATCAATCGCACGAACCGTTTCACACCCCCATGTCTAGACCATCGCAGTTGCAATCTAGGAAGGCACCGCCCTCGCCTCCGCCCCTGCGCAAGCCAACACCCCCGCCTCTGCCGGAGGCGGCGGCCTCCGCCCTGCCGAGACCCGGCCATCGCCGCCCTCGCGTCCCCCGCCAGGAAGAGAGGTGATGCTTGCACGCTGGGACGGGAGGCCGCCCTGGAGGTCGCGGCGAAATCCACCGCCGCCGCCGCCGCGGAAGCCACCGCCTCCTCCCCCTCTAAGACGCGGCCGTCGCCTCGCGAACGCCACCGCGGAATCCACCGTTGCCTCGCGGAAGCCGCCGTGGAATCCACCGTCGCCGCCTCTTCCGCCGCCCCCGCCGACACGCTGCCGTCGCTGCCCCGCATGTACGCCATGAGGAGAGGCCTCCCTGATGTCGCCTCCTCCCCCGCTGAGACGCGATCGTCGCCGCCCCCGCCGAGGTCACGCTGCACGTCGGGAGGAAAGGCTTCCCTAACGCCAGTGCGCCAACACAATCCGTCGCCACAATTTGCGGGGATTCGGTATTGTATAATAGTTGTGTTTATTTTCCCAGATATATAGAGCAGAAATCCAGCACATGTAACGCCAGACTAGGAAACAATTCATAAAGTTCGTATTTCTAGCCTTTCAATTTGACATTATCTTATTCTTCTTATATTGTCCTTTTAGGGTGCAAGAAAAAATTGCTAGAGATGACAAGGACGAGCATATTAAAAATGTTGTTGGTACAGGAGATATGATATTGGCAACCTCAGAAACCTAGCGAATGAACTCATCGGTTTTTCACTTTAGCATATCGTGTGCAAATTTGACCTTTGTCCCGTGAAATTATGTAGAGAAAGATGGCCTGATTCTCCAACCATTTGTGTGAAAATGAAGTTGCACCACTCCAATCCATGGTTCATGTTTACAGCCATCTGCAGGAAAGGTGTCTAGCCGCTGTCAAGAGCATGTGTGCGTTCTTCCTTAAGGCGATCTGGATGGGCTTAGCTCGCTGATGGTTATATCAGAGCATCTGACTTTGTTGGCCATCCTTGTATTAAACATTTTTCCTTCTAATAACATGAATACAACAGTTTAGGCTGCTATGTATATTCTTCAAAAAATATATGGCGTGGCCCAGGATATAAATTGTCATCTTGAGAGCAGTCATTGGACTGCTTAATTGTTGTGTAGAAATGCAGAGTGAGCTTATTTGTCATATTGAGATTAGTTGCACGGGTTCAGAATGCATTTGTCTATAAATTTATATTTTTCAGAACATGCATTGCATGTGCAATTCATGTGTATATCGACTAAAGTTGAGTCGGTACTTGTTAATACCTGTGTTTATTTTCCTAGATATATAAAGCAGAAATCCATATGTCATCTCAAAACCGTGCTCCATTTCAGGATATAACCAATGGGCAAAGCAAAGGTAGTTGACTATAAACACAACATATAGCTTGATGTCTGCCTCCATGGATGTCCGCCATTGGTTCTGTGGACCGCAACCGTATGTAAGTTTTTTTTGTCACCAGAATTCACTCCATTTCTTATTCTAAGATATGTCATTATCCTTCTAACATTGGCAATTTTGTTTATTATTCCCACGAGACTGCTAGAAAGAAAACAAAGGGTCTTAGAATATGAATGAAGCAATTTAAAAGGCTTACACCCAATTTCAGCAAGATATAAAGTTTTTTATGTTTCTAATCTGGTAGGGCACCCTGCAGGCCTCTCCATAATTTCATTTCTGTTACAAGGATTCAAAATCCTATTACACCAGATTATGCCAAATTTCCAATATCATAGCCCTCAAATGCATCCCTAATTCTTTAAAAAATAGGTGTTGTGGAGATTACATGTCGCAAATGCAATCTAAGTGGCAGATAATAGATGTTCGTAATAAGCAGTTTTTAAGAAAGTATTAATAAGTTAAATCTTTGACTAGCTTCTATGCAATTGTCTTGTACCCAAGTGGCAGACTTAAGGAAGTCAGATGTTGAAACTGATCCTGGATATTTCCTTAATGTGAGGTCACCCTTGCGAGAAGCAGGGACTATTTGAATCCAATTTTGAAACCTTGCATGGAGTGTTCCCTGCATAGCGTTCCTTACATGTTGTAAACTGCTCTCTCGCAATGGGAACGTTGGTACCATCAAGCATGGCAGAAAAAAAGCATGGGAGAAATTAAACGGCATTAGCAAATCAATTTATTTAGAAAAGCGTATCCTAATCAAGACAACCAGGTCATACAAACATCATGTTTGTTTCAAAATTCTGGAAGTTGACAAGACACAATTCTTCCTTATTGATGAAAACAATTCAAAATCTGTAATTATTTCATTTATTTTAAAATTACCCGCACACCAAAATTTGCTTGGCATTAAAATTAAAACCATTATTCAAAAATGTTTTTTAAATGTTTTAAAGCAAGAGAAGACACGTGCATTGCACATGTAATATTAGTATATTGTCATCTAATTTGGGCATTCTATGAAACGTGCATGTGTTTTATTGTCATCTAATTTGGGCATTCTATGAAACCGTGCATGTGCACGTGCTCAATTACTAGTACTCGAGAAGTAGGAGAGAGACCGGGGAATCCGGATCGCAGCCGTTCTTCAGTGAGAGAATAAACGGATTCAGAGCAGGAGGAACAGCAAGGGACGTGATACATCGGGGGATGGGGTTGGGCCGGAGTGAAGTGGACGGATCAACATAGGGAATTGTCCGTTCGTTGCTGGAGACAATGCAACATGGAAAAGCTGTTATCATGCACGCAGGCTGATTGGGATTCAGAGCATCCCATGCAGCGCACCTACTCCGTACATGCTCTCCATCGGCTGCTGGCAGAATGGACAAAAATAACCTAAATTCGAAAGGATTTTATAAAATGATCCATCTGAAAAACTATTTCACTGGCACTAACCCTTTTTGTAGCGCCTAACAGCAAGGCGCTACACTCAACTCTACAGTGTAGCGCCTTTCAGCTAGGCGCTATGCACCCTGCCAACAGGCACCGCCTCCATGCCCACCCGTGTGGCCGGGCGTTATGCTGGCGACTAACGCCAGCGCTATGCCAGGGTGTAAGCGCCTATCGATAGGCTACACTTTAATGTGTAGCGCCTACACTGTGCACGTACTCTAACACCGGTTTGAGGACCCTCTAGCGGTTCCACAACGCTGTTGAGGGTTCGTGTTAGAGGGGTTTTAACACCGGTTCCTATACGAACCGGTGTTAAAGGAATGGCGCGTGGCCGCGGTTCCCACTGGAACCGGTGTTAAGGTTCTTACGGCAGATTTAAACCGTTTTCTGCGGCAGAACTCTGCCGGCGGCCTAAATCGCTGCATCTCGCCCGTTAAAGGCGTATTTACTGGGAGGCGAGGAAATCGATCGGAGCGTATACTTATAAATCGTCATCGGTACATACGAGTACATGAATAATTAAGCAACTATTATTATACACAAACATCGCCATCGGCACATACATCGCACATACATCGGCACATACATCTACATCGCCGGTGGATATCTAAAGAGTTCTCCGCGGTGGCGACCTCATCAAGTATGAACCCGCCAATTCCTCTTGAATGGCTCGTATGCGTTCAAATGGTAGGAGTTGGTCCGCATCCGTTCGATCTGAATATATATGAAGAATGGGCCGTCAATATATATATAAGAATAAAACTCAACACAATTGATGGTAATAAAATAATGTTGTGGACTTTGTTTACTTACTCTAAGTTGTTCTAGTGCGGCACATCGCACATATCGTGTTGCGAATGAATTCGCAAACATAGTACCCACATAAGTTATTGTGTCCTTGATGCGCGCGCTTACGAGAATAGAGAGTTCAATCAAAATAATAATCAATAAAGCATGATATAATGGAATTGGAAGCTAGCTAGTATTACTTACATTTTGGTCTACAAATTTTAGTTCTTGACCATTCACCCACGCCCTGCCCGTGAACATTTTCAAACCCTGTCGAGCAAAGAAAATGGATAAAGGAGTAATTAATTACTTATTGTCAAAGTTGCCGATCTAGTGCGATAATATGATTGAAATTACCTGGAGCATCTCTCTAAAGTTTGCCCATAGCTCTTTTTCTTTTAAATGTGAGTCCATGACAAGGAC